>OX940868.1:14980555-16180555 GCA_954871525.1 Parietaria judaica
GTACGATCTATGTAGAGGCTCCGCAGCTTTTTTGAGCTCCATGAAAAAGCTAGGATTTTCTCATTCAAATTGATCCTCAAATGTCTTACTCCATTAGGGACAACATCCATGTTCGATTTTACGATGCAAAACTCTGTGTTGGTGACGGAACATGCTAGCTCGTGAATCAAGTCGTGCATTTTATACGTCTCCAAGAAAAGAAAACCAAAATTTATGATCATATCTTGAGCTCTGACATCTTCATATTGCAAGAATGATCTAGCTTGTAATTCTTTGATCTGTAATTCGCCGATATCTTCCAACCCCGTATCTCCGCTTGGCGAATGAAGGATTCCTAGTGCCATCCAAATTGAGATCAACTCAGGACGTGCAAACACTGTATCATCTGGGAATGCTGAACAATAAGCAAAGCATTGTTTCAGGCACGGAGACATTGTATTATAACTCAAACGAAGTGCTGGTAAGATGCGACCGCCATCTCGCTCTAATTCCCAAATCTTGTGATCTCTGACATGCACCCATTCACCTTCAGGCTTTTTGTAAAGAAGGCTCCCCAAGGTCTTCAACGCTAACGGAACTCCGCGACATTTTTTCACGATGGCGGTGCTGATGTCTCTGAGATTCGGATGTCGTTTGGCTTCTATTTCACCTCCAAATGCGTATGTGTTGAACAAAGACAGAGAATGAGCGTCCGAGAGACCGGTCAACTCGTGAGGTGGAATTTCTGTCATGATAGACGAGACTGAACTGCTACGTGTTGTCACAATCACTTTGCTTCCTTCAGCGCCGACGGCCAAGAATTGCCGCAGTTCGAGCCACTTGTTGCGGTCTTCGTTCCATACATCATCCAAGACGAGCAACAACTTTTTCCCCTGAAGACGGCTTCGCAAGGAAGTCTGCAATCGTTCTATCTATCGACATTTTACGAACATCCTCCTCTTTCTTAGCTTCCCTAAGAATTTCTCTTAGTAAATGAACAACATCAAAATCAAGAGAGACACACACCCAAAGCTTCAAATCAAACTTTGTTTTAATGTGGGCATCATGGTACACTGACTTAACGAGAGTGGTCTTCCCCAAACCTCCCATTCCAACTACGGCAATCACCGGGAGAACATCGCTGTTGTCGTGGCCATCTTGGCTCAGCAACATACTTACGATACGAGCTTTCTCATCGTCCCTTCCGATAACCTCCGAGGCCTGAACATACGAGTGCGTCATTCGATCTGACAGCGGGCTCGGTTCCTCGACCACGTTCAGCTGAACGCTGATCAGTCGGAACTGAGCCATGTCTCCCGCAATCTCATCAAGCCTCTCCCTTATCTCCTTGACCTTACGAGCGATGTTGAATCGGAAAGCAATCGGATTCGAGCGCGAAAAGAAACGGCTTACCTTCTTTCCAACGCTGCCATACTCCTTCACCACTTGACGCCTCAGCACCTCGCACTCGAACTCGTCAAGCACGTCAACGGCGTCGTTGAAGACATCTTTCACACGGATCAGCCACATCTGCAGCTGCTCGCTGTTCGCTTGCGTCCTCTCGGCGTCGTTAAGCACCGATCGCAGCATCAAAGTCTTGTCTCGGAGCTTCTTCAAGTCCTCCTTCATGCCAAACGCCAAGCTAACTTCTTCATGAGCAACAGAGCCGAGCTTCGCCAAGATACTTGTAGCTACGCCGTAAGCCAGTTCCGCCATGATCGATGAGAATGCTAAGTTTTTTTGTGGTAATGAGAAGAAACTGCAATCTGAATGATTGTTTGTTTCTCTGTTTGGTGAGTCCTTGGACATATCTTGTAAATTCCTTCCTTAGTGAGTTCAAAGTACTGGATTCCTTTCTTTAGAAATTATGAAAATGTTTGCTTAAAGGGCTTAATATCATAGATTTTGTTAACTTTATTCTGATTCTTGTAACCTTGGCACGCTTCGCGGCGAAATTGAACGAACTGTCACTGCTTCTGCTTACATGTCGATACCAATAAAAAACCGAATAAGTCAGTGTCCGGCCAACTGACGGTTAATAAACAGTTCTATTCCGGTAAGGTGAGATTCAGGAGAGCTCTGTTGAGGGGAATTATTCAAAGGTTATTCTGTTACAATCTCAGGAACGGGTTGCTTACACGTCAAGCAACAATGAAAACAATGATAAAAGTTTAAACAACCACAAGAAATGATATAGGAAAACTCATTGGAGATAGTAAGATAAATGATAAATAAAATTTAAAAAACGCTACAAAATAAAATAAAAAAACTGAATGTATTCTCAACCTATTCCAAATCAAAACTGATTCCAAGACTTCTTGTTCCAAAGACACATAAAAAGATCTAAAATTTACACTCAAAGAAAACGACATAACTTTAGAAATAGTACTTTGATCCCCTTCAAAGTGTGGATAAGCCGAGAGTAGCCCGCCACTCAAAATCGTTTTTTTCAAGTGCTCCCAACTGGACGAGAACGTCATTTACCACCCAGGGTCGGGAACTGCCCCTGATCTTCGATGGACGGCGCAGCAGCACTGTTCGATGCATAGCCACCGCCAAATCCGGCCCCGCCGCCACCTCTGGCACCACGCCCACGGCCTCGACCGCGACCCCCGGGACTGTAGTACCTCTCACCATCAGCAGGCTTCAGAAACTCATTGATGCTAAGCGACTACACAAAAAAGTTTCAAAGTTACAATCGTTAGTAAGCTAGTGACTGATTGACTAATATATTAAATTAAATGCCACTTACTTGAACGCTTGACAAGTTTCTTCACCCGAAGAAAAAAAGACGTTAAAAAAATTAATTAAACCCAAAGACCAAAAAGTAAATTAAAACCCATTAAAACAAGTCCGAATCGCATCTTTGAAACAGAGAACAGTAAAATCCCTGTAACCGGTTCTTGGTTCAAAATACGGTTTTTTAAACGCAGTAACCTTAACCTGCAGATAACTTCTATCCTTATTATTTGTACTTAATCGGTGGCATTTTGATTTCATTGGAATTTCAATCGGAAGGAAACGGGTTTATGGGAATGGACCCTCTTATGATACATTTTAAAACAGCAAAAATCGAAAGAGAGCATAGCTTTGGAGTTACCTTCTTGGCTTTCTCTTCCTTGTCAGCAGCCTCTTTGCGCTTATCCTTCTCAGAACCCTGAATTAAAGCGAAATACAAGTCAGTGAACAAACATACATCATCTGCATAGAATTCCTCCGAATATGGAATATCGATTGGTCGTACCAATTTGGCGAATATTTCATCATTCGTCTTCTTGCTCAAAATCTGCTGCATGGACTCGAATGCTTTCGAGTCAACCTTCCTTTCCTCAGCCTTCAGTGCCAAAAGAGCCTTCCTCTTCTCCTCGAGCACCTTTTCATACTCTTCAAGAGTCATCTCCTGTATTATCAACAATTTAACATTCCATTACAACAAGAAATCTGCGAATTTCCATAGCCTAACAGTTAAATCTATGCAATAATAACAACCTTGTCTTCAGGTTCCTTCTCCTCTGGCTCAGCCACAGGGGCTTCCTTGTTAGCGTCGGCAGTTTCCTCCTCTCCAGCGGGCTTCTCAGCATCAACAATCTTTTCGGTCTCGACTGCAGTCTCCTCAACCTCACTGATACGGAAACGATAATGACATGTTTATCAAAAAATCTGAGCAAAATAGACTATAAAACTGAATTCAAAAGACAGATGAATCTTACGGAGCAATCTCATCGTTCGGAGTTCCCCAATTTCCACGTCCGGAACCCTCACGCTTAACCTCATTCCTGTTGATTAAGAACAAATCAATACGAAGAGTTTCGATATTATATCACTATCCATCACAAACAATCTAATACTTACCCACGACCAGTACCGCTTCGGCGCTCATAAGTCCTCCTGGGGCGCTCACCGTCAATAGCCTCACCATTGCTGAAACCGCCACGGCGGCCTCCACGGAATGAGCCGCGAGGCCCGCCATAGCCTCCTCGCCTTTCCGCAGGTCTCCCTTCCCCATCCTCGGACTGCCTGTACCCTCCACCTCCGCCACCGGAGTACCCATTGTTGTTGGCAAAGGAGTTCTCGGTGTTGGAGTCACGGTTGAAGCCGCCACGACCACCGCGGCCAAACCCGCCACGGGCGCCTCCGCGCTCACCGCCGCGGCCGCCTCCACGGCCACCCTCACTCTTCATGTCCCTCACTGTATATAAACATATAAAAAACAATGAATACTTTAAAACAACCCCAAAATACCCTTAGTCTCTATCCACAGATACAAACACGAGCGTTATACATAAACCCTAGAAAAACATCAAAGACGACAACTTTCGAAATCCATTTAAACAACATTCCAGAACCCATTATCGAGAAAGAGAATAAGTCCAAAGTTATATAAATATTCACAACTGACCGGCTTGGGCGGGAGGGAGAGGCTTGGAGGGAAGCTTGGCGGGCTGAGCGGCGGGCTTCTTGGGCTGAGCCGGCGGCGCCGGAGCCACGGCGGCGAGCTTCTGCTCCTGCGCGGCGAGGAGCTGGGAGAGGTCGTCGCTGTCGTCTCCGTCGAGGAGATTGAAGGAGTTGGCGGACGCCATTTTCGAGTGGTTGGAGCTGCTGATAAATCCGATCCCCGGAAACCGAGCGAGTGGAAGCCTTCAGTGGCTGCGAGACTCCATGAAAGAGCAAGAAGCAAGCAGATAGGAGAGAGAAAGAAGAGAGATGGAAAACCCTAGGGGAAGAGAGCGGCAGAGATGTGAGGGAGATGGCGAAAACCTAATCTTAAAAACCCTACTTGGGGAGTTATATGGTGCGGCCGAGTTCACTCTAACTACTTCTTCCGTGTTTGGTTTTTTATTTATTTTATTTAGGGTAAACTGCGGCTAATGTACCCAATGTTTGATCTTCCGCGGATTATGTACTCAATGTTAATTTTCGGCGGCTAATGTACCCAATGTTTGATCCGTTAGATATTTTCGTGTTTTCTGTCACTTGACCGTTAGAGAGTTATCCTCCTCTATATGCACACTTTTCGTATTTTTGACATAACTCACTCATTTTTTGTCCAAATTTTATGCACGACCTATGGTTGGAAAGATAAGAAATAGATCTACAACTTTAATGTTTTAGGTTTTGTAAAATCAGTTTTAGAAAAATACGAAATTTCAAAGACAACGTAAAACTGGACATTTGTTTAATGCAAAATATTTGTTTCGAGCAAATTTTAATTTACTTAATGACTTTTTATGATGAAACGTAAAACTAAAAAGTTGTAGATAAATATTTTATCTTTTTAACGGGTGTTTATTTATAAATTTTAGACAAAAAATGAGTGAGT
Organism: Parietaria judaica; assembly: GCA_954871525.1. Classification (NCBI taxonomy): domain Eukaryota; kingdom Viridiplantae; phylum Streptophyta; class Magnoliopsida; order Rosales; family Urticaceae; genus Parietaria; species Parietaria judaica. The sequence continues at coordinate 14,985,855 of OX940868.1, forward strand.
TATGCCAAAAATATGAAAGATGTGATGCGAAATAATCTTTCATATTTTTGGCATAACTCACTCATTTTTTGTCCAAAATTTATAAATAAACACCCGTTGGAAAGATAAAAAGTTTATCTACAACTTTTTAGTTTTACGTTTCATCATAAAAAGTCATTAAGTATATTAAAATTTGCTCTAAACAAATATTTTGCATAAAACTAATGTCCAGTTTTATGTTGTATTTGAAATTTCGTATTTTTCTAAAACTGATTTTACAAAACTTAAAACACCAAAGTTGTAGATCTATCTCTTATCTTTCCAACCATAGGTCGTGCATAAAATTTGGACAAAAAATGAGTGAGTTATGTCAAAAATACGAAAAGTGTATATATAGAGGAAGATAACTCTCTAACGGTCAAGTGACGGAAAACACGAAAATATCTAACGGATCAAACATTGGGTACATTAGCCGCCGAAGATAAACATTGGGTACATAATCCGCAGAAGATCAAACATTGGGTACATTAGCCGCAGTTTACCCTTTTATTTATTATCTATCTTTCTTGTTGTGTTCGTGACTTTGGTTTGGACTTTCCGAGTGACTTGTGTTTGTTGTTTCTTCTTTGTTGTGTGTTGGGGGGTAAACTCTTGATAGGAAACTATTAGTAAGTGTCGTGGTAAAAGTATTTAATTTTTAATTATATATGGGTAGATGTGGAAGAAAAAAATATATAGAGGAACAAAAAATCAAGTTTAATAAAATAATAGATCCGTCTAATTTTATTTAGTTTTTCAAGTAATCATTAGTTGAAAGGGACCAAGATAATTAAAATAAAAATAATAATTCTATAGAGATATCACAAATTGAATACAGATACTTTATCAATTATAAAGTTACTACAATTTAAATATTTTGCTACTATTATTCCATTTTTAGAAGAAGAAAAAAAGTATAGTATAGTGTATATATATTTGGTGCTTCGATCTCTCTGTATTTTTTTTTGTATAAGTTACTCTTAATATTTAAATAAAAATTTAAAAGTGGTAAATTAAATATTATATAAGAATCACAGTAGAACCTCAATAAATTCATAACTTTGATTAAATAATAATTTTGTTCAGTTCTCACTCGGGCCTATCTAGCTAAATTAATGATTCACTAAATTTATAAAATAGTAAAAAATTTAGATGTATATATGTCTCAGCTGATATGTAAATTAATATTTCAATATAAAAATAATAATATTACACACCACTATACAAGGAAATTCGTACGAAATACCCACTTAGCTACATACATTTTTAAAAATTACTCATTGTGCTTATTAAAATGGGTAGTTTTAAAACAATTTGTACGAAATGGGTACTTCTTAATAAACCCTTACATATATAACTATGAAATCAATATAAATAAAATATTTCATTGCATATCTAGTTAGGAGATCGTGTTAAATAGAAACAAACCACTAATTAAGTAATCGTGTAGTGTTTTTAAAACATGATTACGAAGTTACTTGTTTAATCTTGAAATTTATGTCTCTTACAACTTCAACTCTAAGCTTCGAAAATAAATAAGGTCTAGCCTTGTATTTTCGTGATGAAACAAAAAACTGTTCAAAGTGTTTGTCTCTACAATTGCACCATTACGTGAAACAATATATATTTCAATAATATCATCTCCAAGCTATTTATTATATTTATAATATGCTTGACATGTTATGTTTTTTTAGTAATTACATAACTAATACTTTCTAAATTAATAATTTTACAATATAAAATTTTTTGACAGTCCCGACTCCCAACATTACTATTTATAGAGATTTTACTATATTTGTACTATTATTTTTTTAGCTCTATACCATCAACTTGTTTTAATGCGTATAAGAAAAATTATAAACCCTAAATAAAAAAAATTTACATTATCAAACAAATCATAATTTTAGCCAATATGTTTATCTTTTTTAAGTAAAAGATGGAGGCCCGAAATTTCGCAATGTGATCTCGAATCCAAACTAGGTTGGCACCCAAAACCACAAAGTAACAAACGGGGCTCTGGGTAAGATAAATGAAAAGTATCACAGTTTACAAAGAAACAAAAAGAAACGAGAACTAACAGAAGCTAAGATCACTTTCTAGCATAGCACAACTAAAAACGAATAAAACTAGCAAAATATAAAGTTCTCTTTCATACAAATATCATCATTAAGGAAAGAAGAAATGAACTCCGGGTGCGAAGGCCACCAATGAGGACCAAATATAGCAAGGGCGTCAGCGACTCGATTATCATAAGTTGATAATTTATTATTCTACAAGTGAAATTCTAAAACTATCTAGTTTTATGATATATTAATTTTTTTTGTGATATTTTAACATGGAAAAAATTCACTTTCTAATTCTATACGTAAAAATTTTGAATAAATTTCAATTTTGTTATTATTTTATGCGTTTCACAGTTTCATTCGCTTTCTCTCATTATTTTATCACGTTAAAGATCAAATCTCCAATTTTTTTTTTTTTTCATAACTCCAGAAACCTAAAAGAAGAAATGGGTCATCGGAAAGCTAGCGATAATAGATTCAAAAGATGGTTATTTGATTATAATAATAATAATAATAATAATAATAATAATAATAATAATAATAAATTTGTCAAATAGTTTAATAACGTAACACAAGTTTATTTTCTTCGAGTTTTATCTAAATGTTGAGGTACTTTTCATCCAATTAAGTGTTAATTTTTTGCAATCCTTAGAAAAGTAAAAAGTTACATATTGAAGTCTCTACTTTAAAACGAAAACTAACCATTTAATTTGCACGTATAGCGCTAATAAATCAGGTATGTGCCTCGCAAGCGATCATGCTTGTGTGTCATTTCGTAACACGCTAGCAAATATGATTTTTGAGACTTCACGAAACGTCGAACCAATGAACCGACGAGAGGAATCTCAACAATGTTCTTCTGGTGAAACCGTGAAAGTCTTCGATATGCTCTATGAAAACATTGTTTTTTTAGGAAACCTTTAAATATTGTAATTCAAATTATGAAACATTTTCTACTAAACTTTAGGATAATCTTCCAGAAATTCAAGATTGAACTGAAGAGTTAAAGCCCAATCACAAATGGGCCGAATTCAAAGCCCCAAAATTGTCAAAATTGATGCCCCAAAATGATAAACTGAAAAAATATGAAACGTGTTACATTAATTAAATTGATGCATGCATATGATTAAAAGAAAATACAATAAAAAGTGATGCATATTCAAATCAAATTCGAGTATATTTTCAAAACGTGAATAGAAACCCATAGATTCTTCACTATTGGAAATAAGTCCTCAAACTCACTCAAATCCACATTTAATACAACATGGAAATAAACCAATAGAACACTTAAGTAGACTTCTAGTAAGAGGATTACTTTGTTTCAAATCTCTATCACATTATTTATCTACTTTCAAGGGTCGTTATCCTTGTATTACATATAATATTTTGTTAGTGTTTGGTATAGCTTTGTTTTTTTTCTTTCTAAATTGCTTTTATTTTTAGTTTTAAAAAAATGTTTAAAAAAAAACCAACAAAATAAACTAAAAACCGTGTTTTTGTTTTTTTAAAAAATCGAAAGCTACAAAAATTTTAAAAATTATTTTTGAGTTTTTTGTAAAAATAGTTTTAACAAACACATGAGAAACATTTTAGTTTATTCTATAAAAAAAAATCTAAATAAGTTGTACCCTGATGGAAAATTCATCATCTTCAGCATTGGATGGGAGCTTTTACCCTGACTGGAAGTTCATGGGCTTTTTTGAACACTGTCTTTTTTACTTTCAAGTTTCAATGATGTCAAGATGAGTTTGATTCCTAAGAACTACAATGTAGACAATATTGGTCTTGTATTAAGGCAGGTAAGCTCACTTTTTTGTTGGTTTTTTCAAGCTTACATTGGAGGCCCCAAAATATTATTATCTAGGCCTAAATATATTGTTTACTTTTATTAAGTAAAAAGACCAAATATTTTAACCTAAAAAATTAAATATTCAACTATCCTCTACTAACTCACTTGATTTTGCTGCCACTCACCAAAGTAAGGTTTCCCACCAATTCATTCAGATACTATGTCTCGATAATAAAGAGGAGATTGTATTAAGTGAGTACTTAGATTTTTTTTTTTTTTAAGTAGATTGTATTAAGTTTTTTTAGATTTCATTCTATAAATTTGATTAATACTTTTGCACATTATGATTTAATAAAATTATATTATTAAGGGGTCCTCAAATTAGACTTCACCTCGGACCTCACGATCTACCGGCCCGGCCCTAAGTGTAGATTATATTTTGTTTTAAACTTTAATACGATATTTCTTTTTGAGAAGAAAAAAAAAAAGACATTTTCATGTTTATGAATCTACACCATACTTTGCCAATGGGCCACGGCCCATTAATAAACTACTTTTTTACGGGCATTGACTTCATACACTTAAGAATAAATATTGATATTCTTATATACGTACATGTATAATTAGCTAGACTTCAAAGACATGCAATTTTCAGTTTGCAATCAATCTCGTTTTACTATAAACTCTAAACCGATAACTGTGTATAGTTTATAAAATTGAAAATCGTATCAAGTACAATTTTAATTTTTCGGATAAACCACATTCGATTAATCATCTTTTTATTAAATTATCTTCTTCATAATTTTTTTATTATTAATATTTAGTAATATTTAATTATTTTTAGTCCACCTATTATTTAGACTAACATTTGTCTTTTAAAGATCAAAGGAAAGGATAATTAAGAAGAAACAAATACAATTAAAATTGAGTTATTAAGAAACATAAAATAGTCAATAATGGTGATAATCATTCCTTTGTTATGGTATCCAATATTGACCATTAATGATCCATACTTAAGAAGCACTATTTTTTTTCCTTTCACAATCGAATTCCGGGAAAAATAAAATAAAATAAAACACTCGTCAAAACCGCATGTCATTCACAAAATACGGTATTGGCAGTGGCGTAGCCACGTTATCACTAGGTGAAGCTTAGGTTGCACCTCATATCTATTCTATGAACATATTTTATCTATGGTTAAGTTGGTGGAATTATAACTTATAATACACTCTAAGCTTAGCAAGAAGGCTAATATGGATGCTTAGGTGGCGTTTGGTTAACTGGTCTCGGAAACCAGTTTTGCAATTTGGTTTGGGAAACCAGTCTGAGAGTTTAATCTCCCAAACCAGTTTGGGAGATTGATTTTTGAAACACTGTTTGGTTAGTCTTTTGTTAATCTGTGGTCGAATATAAATGAAAAAATGCAATAATATACAATATATGTTACTAAAAAGAAAGTATGTTTTATTTGAAAGTAATATATACTAATATTACGTCTAAAAAATATTTGCTATCATAAAAAATTTATTCATATTTCATGACTCTAATTACATATTTAAATAATGTAATATATAAAGTAGTAAATATTTTGTTTCAATAGTTTATATCATTGTAATTAAGTTAATATTTAATAATATAAAAAATTTAAGTATATTTGTTAATACGATAGTAATATTATTAAAATATATAATTATATATATACATGATTTTAATAATTTATTATATAAGTTAATTTCATTGTTAATACCTTATTATTATAATTAAATACTATTATAAAATGATAATATATTTATTATCGTTTTATTTTGTACGATTGAGTTGAAGACCAAAGACAGAAAACAACTTCAAGTCGTTTTCTGTTTTCCTTCATTAAAATTTCAGTGGTCTGCGAGACCGGTCTCAGAAAACAGAGACAACTGGTAACCAAACGTGGTCTGCGAAACCAATATGACACTGTTTGAAACCAAAACCAGAAACTGGTCTCGGAGACCATAACCAAACGCCACCTTAGTGTTCCACTAATACAATTTATCTTTTATCTTCTTAACTTTGGATTTCTATTATAGAATAATTGCGATAAAAATATCGAACGTCAATAAATATAAAAGCGACATATATTCTGCCTAAGACCGCCCATGCCGTCAAATGTCAGACTATGATATTCTATAACAAGTATTGTATGGATGTAATATGTATAATGTCAGACTCTGATATTGTTAGCCCCATATTATATACGTACTTCTAAAAGAGGAAAATGTGATTGTTATATTTTGAACTAGATAACATTTGTCTTTTTAATAGATAAATTACTATGTGATTGTCATTCATGTGTTTAAAAATTACAAATTATAAATCTGTTTAGAAAAAAAAATCGTTAAATTTTATTTTAGGTTTTACCTGAATAAAATTCCTGACTCCGCCACTGGGTATTGGTACCGAGTTCATCAGTTTTCTAAATTATACCGATTATATTTTTTTTATATAAATTCCATGTCATCTATTTTGTAAGACGATTTTTTTGGTTACGAATATAACTTTGATGTCATCTATCACGTTCTATTCGGATATATCCCAAAGTCATGTGATAACTTATCTCCCTCTGAAAAATACGTCGATATGTAAGCATGTTTATCACATATTTAATGGTTACATATTGTAATTCGTGTTATTAAACATATGAATAATTACATCGTTACGATACGTAAATAATAAATATGTATTTAGACATTTAATAATATAACCATGCTCATCATGTGTTCAATATGTTAGATTATATATCAACACCGTCTCGAATTTGTTTCTCTTTTCGCATTGCTTAAAGTGATTGATTTGTCCTATTTTTTTAATTAATTCGGTGTTATAATTATTTGAACTCAACGTGGGTCCTAATATTTATCTTTTTCATTTAATAATGAGCCGCATTTGCTTATATTATATACTATGTAATAAACGTGTATAAAGTTTGAAGGGTTTATTAATTTGTGTGTATTTATCCTATTACAGTGTCATGCTAATCTTAGTTATCCTATTATATATATATATATATATATATATATATATACAGGGGCGGAGCCAGGAATTGTACAAGGGGGGGCGGAAATTAATATATCACAATTTCAGTATAACATACGATATTAAAAATTCAACACATAATGCATTACAATTGTCCTCTACGAGTTTTCATACTCTGAAAATGATTCATGACGGTCTCGTCATCAATATCATTGAACACATCGCTCTCGGTATATATAAATAAAATATTATTTAGCAAATCATCTCCCATCTTGTTGCGTAAGTCGGTCTTCAATAACTTCATGGCAGAAAATGACCTTTCAACCGAAGCTGTAGCAATAGGTAAAATGAAAGCCAACGTCAAGAGTCGATAAACTAATGGATAAACTTTGTTTTTCCCTGTCTCGACCATTATCCGTGTAAGGTCGCCAACTTTTTCTATTCCACAAAAGCAGTCGTCTAAACGAACATCCACTATGTAATTTTGAAGCTGACTTTCTAGCGGAGCACACTCTGTAGAAGAAAAATCCATCGGGTAAAACTCGGCTAGTTTGATTAACTTCTTCACGTCAAAAGCTGCAAAAGAATCTTTAGGGCTCAAACATGCTATGCAAAGCAATAACTCAGTGGTTGCCTCGTTAAATCGGTCATTCAATTCGTCAAGCTGAGTATCAATCACGGCATTCATAACTTCGAACTTATAGTGCTCTAAATTGCTTCTGTCATTGATTTTTCGCTTTCCACGAATAGGTTGAAATGGACTCGTCATGCTTGGAATACCAATATTGTAATGAGTACAAAAAGTAGACACTTTTTCAAACAAGGCGTCCCATCCGTTGTCTCTTATATCCTGTAATCGCTTCCTACAAACTTTCACCAAAATCATAGCATTTATAATATCTTGATCCTTCCTTTGAAGAGCTTTTGATAAGTCGTCCGTAATCCCTAGCAAGCTTATCATCAAATGCAAGCTTAACACAAATTCAAATGTCAACATTGTTGCGTGCCAAGTTCGCGCTTCAAACCTTGTGGTTGAATTGTTTGACTCATTAAAAAGGTATGCAAGTACCTCAATTACGGCCGAAAACATAGTAAGCACGCTAATCAAAGAGCCATAGTGTGAACCCCAACGTGTATCTCCGGCACGTTGTAGATTCGTTTCTTGATTAAGTCCCCGCCCACTTTCAATCACGCCATCATCGACCGCTTCAAGAACCAAACCCTTGTGCTTTTCTCGGAGAATATCACAACGTATTGCCGAAGATCCAACAACATTTATTATTCCATTCACGGTTAGAAACAAAGTTGCCACATCATCATTCTTCTTTGAGAGTCCCACCAAAGCTAGTTGAAGTTGATGAGCAAAACAATGGATGTAGAAAGCGCTTTGATTTTCCTTCAAGATGAGAGCTTTAAGCCCATTGAACTCTCCTTGCATATTACTAGCTCCATCGTAACCTTGTCCTCGTAACCTCGATAAACTTAAACCATGCCGAGCAAACATTTTGTCGATGGCGGCCTTTAGTGACAAAGATGTGGTGCTAGTGACGTGCTCTACTCCAAGAAAGCGCTCAACAATTTCTCCACGCTTGTTCACATACCGTAAAATGACCGCCATTTGCTCCTTCATTGAAACATCACGTGACTCGTCCACCAAAATAGAAAACAATGCATCACCAATATCTTCCAATATCACTTTCATAGTTACCGCCGCACAAGCACTCACACAATCTTTTTGAATTTCTGGTGATGTTAACTTGCAATTTCCAGGAGCATTTTTTAAAGCAACCGCCTTGATTTCGGGATCGTGTTTAGCTAGTACCTTTAAAATCTCAATAAAGTTACCTCGGTTTTTCGAGCTTTCAGATTCATTATGGCCTCGAAATGCCATTCCTTGCCGTAAAAGAAGTCGAACCACCTCCAAAGTACCACCTAATCTGATTCGATATTCATTGTGAACATTTTCCGTTTGCCTTGCAAAAACTCCCTCAAGATGTTGCTTGTGATTTTTCAAAGATTCATACTTCGCCCAAGCTTGATTATGAGAACTTAACGGACCTCCGACATGTTGATGAAGCCTTTCTTTTTTCTTGAAAGTCTGAAATCCTTCTCCGACAAAAGCGTCACCGCCACCTTTGTCACTACTTGGTTTGAACAAGTAACAACAGAGGCAATATACTTTATTCTTTTCTTTGCTATACTCCAGCCAACTTCCAAAATCATCATACCAAGAAGCCTTGAACCGTCGTGATTTAACCGTTGGATATGTACGCTTTCTAGGTTGACAAGGACCCCGTTGAATATATGTTCGTCGAACTAAATCAACTATATTAGAATCAAAGTCTTCAATCGGTATTCGCAATCCGGGATCACTTGGTAAGGCTTTCGGATCAAAATTGTCTTGTTTGAATTTGCTAGCACTACTTTCCGTCACTAAACCCGAATCACTTGATAAAGATTTTGCATCAATCTCGACCTTTTTTAATTTGTTAGAACTACTTTTCGTCTCTTCCCCTTTCCTCTTGAAATATTTAAGCATGATTATCTTGTTAGAAGTCCTATAGATACATCAAAAGCTTCAATCAACACAAAATATACTAATAAATAAACAAAAAACTACTAATAAAATCACAATTTCACGGAAAAAAAAATGTTTAAACTTATCATTGAAATTTTATTAATAAAATCAAAATTACAAGGTTATTAAATTTCTGGTTCTAAATTCTAATGGCAAGTTATTATGTTATTCTGCTTCTACTGGCTTATAATTAAATTCCAAAAAATTTAATAGCAATCTATTTTGCTTCTAACGGCGCTTATCTCGGGAGATCATTGCAAATTCTGCTTCTTCAATTCCTTCAGTAATATATTTTAGGATTATCAGTTTACATTGCAATTATCGTGAGCAGTTCTAATGGTTCATAAAATCGTCAAGCATTATAAATTATGATAACCTTTCTTCAAAGCATTATAAATATAATAACCAAAGCAGAGTACCAAAAAATAAAGAATATATTTTCAAGTAGAATATGAATATAAAGTAAACCAGAGCAAGTGAGCAACTGATGAGCAAGCAAGCGTGAATAAGAATCCTCGACCAAACACAGCGAATCCTCGACCAAACACGGAGAATGCGGATAATAAACAAGTGAGTGAAAATCTGAATCCGAACCAACCACGACCAGATTTTCCGGGAGAATCTGAAACGAAGATTAAAAAAAAACAGAGTGAGAAGAAGATTTGAGAGCATGTGAAAAACGATCGGCACTCTATGAGCGGAGAAAACAAACCTGATTCCGGCAAAATATAGGGCCCAAAACACTGTGTGTTTTGGAGATTCTGAAAGACGAAGAAGCTTCCGAGGAAAGCTTGCGTGCAGTGGTGGAGAAGATAAAAAAAAAAAAAAAATCAGCAAGGGGGGGCGATATACAGGCCCAAGTGAGGTATTGGGCTCTCAAGTGGGGGCAACTGTCCCCACTTGGGCCCAAGTCCCTCCGCCCCTGTATATATAGATATTTGTAGCTCTCACTACGATGTATAGCAGACATAAAATGTTGGATATTTAAATATTGAAAAGTTTAAGACTAACTACAATAATGACATTGACAAAACAAAATGTGATAAATTTATAGAAAGAGTAGAAGAAACACATGCATACATATAATATTGATGAACACAATCATACTTGCGTCTTAATAGTTTTGCACATAATATAGACAAAATGTGCAATCTTTTTCATATTAAAGGGATAATGCCATTAAAATTATCCAAAATTTAATTAAGTGAAGCAACATGAATCTAAGGTAAGAAAAAAAAAAAAAAAAAAAACAGCAATAACTAGCAAAAGTGAGGCGACACATTTTTCGTCTTTTTTTTTTTTATCTTTTTATTAAGACACTTCATTTTTTAGCATAGTATCACTAAATCATATCTAGATACGCATTTATGCCTTCATCAAATTATCTATCATCTTCTCTCATTTTGGTTTTGTAATGAAAAGTGTAGGGTTTTGTCACCTCTACAATTATTTATCCATTAGGTAGGATTATTTTTTTGCCCAAGCACTTCTTTGTTTAGGAGAAATTGATCAAATTCGAAGTTATTGATGTTTATACAGATCGATCATAGAAGAAATTTTTTGATTCATTCCGATTAAGCGTCCTTCCCATTAATCTGGCTAACGGTGTAGCGCACATCATTTCTCAAAGAGAGTGAGGCTCATCAGGCGGCCAAGGGTTTTACTGTAGATTGATTTATTTTATTAGGATTGAATTGAACGAAAAATGTGTTGTCTCACATTTGTTGACTTTGAATATTTTTACTATTATTTACTTTCCGTAAACCCTTACCGACTCAACTGAACAAAGCTAGACTACTTTTGTCGCAATAACCTCGCATTAAAGTAAATCAGCATTAATTTTGGCAAGAGTGATTTGTCCGATGCTTAAAGAAGAAAAGCAATCAAGAAAATCCAGCTAGCAAGTTTGGAAGTTGGAACTAATTAAGGTCAAGTTAAGTATGATGGGAATCGGACGCCCAAAGGCAAGTGAGAAAATCTTGTGAGGTCAATTCAAAAGAAGGTAACTAAAGCTAATTTTAATATCAAGAATGAAGATGACCATGTCCATAGTCCATACATTGATAACATAACTAGGAAGCCTCTGCGTAGCAACATTTACTAATTTGCATTCAAAAGTTAAAACACAAATTCATATTGCCCACCGCATCCGATCCACACCGTTGATTGTTTGACTGTTTGGTACAAACAATTACAAACTCGAAAGCTATAACTAACTAACCAACTTGCTTTCTTATATATGTCCCAAAGATTTCCAAATATGGACCATGGACGGTGGAACCAAAGGCGGGCCATGTCATATGTTTCGGGGAAGGGGATAAAGATTAGGGTAGATAATAAATTTAAGGGCAAGTAAATAAATTTGAAGGTCATTTTTTTCATATATATACTTAAAACTAAAAAAGTTGAAAAGTATATTGGGAATGTATTTTATGTATTAGTATTACTTAAGTCTACTTTTTTATATAAAAAAGTAAAAAGTAAAAAATATGTGAATTTATCATTGGTAAGCTACTTCGTTATTTGAGAATTTGAAAATATATATATATATGATTCGGTTTTAATATATAAAAAATTGCAAAACTCTAACGGCAAAAACTACACCAAGTTGATAGCTATTTGGCATAGCTATCTAGCATTGTTCGACAATGTTTTGTTTTAAAAAAAGTGTTTTTAGATTCGGTTTTAAAAATAAAAAATAAAAACTTTTTAAAAAAATATACAAGTGCTTTTGTAAACATTTTATAAAACAGTTGTTGTTGTTAATAAAAGTTGATTTAGTGTTTGGTAAAATAAATTTATTAAAGTAAAAAAAAAACTAGTTCCAAAAGTTATTTCAAAAAGTTAGGAATCTTAAGTGGCGTTTGGTTAACTGGTTTGGGAAACCAGTTTTGCAATTTGGTTTGGGAAACTAGTCTGAGAGTTTAGTTTATCAAACCAGTTTGAGAATTTGATTTTTGAAACACTCTTTGGTTAGTCTTTTGTTAATTTGTAGTAATTTAAATGAAAAAAAATGCAATAGAACACAATTTATGTCACCAAAAAGAAAGTATGTTTTATTTGAAAGTAATATTTACTAATATTATGTCTAAAAAATCTTTGCCATAATATAAAAATTGTTCATATTTTATGACTCTAATTACATGATTAAATATATATAAAGTAGTAAATATTCCGTTTCAAGAGTTTAGTATTTAATAATATACATAATTTAAGTATATTTGTTAATATGATAGTAATATCATTAAAATTTATAATTATATATAAAAATATTTTTTACAATTTATTATATAAGTTAATTTCATGGTTAATATCTTATTATAAATAATATAATAGTATTATAGAATGATAATATATTATTATTGTTTTATTTTGTACGATTGAGTTGAAGACCAAAGACAAAAAACAACTTCAAGTCGTTTTTTGTTTTCCTTCATTAAAATTCCAGTGGTCTCCGAGACTGGTATCAGAAAACAGAGACAACTGGCAACCAAACGTAATCTGCGAAACCAAAATGTCACTGTTTGTAACCAAAACCAGAAACTGGTCCCGAAGACCATAACCAAACGCCACCTTAAGCTTTTTCGTCTCCTGTACAAATCTAAAATGGTTTTGAAGTTTTTTGTATTTTTTTTTTTTAAGTTTTTTAATCTCTGCCAAACGCAGCTAGATTCGGAAATGGAAAAAGAAGAGCATGAGAAAAGTATAGTAGCGTTATGTTATTAGAATGGAATGAAAAGTAGTACACCTCAAGGAGGGAAAACCAAAAAGCACCTATTGGGTGACTTACATTTCAACTTTTACACTTAATTTGTACAAACAAAGTACACCACATACATAATGTTTTATGTTTTATTTATGATGGACTCGGCAAGCAAGGGTGAAACGACATGTCGTCTCTTTCAAGGTTGAGACTCAACGACTTTGCCTTGCTCGTGTACAGCTGCTTCATGTTTGACCTCTGGTCCTTTAGCAACGTCGCCAAGCTTCGCTTTGCGTTCGATCTGAACGGACAGTTCGATGCCAGAAACCCGTCCACCAAATGCAGGTACGCCTCCAGGTCGTGGCAGCACGCCATGTCCGCGTTCGGCTTCAGGTACGGCGACATCTTCGTGTCCACCCGCAGCTCCGTCCCCACGTGCGCGTACGCCAGCGGCACGTGCTCCTCGATCACCTTCCCTATCGCGGACTTCTTTATCCTCTCCTCGAACCCTTCCATGAAAATCCCCGGAACCCTAGTGATCACGTCCTGCGAGTTCACGATCCGTAGCACTTTCACTCCGTTGCCCTCGACCTGGTCCGAGAACGCCCGGTTCCCTACGCGCGGCCCACCGAACGAGAACACTGCCACCGGGGGCATGTCCCCCCCGCAGGAGCCGAGCTCGTCGCCCACGAGCACGGCCAGGGCCGCACCCAGGCTGTGCCCGGTGACAGTGATGCTCAGGGTTTCCCCCTCGTAGAGCTCGACGAGCCTCTTCACCTCTCCGACCACCGCCTCGGCGAGGCTCTCCACATGGGCACCAGGCGTTCGGTAGAGACTCAGGAACCCCGCCTCCACCTTGGCCTCGTCACCGACGAGGTTGGCCCGCATGTTCTCGGCCCACTCGAGGCACGTGGCGGTCCCGCGGAGCGCGATCACGATGTCCCTCCTCCCCATCCGTTGAATCTCTCGCCGGTCGTCACACACCGCAACGTACCCGATCCAGCTGGACCGCTGCGTCATCCACCCGAGATCCGGTGCCACGTCGTCCACCCATTTCGGCAGCCCGACGGACGAAGTCGCGTAGAGCGACTTTGTCACCTTATACGTCCTATCCGGTACCGCCACGTGTCTCTCCGCGGGGGGAGCCTCGTCGGCGGGGGTCTCCGGGTTGGTGTGGAAGCTCCGGTACGCGGCCTGGACGAACTCGCCATAGCGGACGACCTCGCGGCGGAGATTCTCGTCGAGCGGGTCGAGCAGGCCGGCCCAGTCGCGGGCGCCGTGGTAGTCGCGCCAGCGGCTGCCGAGGCTGTTGCGCGGGGAGCTCTCGGCGGAGAAGCTGAGGAGGCGCTGGAGGCGGGTGAGGTGGCGCGGGGACATCTCCTCGGCGGACCTCGCCGTGGGCCAGATCCTCGCCAGATTCAGGCCTTCAAGGAGATTCCTTCCCTTGTTGTTGCTGTCGTCGTTGTTGGTAGATTCTCTTGTCGGGTTGTTATTGTCGGGCAGTGGCGGCTTGGCGAGGAGCTTGTCGAGGTTGGCGAGGTGCACGCGCGTGGAGCGCGTGGCCGAGGCAGTTCGGCTAAGAGGGTTCAAGGGAGACATCTGAGACTTGAAGCTGGTGCGCCGAGAGCTGAAGTGGCTCGCGCTCACAGCTGGGAGAGTCGAGCCGATCTGCATCATCGTGGTGAACTGAAGAGAGAGAAAGAGAGGAGAGAGAGAGTAATACTAATACTGAAGGATCGGGTTGTGGCGTCGGGTATATATATAGACCGTGATCACGTATATACCCCTCGGTATTGGGGAATTGGGACGAGTTTGGAGGGGCTGTTTGGGTATTTGGCAATATTATTGACTTTTTCTGGTTTTCCCGTGTTTCCGTAATTGAATAGTATTTTTATAACTATGGTATAAGACTGAACGAGAATACATAAATAAAGAAACATCGTTGACGGTTGATATTAGTAAAATACTTTTGTGATTCATATATAACTATATATTATAGTTATGTAATATCTATGTCATCATCGGTATATATTTAGAAACTTTAGCTCACGATTTGACGCCATTATCATTTTAGACATTGAATAGTATTTGAAATTTTGAACACGTTGA
Source organism: Parietaria judaica (assembly GCA_954871525.1). Lineage (NCBI taxonomy): Eukaryota > Viridiplantae > Streptophyta > Magnoliopsida > Rosales > Urticaceae > Parietaria > Parietaria judaica. The sequence goes on from OX940868.1 coordinate 15,001,127, forward strand.
CGATTATGCCCTTTTGTTTCATTTGAATTAAACCAGTGTCATACTTTTTTTTTTTTCAATTGATATTAGCCCATGCCATGACAGTTTCTGACTTTTGCACCCTCGAGTATAATTATACATATATATATATATATATTTATATGTAGTATGTTTGTTGGTTATACAATGACAAAAAAACAATTTACAATAAAAATATGTATTTATCTCCATAGTTTGACTTTGGTGCTCTCGTAATGCTACACATATATATGCTGTATCTAGTGTTCCCACTATATATCTAGTAAGTGGTTCGAGTTATAATTAGCTTAGCATCGCGTGCATGTTCAAAATATGAGAATAAATATGTTGTAAAATATCACAAATGGGAATATATATATATATATATATATATATATATATATATATATTGATCTTATTCCACTAATTATTTTGCCAAATAACCCAAATCACCATAATCATTTCACCTTTTTTTTTTTTTTTTTATGGAAGTGGAGAAGCATATTTGAGAAAATAATACATTAGCATTTAGCACTACCATAGAGGGAAATTAACACAATTATAAAATCAAAACTAAGCAATTATGTTTGAGAGACTTTATCAACTTGTTTTCCAATATCCTAAATTACTTTTGAAAAGCTCAATATTGTAATGTAGCATAATTACTATTTTCGTTTACTTTTAATCTCTGCTAATATCTATTAGAATAGGAAATATTTAAGGGGTAATCGCGGCACAAGAACCCTGAGCAACAAATATTAGATATATGTTTTTTTTTTCTTCATCCAATTCAAACAAGAAAAGACATTAGATAATTTTGTAGTAATATTTTAAAGGGTTCTATTGCAAACTAGCCAAATTGAGATGTGATATTTGTAAAATAGCCAAAACGTTTTGTGAATATTTTTAGTAGCCAATTAACCACATTAACGAATATAAAATGACTATATTACCATTAATTATTAATAATATAAATTAACAAATATTTGTAATTAATATACTTAATTCCATGTTTTGGTTTTTAATTTTGAAATATATTGTTAAGAAGTTATTATGCGTGTAATTTGGGTTTACACTGGTTAAATCAACCAATAATCCCTCAAAAAAAATTATGGTAGTAATTTGGGTATTCAAATTATAGTTACCTATTTTATAGTATTATTTATTATTTCCAAATTTAATTAAAACAAAATAATCGATTAATATTGTCTATAAACTTCATAGAATTGGTGGTCTGGCTTCAACGACGAGGGCTGCACAACGCGGTGGCTTCATGCGGCCTGCGGTCATGCGAGAGTGGCTATTGTGTGGCAGTGAAGAGAGAGAAATCGTACAAAGCAAGAGAGGACAGAGATTGATATTTTGAATTCAATGCTAATCAATTAAATTAAATTAAATGCTCTATCAATTAAAAATAAATAAAAATTGTACGAAATACTCAATTTTGTGTCAAACCTTTTAATAAATGCCTATTTATGAAAGTAAAAAATATACACAATGGATAATTTTTAAAAAATTTTGACACAAAATTGGCATTTCGTTCATTTACCCAAAATAAATTGATTAATTATAAGGGTAATATAAATATGAAATATGAGTTTAAAATTCCATGCCATTACAAATTACTATTTATTAAAAAGAATACAAAGGATGACCAGAATGTAAAATAGACGTTTAAAATCAACTGTTAAGTGCAATTTTTTATTTTTAAATATTGACTAACATCTATATAAAAAAAAAAGAGGAATAAAAATGTATCGCTCATATTTGTTAATATAAATACTTTCATCACTATAATTTTTTATATACTAAAAAGCCATGTCGCCTCAAACCGTAAAAAAAATATATATTTTAACAGAATTACTTTAATATTTTAATATATATTTTTAAAAAGTTTGACACAAAATGGGTATTTCGTACTATTTCCTTAATATTTAAGGATATTTCTAGCCCACATGTGATTTAATAGAGTTCCACTAAAAACGACCTATATTTTGTTTACTCCTCCACTTAGAGCAAATTGCTCTAGCCTTGAAGAGCATTTCGATGATTTTTTTTTATTTTTTTTTATTTTTATGTAAGCATTTCGATAATTTCTGACATGAATATCTGTATATTATAAAGAGTGGACACATCACACATCGTCACATGCCTTAAAAAAAATATTGTCAAATTATTTTGCATCATCGGGAGTTTATAACGAAAGAAAAAGAAACATAAATCATACTTATATACAGCATGTAATATTTTATTGCATATATCCACATTACAATTAAAAACGAGTATCGATTTAAATACTTTTCAGTTGAAATTAAATACTTTATTCTTGTTTTTCTTCTTCTATATGTTAGTAGTAAAATCGAGTTTCAATGGCTTTTAGTAATTTAAAGAATATGATTAATCAATTTAAAAAGTATATTTTCATTAATTAGATAATCTAACACAATATAATTTAGTAAAGTCATGGTGAATGTAAAAGGACAAGATGATTATCTACTAATAGAAATTGATATATTATGTAAAAGCCGTATTCAGTTACTTTTTTATTTTTATAAATACATAATATCACCAATTCATGACATATAGATATTCGATTTCTACTAAATATAATCGGTTTTAGGAGCTTAAAATGAGTAATGATATAATCGAAAGCGATAAATTAGATGTCAGTTTATGGTTCACCTTCTTTATTTTGAAAAACATGTAAAATTTTCAAACTTTCAAAACTAAAAGAAGATTATATATAATATATAATTTCTCATTGAATTGAATTGAGTATATATGGCTATAATTATGAGTCGAAATCGAATACGAGTGTTCTTAACAAAGTAGACACGATTATCACGCTCTGACTATATAGCTCTCACTCTTGACTTTCACTACCGATGTATAATATAAATACACACTCACAAAAACACATGTTATATTCTACTAGTATATTTTATATATAAGCGTGGCATCATGTGCATGAATTATACAAATGTATAGTTGACAATTTTAAAATTATCAAAATGATGGGTCTATTTGCATTGGAAGTGTACCTTTCCTTGCCCTACTAAATAATCATGGAGAACAAAAACGTAGTGGCCAATATCATTTTATTTTATAATTTTTAATTTAATTAATTAATGGCATTTGATGGTGAAACTGGGGCACATCAACTAAGAAATGCTGCAAAAAAAATTATATTATACAATAAAGTGTATGTAGGGCACTAAAAAAATAAAAGGATAGAGAACAGATTTTGGACAGACATTCAGAAATCAGAAATCGCGTGGAAGTGAAGGAAGAGAAGTTCCAAACTTGATCGAAGAATCTAAATCAATCCGTTGAGATCCGATTTCAATCCGTCTCACTTTAAATTAGGTTGGGTCAGCCGGATTTGACTATTTTCGGGGTCGATCTCGAAACTCAAATAAGTTGACATCCAAAAAACATAGAGTAAGAAACGAGGCTTCAAATATGATAAATAAATAAAAGCAGTTAGTTTTTTTCATACACAAAAAAAAGATGAGAACACATAAGAGTTTAAGATCTCTATCTAATAAATCAAATCAAAAGCGAACAAAATTAATAAAATTTAAAGTTCTGTTTCAAACAAGATTAAAGCGAATGAACTCCGATCGTCAAGGTTATCAATAGCGATCTAAGCTTTGAACACCGAATTTAAGAAAGGAGTCAGTCACTCGATTTCTTAAATGTACGTGTAAAAAAGAAGAAGCTAAACACATAAACTTTGTTACTATTTAAATGCGGAGGATGAAATACAACACTTTAGGCGAAACTCACTAGTAATTCTCCATGTTCGTTTTGTTCATTGGTTATAATTTATGATACCCTATGACATAAATATAATTAAGAATATAATATGTGTCAATAAAATTAGACCACCGACAGAAGCGTGCAAATACACGAAGAGAGGAAAGAAAGAAAATCTTCTCACTTTTTTTATAATATTAATAATAATAATAATTAATCAAAAGAAAGAACTGCGTTTACGCGAAGCCGCAAACTGACGAGTAAAAAGGAAAAACAAAAAGATTTGGAAAATTAGAAAAATAAAATAAAATTGTTCCTAAAGTAACTAACAAAACGATTTACACACAAAAAAAGTTACACATTATCAACAGACAAACAAACCGTGTAAAATGCGTATATAGAAAGTCATATCAATACAATATATGTGCGTTGACGACCCGACCGAGCCAAAACTTTTTTAGTTAAGAGAGCAAAAGTAAAAATAAAAAATTGTGTTTGTGTGTGAGTTAGATCAATTATTTTATTTATAAAGGGATAATAGTAGGAGATTCTGATAAAATAAAAGTATTAAAAAGTGTTAAAATTAATACGATATAAAATTGCACGGATCAAATTTTTTTAAAGACACAAAACTTTCCTTTTTTACCGTTTCGTTACAACGTCGGTGACGTTAACTTTAATGCACATGTATTACTAAAGCTTTTCATCAATTAAACCCTAGATAAGTGATATTCTCGTAAAGAAAACGTTGGAAAAGCTAAATTTTGTGTCCTATGGTGCTTATTCTACGCAATTAAAAACTTAAGAATACATTGCACTTATTTTTTATTTTTTTAAAAATAGATACTTTTTTTTCACCATTATCCCTACATACGGTTGGCTATTAAGTTTGTCCAAAGTGAGCAAAAACATATCAAGTCGTGACAGTGGAGGGAACATAATCTAATCTAAAGAATGAGTTAGATTTAAATACACTAGACTACAATATATAATACTTTGTGATGCTAATACCCCACACGCAGTCACGCCCCATAGTAGTGACTGCGTGTGGGTAATGAAGATGTCAAACCGGCCCATTTCAGTGAGGTAAGTGTGACGAATATCATGTTTGAAATTTTGACCTAAATCTAATAAAAAAAAAAACACAAGTAGCAAAACAAAAATGAAACTAACGCTAAGAATTATTATACAATTTAACATAATTTGAATATAATGAAGCACTGCCAGCCCTGAAGTTAAGCGAACAGGGCGCCCTCATAGGGCCTTAGATTCCAAAGGGTCCCATTTCCATCGACTTTGACTGTCGTGTAAGATAAGAAAAAACTTCAAGCGACTCTGAACTTTGAGGAAGAAAGAAAGTACAAGAGAGAATAATAGTGACAATGTAAAAGTTATGGGATTTATTCTCAATTTCTCTCTCTTGTACTATTTATTTTAATTAATTTTATTTTTAATCACTTTTTTAAAGAATATGAGACCTTTTTTACGTTTTTGCAAAAAAAAAATAAAAAATCCTTTCTATATTGAACATAGACGCTAACTACTACTGTTTATTTAAGTTTATTTTTCACATATATATTTAATTTAATTGTGTATAACGTACTTTATAAACTTTTTTTTAAGTTATTCTCCATCCACCAATTGACATTAAAATAAAACCTTTTTTTTTCTTCTACATTCTTACCGTTGATATTTTTTCAATTATAAAAGATTATATGCAAATATTTATTTATAATAACCAATAATTTATCACCATTAATGTAAATATTGCCATACTATGTCAAACAATTTTTTTGTTCTCTTTTGATAAAATTAATTTACCATTTTTTTTTTATTCTACGGGAGGTTCAAAAAAATTATCGCGTAAAACCCTTCTAACATTAGAGCCGGCCCTAGATAAGTGTATTATAATTTATGAATTGATGGATTAAACTCTAAGATGAACAATATGATAGGGATAACGAGTCCAGTAATGGAATATGAATTTGAGTTGTGATATGCAATTGAGAATAAAAAGGGACAAGTATGAAAAGCGAAAGTGCAAAGAAGCTAGTCCCTCGAACCAAAGTAATCGTGTGTTTTAGTCAATAATTGGTCGTATTATAATATAAATATATATATATATATATATATATATATATATATTCTATTCATGTTGCACGTTATTTGTCTAACTCATCAACTAATTTGGTAAGACCATCACGATCACATCACTAATTCCCATTACTTTAGGCTATTGGGTAAACAGAAATACATATTAATTCCCGTGGATATGATTTTATTCGGCTTTTTGTAAGAATGACCTTAAGTGAAATTTTATTAAATAGCATACTCTCCTTCAGTATTATTCATGTTTCTCAGTAGGGGAGTATTTAAGGTTATGAATTTGATTCAAAACTGAAATGAAGTCTTTTAGCAATTTATTTCGATTTTTTATATGTATTGAACATAACCACGGCAAAAGTTATACTTTAAATAATTGAAACGGCAAGAGTTTACAGAGAAAAACATTATGAAAAAATACTACAAATTAACAAATATAAGGCGACGTAATTTTTTGTCATTTTTCATTGACATATGTTGGTCAATTTTATAGCACAGTGCTATTAAAAGATACTTAAAATTCACATTAATGTGCTCATCCGGGCATATAACAAATTCTTTTATTTGAATTCGACAAAAAAAAAAAATTGAGTAAAAATGTATCACTTCACATTTGTCGTCTTTAAATAATTTTTGCCTTCTTTTACCTTAAACTTCTACAGCATCATCAGTTGGTCAGAATTTTAATATTTTTGTCATAAATATCCCTATGTATTATATATATATATATATATATTAAAGTTTAAGGCTTGAAAAATTCAAGCTGATGTATGGAAAATTAGTCCTAACCCGTATATATATAGTTTAATTTGTTGGGAATTGGGAAATAAATATTCATCGTACTTAGGTAGGTATACCATTTTAGTCTTAGATATCATATACAATATAAACTTGTAATTGTTTTTCTCCCAATATTCGACTAAGGGGTTGACTAATAACTGGTCTTTCTATTATAAAAATTCAGCTTAAAAATATTATAATGTCTGGTCTTTCTATTATAATTGTTATAACTGGTTATTAGTGTAATTTTTAGTTGATAAAAGCTTAGACTGCCGGCAAAGGTCTACGGTCTAGCACTGTATATACTTATTTAGAGATACTGGCCGGTGACATAAGTATTTTAAATTTTGATCAATTGAGACGGCGTAAGTTCAAAGTAAAATAATTAGAAGAAAAAAAAATTCAAAGTCAACAAAACTGAGACAATGTATATTTTAATCCACTTTTTTTTTCTCAACGTCCATCATACCATGTGGCGTTTGACCAACGTAACTAAAAAATCTGGTCGAAAATATGCGTCACTTCACTTATGTTAATTTTAGATACTTTTAGTATTATTTTTTTCACTTTGGATTATGGATCAAAGTTAAGCACTTATGCCGCGAATAACATACTATTTATAAATAAAAATATATAAGTCCTTCTTAACTAATTGTTTTGGCAGAATTTGAGAAAGTTCTTAATATTTTCTCGAGTCACTAGTTATAATGGAAAAAAGAAGAAGAAAGGTTTGTCAATGCACTTGATAATAGATTAATAGTATAGTTTCTCGTTGAAACGTATCGTACGTAATGTCATAAAATTTGGAACTAAAGTTAATTAAATGCATTATATAGAATTGTACGAGTCATTCTTTATCATATAGTGATTCTCATAGATCATTGGGTGGTCTTAATTGTGCCATTTAATTTAAAGATATTTGTGGCAAAAGATTTTTAAAATAGATGGAAATAATTATATATTTCACTTTTTTGCTAGTGCATATCGACAACGTTGTAAAATATATGCATTTAAAGTAAGATAATTTATTTTCCGCTTATTCATTGATAATTTGACACAAATATTTCTTTATGGATTAAACTCTGGTCCTCAAATCAGAAAATAATTAACAAAAAAATAAAAAATAAATGACAACATAAACTATAGTAGCATGCTCGCGGTGTTGTTCAATTATTATTAGGGTTAATTGCGGCAAAAATACCTAACTTTTGGTCAAATTCTCTGCTGTGTATACAACCTCCGTAAATGGCGACAAAAGTACCCAAACTTAGCATTTGGGAGTTGACCGAGAATATTTGTCCATGTGGCTATTGGCCTTTTCCACGTGGCACTTGGCCGCCACGTGGCGTGCCACGTAATTATTATTTTATAAAATAATTTTTAAAAATATATATTTAAAAAATAATAATAACTAATAAACACGTACATAATGTTTAAAAATTCAAGACATAAATACACACCACTAATTCAAAAACGAAAAAATAGTAGTCATATTTATATTTAATGAAAAATTATTTTTATTTGTTTGCATGATTTTTTTTTTTGTGTTTGCATTTTAGAATAATAATAATTGTTTAATATGTTTTTTATTTATATATTATTGAAAAAAATTATCGTTAAATAATGATATGATTATTATTGGTTATATTATTAAACATATTAAGCGATTTCGTTTCACCCGTGAACCGGATTGGAGGCGGAGCTTGAGTGAACCGTGAACGGGGATTTTTTTCTTTGTCTATTTCGTTTGATCCACTTTTTTAAAATGAATAATTATATTTAATAATAAAAATCAATAATGAATATTCAAATTTAAATATTCATTATTGGTTATTACGGAAAAATAATATTTATTTTTTAAAATATTTTTTTTTAAATAATTTAATAAAAAAATTAAAAAAATATTTAATAAAATAATAATTACGTGGCATGCCGCGTGGCGCCCAAGTGCCATGTAGCATGCCACGTGGCAAAGGCCAATAGCCACATGGACAAATATTCTCGGTCAACTCCCAAATGCTAAGTTTGGGTACTTTTGCCGCCATTTACGGAGGTTGTATACACAGCAAAGAATTTGACCAAAGGTTGGGTATTTTTGCCGCAATTAACCCTTATTATTATTATCAAAATAAGAAAAAATATCTATGTCCCATTTTTCTATCTTCACAACTCTAAATAATTTTCTTTGTTGGACTTTGTTTAGTATGAAGTATGAACCCTTTCCTTCTGAAGAAATTATAGAATATTTTATTGTTTTAACCTTTTAAAAATAAAATGAAACTCATCCATATGTAATTGCATATATAGTTCTTTAGGACTCCAAAAAGAAGGCTAATGATACTATTAATTAAAAAATAATTTGTAACATTATGTATTACCTAAGCTAAAACTAGTCTTTGATATATTGGATTTGGTCGACAAGAATGGTTAAACGGAGAAGAAAAAAACAGAGCGAATGAAAATGACAAAAGAATCATGTGAAATTCTAACGTTAACAATAAAAAATGTATATATTTTCTAACCTTAAAATAATAAAGTCTTCATAGTTTAATTCATGTCTAACAAGTTTCTTCTTTATAGCTAAATGATATGGTGGTGCAGGATTAACAGTCATTCGAGTCTTCTTTTTCCGAAATCGAGCTAAGAACGAGTCATATAGTTAGTTCTGTAGATAAAGAACACCAAGTAATTTCAGAACTCAATGTCAAATTAATAAAATGTCTTGTTGAAAATAAATCGTCCAGAGTTTAAATGCTTAATGTACGATTTTCATGGTCGAATTTTACAGGTTACTTGATGGATTACGACTTCGCGGATAAACCGAGGACCCGTATCAGGACCCACAATACGGGTCGAGAGGTCTAAAACCTCCGGGGATTATATGGATATCTGGACCACAGATGAAGCGACTAGGGCGGAAGCTCTGACAAGGTCCTGAGTCCTGACACGACTGTACGATCCTGGCTGTCTAGATTCCGATCTACGGAACACGTGGATCCGGATCGACGTTAGGGATTCGGTGCAATTTTTCAGCATCAACACTAAGTCATAATTACTTTATATATAAATACCTTTGAATATACCAAGTCATAATACAATTTCGAGGTTTATAATACCGATATATAGGGCCGGCCCCGAGTTTATCAAGGCCCTAGACGAAAGACTTATTTTGAGGCCCCTAAACATGTATATTATTTATGTGTGTAAATAAAAATTCTAGTGTATTCGTATTCATAATTACTTTATATCATAATTCGGGGACCCCTCGTTTCAATAAACAAAATTATAGGCCTACACCTACCTCGTCTGCCCTCAAGGCCGGCCTGCCGATATATATATATATATATATATATTATTTTTTGAAAATCTCGATAAAAAGTCAGAGATTTACATGAAAAATCTGTTATAGCTCATCACAAAATTGGAACTTACGAATACCAAATATAACTTGATATATCTTTTGACCGATGGAAAACTTAATATTAGAAAATTTTATTTTGTCAACTTATTGAATGTATATTCAAATTGGAATATTTTCTTTCAACCTTTTTCTTTTAATTCTTGGCATATATTTCATATCTAACATGATCGTATCTAAGTTTCAAGCTGGCATTTGACGCAAATATAATGGAAAAGTAGCAGTATAAAATTTGTATGAGACCAAAAAAATGTTGAATTCTAGCTTGATATAGATTACAGGTCATATTAATCAAATATATTCAGCTTATAAATGAACACGTAGCATTATAACATAGTGTGTTTGACCAAGACATGCATGCATATATAATGTGAAACAACACGAGTACTATTCAGATCTAAGGCTTACTTAGTGGGTTGATATGTAAATATTATTGGTTGAAAAATCACGAGTTCAAAGCGATCGAAGACCTTTGTATATTGATCTCTAACTTCTCCAAAGCATAACACATTGACAATGTCTCATATATTTATAATATATATATGTATGTATATGTATATTAGTAGATGCTTCATATGTATATTCGTTTATTAATTAGTCCGCAAGTCATAGGAATAAATGTTTTCCTGTCTCTTTGCTTCTGAAAAAGTGTTTTTAACTATGTTTCTTATTTTATTTTATTATTTTCAGTTTCACCGACTTGATATTAGGTATGAAGAAGCTCTTCTATTATTCCTTACACACAACTCGTGACGTACTAGTGTATACCTAGTTATTTAACCAAATTATATATATGTACGGCAATGATTAGTACATAAAAGGGAAAATTCATTATAGTAACAAAAATTAGAAAAATAAAAAATGTGAATGTTTTAAAAATAAAAAATTAATAATATTCATTGTTTGCGTACGAAAAACCCCCGAGCCTTATTGTATCTCATGTTCACTGAGCTCAGACTTGGCCCCAAAATCTGATATTATCATTGAGGTATGTGATAATCAATAAACAATCACCGAAATATTTCTATTTGTTATTCCCGAGTCCGATGTATATGTCCAAACTTAGGGATGTCATTTGCGATTATCATCGACTTCGGCGATAATCATCGACCTCCTTAGCAATGTTCGACCTTGATGATTGTCCCGGAAGCATGATATCATGCATTTTGTGCACACTATGTACGAATACGGGGGAACTTATATCCGACGCTGGAGATCAAAATAACAAAAAAAATCAGTTGTTGAAATATTAAACTTCTTGTTCATTCGAGGTTGTTGTACATGCTATGTCCAACCTCGGAGATCAATATCACGTGAAAAAAATAAAGATACTTGTTCATTCCAAAGAACCAAAGTCGGTGGTGCAATACATCAGAGATTTATGTAATTAAAAATTTAGAGACCTTCAATTACAATTCTACATGATTGCCAATATTATATTATCAATCTTTATGTGTCTAAAATTGCAATTTAATTATACACGTGGATGTTGATTAACCGAGTAGTTGTTATATAACGACATTAGTAATGTAAATAGATATTCATATCGGGGTTCTAAAAAAATTACCATGACAAAAGAAGTCGGAGATAGCTATCTCCGAAATCTAGTTTAATGACATTCGAATTCGAAGATGCTATCTACAAGGCCGGGGATATCATTTTCGAATTCGGAGTTGATACACTCGAATTAAGAGAAAGCTCTCTCATACACCGGGGTTAGCATCACGAGATTACCATTAATGAGTTTGTAATTAGCATCTTCGACTTCCGTTTAGGTTTACCGTCACTGACGTCGATGATGCTAAATCCCAAACTTCAGATCGGGTTTACCATCACCGATCTCGGATATAATCATCACTGACTTCAAATCTAATATCATTGATCTCAGATATTGTAAGTTGTAACAACGTCATTGAGGATGCTAACTCCCTAACTCGGATTATAATGGTTCTACATAGATGTAAGTTTTGTACAAAAATACAACACCAACTTCAGAGAGGTTGTCCCCGAATGCGGGGTTACAAACCCTGACTTCAAGAATAGCCTGACCAATTTTGATGTTGACAACTCCAATTACCGTCGTGCTTATGGCAGTCCCAAACCATACAATGCGGTGATTTTACGCCTAGTTCTATATTTTTAAACCCTGTAAAAGCATGTAATGGACAAAAAACAAAAAAGTTAGGATTTTGAATGCTTACTGTGGCGGCAGAGGAAAGGCATTTTCTTAGGTTTTTTGACGGAGACGAGTGGACGGACACTAATGTCTAGCCCACCTCATAACTTTCATCGTCCCACCGTTAAAGAGATTCTCGCATACGTACAAAGAAATATTTGGGAAGGAGAAGTGATCCTTCCCCCCGAGGAGAGAATGTCAACGAATATAGAAAGAGAGAAAATGAAAGTGTGGTCCCAAAAATAAGGTTTTAGTAAACGTTACAATTTTTCAATTTTTGGAACATTGTTAAGATTTTTTCAAATTTTAGTTACTAGATAATGAATTTTTCCTAAATAAATTATGTGTAATCTACCACAGCAATTATAGTATATATATTTAATATTATAAATATTTATAATACCATTGCAATAGGGATAACTAGAGCATAATACAAAAACTTATTTAAATTTGTGCTGCATGATCCTAAGTTTTCAATTGTGCGGAATATTCAATATCTTGAAATTTGTATTTTTGATCCCATATTTCTCCATTAATATCGATTTTTTACATGTGTCGAACTAAAATTGACCCATTTTTTCTCGATGTTTGATAATTTGAATGTTAAGTATTTCAATACGTGGTGTACACTTGATGTTAGCGAAGATATAGAAGGATTTTTGTTTTGTTATTGAAAACACCATTTTTACTATCTTGGCCTTGGGTATTTATTCTGCTCAATCGAAAGCTTGAGATTATGTGCATAAATTAGGTACTTCCGCCATAAACTTAGGTACTTTTGCAGCAATTATTTCTATTTATTATAATAGAAGATTATCACTCCTAATAAACTATATAATTATAATCCTCACTAATATCTAATCTCGGTCTCGCAAATGCTAACAACTCTCCAAAAAAATCACTCATATATCTAACAAATTATTTGAAAAAATTAGTGTAGCATTTCCGCGTTGACCATTTTCTACTTAAAGAGTCAACATAACGTATATTTACGTATGAAACTGTCAATTTGACTGTAAAAATAATTAGATGGAGTTTTAGCTAAATATTACTTGTGTGTCAAGCAATTGACGAGTTGAGTGAGTCCTGGTCGATATAGAATAAGATACCACAGACAATTATACTATCAATTTTTCATGACCAAAACAACAAGGATATTACATATATTAGAAAAAGTCAGAACAAAATATCACTTGACGAGTATGAAATATGTTTGCTGTATGAATGAATAATAATGACAACTTAACAATTAAATTATGTAATACAAGAGTAAAAGAACCAATTTAATATTTTTATTCATATTTTGTAAACGAAATTGAAATTTTGATTTGCATTTTTTTTGTATAATAATTTTTTAGGATATTTTTTATTATTCTTAATTTTTTTTAGTGATACAAGGTTAAAAAAAAGAAGAAGGAAATTGTACGAAATTTTCAATTTTCTGTTAAACCTTTTAAGAAATGCCCATTTGTGAGAGTAAAAAATACACACGACAGGCATTTTTAAAAAATATTTGGTACAAAATAAGCATTTTGTTCATTTACAAATGAAAAATAAAAATAAATAAAAAAATAAAAATAAAAAAGGTTTAGAGGTCATACGACAGCAAGCTAGACGACAACATACTTAAAATTGTCATACGACAACAATATTAAAATGACTGGTTGAAAACGATATATTTTATCACACGAAAAGAAACCATATTATTATAAAGGGTAAACTACGGCTAATGTACCTAATGTTTGATCTTTTGCGGATTATGTACCCAATGTTTATTTTTGGTGGCTAATGTAACTAATGTTTGATCTGTTAGATATTTTCGTGTTTTCCGTTAGTTGACCGTTAAAGAGTTATCCTCCTCTATATGCACACTTTTTGTATTTTTTACATTACTCACTCATTTTTTGTCCAAATTTTATGCATGACCTATGGTTGGAAAGATAAGAGATAGATATATAACTTTGATGTTTTAATTTTTGTAAAATAAGTTTTATAAAAATACGAAATTTCAAATACAACGTAAAATTGGACGTAAGTTTAATGCAAAATATTTGTTTCGAGAATATTTTACTATACTTAATGACTTTTTATGATGAAACGTAAAACTAAAAAGTTATAGATAAATATTTTATCTTTCCAACGGGTGTTTATTTATAAATTTTGGACAAAAGATGAGTAGGTTTTGCCAAAAATATGAAAGATTATTTCGCATCAAATATTTCATATTTTTGACATAACTCACTCGTTTTTTATCCAAAATTTATAAATTAACACCCCTTAGAAAGATAAAATATTTATCTAATTTTTTTTAATTTTATGTTTCACTATAAAAAGTCATTAAATATATTAAAATTTGCTCGAAACAAATAATTTGTATTAAACTAACGTCTAATTTTACGTTGTATTTGAAATTTCGTATTTTAAAAAAAAAATATTTTACAAAACTTTTAAAAACAAAGTTGTAGATTTATCTCTTATCTTTCCAACCATAGGTCGTGCATAAAAGTTGGACAAAAAATGAGTGAGTTATGTCAAAAATACGAAAAGTGTACATGTAGAGGAGGATAACTCTCTAACGGTCAACTAACGGAAAACACGAAAATATCTAACAGATCAAACATTTGATACATTAGCCACCAAAAATAAACATTGGGTACATAATTAGCAGAAGATCAAACATTGGGTACATTAGCCGCAGTTTACCCTATTATAAATCTTGAATTACGGCATCCAAAAAGCAAGTGACTATACTGAATACGATATCAACTTTGAACGACAATAAAATTCATAAAGCTACAGAGTACAACTAAAATGAATCATAATTCAAAATAAGACAACAACAAATGATTTTAAGAACATTTATTCAACGTGTAAAACGACATCAAGGTTGATTAACGACAAAACCTGAAATAATAGATAAAAAGTAAGGGAAAATGGTGGCATAAGTACTCAAAGTTTCTAAAAAGTTGGCAAGTTCCCTTTTTTTTTTTCTGGGTGACAAAAGTTGCCGAAGTTTTATTTTGTATCTACTGTCATATTTTATCCTGATAAATATACCATTTTTATCATTGATAAATCAACTTATTTTTTTTTATAATAAAATTGTATATTTAATGGGTGGAAGAACATGACACATGATGCGATTCAGGCCGGAAACATAATGGAAGACACAAAATAAGAGTTTGACAACTTTCGCAACCCGAAGATAAGAATGGGAACTTAATGTCAATTTTTCAAACATTTTGGGTACTTATGTCGCCATTTTCTCAAAAAATAATTGTATTTTATCTAATTGTACCCAAAATCAAGGTTTTAAATACCGCATGCCGATGTAGTTTCGCAATTTTCATTTTACGGACATATCGCTTGTCGATGGGCATGCCAGTCAGCAAATCAGAAAAAAAAAGGCATGCCACATTTTGAAAATACCACATATTTTTTATGGCCATAGCGCATGCCGATGGGGTTTTCGACGGATATTCTGAAAAATATTTTTGAGTATTTAGGCAAAATATTTATATAAGTTCGAAACTACATATTTAATTAATACAAGACATAATTGTATACAATAAAATACATTTGTAACTTAAATATGTAAAATTACTTATTTTAATGGTCTTCTATTAAAAACTTGCGGATTCAGTCCCTTTGATACTGTTTTGGTGCTAGAATGGTCTTGTATTATAATTGGGAAACTTCATAAAACATCCCTCAAAATACCATAAATTATTTTATTACACCTCAAAACATCATAATTGGAAATACATCCTTTTTAAATTTTATGTACCAAAATACCTTTCAAAATATACATATTGTGTCCTGAAAAATGGATATATTGCCTCCTGAAAAATGGACAAGTCGCGTCCGAAAAAATGGACACAACTAAGGGTATTTTGGTATATAAAATTTAAAAAGGATGTATTTCCGATTATGATGTTTTGAGGTGTAATAAAATAATTTATGGTGTTTCGAGGGATGTTTTATGAAGTTTCCCTTATAATTTTAGTCCAAGAATCGTCTCTCTAGTATAAAAGAGCAAATTTCGTCACTATGCTTTTATTTTCTATGCGGGCAATTGTTTCCCGAAAAATATTTTGATGCGAAAAATTGATCATTATAACTTTTCCGTTAAGCAATTACGCATAATATATATATTTATATACATGTAAAGAGGGACTATTCATGCCAAAAAATGTAACATAAGAACAAATTTCTCACAACAGTTTTCTTAAGAGTAACCATTCAAACATATAAGAAATAACTACACATTTTTGTTTTGTTTTGTTGGGGCTATTTTACAACAGAAACCTTCTACTAGATGAACTATTAATCTCATAAATTGTAAAATATTAATATCATAAAATTCAGGGGCGAACAGAATTCTGACTAAGAGGGGGCGAAAATTAATTGGCTATAATTTCATAATAAAACGAGACAATGAAACTACTATTATACATTGCATTATGAACTTTCGATTCATGAAAATAGTTCATTAGGATCTCTATATGATTGGAAGTCTACATGTTACGTTCTCAAAATATTAATATAATTTTTTTCTAATATTTAAAATTTTGCCGTCTTAAATTGATTGGGATTTTTATTCTATAGTTTTGTAAGTTGTAATCGTTTTTGCATACCTATAATTAAGTAAAGAAAAAATACCATGAAAAAAAATTATAATCATAAAAAGTATTGCTAAAAAATATTAAAAAAATAGCGGGTTTGAGAATTGAATCTTGGCCTATAACTTGGAGAAGTGCTTTAAGAGTAACAAAATTCCACTACACCACAATGATATTTTGTCTTTTATCGTTATGTCTATTATTTATATATATAATTATAATAATATGTATAAATAAAAATAAAAATAACGTGTTCGGACCAAGTGGGGACGGCCGCCCCCGCTCCGCCCCCCTTGACTCCGCCCCTGATAAAATTAATAGAAAAATAGATAGTTTTGAGAAAAGTACCATGACAGAAGTGAAAAATAAAAACTAAAAGATCATGCCGTAAGTTTCACAGAACCCAAACCATTTTTAGGTTTTTTGATACTTTTGCCGCAAGAATCCCAAAAATAAAACCATATTTTGCCCGAAATGAGAAAACAGAGCTCAAAAATGATAATCTCCAATCACAAACAACGAACGGAGTACTACATCACAATCATGAATAATAATTTAATATTAATATTAATATTAATATAAATTTCGTCTCCATTCAGTTGGCTCCAAAAAGATCCATATTTTTTATTAATCCAAATTCCAAACCAACAATCCTGACTGACTCACTACAATACAAACAAGGAGAAGAAGAAGACGAAGACCAAAGTCGCCGGCGACTTTGCCGTCGAGCTTCTCAGATCAGCTCCGGCGATCCACAATTTCTCTTCCAGGTTTCGCACGGAGCTGATTATCGCGAGTTTCAATCTTGAGAAGGGAGAATTCTCCGGCGACAATGTGTCGCCAGAACTGCGTGCATTTGTCCGTGGAAGAAGCGGTCTCCGTGGAGGAGACTCTGCTCGTCTACTGCAAGCCCGTCGAGCTCTACAACATTCTCCGCCTTCGCGCTTCCCAAAACGTAATGTTGATCTATTTCTCTAATCGAATTTGCAATCGCTTTTCTTAGCTTCGCTGTAGTGTTTGGATCTTGACTTCTGTGGTATGACTGACTCCATTGACACTTTTGTTTCGGAACTCGAGCTTGGAGCAATGAAGCTGTTAATTTGCTACCCATATACTTTGCAAATTGGTTTAGGGTTCAAACTTTTGGGAATTTGAGATTTAGAGAAGGCTTGATCTTACCACTTTAGTTTCTGGGCTCCGTTTTCTTGGAGCGCTTGCGCTGTGCAACATATGTTTATTGGATATTTGTGTGTTAATGATTTCGATTAGAGTTGAGATGTTAAGCTAGCCGCCTTTAATCTTTTTGCACTCCGTCCGGTGTTGAGTTGTGAAGCCTACGTAGAGTAATCAAGCTAGTGTTCTCGAGGTTATAGGCTTGTGCGACTTTTGTGGTGCTCGTAGCACAAAGTGAGATCGTGAGAAAGAAGGTTCTAACCGCCAAGAACTTCGATCGATTATAGTGAAGACGATTCGCAAGCCGCAAGTGGACGTACCTCTTGCATCGAGAGCGAACCACTGTAATTCTCCGTGTCACCTTTTTTTTCCGCTTTGATTGATTTCATAACATCCAATATTGTAAATCATTTCGATCATAGTCAATTATTCTCCTCTGCCTGTGATTTTTTAATCTAATTGGGTTTTCACGTAGAGGTCCTGTGTGTATATCTCTTTATTTTCGTTGCTTATGGTGTTTGATTTACGACATGTTCCGTTTCGGGATTTAATTTCTTTGGAAAAACGGATTTAGATGCAGTTCACTATTTTTTCCTTCTTCTAATTCAGTTTTTTTTTTCTTTCATTGTAGCCTTCGTTTCTTCGAAGATGTTTGAACTACAAAATCCAATCGACGAGTTTAGAGAGGTATTAACTTTAACTTAGAACATCTTGTTTCGCCTTAAACTATAATTATGTTTTAATAGCTTCTTAAAAATAAATACCTCTTGTAGGTTGACATGTGGCACTGTCGTCTTTAACTATAAGGATTGTAGCAACATTCTAAGAAAGACTGAAGGTATATGATGAATCTTCTTTCTTAAATATGTCACCAATCTCAATATTTATCGTATTTGTGGCTTCAATCCCTTTTGCTTTCTTCATATTGAATTTTTTTCTTACTTAAATCTCTTGGCACGACACCGGTAAAAACTAGTACCAAAATGAAACATAATAAGCAAGCCAAACCAAGAAGATGATTACCGGAAACTTTATTTCAAATCACGAAATGAATAAAAGACCATTCCTTCAAGAACGCGGCTAAAATCTATTCAAAAGATGCCTCGAGTCATTAGAATAAACAAAAGCATGCCTCCCCCACTAATCCTAGGTGCCATACGAGGGATTAAAGTTTCGTCAATTATTTGCTGATAGGAAATACCCCTTACTTTAATGTAGACATGATATAATGCCAGTAAAGCTTAACACAACAAGATAACTAACAATGATATACATATATATAATATATATAAATACTAATCCCACCCCTTGTCCTTCTCTGATATGTAATTAGGGCCGACCATCGAGCGCATAATTATATGGCTTGCGATAATTATATGATAAATTTCAGATATTTATTGCAAATTCACGTTTCTATAAGTATTTCATCCCATATTTCACTTTCAATAATGAGTGGGTTTTATGCCATAAACAGTTACCGAAGACTTTTCTTGTCCGTTTTGCTTAATGCGATGTGCAAGCTTCAAGGTAATTTAAATTGTTTGAATTGTTCTTTATTGCAGTTTCCAGTTTTGTGTTAGGCTTCAAAAAAAAAAAAAAAAATCAATTTTCGAACTTTTTTGTTAGATGGTCAAAATCCATTGCAAGAATATTTATTTAGTATGTTGCTTGCTTTCTGCAAGTTTCATTGTGTAATAAGATTTTATTTTCTTAATGTGTTATATACTAAGAAACATTTTTATGTGATGATTGTTAACAAGGAAATCATTAAAAAAAAAAAGTTTTTTACGTTGACATCAATTTAAAATGATTTTGTCTATGCTATAATTTCAGAGAGTAAGCCTACCTATTTATGCAAGTTATTTGCAAGAACTTATTTTGTTTGATTCTTTACGTTCATATCAATTACTTTCCTTTGTACAAAGTTAAGAATAGTGTTACGATTCTTTTCTTGTTTTACTTGCAGGGTTTGCGTCATCACTTGTGTTCATCGCATGACCTTTTCAACTTTGAGTTTTGGGTTCGTAATAATGTATTATCAAGTTGCTTCTATTTACAGGACTTCTGTGATGGATTGTGAAGGGACATTTGTTTTGTAGGTTACTGAAGAGTTTCAGGCTGTGAATGTGTCTGTGAATATTGATATACTATCCGAGGTCAGAAGTCGTTTTCTACGTCGTTTAATTTTTGGTTGATAATCCGTCATTTTAACTTGTTCCTTGTATGCATTTGATCTATTAATAAGCTTCTCTTTTTCTTTCGGATTTTTTTTTTCGTTTTCCCGCCCATTTTCGTTGCTTATTTTGTCTTAGTAATTGTTCTTATGCGCAGACAATAGCAGATAGAGCAGTTCCACAAGAACAAACGATTTTCTTCTGGTCGGTTTTAATATCTTTTGGTACACTTACATCTACAGTTATTTATATATTTTTATTTCACGCATAAATTGTATTTTTTAAAATAAAAAGGGTGAAACAAATTAATTTTGCAGCAAAAGACCGCGAAGGCGACAAAGAAAGAACTCTGTGGAGATTAATAAGACTGTTAATGTACAATTCTTGGAGTTCGACTCGCCTAAACTTGCCAGCCAAGGAATTATCACTGAACTGTTGGAGAAGGATGATGGTAAAGTTTTTCATTAAATTCATGAAATAGAACTAGAAAAAGCAGGTCTTAATATATAAAAAAAAATTGTTTCTGGCAAAAATACCTGAAAGATAGGTGAAAGTGGTGACATATTTCACTTCTTTTAAATAGGAAAACAAAGTTATACTTATCAATTGCTATCTAATCCTAATAGAATGTTTATTAACCCAGTATATGTTTACAACATGTATATTTTAATAGCCTTTCTAAGAACACAAGGCCACATAGAAACTCGGTTTTGACCCATTTCCCGGAATAGCAATTTGACAGTCTTACACTAGTTTAAACTTAAAGATATCGATGCTTATTCTTTTCTTACATAACTTAACTGAATTCCTCTTTGTGTTCCAGTTTCTGTACCAATTAGAGGTGAAAATGGTTACAAGAAATGTGCTAGTGAAAATGGTTTCGGTTCCGATCACTTGAGTTCCTTGGACCGCATAGAACGCGTTGAATCAAGTTCTAACGGGCTCGGCATCACAATTTCCACGCCTCAGGAAATCGCCTCGGGAAATGATCCTCATTTACCCTCTAAACCAAAAAAGATCTCCTCGGACAGATCAGAGCCTAAAAAGTAAGTTTTGAATCTGGATTCTTATAATAAAAGTTTTCTTAAATTAAAAGCCTTAAAGGGATCTTGAAATGGACGTACTCTTCAGGAGTTTGTTCTTTCGGTAATATTATTATTTGAACTTTCGTTTTTCAGCCGAATGCTCTTGCAGAAGCGACAGTTTTATCACTCTCACAGAGTTCAGGTACGTGCTTATGTACAACTGAGTTTCTGCTTCTTCTTGTATGGATCCATTGTTCTTTTTTCAACATTTGAAATTTGTTTCTATAACTTTTCTGGGGATTAAGCCGATGGGATTGGAACAAGTTCTTTCGGACCGAGATAGCGAAGATGAAGTTGACGATGACATTGCGGATCTTGAAGATAGAAGGGTATGCTTTATTTATAGACATGAATTGAACAATTCTAATTTATTTCCCAATATCATGTCACTACATATAGAGTAGAAGCTAGTTCAGAGGGATATTTTGAATTAATGAGAATATTCTAAAATATTTATAATTAATGAGAATATTCTTGAATATCCCAATTAAAAAAAGAAACTAAATTAAATGTGTACAATTAATCTTAGGATTTGTTTACAATTATCAGTGTACTATTTTGTTTTTCTATTTCTTAATATGTTACTTATTGCAGTACTATATTATCTAATACTGACATATTCATCTTAACTGCATAGTCTGAGATATATTACTTACACATTCCTTATGAAACAGGAGCTTCGCTGACCTTAACTAGACCACGATAAAATCTCCCGTTTTTGTCGTTTTTGAGACCCAATCTCCCGTTTTTGAGAGAGATTAGATTTTATGAATGGTTATTGGCTACATTTTCTCATTAGCTTAAGGTCTCTTAAATAGACCACGATAATTACAAATCCTAAAACATAATTAAATAATTCAATTGACATAGTTTAATAACGAAACATATTTAGATAGCGGAAATAACATAATCAAACGACCACTTCAACACATTGATGAAAGATTGTCCAACTTATGTGTGTGTTAGATGCTTGACGATTTTGTGGATGTGAGCAAACATGAAAAGGAACTTATGCATCTTTGGAACTCATTTGTGAGAAAGCAAAGGTACTTTTTTTCTTTCTCTCGAACGATATTGATTTGAGAAATCAATGGCATGCTCAATGATTAACGGTCAATTCATGAAAGTTTCTAGTCCAAATTTTGTGTACTTTTTCCTTCCGGTAGGGTTTTGGCAGATGGGCATATCCCGTGGGCGTGTGAAGCATTCTCGAAACTTCACAGGCCGGAGTTGCTCAATTCACAACCTCTTTTTTGGTAAGTCTCCTTTGTTTAGATTTCGGTATTATTTTCATGCATGTCAAAGTGACGGACACCCCAAAGTTTAGATTTTGGGGTGTCCGGCCGTTTTGTCAATACTTTTTTAATTGACAGACCAAAATATTTCCATCTGCACACTAAATAACACTTTCTCTTAAGTTAGGTAATCTAACACTGAATTTTGATCATGATCAAAGTTAGGAAGAGAACTGATATGATACCCAGTTGTTTTTAAGGAATTATCTCTTAAATTCAATCAATTTTATATTTATCCCCAGTAAGAATCTGATAAGCCCCACATTCACTAAGTACTAGCATAGTTGATGGATTATAAACCCATAGGATCCCTCCTCCTGCAAGCTAGCTTTTGCGGCGAGTTTATGTCATATTTGACTAGTTGTGTCTTTTGTTGTCGTGGCATGTCATATTCGTATTTCACTATTTTATGTTGACCTAACTCTGTCTTATTTATTAATCGTGTTTATTAATGAGACTAATTTATTAATCCTTTTGGCCGTGGCCACCTGTTTATACCCATTTTAATTGTTCGTAGTGTCGATTTTTTTATTCTTTCTTTAATAAATATAATGGAACATACTCTATAATCCACTTAATTATGTGTCCATACAGATTGTAATGTGTAATGACATGTTGAAGTAATGACATATTACGACCTATTGATTCGACTTATTCAAAATCGCGTCTAATTGGGACATATCGTGTCCGTGTTCCCGTGTTGTGTTTACTGATTGCTTAATCGTGCTTATGTCGACCAAACTCGAATCCATTTCATAAAGTATTTTGCGTAGGTGTTGGAGGTTATTTATGATCAAACTTTGGAATCACGGTTTGCTTGATGCGAGCACGATGAACAGCTGCAACGTAATTCTCGAAGGATTTCAGGATAAGATTCCGGATTCGAAGGATGCAAAATCGAAGAGTTAATCTTCACTCATTAATCACTATTAATTATCTAAAGCATGTCAATTAAGAAAGGTGGAAAGTTGGGTAATATTTAGATTTAGAGCCTTAAAATATTCTAGCTTAATTAAGCTACATCACCGCATTTCTTACCATTGTATTATTGACATGTTTAATAATATCTTACAGTAATATAATTCGATTTTTTTTTTCTTCTATATACCAGAGCTCAGAGGAAGACATATATTAGAATGTAAGAAAAGAGATCTTGCGTTTGAAGTAATGTGCATTTACATCTTTAACCTTTGAACTCATAAACTTATTCTCTACTCCCTTGAATTTTGACATTATACTCACAGATTGTCACAAAATGAACTTGTCTCTTAGCTTGATTCACACCGGAAAAAAATAAAAAATGAAAAGAAAGAAACGAGTTTTGAAATCATATAAATAAAAGATATTTGAATTTACCCAACAAATCGAGAGGAAGAAAGAACTAGTTAAACTTAAAGTTCTGTCTCGAACAGTTATCGTCGTTCGTAAAAGGCAGAAGAAAATCTGATGCGAAGGACATGACTAATGTGATGCCCTTAATTCTTAGCTCCAAAAGTAGCAATGTCTTGACTGAAGTAAAAATGTAAAAGGACATGTGAGTATATGACTAACATCAATCTTTGTAAGAAGCTAAATTAAAAATGGGAAACCAGAATATTACTTGGAAAATCTATATGATTAAAAGCTTTTGAGAGAAATTTTGCTTCACATATTATATCAGAAATAATAGACAAGAAAAGTTCACCTAGAGATCAAATTTTAGTGTAAATGAACATGCAAGAACAATATAACCTATATCTTTAGGCTCAACATTTTAGGTGTGAAAACCTATAAGTAATTAGTCCCCGGTTGCACATCTTGAGGAGCTCATCGGAGTTTCACGACCGTTAAGCCCGAGCATGCCCATCCACTCATCCCCATTCTTTGCTACTGGACTGATATCTCGGCCTAATCCATACGGTCACGATCAAAGCTCAATGGACGGCCAAGATCAATGGAGATGCCAGCGTCAGGAACGCTATTATATCATCACCTTACGACACGCCGTTCTCACACACAGACGACTCAAGTGGGCTTCGGCCGAGACAATTGAGCTTCTCACACAACACAAACCTTAAGACGTAACGGATAACATTTCACGAAACTAATAATTTATACATAAATCAATCACCATAAAAGTCAGAGGTTCGGATATGCACTATCGAACTAGACAACTTCTAAACAAGAATATGCACTATCGAATTCCGAGTGAAATCCATATTCTTCTAGTTAAGCTTTATTCTGAAACCAAAATTTTCGATCCAACCGTCAAGATTAATCAACCGCTAGCTTTTAATAGAATAAAAAACGGATTATAGATATTTAAGAAAACAAGAACGGAAAATTCTGGATTTCCATAACAAATATTTCAAATCCCGACCCTACATATACAGGACCGCAAAGCAAGCAGTAAAAATATGCATTAAGATAACCAAAAGTCTAAATAAATCTCCATTATTGAGTCATCGAGAAACACTAGTTCAAAAGTCAACCACACACTGAGGCACGCTCAAAAGTCAACCACACACTAAAAACCCCATTGTAAATGTGTTCCACCAAATGGGGATAAGTCAACCCCACACTCGAAAGTCAAACCAAGCACGGTCAAATGTATTCCGCCATTCCGATAAAAGTCAACTACTCATCCTGGTCAGCTCACCATAGAACCTAGTCCACCAGAAGAGAGGATCCTCCTCAGGATAGAGGTTCAGGTCAAAAGGAAGAAGCACCCGTTGGTGCGGTTCTAGTTCTAGTTCTGGCTCTGGTTCTGAGTCTGGTTCCGGTTCCGTTTCTGGTTCCGGCTCGGGTTCCGGCTCTGGTTCCGGTTCCGGTTCTAGTTTTGTTTCTACAGTACGGTTGGTCAGGTTCTTCTGAAGCCTCACGGAGTTCGGGAACATGAGCGTCTTGGAGAGCATGATGTCGTGCTCCAAGGACGATGAAAGCGGCTCGAATCCGAACTTGTTGATCCACATTTCTTGAACATCTTCGGCCGAGGGAATCACCAGATATTCAATGTCCATTTCGTGAAGGGTCTGAGAAAAACCTTTAGAGATTTAATATAATCCGTATTTAAACACTTATTATTATACATACAAGGCATACAACGAATATGTTAGCTCTAACTAGGTCTCGCTGTGTTTAATCATGTTCGACATGGTTAGACGCAAATCCATTCCATTAAAGATGGATTCAAACTCATTTACATCGTATCGTAACTATTTCATGTCTCGTGTCTGTCGTTAGATTGCCTCTTCTATTCACACAAAGTGAACCAAACAAAATTTAATAAGTTTGAAGTCTCAAAAGTCTAAAGTAAATGAAAATAAAATGGTGAACATGATAAAATCACATTCAGCAATCATGTTTTTGGTGTTTTAATCTCTTAATTTAAATCTTCCTAAATGATTTACGATGAAATCAAACAAATTCGGACAAAAATACGATTAAAATTCGGGCATGATCTGATGTTGTGCAGTTTTGGTAATTTGATAAATCCACTTGGAGTTATTCAAAGCTCAATTTAAATATAAGACAAACAACCTTCAGACTTAGTGAAATTCAGCTTGAAAAATGACAAAATTTTCTCTCAAAAATGATATTTAAATCGACTTATTTATTTGAATGAATTGTTTCGAGAGAAAAAATACCAAAAATCCTCAATATCCAATTTTGTCCGATTTTTTTTTTATTTATTATTTTATTTATTTATTTATGATTGTAGGGTATTTTAGTCTTAAAATTCAAAGAAGTTACTTTTTCAATTTTGTAAACTGGGAGGTTAAATTAGTAATACATGATTAAGATACCAATTGCAATTATATATTTTTCAAGTGTGAATTTAATAAGTACTTACAGTTACAATTGCAGCCATCAACCTTGAGAGCATCCTTTGGTTCCTGTAGCGTTCATCAGTCGCCACAAACGGCATCTCTGCCATTCGAGCTCCTCGCATTCTATCCAGCCAAATACAAATAAATATTACCGCTCTTACTAGGGGTGAAAATTTTGGTCCCATAGCCCGGTTTCGGCCCGGTATCTTACGCTAACTCAACATGAAATGGTCTCAACAGAAATCATTTATGCGCGGAAACAAACCTTATCGTTGCAGCAGCGATGACTTCTTCGCCCTTCTGCAATACAGCGGTGTAAAACCCTTTGAAGTTGATTCTCGAAAGAGTTGAGCTGGCGAAAAAGAAAGAAGAAGTCAGCTAAATTAAAGTAATAAAGGAGTGAAGCTGGGACAACGATCCAGTACTTTGGAATCTAAGAAAGTGTCCCAGTCTAGTCCAAGATTTCCGGGACTTCAGAAACCAGTTTTCCGAAAACAGACAACATGGACCGAAAAAACTCGGTCTTTTCAAGTATCTGGCTCAACTACAGATAACCCGGATATGGAAAACCGATTTGTATCGGCTTTGACAAATAAATTCTTTTAAAATATGTTTATTTTATGCCCGAAAATATAATAATAAAGCCTTACTTATCCTAAAAAACTAGTTATTTATATAAACCGAGAACTGGTCCCGGTTAAAATTCCAAAACAGAGAAACTCGGTTTTTGATTTTTTAATATAGACTATAGTAGAAATTATAAACCTTGGTAAATACTTGGAGTGATCACCTGGTGTTGTAGATTACGTTTTTGAGGATGTTGACTTCAGTGAGGCGGTCAACGACGGGCTCGAAAGCACGGTTCATCAAGTCCCACGCAAGTGCGACCTTCGAGTTGCACTCGGTTCGCATGTGATAGTCGGGATCTTTTACGTTAGTGGCGAAGAGATTATAATGGTGGATTAATGTCCATGAGAATCCTTCACCCAAATCATTCTTCACACCAGCTATCTTGTTCATTTCCCCATCAATCTTCCATTATTAAAATCAGAGAGAAAAGAGTAAGAATTATTTGTTAAGGAAAAGAAAAGAAAAGAAAAAATCCGATTAACTCTTTTAATAATTTTTAATCATATGGTGGTAGTAAACGACTAATAAATCTGGACTATTGGAGCTAGATCGAGTGTCCAGATTAATTCTTAAGTAGGAAAATTACTATAAAAAAGAGAAGAACAAAAAAAAAAAAAATCAGAATTGGATATTTTGGAATTTCCGAGTCTGGATTTGAAATCCCAGTATTCAGCGATACCGGATTTCTATACTTGAAAATAATGTATGAGCAATTGAAAAGTGTACCTTTGCGCAATCGTCCCCGCAGAATTTCGAGCAAAGAGGGCTGACTTCCATAAGCGGATCGCCATGACAAGCCAAGTGATCTACACAAAGTACAAAAACGAGACAGAAATGAAGAAGAAAAAAATGAGTTAAAAATTAAGGCTTAAACCGGGCCTAGTTACCGGCTTTTTCTAAAACCTAGAATACATGTCTGCTTTGGTTACCTGGATCCGGAATTTCGAAAGAATAAAATGAGTTTTTTATTTAATTATTTAAAAATCTGGGTACTTTCCGGTTCCAGGTTTTAAAACCGGTTTTTGGGGTATTAATTAGAGGTGAAGAGACTTGCATGTTTTGCCGCAGAGGTTGCACTCAGTGATGTTCTTGTGTTTGGTGCCTGGGAGTCCACAGTGTGCGCACAAACAGCACGGACAAACCCAGTTGTTGTCTGGCATTTCCTGAAAAACAAAAATCACACACAAGAAATCACATTAAATTGTTTAAGTAAATACAATGAGCATGCTTTAAGCTCAATCAAGACTCATGTGACTATTATACTCAATTACTGTAGCGATATTATACTGATTTTCTAATAGTGTTATACGAAATGAAAATTATAGAGTTTGGACGAAACCGGAACAAATCTTTCATTTTCGTACCGCTTTTTTATACTTTTGAAAAAAATAATCCTAATCCTAATTTCTTAAAAAATGTTTATTTTTTATACCGGTTTTAATAATAATAAAATAATAATAATAATAAAAAAATTATATAGAAATTATACGAAATGCCCATTTTATTTCAAAGGTTTTAAAAAAATGCCAATGTGTGAGAGTAAAAAATACATACAATGGGTATTTTTCTTAAACCTTTGGCACAAAATGGACATTTTGTACAATAACCCAAAATTATATATCATCCAACAAGTTGACTTATCTAGATCAAAATAAGAATCCATAGTCTATATATGAAAAAAAAAAAACTAGATACAGGTAACAATAGGTATTGGTTTTGACATCTGGGTTAAAACCGGTCCCGGGTTTTAAAACGGCACCATAAAAAAAGGGTTATTTTAAAAATTGCCCATTTTGTATCAAAGGTTTAAGAAAAATGTCCACTATATGTATTTTTTACTCTCACACATGGGCATTTTTCTTAAACCTTTAACACAAAATGGACATTTTTTACAATTTCTATAAAAGAATATGGTTACGCTATCTTTCACCTCCAAAAAAACAGCCTTGAAGCCGGACATGGTAATAGATTTCAAATTTATTCTTAATTAAAATGATTTATTTTCTATAATAAGTCAACGGCCTCGGGATTCACCTTCATGTAAAGACAGTCCATATGGTAAGTCAACGTGCACTCGCTGCAGCAGATCAAGTCTCCACCGTCGGCGCAGACAATGCAGGCGTCGTCGCTCCTGTCCTCGCTCTTCGGGGTGTACGAGTGGCCAATCAGATTGACATCTCCGTCCGCTTTCAGCCGTTTGTACCAAGCGCTGACCTGGCACTGCGTCAGGGTCCTCTTGCTTTTCCCCAACACAACGTGATGGTACGGCGCCGTAGTCTCGCCGGTAGCGGCGTGAAGCTGAAACTCCGGCACAGACATGACGCTTCTGCAGCACGTGCAGAAGATCCCGGTCTTCCAGATCCTCCCATGCAGAGAAACCAAACTGTTAATCCTGTCGTAGTAGAAGACCTCCTCGTACTCCTTCACCGTCTCCATCTCTAGCAGCAGGGACATGATCGTATTTTCCACCGCTCCGTCACTTGGCGTGAGGTCGCCAGAAGCGGCGCTTCGGGCCGTCTTACCACAAGGTCGGGCTGCTCGTTTTGCCCCACTCCTAATCCTTTGGCTTGGTCCTGTGTCAGCTGTCCAAAAAGAAGGAAAAAATCATGCAAAATTCGTTTTTTGATAGTAGTATAGTTTATTTTGTAAATTTAGGTTCAAATTAAAAATAAAAAAATACGTAAAATTCGCATTTTTGTATTTTTTTCTATGTGTAAATTTTAAGTTCACATATATTTCGAGAAAGAAGGAAAAAGAACGCAAATTTCTATTCTCGTTAACAAGTCCAAAAAAAAAAAGGAAAAAAAAAACATTATTTCGTATTTCGATACTCAAGCTTCCTATTTTAATTTGTATATAGTTTATTGTTTTTTATATTTGTAAAATTTATACTCACAAGTCACATGTCCTAAAAGAAGAAAAAGAACACAAATTCATATTTTGACTCATGTTTCATTATTTGTTTTAGGATAGTTTATTTCTTTTATTGTAAATTTTATACTCGTTTCCAAAAGAAAGGAAATGAACAACAATTCTCATTTCGATACTCAGATTTTTTTTAAATAAAATATTTTCTGATATTTAGCATTTTTGGTTTTAATATATAAACTTATTTGTGAATTTCATAGCCTCACTTCCAAAATGAACCCAAAAAAAATGTATTTCCATACAGATTCTATTAAATACTCTATTATTTGTTGGTAAATACTCTATTAAAATTTGTATTTCTATTATTTGTTGGTTTTAAATGCTATATATGGGTGGAAATAATATCCGGAAATCCAAGTTTTAAACTTAAAAATTAAAATACAATATTGTTTTTTAAAACCTGAATATGCTATCAGTATTTTATCATTTCTAGTGTTATTTAATGTTTATTATAATTTTTACGTGTTAAAAAAAGGTTCGAGTTTAGATCCAAGTTAAAACCCGGACCCAATTTCAAAGCGGTTTTTAATTGTACAACCTCGGTTACCCTGTGGACTAGTTTATTATTTGTGAGGTTTGATGCATGAAATAATCTATTATTTTTCTACTACTGCTACCAGTGTATTTCTCCGTCGTGAACGACTGAAAAATTCATAAAAGCGCGTAAGTGAAAATACCTTGATTCGGAGTTTGTGCACTACTCCTACGTCGGCGGGGTGAACGCCTTCCCGTCCTAGGCCTGCCTCGGCCTCGGCCAGAACCTAAACCCGCCATCTGCGCAACATATCCTTGGCTCGGGTCAGCAGATAAACCCCTCGTGGCATCTTGGTCCTGATGATCACGCCTCGGTTGCTTTCTCGCATAGTCGGGATCGGCACAGCAGCTGTCTGATTCCGAGTCGGAATCGAAATCAATGTAGAGCACGTCTTGGTTTCTCTTCCTCAGATTGTAGCTCATGATGAAAGATTCGGGACAGAAATCGAAAGCCTGCATCGAGAAAATAATGGAGATTTGAGAAGACTGATAGTATTATACTCATTCTCTTGGATATTTTAGTTGTGATCATAAGAAATTGGTGAATTGCATGTCCATATCTTTGATTTATTGACTTGGGTTTTATTGCCATTAATGAGGTTTCATGTATGAGCTTAAAAGCTTCGTGGGGCAATAAGGGAAATAAACCAGCTTTGTTTAGCTGGTAATATATTCAGAAATTGTTACCACTGCCTTTACAAAAATCAAGTGAACCATTATTACTATCATATTTCATAAAAATAAAACCGAAATTTGTTTTGTTATACCCTCTATTTCGTTTTTCCGCAAATATATACTCTCTATTTCTAGTCCTTAAAATTGACAATCGGTACTACTTTGAATTTTGTGAAAAACAAATGATATATTTTTGTCAAAAACGAATCTAGTGGGTTTAAATAAATAAAATTCAAAATTTTTGATTACGCGGACATTCTGAATTTTTTTAAAATTAAAACATAAAAGAAACGAAAAATAAAATTTCAGGGTAGATTTTAGCTGTTCTTGAAAGAAGAAGAAAAAAAAATTATATTTTTGTTAATTGAAAATAGATGTTATATAAAAAAAAATCCCGAAATAAAATAAAAACATACAATTTAGGAATGCATATTGATTTAGAACAATGGAACGTTGGGTTTTATCTGGAAGTGAGTATATGATTATTATTAGTTTAATTGCTTCGATGCACTACACATATTTTACAGGGAAGAACAATAAAGATGGTATAATTAAGTACAAATATCAAGAGGATTATACAGGTTCCAAAATTTAATTGAGAGATGATATTTCGTTGTTACATAAAAATATTTCGAATTTATGACCATAAAAATTAATAACAGTTCATTCCTATAATGTTTTCTAGCATCTACATTTACAAAAATGAAAATTTGTCACTTTAAAGTTAAAACAATGATATTAGAAAAATATGGCTTATCATACCTCTTTAAATTAAATTTACTGAAAATAACTAAAAAAAATATATAAAAAAAAATCAACAGTACAAGATTGGTTTTGAGCTTGTACACTTAATCTTAATAAAATTACTGGTAAATCAAATCATGACTAATATAGATTAGTAGTTCAAAATCATCATACATAAAAATTAATATATTATAAAGGTATAAGACTGACCTTAATGTTGTTCATAAGACTAACTCAAACTAAGAACAATTCTACTACTTTTCTCATTTAAGGACCTATGATTTTGTACATTCTAAAGAGAGCTTTTAGAATCAAAACTGTAATGGCCCCAAGATCCTGATAAAAAACGGTTATATATATATATATACACGTTTATTCATTCATTTGCAATGATCCTCTTTCATGTAAAAAAAAAAAAAGTTAAGAAATCATTTAAGTTTTGAAATGCTTAAATTTTCTTGAGGAAAATGAGATCACGATTTTATGTTTTTTTCCTTCTTTCTCATTCTCATTTTAAAAAAAAAAACCATATATTAGATCCATACACACGGAATATGGCCTTTTTCACTTAGAAAACTTTAGAAAAAAGTGAGAAAAAGAAAAAGAAAAATAAGTTTATAGCATAGTTTCGTGATATAAATTTGCACTCTATATTCTCTTTTCTTTTTCCAATATACTAGATCCAAACACAATAGTTACTATATCACATTTTTTTCATTTAGATATGTTTAACAAAAAGTGAGAAAAAAGAAAATAAATTACATATAATAATAATTATTATTATTTAAATGTGTATGAAGCCCAAATACTGCGTTCTTTAATATTTTCGAACGTTTTGAGTAAGACGACAATTTTAAAGACTAGGGGAGAAACGTGATAACGTATCCTGAAAGTTTTTTTTTAGTTATAAATGGAAGTCCGAAATCTCGCTAAGTGAACTCAAATCTCAACTAAGTTGGCACTAAGAAACACATAGCAAGAACCGGGGTCGGAATAGTATATACTAATAAAGGTACTGCCTTAATGCTATTCACAATATATTAATAGATCATGTAAACCATATCCTGAAAGTAATTTTGGGAAAAGTGAGATCAGGATTTCTCTATATTCTCTTTTGTTTTTTTTTGTTTTTTTTTTCCGATTAAAATGAGAACATGATTTCGTGAGTTTTTCTTCTTCTACATGTTCTCTTTTGTTTTTCTGCCATATTTTAGATCCAAACACAATATATATATATCGCATTTTTTCATTTAGAAAAGAAGTGAAAAAAAGAAAAACAAACTACATTTACGGTTTTTTTTTTTTCTTCTTTTTTTTTTAAATGTGGTTGGAGCATAGTGCAACCTTAAATCTTTTCCAACGTTTTGAATATATATGACGACAATTGTAAAGGTAAAGGGAAGCCTTGAAAACAAATCCAAAAACCAAGTTCGAGAAAATGAGATCGGTTTTATGATATAAAATTTTCTCCATATTCTCTTTATACTCACCATATTTTAGATATAAACACAATATATATTGCATTTACATGTAGAAAAGTTTAGGAAAAAACCGAGAAAAACAAAACTATAATATATATGGTTAAAATAAATTTCCTTAAATGCGATTGGAGCATAAGACAACCTTAAATGTTCTCGAACGTTTGAATATGCGACGACAACTGTAAAGGTAAAAGGGAGAGCCAGAAAACAAGTCCTATTGAAACAAAAAAAAAATAAAAATGAGGTCATATAATTTCGTGCTCTCAATTTTTTTTTAATTATCTCTTTTTTCGCATAAATTTTTAAATGAAAAAAATGAAAAAAAAAATCTCGCGATTTTCGTGTTTAAAAAACATTATTTTTCATTACAAAGTATACTATTCCATGTCGATTACGTCGACGTGTCATGGTTTGACTCTATTGCGGGTGCTAGATGCAGTATGACTCAGTATCACTTTTTTTACAGAATCGATATTGCTTTTCGCATATGAATTTAGGGAATTATTACTTCTGAATCTTCTTTAGCGCATTGAAAATAAAGCACAATTTTTTAGTTTATGTTAGAACTTTTTCTCTGTATTCTTCCTCAACAAAATCTAAGTTCGAAATCCAACATAACAAAACCGATACTGTAGTTAGAACTCTGCAAATTCTTAATAGTTGAGTAAATAAACACTAATAATTTTTTTGTTCATTAAAAGGGCTACATTATTTCTTTTATCTTAGAAGAAGATATATAGATCTGAATTTACATGCATAAACAATAATGATCTGTCAATAAAGTTGAGAAAAATAGATCAAATTAGCCGAAAATGACTATATTATCGTCTTATAATTATTCGAGAACCCAAATTTAGTATAAAAATTAACTGGACGGCCTAATTATTATCAAATCAAAATCGATACAATAAACCATTACCTCACGAACAAGATCCTTGAACAAAATCTCCCTCTTAAAGAGCCTTCCTTTTGGTGAAATTCCTTTGATTCTCGATTATATCACCAAACCAGTATATTCGCTCACTCGAAATCCTATAAAAACCAGATCTAAAATCAAACTTCTCGCATGGCATAAACGCATAAAAATTCTCGCAAAAATATATATAAATACCGAAATAGTGGTGAAAAAGTTGTGGTGTCATAACCACAGACACTCGGCAACAAGTTTAAACACATGCAATTTTCTGCTTATAAGTGTCAATGGCTGCCTCTAAACTTGTATCAGAAAATAAACTAACTTACAAATGGTGAATGCCTCTACTCTCAAGAGCATCCCTTGGAGGAAGAGGTGCTTATCATATAAATATATAGGGAGCAATTTGTTTTGTATGGTAATTTTAATTTATTTGATTTATTTAGAAAAAAAAAGCTCTACAAAATCAAATAAGGCATTTGGTTCACAATTCAATTCACCTACCACATATCAAGTTTTGATAACGAGTCATTGACACGTGCTCCCCGAACTTTACTTTTTTGTACACTTAGCCCCCACGTAAAAATATATTGTTTCATCACTGACCACGAGTTTGTATTTTCTCTCTCGCTATGGTATGTAAGTTGGAGGTCATTAAAACCACATTAAAGAGCGCTTACTTTTTTATATTCCTTTTTCACAAAACATTTATTACTTAACTTTGATATTATCAAGAAGACACTTATTTTCATATTTATTAAAAAATCAAACAATTAAATACCTTTTAATATATTAAACATGTGCCTCAAAGTAAATGATATTGTTATAATCCACCCAAAAGAGTTTAAAAATCACATTTATCTCCTCCCGGGCGTGGCATAAAATTTGAATGATATGTGCTCCCCGAACTTTACTTTTTCTTTTTTTTTTTGTATATTCTGCCCCACGTAAATACATATTGTTTCGTCATTGACCATACTTATTCATTGTTCTCCCTCGCTATGTTATGTAAGTTGGAGATCATTAAAATCACGATGAAGAGCGCTTATTTTTTGTATTCCTATCAAAATCATTTATTACTTAATTTCAATATTCTCGAGAAGAGTCCGTATTTTCATATTTATTAAAAGTTGAATAAATAAATACCTCTTAATATATTATATCTTGCCCCAAAGTAAATAATATTGTTATTATCCACCCACAAGAGTTTAAGAATCCCATTTATCACCTCACGCGCTTGGCACAAAATTAGCTTTCTATTGGCGCTTGCACACAATGGAGAAAATACTGCTCTTATCTACCGAGGGCGAGACGTTTTAGCTTTTAGGTTTCACATTGACACCCCGATGAAAAATATAAAATGTTTGCATTACCCTAAGTTGTAGTTGATTTTGTGCCTCTATGGAAAAAGTATTGGGTTCACGTTTGAGTTAAATGATGATGGACCGAATTAGTGGCATATAGAGCTGCACATTTTCATCGTCAAAACGCATCGCGACCCATCGCGGTTGTTTTCCGGCGCGTCGCGACTCTTCGCGATTCCGAGCTTTCGAGCGCGATTCGTCGCGACTCCCCCCCCCCTCTCTCTCTCCCGCTCTCTCTCTCTCCGTCTCACAGAAGGGCCTCTCTCTCTCTCTCTCTCTCTCTCTCTCTCTCTCTCTCTCTCTCTCGCGACTCGCCACGACGCCGCACGCCACGACGTTTTTTCTCGCGATTCTGGCGACTCCGTCGCGACGCGCCACGACGCCGTGGTGTGCAGCTCTAGTCGCATATGATGTCATAGCAAGTGGGGAAAATCGGAAGAAATGCCAGAATTGAGATTTGAATCCATTGAGGTTCCGGGTCCACCTCGACTACAATAAATGACGGGTCCACTCGGGCCCGTGAAATAATTACTAGTGGATTAATTAATTGTCAAAATTACTTAGGTGGCGTTTGGTTATGGTCTCCGAGACCAGTTTCTGGTTTTGGTCTCAAACAGGGTCATATTGGTTTCACAGACCACGTTTGGTTGCCAGTTGTCTCTGTTTTCTGAGAATGATCTCGCAGACCACTGAAATTATAATGAAGGAAAACAGAAAACGACTTAAAGTTGTTTTTCCGTCTTTGGTCTTCAACTCAATCGTACAAAATAAAACAATAATAAAGTATTATCATTCTATAATATTATTATCTTATTTATAATAAGATATTAACTATGAAATTAACTTATATGATAAATTATTAAAATCATTTTTATGTATAATTATAAATTTTAATGAGATTCCTAACATATATACTAACTTAATTACAATGATATAAACTCTTGAAACGGTATATTTGCTATTTTATGTTATATTATTTAAACATATGTAATTAGAGTAATGAAATACGAATAATTTTTATACAATGGATAATTTTTTTAGACATAATATTAATATATATTACTTTCAAATAAAACATACTTTCTTTTTAGTAACATAAATTGTGTTTCATTGTATGTTTTTCATTTAAATTCAACCACATATTAACAAAAGACTAACCAAACAGTGTTTCAAAAATCTAACTCTCAAATTGGTTTGGTAAACTAAACTCTCAGACTGGTTTCCCAAACCAAATTGCAAAACTGGTTTCTCAAACCATTTAACCAAACGCCACCTTAATAATTGCATAATGGGCTTAGGCTTGACTGGGCCCAAAAGCCCATTAGGTCATTAACTCATGTGGGCTATTTAAGCCTCCTTGCATTTCATAATTCGTCCCCATTCATTCGCAGAGCCAAACAAAATCGTTGCCTCCCTCTAGAAACCCTAGGCACAACTTTTCCTCCCCGATGTTACTCGTTCGGTTCATCATCCAATCACCGGGAAGTAGGCCTGTAAATAAAATCCGCAAATGCGGGTTTTTAACCAAAACCGATTTTAAAAAACCGAAACCGAATTTTGAAAAATCCCGTATCCGAATTAAACATGTTTCGGATTTTGAGTTATAAAACCCGAAACCCGGTTAGTAGGTTACTAAAACCCGGATTTAAATAATTATTTATAAATATTTAATTTATTTTTATTATGTTTATAAACTTATTATTGCTCAGTATTATCTTTATAAACTCACTGATACTCACTCAATACTCACTTAGTAAAACGACATATATGGTTACAAAGTTTGGATTGGTGTATTTAAGATTAGATAATATTATCTATTCATGGCTTTATAGTTGTTTTACTTTTTGTTTTTTAAAAAAGGGGGTAAAATCCGGGGTTTCAAATAAAAATTGGGTAATTACCTAAACCCGGATTTCTGAGTTTCGTCTTTAAAAACCAGGTTCGGTTTTGAAAATTCAAAACCCAAAAATCTTGGTTCGGGTTTCGGGTGCTGAAAAAAACTGAGTTTTAAACCCGGTTTCAGCGCTACCGTGAAGAACCTAGCAGTCTGAATTTGTAGTTTATGGTCACATTGACGTTCCCGCAGCGAGGGTGGACAATCTAGAGGCTCGAGATTTGTCGAGCTACGATCCAAACCCTGCACAGGAAATTCGCAAAAGTACCATAAATTTGTTTAATGTGTCGGAACCTTAAACTTTTGTTTCAAAAATAGTCTATACCAATAATTCGATGATATCCCGTGTTTTCTGTCTCGGGATTGAGATAAAATTATCGAAAAACCCAACAAAAATCAGGATGCAAAGTATGGGGGACTTAGTTTGAAATTTTCAAGAGGTTAGTTTGAAATTTTAACCGAAGTTAGAATAGTTAGATTGAAAAGCTTAAAATATTAACACTAAAAATAGTTCTAAGGGTGATTTAACCCTTAGGATAGGACCAATGTTCTAAAAAGTGAGGTTTACCGAGGGTATGTCGTGGAATACTAAAAACACGAGGATGTCGGCATTATGGAATTGTTTTGCAAGTTATTTTTTTATTAGCTTTTAAAACTTAAAATTTTGACATTTTTTTTTGAATTATCGACCCCTAATATGTTCAGGTTCCGTTAATAGATGAACATGAACTTGTTGTTAATAGATGAACTTGTTGTTAATAGATGAATCTTTGGACTTGATTGCATTGCACATACAAATATCAGAAATTCTTAGATTTTTTTTTTTTTTGAGAAATTATAGTTATGTCATATAATCGTAAGTTTTTTAAAATAGAGAAAAATGACATGTGAACCAGCACAAAATGACTCCAAGACTTACACAATTACCTCTATTAGAATTTAAAACTATATATGATAATCATTACTTAAAAGAGAAGTTAACGGCATAAGTTCCCACAAGTATGAGAGACTAAACCGCATGTTCTCAAACTTTTTCCACAAGATAAAAATTTCTTATGTTAATACCCAATCACAATTTCCGTTAAGTTTCCTGTACTTCACCAATTGTCAAGTCCAAAATATTTTGCTTTTATAGTTATTTTTACCATAGTTTATATGTTATAAATTTGACCTTTAAAATTTATTTTATTTTTATCATCTCGACCCTTTTTTTCACCACTAAATATATGTATATAAATATTTAGTATCAATTTGACCCACAAAATTAATATTTTACCAATTTAACCCTTTAAAAATATATATTATCAATCAATCCTTAAAAGTAATATTTCATTATTATAACCCTCTTAATTTAACTTATTAATCAAAATTGTTATAGCGAGCTTACAATTTTTTTTTTTTTAATTTAGAATAGAGTTATAAATGTGTGTGAGCCACTAACACCACTCTTTTATGGGCTTGCCCAAGAGTTCTGAAATTTTCAGACCCCCAATGGCGTTGTTGTGTGGGAGCCCGCTTCGTGATTCCACGAAACGCGGGCAATATGGGTCATGGGCGGGGCAACCTCTAGCAGGTGTAAATGATTGGTCAAAGTCACACAATGAGCCATCACCGCAACAATCACGGAGCTACAAGTAGTGTAATTCCGCTTTTATTTTACCTTAGAGCTCGGGTCTTTTCGTTAAAACTCAATCACGCAAACAAAAATGAATAAAAGATAAAAAAAAAAAAGTGTGTTTGAAAGTGTGTTTCTTGAAATAACCTTAGAAATTCTTACAACCAATTTTTTCATTCCATTTTTTTAAATCTCTTTTCTCGTTATTTATAGAGCTTTTTTTCTCGGATTCCTTTCCATTCTCATAATTGGGTGATTACATTTGTGTTTAATTGCCTTATAAGTATCGTAATTAATACATTTAACCCTTATAATAAGCGACTAAAATATGATGTCATTAATCCCCTTATTAAGGTGCGACACCTAATGGTCTCATTATCTTACTAGTACTACCATAATTTTTCTAGCCGTTTGCTCTTCTGCTGCTTCATCCCATCGATTGTTCTCTCATCGTCGTCTCTCAAGAGTTAGCACTTTTTTCTTCTTATCTCAGCGATGAACTTGTACTGAAAGGTTCTCATCGATCAAGTCCTCATCGCAATCCTCGTCGCTTATACTCCCTTCACTTCCGGCTATCATTGCATATATTTCTCGTTGCTCTCGGGTTCCTTCCATAGGCGAACCACACACATTTGTGGTGTGGTTCCAGCCACCCCAATATTTTGTAAATGATCACTTTTAGCACTAGTTTTTAATAAATTACAAATAAATCCATTCTGTTTGCACTAAAAATTTAAATCTGCCACCCCGAAGTCCAAATCCTAGTTCCGCTTATGGTTCCTTCCATCGCCCATCGCCAAGTACTGACAAATTCCTTACTGGGATTTGACCTTGTTATTGGGTTTTAATCTTCATGGCCCCCCTCCCTGAGGCCCATGCTGACATTTATTTTTCGTGACCATT
The DNA here is from genome assembly GCA_954871525.1 of Parietaria judaica. Classification (NCBI taxonomy): domain Eukaryota; kingdom Viridiplantae; phylum Streptophyta; class Magnoliopsida; order Rosales; family Urticaceae; genus Parietaria; species Parietaria judaica. Next base: position 15,041,199 of record OX940868.1, read on the forward strand.
CTGTAAACGTCAAGAATCGTTTTGTCTCTAAATTAATTTAAACTACGAAATCGTTCCTTAAGAATATTTATAGATCATAATCTCATGTTAGGAAATTTGTATCTGCTTTTTACTCTCATGATCGGTTTATCTTTTTTTTTTATATATATTTTTTAATCTACCTTATTCGGATATTCCTCATGTTTATCGAGTTGCGAGAAATTGAAAACGACAGAAGGTTAAAAATGACAGGAAAATGAAAACGACATAAAAATGAAAACGACAGTGAAACAAAAATGTGAAAATGCTCTGTCTATGTTAATTTCCCGCTAAAATTTAAAGTTGGAACGAAACTTAATACCAAAAAAATAAAAATAAATAAATAAAACCATCTCTCTCTCTCTCTCTCTCATCGAAAAAAGGTACGAACTTGTCGAGGTAGAGCAGAGCTCCAATGGAGCTTCCGAATCCAGACCTCCATAGCTCCGAATCATCTCACATCAATGCTCCTATGAATTCCCAGGTTCTTTTTCTCGATGCTCAATCGACTAATTTGGTACCCAGGAACTTCGCGAAATGTTGCTCTTTTCTTTCTTTCCATTTTGTCATTTTTGTTTAATCTGGGCTTTTTTATTTTCCTCAGATTGTGCGTCCGTATTCGCTCTCGATGCCCTCGGGTTCGTCCCTATTCTCTGATCCTTTCAGAATCATTTTTTTCCGAGTTTCCGATTATAACGTCGTGAACCGTCTCGTATTTGGGTTTTGTAGAGCCTCCTGAGATCACAAATTGGTTCCCAAGCTATCAGTACGAATCACCTGTCATAGAACCCGGTGAGATTTTGAAAGATTTCAATGCTGAAGAAATCGGAATTGGAAAGGAAAAGTTGTTTATCGATGACAGTGAACGTGCAAAAAAAGGGCTTGGAGAATCTGTGAAGATAGAAAAAGTTGATCAAAAGTCTGCAAGTGATGTACAGTTTTTCCCCTATTAGTTTCGTTTTCGAGTTTCTGAATCCATGATTGTTAGTTTTCTAACAAAATTTCTCGTCTTTGTCGACTGCAGAACATTGATTCTCCAAGCTTAACTTCTCTTGATTCTGGTTTGTTTCTTTACACCGCGTTATAGTCTGACAATATAATAAGAGTTATTGGCTCCGACGGCCCTCTATCAAGGGTTATGTGCGGGAATAGTCCCTCTATTACTATATTGATGCGGAATTGGTCCTTCGCCCGTAATTTGTGCAGTTATTTTCCAATTTTTATGGTTAAGCCCGGAAAAATGAAGTAAAACCTAAAAATATACAGAATATTTCCGTAATTACCCCGTAATTGTTTCTGTGATCTAACAGAGCCCATCCATGTGACGAACTGGTTCTCAAGCTATGAATACGAATCTCCTGCTTTGGATACAAGTGATGGTCTTGTAGATTCTGCTTATAATCATGAAGGAGATGAATTTAGTATTGAAGATACAAATACAGGAAAAGAAAAATTTACGGTCGATGTTAGGAAAAGAAATGACGATGAAAACGCACAAGTGCTTGTCGATTACAAAGTCGCTTGCGGGGATAACGAGCAAGAAAAACAATCTCTCAGTAAGGTGTTCATTCTCTACTTATCTCTTATTATATTCTAGTTTCCTTTCTTTGGGACATTTTTACTCAGTACCGTTTTTTCCTGTTTTGAATGATGAGTACTGGTTTTTCAGTAACCGGTTTCTGGTACCGGGAGAAAACCAATTTTAAAGAAAAAATAATTCTCAAATCAAAATCAAGATTATAACATTTCTTAATTATAATGTATCATACCGAAGCTGAAATTACCTCGTTTAGATTATCGAAATAATACAATTCAAATATAAATAATATGTCCAAATGAAAATAAGAATTCAAATTAAGGCCTTAGTAAGGTAAAAAAAGTAAAGATTTTTTAAAAATATATTGAAACTGGTACAGGCATGATACCGGTTCTCTTCACGGTTACATGAATTTTAAGAACAAGGACCGTATTTCTCCGTAATACCTGTATTCTGCACTAGTAATCGGTTTCAGTTTGTTCCTATGCCCTGCTGATTTTATTTCTTACAGTAGCGTTCAATATACAGGCTGATTTTAGAAGTGGCGCAGAGACCGAAACAATCTCCGGTAAGAGTAAGAAGTGCCTCGGAAGTCTACTTAAACGTTGCTCAAAGTATGCCGAATCGCAAAAACATGAAACTATTTGTGCATCTGAAGATTCCCAGTGCACCCAAAATTTCTCTGAAATGTCTAGTTGCAAGACAGATTGCAAAAAAGACGACAAGTCAGTCACGACTGATGAGCTATCGGCTTTTCGATCAGCCCAGAGCTCCGGCACCAAGGAAAATGACGGCTTTGTCACGACAAGGAAAGGCGGGTTCAGCAATGCAAGGGAAGAAATTCATTTGGAACAACGAAAGGGGAACAGCAAGGAGACAAATTATGTTACCAAGAGAACGGTTTTGGCTGAGAGAACAAACTCTCGGCTTCCTTGTGTGACTGGGATCACGGGAAAATGGAAATGCCCTCAGAAACAAAAGCCGGATCTCGGGCCTCCATTGAAGCAGCTCCGACTCGAACGATGGGTCCACAGGTTGTGAAAGTTTTTGCTCTCACCGGAACGTCGCTGACATCTTTAGCCGAAAGAAGGATCATCTGTGGAAGGAACAAAATTCCATGAAAGACCAAAATGGCCTAACAATTTTTGAGGGTAAGATTGGAAAGTCAGTTAGTCATTTCTGACATGCATTTGTAAAATTTGGCTGTATGAATGAAGCTGAAAGCATTTTATTTCTTCCACAGGTATAGAATAGAATGAATATACATGTAACATGTCCATCAAATTTTTATTTATGAATTTGTATTTGTCAATGCTTAATAACACTCCTCTTCAATCTTGATGCCGATCGTTTATTAATATATTTAAGTTTAATTATTATTTATTTGTTTCTATTTTAGTTAGAGAGATTTAGGGAATTAGTTACTCTTTTCTTGCTTTTCGGTTTAAACCCTAGCTCTATATAAGAGTAGTGGATGTTATTGTATTTCTCAGATTTGAATGAATAGAAAATTGAAGCTTTTGCTTTGAATTCCCGAGTTTCATACTCGTTGAGACGCGTTCTTGTGTTAATCCATAGTCCGCTCTACATCAGTTGGTATCAGAGCCACTCGTTTCTGTGCAGAGGCACCGAAGAAGCGAGCCGTTCACGGAGCTTTCGTAGAGGATATGGTGAGACGAGAAGAGGTCGACGGATTGCGCGCTCAGGTGGAATTGCTAACCCGTCAGATGGCTGCACTAGTGCAAAATCAAACGGAGCAACGACGCCGAGATGAGTCCGACACCGAGGACCAAGCCAACTGGTTCGGGCATAATTTTGGACGTGCGGCGGTCCCGGAAGATGCGCGAAGGGTAGCGGCGTTCGAGGTGGCTATCTCGGAGTACGAAGAATCGACGTACGATGAGGCGGAGCACGGAGAGGCCGTGTACGACGAATCGGTTTACGGCGAGACGGAGTATGACGAACCCGTGTACGATGACTATGACAAAGCCGTTTACGACGAGCCCGTTTACGACGAGGCGGAGTACGCCGAAATCGTGCATGACGAGGTCGTGGACGACGTGTGCACCGATGAAGAAGATTCCGCGTATGATGAGGTCGGGTTTGAGGAAGCCGACGATGAGGACGAGAAGCAATTTGAGAGTGACACGACTATATTTCGTGTTGTTCATATGTCGTGTTTGAACGCAACGGTGAAGATAGATGTTTTGCGGAGCCCGAACAACCTTTTCCTGGAAACAAAGCATCAGGCTCGCATTGAGAAAGAAGTGGAAGAATCCAATATTATTTTTGGGTTAAAAACCAAGAAGATGCCCGAGGAAGAAGAGCGACGTGACAAGGTCCAAGTGAAGCCAATAAACAAGCGTGCGAAGGAGCCACCCGACATAACGATTGCGACGCCCAACTCCAACGAACCACCAGAGTCCACTACCAATCCGCCCCAAGAAATTCGAGGACGGATTTTCTCAACGCCGAGAGAATGATGCCGATCGTTTATTAATATATTTAAGTTTAATTATTATTTATTTGTTTCTATTTTAGTTAGAGAGATTTAGGGAATTAGTTCCTCTTTTCTTGCTTTTCGGTTTAAACCCTAGCTCTATATAAGAGTAGTGGATGTTATTGTATTTCTCAGATTTGAATGAATAGAAAATTGAAGCTTTTGCTTTGAATTCCCGAGTTTCATACTCGTTGAGACGCGTTCTTGTGTTAATCCATAGTCCGCTCTACATCAAATCTTTAATTTTCAAATAAAATTGGACAAATAGAATATTTAAGATTAAAAGTGTAATCTGGTATTTTAAGAGGAATTAGACAATATATACAAAATTTTTAAATAAATATCAGTAAATGCGGTTTTGGGCTCAGTTTGTTTGATACGCTATTAGTGACTGTGAATCATAAACCTTGTGGGTAAATAAGAAAAATATGTTTTTCGTATGTGTGCAAACGTCAATAAAAAACTAATTTCGTGCCACGCCCATGGGGAAATTTATATCATTCTCAAACTTTTTTGGTTGGAGGATAATAATATTATTTACTTTGGGGCTAGAGTATCATATATATTAAAAGGTATTTAGTTATTTAATTTTAATAAAAGGAAAATAAAAATTATACGCGTGTTTGAATTTAAACAAATTAACTTAGTTGATACACGTTAATATAGTTTTTCTGTAAAACAAGTAAATGTTCTTATTTTCAAGAAAAACTAACTTTGTTAATACACGTTAATATGTTGTATAGTTGATTTTTCCATAAAATAATTTTTTAAAACAAATCGTACAATGTAGTTTTCCATTTTTATTTTTGAAAGTTTTAATTTTTTAAAAGTAAATAGTGATTAGTTGTAATTAGGCACAATTAATTAATTTCCTTTTTAATTAATTACGAAAATAATAATAATAATAAGTTAATTAAAATGGTATTATAGGTATAAAATATGTAATTAAATAGCCACCTCATCAATTTAGCTATTTTACAAAGAAAAAAAGAAAGGTGGGCTATTTGGCTAATTAAACGTTTCAATTTGGCTATTAATAGCCATTTCTCTTTAATTTTTAATAAATATGAATATAAGGTGTCTTCTCGAGAATATTGAAATTAAGTAATAAGTGGTTTTGATAAGAATACAAAAAGTAAGCGCTCTACAACGTGATCTAAAAGATCTCCAACTTACATACCATAGAGATAGAGAACAATGCATAAATGTGGTCAGTGACGAAACAATATATATTTACATGGGAAAGAGTGTGAAAAAAAAAGAAGCTCGGGGAGCACATGCCATTTAATTTTTGCTTAAAGTTCAAACAAACCTCTTAAAATTTTCCAATTTACTCCCCCAAATCTTGAATCCAAAGGTTTAAATACCGCTTGCCGACGTCGTTTCGCACTTTTCATTTTATGGATATATCACTTGTCGATGAGTATCTCGATAGGTAAATCGATGGGTATGCCGATGGATATATCCTTTCGCATATCCACGAAAAAAGATTTTCGATGGACATGCCGATGGATATTCAAGAAATTTAATACCTTGCTTGAATCTACTTTCTACCACCAGCAATGGCACCAGATGCTACTAATTGGGTTGGTCATTCTTCAACTAAAGCGTGAACCCCAAGACATTTGTTCATTGGGCCACAAAGTCAACTAAGACTTGGGTAAAAACATGAACATTTTAATTTTATCGGGTGTCAATGTGATTCCTAAACTTCTCGGTCGATAAGAACAATAAGTTTCCCATATGCGTGCAAGCGTAAATAAAAAAAAAAAACACATTTTATGTCATGCTCGGGAGGAGATAAATATGATTCTTAAACTCTTTCGGGTGGATGATAACAATATTATTTACTTTGGGCCACACGTATAACATATTAAAAGGTATTTAACTATTTGATCTTTCAAGATAATATCGAAATTAAGTAATAAATGTTTTGTGAAAAAGGAATATAAAAAGTAAGCGCTCTTTAATGTGGTTTTAATGACCTTCAACTTACATACCATATCAGAGAGAAAATACAGACTCGTGGTCAGTGATGAAATAATATATTTTTACGTGGGGCTAAGTGTTCGAAAAAGTAAAGTTCGGGGAGCAGGTGTCAATGACTCGTTATCAAAACTTGAAATGTGGTGGGTGAATTGAATCGTGAACCAAATGCCTTATTTGATTTGGTACAACCTTTTTTCTCTAAAAAAATTTACCATACAAATATATAATAGGAGCCTCTTCCTCCAAGGGAGGCTCTTGAGAGTAAAAGCATTGCCCCTATATATTTATATGATAGGAGCCTCTTCCTCCAAGGGAGCCTCTTGAGAGTAAAAGCATTCACCAGACTGTAAATTAACTTATTTTCTGATACAAGTTTAGAGGCAGCCATTGACACTTACAAGCACAAAAATGCAAGTGTTTAAACTTGTTGCCTAGTGTCTTTAATTATGACACCACAACTTTGTCAGCTTTTGGTGTTTATATATTTTGTTGCCACTTTTTTTTTTCTTTTTCTTTTTTGCGTTTATGCCATGCGAGAAATTTGATTTTAGATATGGGTTTTATAGGATTTTGAGGAGTCGAATATACTGGTCTCGTGATTTAATCGAGAATCGAAGAAGTTTCGCTGAAAGGAAGGCTTTTAACAGAGAGATTTTGTTCCAAGATCCTTCTTGTGAGGTGTATCGATTTTGATTTGACAAATAATCATGTTGTCTAGTTAATTTTGATATTTAAATTTGGATTTTGAATAATTATTGAATGATAGTCATTTTTTGGTTAATTTGATATATTTTTCTCAATTTTATTGACATATCTTTAATATTTATACATGTAAATTAAGATCTATATCCTATGCTAAGAAAAAAAAATATATCCCTTTTAATGAATAAAAAAATTTATTAGTGTTTAATTTACTCAACTATTAAGGATTTGCAGAGGTGTATCTACAATATCAGTTCTGTTATGTTTGGATTTTGAACTAAGATTTTGTTAAGGAAGAAGATAGAGAATACAAACTTTTAATATAAAATAAAAAATTTACGTGTTATTTTTGAAACTAAAGAAAATTCAAAAGTATACTACCTAAATTCATATACGAAAGGCGAAAGCGATGTCGATTCTGCTAAAAAAAAGTGATGCTGAGTCGCAACTGCATCTAGCACTTGCAATAGAGTAAAACGATGAAACGTCGACGTAACTGACATGGAATGGTATACTTTGTAATGAATGATGATGTTTTTTAAGCACGAAATTTGCGAGTTTTTTTTCTTCATTTTTTATCTAAATAGTCATGCAAAAAAAGAGATAATAGAAAAAATTTGAGAGCACGAAATTATATGAGCTCATTTTTATCGATTTTTTATGCCACGCCCGGGAGGAGATAAATATGATTCTTAAACTCTTTTGTGTGGATGATAACAATATTATTTACTTTTGGCCACACATATAATATATTTAAAGGTATTTAACTGTTTGATTTTTTGATAAATATGATAATAAGTGTCTTCTTGATAATATCAAAATTAAGTAATAAATATTTTGTGAAAAAGAATATAAAAAGTAAGCGCTCTTTAATGTGGTTTTAATGACCTCCAACTTACATATCATATCGTGAGAGAAAATACAGACTCGTGGTCAGTGATGAAATAATATATTTTTACGTGGGGGCTAAGTGTACGAAAAAGTAAAGTTCGGGGAGCAGGTGTCAATGACTCGTTATCAAAACTTGAAATGTGTGGGTGAATTGAATCGTAAACAAAATGCCTTATTTGATTTGGTACGGCCTTTTTTCATTAAATAAAAAAAAAATTACCGTACAAAACAAATTGCCCCTATATATTTATATGATATGAGCCTCTTCCTCCAAGGGATACTCTTCAGAGTAAGCATTCACCAGACTGTAAGTTAACTTATTTTCTGATACAAGTTTAGAGGCAGCCATTGACACTTACAAGCACAAAAATCCATGTGTTTAAATTTGTTGCCTAGTGTCTTTAATTATGACACCACAACTTTGTCAGCTTTTGGTGTTTATATATTTTGTTGCCCTTGTCAAAAAAAAAAAAAATATTTTGTTGCCACTTTTTTTTTTTTTTTTTTTTTTTTTTTTTTTTTGCGTTTATGCCATGCGAGAAATTTGATTTTAGATATGGGTTTTATAGGATTTCAAGGACGCGAATATACTGGTCTCGTGATTTAATCGAGAATCGAAGAAGTTTCGCTGAAAGGAAGGCTTTTAACAGAGAGATTTTGTTCCAAGATCTTGCTTGTGAAGTGTATCGATTTTGATTTGACAAATTATCATGCTGTCTAGTTAATTTTGATATTAAATTTGGGTTTTCGAATAATTATTAGATGATAATAGTCATTTTTCGGTTAATTTAATGTATTTTTCTCAATTTTATTGACAGATCTTTAATATTTATACATGTAAATTAAGATCTATATATCCTATCCTAAGGAAAAGATATATCCCTTTTAATGAATAAAAAAATTATTAGTGTTTATTTACTCAACTATTAAGGATTTGTAGAGGTCTATCTACAATATCAGTTCTGTTATGTTTGGATTTTGAACTAAGATTTTGTTAAGGAAGAAGATGGAGAATACAAACTCTTAATAAAAAATAAAAAAAATTACGTGTTATTTGTGAAACTAAAGAAAATTCAGATGTAATTACTACCTAAATTCATATGCGAAAGGCGAAAGCGATGTCGATTCAGCTAAAAAAAAGTGATGGTGAGTCGCAACTGCATCTAACACTTGCAATAGAGTCAAACCATGAAACGTCGACGTAACTGACATGGAATTGTGTACTTTGTTATGAAAGATAATTTTTTTTAAGCACAAAAAATTGCGAGATTTTTTTCATTTTTTATTTAAAAAGTCATGTGAAAAAAGAGATAATAGAAAAAAATTTGAGAGCACGAAATTATATGAGCTCACTTTTCTTGATTTTTTCTAGGCTCCCCTTTTATCTTTACAGTTTTCATCGCATATTCGAACGTTCGAGGGCATTTAAGGTTGCATTATGCTCCAATCGCTATACAGAAATTTATTTTAACCATATGAATTATAGTTGTTTTCTTTTTATATATAATTCTCATTTTTTCCCTAAACTTTTCTACATATAATGCAATATATATTGTGTTTGTACTTTGGATCTAAAATATGGTGAGAGTAAAGAGAATATTAAGAAAATTTAAAGTGTGCTGCTCAAAGTATGCCGAATCGCAAAACCATGAAACAGTTTGTGCATCTGAAGATTCCGTTTGTGCACCCTAACTTCTGTGAAATATTTTGTTGCAAGACGGAATGCAAACAGACGACAAGTCAGTCACGACTGGCGAGCTATCGGTTTTTCGATCAGCGCAGAGATTTGACACCAAGGGAAACGACGGATTTGTCACGACAAGGAAAGGCGAGTTTAGCAACACAAGGGAATAAACTTATTTGGAAAAACGAAAAGGGAACGGCAAAGAGACAAGTTATGTTACCAAGAGAACAGTTTTGGCGGAGAGAACAAACTCTAAGCGTCCTTGTGTGACTCATGACTCATGATGAAAGGCATGACATGGTCCATAATTCTAATTTCAGACATTGAAATTAGACATGCATTTTTAAAATTTGGTTGTATTGTATGAATGAATATGATAGAATTTTATTTCGTCCAAGGGTATTGAATGATTATACATGTCCATCAAATTTTTATTCATGCAATCATATTTGTAAATGCTTAACAACACTCCTCTTCAACCTCTAATTTTCAATCAAAATTGGACTAATAGAAGATTTAAGATGGTATCATGGGATTTTAAGAGGGAGAGGACACTATATTGTTAGAAATTTTTTAAATATATATATTGAACTCGGTATACGGTTTTGGATTTGGTTTATTTGATAGGATTCGGTTTTTTACTATTTAAATTTGGTATCAATATATTCGGTTTAGGGTGGTTTCGGTTCCCCCTCTATTTGATTTTTTGCATGCATACAAACTCTTTGCACAAATGTGTGATTTAATTCATTTTTTTTATCATTCCAATGGACTCTCACAATATTATTAGTTATTACATAAAGATCGTCTTTTTATTTTCCTATTCTAGCTATTCTATTCCAGCATTAAAATAATAAGACGGAAATAAATCCGCTATTTTTTTCAGATAAATAGTTTCCACGACCTTTATTTATAGACTTTAGGAGCCAATACTCTCAATTATTCTTCAAGAATATAATTCCGGTCCCAAAGCCGAAGCAGAACCAGAATTCCTGTAGCGGAATTCAAAAGCAGGAAACCAATATCGGAAAATAAAGGCAGCAATGGTGGCATGAGAAGCTGAATCCGGAGCTTACATTAGAATGTACAACTGATGAACTAAAATACAATCACCAACTACCATGAACCTGTACAAGAGCCTTCCCAAACTTCATTTTTTTAAAGATTATTTTCCATTTTTTGTTCACAATTGAGTCTCCAAGAAAGCCAAGAGCGCCAAGCCAGATGCCCAAACATCTTCATCCAACACGTACTCCGCCGGCGAGTGACTAACGCCGCCCCGACAACGGACAAACAGCATGCCCACCTGAACATAGTTCCCGGTTAAAGTGTCACAAAGTAAAGAAACTCTACGGAATTTCGGGGAATGGGAAAATTTGTTTGGTGGGATTTTATTTATTTTCTCAAAATTGATTTGAGATCTCGTTTTCGTGCTTTGGAAAATGTGAGTCGGCTGACCTTTGTCAAATGGGAAAAAGCCATCGCATCGTGCCCAGCTCCGCTCATCAAGACCGGCACTTCGCTCTGAATCTCGCCTCCCATCCGCTTCACAGCCACAAATGCCGCGGACTTGAGCTGCGAGCTTAGCTCGGAATCACAGATCACCGCGTTTGCGTCGTGCTGCAATGATAAACACGGATAAGCAAATCCATTAACTCGATTTCTCTATAAAATAAAAAAATAAAATAAAAACCGTTTTGTTTAGCTTCTCACCTTCCGATCAATTGTGCAGTGAACTGAGCGTTTATCACAGATTTGAAACAATCGTTCAGAAAACCCATAAACAGCAGCCTCTCTTCCCACGTCATCTATGGTGCGTAAATCCACGGTAAATGTCACCTGAACATTTTCAGAATAAACCTTGTATGTGTTAGTAATCGAGCTCGTATCCAAGTTTGATGTTCTTCAAAACTCAAGTTCTTGCCTGGCCTGGAATGACATTACTTGCACTTGGCCAAGTGGATATCTCTCCGACAGTGCAGACAAGAGAGCTTGAAAGCGATTCTAATGTAGAAGCATTGCAGTTACCGTCGTAAGCCAGGAAATTTCCCGGGTGTTTACACAGATTCTCCAGTAACACGATCATTTCAGCAGCAGCGGCCATGGGATCCCGACGCATTGACATAGGAACCGTTCCAGCGTGCCCTTGCGAGCCTCTGACTGTGACCTAAAACACGTTCACCAGCAACTTCAATGTTAACTCGAAAAATAACAACCAAGAAGAAATCGTTTTCGTAAGATATTGTTCCCGTCAACCCATATGTAGATGATCTCATGCATCATTCTACCTTATAGTTTTCTTAAACGCGCACATGCTTTAACAAGGACTGTCATAGAAAATTAGTCCATTAATGGCATTCAATTTCACGTACCTTAAGTCTTGTTTGACCTGCTATGCCCTTGACCACTCCTAGAGGGAAACCAGCCCATTCTAGGACAGGTCCTTGCTCAATGTGAAGCTGCAATAATGATCATATGAGTTCCATGTCTATCGAAAGCTCTGAATAATTACTAACCTGATAAGAACAGCAAAAAAATAATGAAGGTACGAGAATCGTACCTCAACGTATCCCCAAACAGAGTCCGGCTCATACTTCATTTGCGACAAGTTTTCCTCAGTGACGACAATAGAGTTCTCCTTCAGCGCGTGCTGAACTGTCACGCCGCTGCAGATTGAAAATCCCAATTAAAGTTTTATTATCAACCAAGTTAACCGATCGAAAATCCCAATTTGTGGTCGAGGTACTTTTTATCAGATATCTGCAACGCTGAGGCTGGCAAAATTCCGGCAATTGCAGCACTCCCGAGGAAAGTAGACTGAAACCTCACTCCTTCCTCGTCACTAAATGCAATAACCTGAAAGGCTTAGCCTTAGAAACAATTAATTTTAAAGGTCCTTACTTCAACACATTAACGTCTTCGATTATAATCTCGACCAACGACAAAAGTGTTAACGTGTCACTGACCTCAATTGGTCGCTTCAGAGATGCCAACTTCCCGTTGAATCGCAAAACCTTTAGAGCAGATAACGCTGAGATGATGCCTAACGACCCATCAAACTTTCCAGCATCAACAACAGTATCCTATTTCGCCAATGCAAAGAAGGGAATTAACAGTTATGTTTTATGTTTCAGTACAACTGCACTTTATGTTTATGCTAGATACACTTACATAGTCTTTTCTAAATCCCAAGTATTCTTTTATTACCACGGTATTTATCCACCATAAACGAAAACTAATTTAATAAATTATAAAATGGGATCACCAGACAGGGGTGACTTTTGACTCTAGAAAAAAGGTTAAGCCCGAACACTGAAAGAGATATTGAATAATTTACCAAATGAGAGCCGATGAGAAGTGCCTCCGCACTTACGTTCGTTCCCTCAACTCGACCGTGCACATTGCCTAAGCGGTCAACCCACCTAAACATCGCCGTAGATACTGATCAAGTCAAAAAGCTTTGAAAACGTAAGAGTTTCACAATGCTGAAAGACTGAAAATGTACGTTCTCAAACCGGCATCTTCCATCCATCCACGTATAAGATTCCCTGCCTTCACTGAAGCGGGGCTTTGGAAGGTCCTCTCGAGATAGCCATCGGCATCACTTACCTGTTATCTACGACAACCAAATTAGTGTGCGCATTCCAAAGGAAACCGAATAATGAAAACTCAACAGTTTGAGATAAGATCTTCAAAAGTTTTGTTTTATAGGCGATCGTTGATGAATGCTAAGTGTTAACAGTAGACTTCTTGAACATTTATATGGATGTCACACAAAAAAAAAAAGTGTTAGCTGGGAAAGGTGAATCTCATCGTGTTCCATTTGAAAATAATAACAAGAAGCCAATATCTTATTCACAACTATTAGCAAGAACTCTGCCCATCTCTTCTAAACTTAAATAAATAATTAATGGAACTGATTGCAAGAAATGGTCAATTTTAACTAAAACTTGACCAAGTATTATTACGTCTAAGCCTGTAAAAAATACCCGGAACCTTTTTTATTTATTTTAATATTACCCGGAATCGGAAATAGCCCGGATTGAAAAACCCGGAACCCGTTAAGACTTGGATTCCAATTCCGGTACCTAGAACTGGTCTGAACCCTTTTTTTTTTTTTTAAAAGAAACGTCGATTATATTAATATAAATAGGTTACAATGCAAGGCTAGAGGATGGTTTACGATCAAACCAATCCAACAAACGGATTCATAGAACCGGATTATATATAATAAAACTATTTATTTAATTAACATTTACCCTCCCTCACATTCATTCCTCTCTTCCTCACAAAGGTATTAATTTAGAGACTTAGACTAAAATTTTTTACTCTCCCTCACATTCACTCCCTCTTTTCTCTGCCTTCACAATTTTTTTAAAAAAAATCCTAGAGTTTGAAAACCGGATCCGGTTCTGAAACTGATTCTTAGGTTTCAAATAGCCAGATTCTCCGATTCCGGGTCCAAAGAATCCAATACCCGGGTCTTTAAAAACAGAAAAGAAGTAATGGACCGGTTTCAGCCATTAATAGGTCTCAAATGTGCAAAGGTTCAGTGTTGTTGGTTGTTTATTTAGATTCAAAGCTTGCACAAAAACTCTCTAATGATAAAAGGCGTTTAAAATGGATTCAGAGATGGTCCCACTTATCTCAATCAACCAAAAAGTCATGAATGAAGATTCATCGCCAATTGATTGAAAAAAAACTGAGAATACCTTTCCCAGCTGATGAAGCCTGGAAACAGCCTCGTCCCTCAGAATCTCACCATACCGATCCTTCGACCTATCTTCAACCTCATTTCCTATCATTGCATAAACATCGATATAAACACATACACATATACGTAAGAGATTGATTCATATTACTACCGTGTAAACGAATATCGGGAGACGCGAGCATGGAGCTCGGAAGAAACGAGAAGATGAAAACGGAGAGGAACAGAACCGAAACCACCATCTTCGAGAAGAAGGGATCGAGCGAGCGAGCGAGAGAGAGAGACGACCGAACGAGGACGAAGCGAGAGAGCGAAGCAGCCTCTCTCTCTCTCTCTCTGGAAAACTCGAAGAATGCCAAACTGCTTTTTTTGGTTTATGGGAAAAAGAGCTTCAAGTGGCGAATTGCACTACGTTTGATTTTAATAGATAACTTAAAATAAATAAATTAATAATACATGGATTTTTTTAGTGCATGATGTATGTATGTATTGTTGTCACACTCACACTCATAAAATGGTTGTGTGGTGAATGAACGGTGAATCACAGCCATACCCTTTAAATTGTCCGGCTCGGGCAAATCCAGGCCAGCATGAGCCTGCCCGAGCCTGAGCTGGGTATGCGGGGCCAGCTCGTCTTGAAAGAGAAAAACTCTGGCTGCGTGAAAAGTAAAATTTGAACGTTGGAAAATTTGAACGTTGGAGACGACCTCCAACGTTTAAATTTTGTCCCGCATAAATACGGGACTTTAATTTGTAATGCCAAATGTTTCAAAACGACTTTTTCACTTAAAATAAATAAATAAAATGACTTTCATAGTACAGTAATTGAACTCCAAAGTTAAAAAATGACTATTTATGCTAAAAAATCATTTTTTTTTTTATAAATACCGAAGCTGTGAAACAAATTTTCCCACACCAGTATCTTTTTCCTCTCTCAAATTTTCACTGTCTCAGTTTTCTCTACCAAGTTCTCACTTCCCTAATTTACACTTTAGTTTCCTTGATTTTTAGTATAATTTGTTTAATTTTTCTTAGTCTAATTCTATATTGATGGCGACGCCAACACTAAAGTTAAGGAGAATGATTGGTGTAACCTTTTATTTTTGAAGTCTTGATTTCGTTGTTGTAACTTATAGTTGTAACAATGAATTTTATAATTATGTTTTATTCTCTACAGCTATCTTAATTTTCTACCTAAATTAAATCACATAACTTTGATACTTTAACCATCAAATAATAATAATAATAATAATAATAATAATAATACACTCTCGACAGTCTGTACAAAGGTTTTAAATACAAATATCGATGAAAAACCGCAACCTTCATTTTACTGGTGTGGTATCGGGTAGTGGATTTACCGATCGAGTTTTTTGGAAGAAAAAAAATACTTGCAACAAAAATTACTGATCAAATTTTACGAGTAAATCGCAGATCGACGGGAAATTTGTCGGGCCCGAAGTTGAGCACAGCACACGACATTTGTGGGGAAATTTAGCAGAAGAAAACTACGATCATCCCAGATAAGATTCATCGTCATGAGTTATTTACTCTGAATTTTGATTAAAAAATAATAATAATAATAATAAGATGATCATGAACTTGTATAGTCTAAACACACGTATCGCCAACTAATCATACACAGTTACTTGTTTATCCAGTTGATTTGATGCGCGTGTTCCATACTTTAATCATTTTTGTTTATATATATATATCCATGCATTTCACCTTCTTATCGAACCCATATGCGAGAATGCAAGCTCTGCGCAGCTCCACCTTGAAGAACCCAAAAGCCCTTCTTCAATGGCGTCACGAAGCTCGCCGATGGCTCATCCTGGAGCCGGCGTCGCGCCAGTTCGTCGACCTCCGCCGGCTCTCCGGCTTCGACTCCGGTAAACCCCTCGGCCGATTCGGCGAGTCCGTCCTTGCCGAGACTGAGAAACCCTGAATCGGGACCTGGGTTTGGTGGCAGGGATCGTGGAGGTGAGCTTGAACAGGGCGGAGACGAGGAACGCGATCGGGAAGGCCCTGCTGGGCGGGCTTCGGAGTGCTCTCCACGAGGTGTCCGGCGATTCCTCGGCGACGGTGATGCTGCTTCGGAGCTCCGTGCCCAAGGCGTTCTGCGCCGGAGCTGATCTCAAGGTAATTTCGTTGTGGATTCAAATATTCTGGAATCAAATTAAGAGAAGTTTGTATCATATTCAAAGCTTTGATCTTTATTCGAATTGAAACATTAGAAAGCCATTGTAGTGTTAACTGGTTGTGATCCGACGGAGAGCAATCAAGCTGATCCATCGCGCGAATTTAAGGCTTACTTTGAATAAATATTTCTCAAATAACTACTAATTGGATTTTTATTCTACCAAAGATCCAAACAGTAAACTACTCCTCAAAGGTTTTTTTTTTGGACAATTTTACCCCTCTCTAAATACTGTCTTAAACTTTGGGGAAAAGTCTTAAAGTTTTAGTGTGTGGTAGAATAAAAAGCAAATCGGGGAATATTTATTCAAGTATCCCCGAATTTTATCATTGAAGAATTATTGAGCGAAGGGTATTTTTGGAAATTTATAAGTACTTTGGTTAGCCCTGCTTATTTAGGACATAGGCTTCGGAATTATAGTGAAGACGATCTGCAAGCGGAAGTGGACGTACCTCCACAATGAGAGCGTACCATTATATTTCACTGTCACTTTTGATTTTACTTAATTTTCTGATTTGAGGATTAGGGTTTATATAGTCCATTGTTCTTGTTTGAATGGGAAACACTGCATAATTGAGAGAGTGAAAGCTTAATCTTGTAGATGTAAACACAATTATAGTGAGAAAATTTGTGGAGGTAAGGAGATCGTTTTGCTCCCTAACCACGTGAAAGATCAGCGTTCTTACTTTTACGCTAATAGTTTATGGTTTGTGATTGTGATCTTAGTTCTGAGTTTCTGATAATAAATAAGCAAAATATGTGTTCTTGATTGTTAATTGGATCGGCAGGAGCGCCAGAAGCAAACTCCATCGGAGATTCAATCTTTTGTCAACTCACTCGGCTCAACACTCTCAGTTTTAGAGGTTGGTTGACCTGTTTACTTGTTAGAGCTTTTAAGGTTTTTTCTTCTGTTTACATGAAATTGTAGTCTTTTCGTCAGATTCCATAGGAGTTAGAATTTGATTAAGAAATAACGGATCAGCAGATTAACACGCGATACACCCAATTTTGACTCAGTCGACGGCTTGAGACTCATTTGAACACGAAACGACCTCGTTTTAACCCTCAAATTTCTTATCATAGCTTTATGATGGTTTCTGATGAATGTTTTTTTTTTGTGTGTGTGTGTGTGTGTGTAAAGTTTGTTGCTTTTTGTCTATCTTGTTGTGAAATGTTCACGTGAATAGCTTGAATCTTGACTCAGACACTTCGTATTCCTACTATTGCTGTCATTGAGGGAGCTGCGTTGGGTGGCGGCCTCGAAATGGCTCTATCGTGTGATATTCGGATTTGTGGTAATTCCGGTTGTTATTTTTGCGAATTAACTTGAGACGGAATTTCTTGTTGAATTTTGGGAATTAAGTTCCTAAGCTAATTATTTCATACCAATAATACTTAAATACAAACTAAGGACTAAACAAAAAGATAAGAATAATTGATTAAGAAATAATAACAAAGTAAAGTTCAAATAATCAAGTGATATTCCAATTGAAATTGTGCAGGAGAAGATGCAATATTAGGCTTACCAGAAACAGGACTTGCTATAATTCCCGGGTATGCAATAAACCGTCTTTCTCATATCCATACATACTGTTTTATTTCCTGCAATCCAACATTATCATTTTATTTATTTATTTTGTTTATAGTTAAGATATTTTAGTTGATTATCGAACGAAGGGATTGTATACTGTCAGTTAGAGTTTTTTGTACCCTGGTTTCTATTTATCTATGGATGCTAATGAACTTCCTTTTCCACGAATTTGCAGAGCAGGTGGGACCCAGCGACTCCCGAGATTGGTTGGAAAAGCAAAAGCTATGGAACTCATATTCACCGGAGAGAAAATTAGTGGCTCCACTGCCCTTTCGATTGGTACAACCGAAATCGTAATAAAAATTTGCTTTATTTATCTACCCGTAATTTGTAATTACACTTTCTTCACTGAATAGTTGTATACTTATGCAGGTCTTGTCAACCACTGTGTTCCTTCTCGTGAAGCTCACCTGAAAGCCCTCGAAATTGCTCGTGAAATAAACGAGAAGGTACTTATAGTCTTATCATTCAGAAGTAGGAATTGTCCTCTGAGGTACTTATGCGATTGAGGTTTCCTAATCATATACGTGCCTAGGGCTTAATGATTGATAATATTTTTAATTAGGTGTTTAACCTAAAGAACATCTATTAGAGTGAGTAACTTGCATTCGTTACTCAGTTGATTAACTTGCATTCGGTTATCAGCTAGTGGTTTGAGCACGGTTATGTATTCAGTTTTCGATTAATTACCTGCTTTTCAGCTTTGGAATAAAAACCCATATTTGGTTTAACCGCTTAGAAATCTGATTGGCTGGTTAACACTTTAGTTATCTATTTTTTTTCTCGTTTCAATATGCTTTTTCTAGGGTCCAGTGGCGATAAGAATGGCGAAAAAGGCAATAATCGAGGGGCTGGAAGTAAATACAGCTTCAGGGCTGGAAGTTGAGCGAGATTGCTACGTGCAGCTCTTCGACACGCAAGATCGCTTGGAAGGCCTCAAGGCGTTCGCCGAGAAGCGAAAACCTAATTATACTGGCAAATAGCATCAAATCGGCACAAATATGAGTACAGCTGACAGAATATTAGTTTCTTGGGCCGCAAGTTTGTAAGAAAGCTCGATAATGTCGTTGATAGGCACTGCAGATTTCTGTTCAACCAAGTCACATTTCATGCAATTACCCTACTTACAGTAAAAATTTGAAATACTAAATTGAAATTGACTAATATAGTGAAAAGTAAGGCCTAAAAAACCCGATCCGGAAGAGAGGGTTTTTTTTTCTTCTTCTTCTTGTATCGCCAGTCCCACGATGCTTCTTCGGAGTTTTATACTTCCGAATTTCTTGTTTCTCTTTTTGTGCCTCTCCTATTAAAATAAAACAATGTCAAAATTATGTTTTTTTAGCAGGCTACAAGAAGTTGATATTTATTTTACTGAAGTATGTTTTAAAAGTAGGCACACTTCAACTCCACGTGGTCACCCTCAAAAATTAGAAAAGGGTAGAAATGAAATTTAAATTAGAGACATGTTTTTAAAAAAAATACTTATAAGCAAGACCGGTATACCACATGCCAAAGACATGCCCTAATTCTAAAAAAAGGACCATGCTAAAAACATGTCGGAGAATTTAAAACCATGTTATTAAGATATGAAAAAGACATATATCTATTTGAGCTGCAGGGCTGGCCCTGAGGCAAGGCGAGCAAGGCGCCGGCCTAGGGCCCCCAGATTGCGGTTGTCGGAAGTTTTTTTTTTTTTTAAAACATCGAACGCCATTAGAGGATGGCAAAAGGCTTTAAGTGGTGCCTGTAAATAATGCGTAATGAAAGTGAAAAGAGGGAGTAAGGTATTAAAATATGATATTAATAAAAACAGCGGGGCCCATTTTCATTCATTATTATTATAATAATATATTTTAACATTTATTATCGTGTATACACGTTAGAGCATCCAGTGGATCTCTAAAACGTGCGCTATTTTAACGCCAAAGTAGCGTGGAATAAGGTTGTGCTACAGTGCAGCGCTATTTGTAGCGCTGCACTGTTCACTGCTTTATAATTCTTTTTTATTCTTTTTAGTCCTTCTAAATTCTAAAATTTATTCCAATACCCATGCTATATGTAATTATGTCATATTTATCCCTTAAATTATTTAAGTTATATAACATTTATTAATTTGTATAATTTAAAAGACGATAATAATTTAAAATAAACAATGATATTTGCACATTGCAAGAAAATTATAATATTAAAACGATTCTAATGAAATAATACCAAACACAAGTACATTAGCAATTTGAAAGAAAATCAACAAGGAAATGAAAAAAAAAACATTAAAATTTAAAACACACAATACAACAAAATAAAATTACAATAGATAGACTATTATTCTGGAAGATTGGTGCCGGATCCTCGGAGATCGGTAAAATATTGAGAATATGAATCGGAAGTTGGAGGTGGTGCGTGGGACTGTTGTTGTTCAAGCCTCTTTTGCATAATTTTCGCTTGTTCGGCTTGAACATATGCACGTAATTGTGGATCTGGTAATGAACTTAAATCCCGGAACAATATTTTATTTTCTTCCTTGATTTCCTTTAATTCCAAGTGGCGTTGCCTCATTGCACTTGTCTTCTTCAATTGCTCAAGAAGTTCTTTATTTCCTTCCTCAATACCACTAATTCTAGATAATAGCCCATCATCTAATTTATTTTTTAACTTAGCTTTCTTTACCCCATTTGGCCGCTTAGGAGGAGATGGATGTCTAGCAGATTCTGGAGTTGGATTTTCTGACTCTAGTGGGCAAGATGACCCTCGAGATGTTTGTCTTGCACTTGAGGCTCCATCTTGAAATTTTTCAAAATTCTTAATAATGTTCCACACATGATCAAACTTCCAACCTTTCTTGAATTTTTCATCTTGTGAAAGCAATACTTTTGCTTGATCCATCTGAAATTCGATAAAAAGAACTGGTTAAATAAAAATTAATCGTGAAAAAACAATAAACTATAATACTTTATTTAAAAAACTATAATACTCACAATATCTTCAGTTGAAGCACCACTTGGGTGTCTACTCTCAATTTGTCGAATGCATGCATGCATCTTCCTTGTAGCTTTCTCAATCACTTGAATACGGCAGTTGATGGATCTTGTTGAACGCTCCTCTAAATCCGGACTTTTTTCGTTGTTGTATGCTTCCGCAACACGAGTCCAAAACTGATCAGATGTTTGATATACACCGATGATGGGGTCTTGAGCAATCTCCATGTAAACCCGACAAAGGATTTTGTCTTCATCTCGAGTGTAATTAGAAGCTCTAGACATTTTTTTAGTAAGGTGAGTGTTGTGGTGAAATTACAACTTGTGAAGACAATATTTATAGCAAGATTCTCACGTTTTTCAAACCGTTCTTACGCGATTTGAAAATTCACTTACAAGATTCTCACGTTTATCAACTCGTTCTAACGCGATTTGATAATTCACTTACAAGATTCTCACGTTTATCAACTCGTTGTGACGGGATTTGACAATTCACTTACAAGATTCTCACGTTTATCAACTCGTTCTGACGCGATTTGACAACTCACTTACAATATTCTCACGTTTCTCAACCCATATTTACCTTTATCACTAATTTTTTCCCCTATAAAATACCAATTCTATCATGAATTTTAACACACACACTCATTTTATTATGAACTCTCTACACATTCTCTCATTTTATCTCCCATAATGAATACTATCTCATCCTCATCATCTTCAAGCTCAGATGACAATTTCATTACTAGTTTGGATGAAGAGGAGGACGCTATAACTCGTGCTATCATCAATAACAATATCCTGATCACAGAGCTTATCCGTCAACATTCCGACCAAGTAGATGTGCGAGCGGGAGGCTCAGTTCAAGGACGTGCTTTCATCAACTGTGATCGAGTGAGTGCAGATCGTCGACTATTCAATGATTACTTTTCAGAAACCCCGATGTATGATGAAGCCACGTTCCGTCGGAGATACCGGATGTCTCGCTCATTATTCCTACGCATAAAAGATGCTGTTCAAGGTCATGACAACTACTTCGAGCAACGGGTGGATCGTGCAGGAAAACTTGGTTTGTCACCCATTCAAAAGATAACAGCTGCATTTCGTATGTTGGCATACAGTCTTCCGGCAGATGCCACAGACGAGTACGTCAAAATCGGAGAGTCAACGACGATTGAAAGCTTGAAGAAATTTTGTCGGGCAATGGTTGAGGTATTTTCTGAGCAATATTTAAGATCACCAACCTCTAATGATATTGCTAGACTTCTACACATTGGTCAACAACGTGGTTTTCCAGGAATGTTAGGAAGTTTAGATTGTATGCACTGGAAGTGGAAAAATTGTCCTACCGGATGGGCCGGACAATACACAGGTCGTAGTCGAAAACCTACTATTATGATCTTTGGATATGGCATGCTTATTTTGGCATGCCAGGAAGCAACAATGATATCAATGTCTTAGAGTCTTCCCACTTATTTTCCAATCTCACTCAAGGTATCGCTTCCCCCGCTCATTATGTCAAACAAGGAAAAGAGTATGTGGGTTATTATTTGGCTGATGGTTTATATCCAAAATGGTCAACTGTTGTGCAAACTATCCGAGAGCCTCGTGGCCCAAAAAAGAGGTATTTTGCAATGAAGCAAGAAGCCTGTAGAAAAGACGTGCCTTCGGAGTTCTCCAATCACGATTTGCAATTGTAGCGGGTCCAACAAGATTTTGGAGAAAAGACGTCTTAAAAGATATAATGTCTGCATGCATAATTATGCATAACATGATAATAGAGGATGAACGTGATCTTAGTGCTCCAATTGAAGTTGCGAGTGAAACGCCACCAGCGGAGGTCGAAATGGTGGTGGACGACGAATCACAATTCGAACAATTTGTTACTCGCTATAGACAAATAAGAGATAAAGATGCACACATCGAACTTCGGAATGCATTGATTGAACACTTGTGGGAACAATATAGTCATTCTGATGCATAGTTGTGTTTTGTTGTAATTCTATATTATTTGTGTTGTGTCTTTTATTTTGTGTTTGTGTTTGTATTGTATTTTTATTTTATTTGTGTTGTAATTTTATTTTATTTGTGATGTGTTGTAATTTTTATTTTAATAAATGTGAGTGGTTTTTATTTTTATGAATAAGTTGATCTAATTATGAATCATGAAATAAATATAAGGGTATGTGTGTAAATATGATATAAAGAGAATGAAAATAGAGTGAGAAATAGAGTGGGAAATAGAGTGGGAAATAGAGTTCGGTTAGAGATGATTTACTGTTCACTGAGAAATGGAGTGAGAAATAAAGTGAAAAATAGAGTGATCGGTTGAAGATGGCCTTACTACGTGTAGTTGTTACTTGATTCTGTAAAAAAGAAGTTGGTACTTGATTGATTTGAAAGGTTCAGTGGGACCCACAAGTAGACTTTTTTTTTTTAGTAAAAAGTAACTCGAATTTGTTTTGCTTGATAATAATTAATAAGTACTCAAATGATAATTGATAATTGATAAATAGGTATATAATCAATATTGTACTGTACCAAAAAAAAATTACATGAAAATATTTATTTATTAGTTATTCTTACTGACTATATTTTTAAAATGAGTAAAACGTACTTCATAAACTTATGTTAATTAATTAAAACATTACTTTTCTATTTAAATATTAAGTCTAAATGATATTACACTGGAGTATATATACAATTTTATCGTACTATTATAATTGTTTTTTAAGGAACATACTATTTTAATATTTAATAGTACAATTACCAATAATTTTCTATAAAACAAAAATATTTTACTAATAAATAAAAAAAATGTAAAAAAAAATTAAGGCCCCAAAATTTAATTTCTCCTAGGGCCCCCCGTAAAGCCCTGTTGAGCTGGTTTGGCGTAGTGCTGGGGAATGTTACTGATGATGCTAGCTAATAAAAACCGAATGTTCTATTTTACGGGTTTATATACGATTTTTTTATTAAATTGCGGTTAATGTACTGAATGTTTGACCGGCTTCGAATTTGTACCCAATATTTATTTTCGACGGTTAATATATCCAAATTTGATTCCGTTAGATTTTTTTTGTCTTTTTCGTCACTTGACCGTTATCTCACTCATTTTTTGTCCAAATTTTATGCACGACTTATAGTTGGAAATATAAAAGATAGATCTACAACTTTAGTGTTTTAAGATTGTGTGCTCATCCAATCATCTAGCATCTTCTGTCATCTGAATTCGAAGAAGAAACGTGTCGCCTCACTTGTATTTACTCTTGTTTGGTTTCTGGACAAGAACAGAGGTTTGAAGAATACCTCTAATGAATTTTTACTTAATGAATTAACAAGTACAATATTGTTCTTTGTTGATGTTGGATTTCTTCCTTAGTAAAAACGACATCTCCTTTTTCTAAATGACACGCCGTTTTATATGTTGACCGAAAATGTGCCATTTATCTTTTACGAGGATTAGCGGCAAAAGTAACAACTTTCCAACAAGATCTCCCTATTTAATTAATATAATAATTGTTGATGCCTTTTTTTTGGATCAAACACTGTTGAGGCCCAAGTTGTGGATTTGGGCCTGGCCCAATGTCGTTTGCTGACGTGGCGGGCTTTTTGTAGACTTCTGCGTGGGCCTTGGTTGGCCTTTGTTACGAGGATGACAGATTTGCTGTCTGTAGTGGCTTTTGCTGTCAATGATAGTTCCCTCTGACCCCCGTTGACTTTGGGATGATTGCCATTCTGACGTCGGAGTGAGTTTTTAATTGGCCGATTCGGGGACTCTGAGTGGGTATCACTGGACTTTTCTTGGAACGAAGGTCTCGTGGCCGTTCAGGGTCCGAAGCGATCGGGGTGGCTCGCTACCTGTTACCGCAGAGTCTGGAGATGGCCAGGCCGGGTTTTATACAGGACCTGTTACCGCAGAGCCTGGAATTGACCAGGCTGGGTTTTGTACAGGACCTGTTACCACTGAACCTGGGGATGTCCAGACCGGGTTTTGTACAGGTTCGGAGTCCACGCGGATCGGGGGTACCAGTGAACGGGGGAGTGCATTCGTCCAATATATGGGTCCAGAGATCCCTTTCAGGGTGATCCCTCGGTCGTCCGGATCTTAGAGGGAATTTCTCAGACCTGACCCTACTACCTGAATAGTGGGCCCCGTCACTTGTCCCCAGACTATCCCAACAGTCGTATGATAGACTGGAGATAGGCCGGACACAATGTGGAACGGAGCCTATTAGGCGGGTCGGGACCTTATGAAAATTCCTCCAGGGCTTCCGCTTTTATGAACTGTCTCACTTCTCTGAGCCTGAAAAATGTAACACCCGTGGTCAAGGGAAACAGGGGGGGGTACCCCCTGATTCACCTCCGACGCTCAACATTAGTATAATATTTGAGGGGAGGCGAGTATATCGGGGGTAGAGAGAGAGAGAGAACTCGAGTCGAGAGAGTTTGAATGAGTTACCGTTTTAACTGAACTGAGCTTCTATTTATAATAGGGTCCAGGGGCCCGATCGCAGTAAAATATTGTCCAGGGGGGGTCCCGGACAGTTTTATAATTGCATTTCAGTCCCTGGAAAAGATGGTCCGATCCCGGCCGTCCGCGCGAGATCGGACGGCCACCAAGCCCCCGAGGGGGGCCCGCCTTGTGTGAGACCGATGGGCAGGGTTAATCCCTGCCCTACACGTGGCCGCGGGGGCCCGCCCCAGCAAGTGGGCAAGCGCTGCTTCCCGCGCGCCCTCATCAGGCCCATCGGGGCCCTTCACTCGTCCTGCACGAGGACCGAGGCCCGCGCAGGTGTGGGATCACGCCATTTGGCGTGATCGTGTGCGTGCTGCCCCCAAGTGGGGGCTGAGGAGACCCCGGGTGGGGCCCGCGGGCTGGTGGCGGCGCAGGAGGCCGCCACGTGGCGTGGCCCTGACAGCCGCCGTCCCTGTGGGTCCCGCGGGTGTTTCCTCGGCCGTTTTCGCTCCCGAGCGCGTCCCGTGTCCGTTTTTCCCAAATTTTATGTCGTTTTTGGGGTTTTTCATATTTTTGCGAACACCGGGACACTTCGTTTTTCGAAAACGGGCCTCCGGAGGGAGTTTTGGGTTTTGAAATTGATTAATTTGATTAATAAAGATTTAATCAAATGCGTAATTAATTAACGGAAATTATGTTAATAATTCCCGTTTAATTAATTTATTTCGTAAAATCAATTCCGAGAATTACCCATAACAATAATTATTAATTAAGTTGGAGTAATTTTATCGCTGCATGGGAAATTGGCTATAGAAGAAATAGTCTTTCATAATATCCTTCTTTATAGATAATAGGGATAATAGCGGCATAAGTCCTCCAACATTCCTCTCTCCACCATGTTAGCGCGTCATCAAATATTTGAAAAATACGTGGCGTGTGTAGGATTCGAACCTTGCCCTCCCCTGTGCGTGACAAAGGACTACCCACCTGGGCTAGCTCAACTTGAGTTATTGGCGTACACATTAATATTTATTTACAAAAAACACGCATAAATAAGTAGCATATTTATTTCCCGTTCAATGTGCGGGGCGGGGCGGGTTTTGTAAAAGGCATCAAGGCCCACCCCGGCCCATGGACCCGAACCCACAATGTCACGGGGCGGGGCGGGTGTACTTTTTACGAGTCGAATTCATTGGGCTTTTACGAGTCGAATTTAGTGGGCTTTTACAGGTCGAATTTAGTGGGTTTTTCACAAATTTAAACGGGTTGGGATTTTACGGAGAGTAATATATTTTTATGAAGAGAATGTGAGTGCTATTTTGCATTCCCTAAAATAATAAGATATCAAGGCTCTATTTTACGCCATATATCAAACATTAACTAATAAATAATAATAATAATAAGAATTAAATATATATAGTTAATAGTTATATTATCATTATTATTATATATTGTAGTATCCAAAAAATGTAACTATATTATTACTGTATTGTATAAAAAGTAATATTAATATATCATAATAATTATGGATAAGTAAGTTAATATTTAATATTCAATATATAAAATGAATCATCAAACCGAAGGTCCGAAGGTCTGTAACTCGTGAATAATGAAATTTATTAGTAAGTTATGAAATTGATTAACGAATTATAACTTGAAAGTTTTAAAATTAATGAAGTTTGAATTGATTCGTGAATTTCAAGATGTATAGGTTATATAGTGAATATGATTGTGATAATTGAATAATAAAATGAGGATAAGTGATTTTGAAATTAATTATTGAATATAAAATTAGAATAGTGATTTATGAACGTCGCCAGTAATTATTAATTGTAAAGTTGAAACTAGTGAATTAGGAAACTATGTTTTATATAAAATAACTCAATGTTGTAATTGATTAATTCATTCTTAAACTAAAATTAAAATTAGATAATGCAAATCGATTAGAGAATTTTTATTAATAAAGTTTAAAAAATTCAATTAAAAAAATTTAAGAGCTACATTACGTAGAATATAAATATACAAAATAAATTAATAAATTATGTAATATAAAGATAATTTTTAATTTCTATAACAATAAATTTTTTAGAGTAATTTTTATATTATATTATTATTAGTATAAGTATCACAACTTAATAGTTTTTTAATTTTAAAATATAGTTTATGTGGGCTTTTAAACGGGGCGGGGCGAGTTAGCCACGGGACGGGTTTGTGTGGGCTTCGAGGCGGGGCGAGGCGGGCTTTTAAACGGGGCGGGGCGGGTTCGAGGCGGGCTTAGGAAAGCATAACACAGCCTGACCCGTTTTATAGGGGCGGGCCTAGCCCGGCCCATAAAAAACGGGGCGGGGTGGGGCGAACCCGCTTTTTCTACGAGTCGGGACGGGTGGGCTTGGACAAACCCGGCCCACTTGACACCTCTAGCGGTAACAGGTAGCGAGGTGGCCCGGATCGGCGGTCCGAGGCCAGCGCAAGATCTGTTTGACTCAAAGTGTTAGGATCCACTAGAAGGTCAAAATTATGATCCCCATTCGTGGATACCCGATTTGAGTGGCGCCCCAGACCTATAATCCGGGCCTTGTCCAGCGCAGGCCTTGCGGTAACAGGTAGCGAGGTGGCACGGATCGTCGGTCCACGAACAACGGAAGATCTGTTTGACTCAAGGTGCTAAGGAATCTCGTCCAAAGCCCACCAATTAAGCCGCTACAGTGTTTGATCTAAAATACAGCATCAACACCTATTCTAACAACTTTAAATATTTTTACCGTTGTTTTTTTTTACTTTAAACCCCTGATGCCTCAATTCATCAAGATGTAAGTATTTTTACCGCGATTATCCCTAAATAATTAGGATAAACTCTAAGTTTCCAACACATGGAGTATAGTTCATGGCTTCATGCAGAAGAAGTATCTTAAAACGTGACATAGTAGGGCCCAACCCAAAGCCTATATGATCTAATTCAGATTGAATCCAACCAAAGTCATCAAACCCTTGCTTCTTCGATTACAGGTAATTTTACGATCTTATTGAGTCTTGAAACTTTGATTCCATCGATGATGTTCATCACTTCAATACTATTCACATTCCGATAATGCTTGATAGACAGCTTCACATTCTGATTTACGAGTTTGAGATTGATTGGCATTGGATTGTGTTAAAAATCGGATTCTAAAATTTTGGGGTGGAAGTTCTAGCTCCTATCCCGTTTTGGCTCGGTCCCGGTCCCAGCTCAAAAAACCGGCTTTCGGATCCAAAACTGTAGCCGCTCCAGTATAATTCCCGGGTTTATGGCTATTTTAATTCAATGTGATGAGCTTGGTGGATATTATCATGGCAGGTAGCATGGCGGGTAGAAGAGACGCAATCTCCAACCTGCCTTTATCGGTTTTGCATCACATATTGTCGTATCTCCCCGACAAAGAGTTGGGAAGAATCTCCGTGTTGTCTCTGTTCGCAAGTCTTTTCCTTTAGTGTATTTTAAGCAACCCGATAAAATTAGTTTCAGGCCCTATAATGGGCCAGAGTTCAAGGAGTGGCTTCGAGAACTCTTAGACTCTGTGGATAGGTCTCTGCAGTACTTCGTCCAGAACAAGCTTTGCATTAAGAAATTCGTTATACATTCGTCTTCCATGGACATCGAATCGGTTCCAGTGGTCGATGCATGGTTGTCACTAGCTCTTCACAACGGTGTTTCAGACCTTCGCTTCTATATCAATGTAGTTTCAAAAAAATACATATATACTCACTATGCTCTCCCTGAAACAACATTTGCGCTCGACTCCTCACTACTTAGTGGTACTTCCAAGTTTTTTCGCCTTGAGAGATTAACGCTGGAGCAGGTTTATCTTAGTGAGAATATTGTCCGCGGTATGATTCGAAACTGTCCCGGCATCAGTGTTCTTTGTCTTAAGGATATTCGTGCTTTGAAAAACTCTCAATATTTCCAAACTTGACAAACTAGTGAGTGTTTCAGTTATATTCGTACATTGTCATGAACTGGAGAGCGTTTCTGTCGATGCCCGCTCTCTCGAGGAGTTTTTTCTTCGTGGTTCTGAGATGGATCATATGTCATCATATAAGACTGATTTGACTTCTTGCATTAATCTGAGGAGATTAGTGCTGTTCAACAACTGCATTAACAATGCTGAATTTCATAAGCAAATCTCTAAATTTACTCTCTTGGAGTATCTTGATATTTCACTTTGCGGTGAGCTGAAGCGAATTAGGCTCTCTTTGCCGCGGCTTAAGCATCTCCGGATACATCATTGTTATGCAATCATTGCTATTAAAATTGACGCTCCCGCCCTATCAAGTTTTGCTTTCTACAACAATCGTCAATGGCCTACTATTGTTTTATCAAAGGTTATTTCTTGTTTCGTTATTTTTATTATTCTATCTTTTTATTTATCGATATTGCCGTTGTTGTTCGTCCCGCTGAGTATTGGTTTCATTGATTGCAGCTGAGTTTTGATCCTTACAAATCAAGAAAGCCCGTAAAACCTCCACGGCTTGAAGTGGGCTATTTAGACCTCACCGGTCTTGAAACATACGTCAATTCACGGTGGTGGAAGACTACTCTGGACAATCTACTTTCGATTTGTCATTCGGAGATAGTATCTATGCCAACATATTGGGCATGGGTACGACATTTTACATTTTCCGTTTAGTTGATTTCTGGACTTCAAGGATTGTAATAATCCCGAAGCATGCTGTGGCGGATTTTTCATTTACGAACACTAAGTTTCATGTTGTTTGGTTATGCGTGCAGATTCTATGCAAGATGCTGATGCAGAGAGTGGAAATATCGTTGCCATAGGCGTCGCTGCGAGTGTTGGCGCCATCGTTTGAAAGAGGCAAAGTTTAAGAGCATCCGTACCTTTGGAAGTGACGGAGAAAGGGAATACAAGTTGTTTCCTCCACTACTACAAAAAGGGGATTGGACTACACTTAAAAAGTGTAGTCGGAGTGTTCCAACTACACTTTTAATGTGTCGTCGGATCCTCCGTCGTATGATATCCGACTACACTTATTTAAGTGTCGTCGGAAGTGTCCATGGACTACACTTAAAAAGTGTCGTCGAAAACAATATTCGCCGCGGCACAAATTTATTTGCCGCGGCGAACATTACTTCCAACTACACTTAAAAGTGTCGTCGAATATGCCGATATAAAATTAAAAAAAACGGGCGATTAAAATCGCCCGGATGCTTTGGTATCACCTGTAAATAATAAATAATATATATTTTATATAATAAATTCCAAAATTAATCGATTTATTACAAATAATATTCCGTACCTACAAAAAGTATCATTCATACTTACAAATAGTACCGTCGTCCCTATATCTAAGAATGTAAAACCGTCCATATACATAATATTCTATTCTTCATCATGAACATGAACATTGAAAATTCAAGCCGGTTGTATTGTGTAACATGAACTTTTCCCCGAGCCTACAAAAAAACATCAAAGAAAGTTCATAAACCCACAAAATTTATCAACATATTTCGAAAAATATAAACCCACCAACATACCAAAACACAAATCAACAAAAACTAAAAAGCACCAACAAATTCATTAACACGCTAAGAGATATTCACTAAATCATCAAAATAACATCACATAAACTATAAACAATACTATTTTAACACAAAAATGCATTAAAAATATAATATTAATTTAGGGCTCGGATTCTAACCTTGCTCAAGGTAAAAACTCGGTTAGGGAGTAGACTTGTTGGTGGCCGACGTTCTCCTCCATGGCGACGGCAACGACGAAGGCAACGGCGACGGCGACGTCTAGGGCAAGGTTGAGGATAAAAAGAGAGAAGGAGAGAAGGGAGAGTGAGAGAAAGAGAGAAGAGACCGAAGTGAGAAGTGAAGAAAAAAGAGAGAGGGAAAGCCTGAAATAAGAGAGAAAAAGGGAGGGAAACGAAAAAAAGTGAAAAAAATTCGAAAATTTGGGGTTTCAACGACACAAGATTGAGATGTGTCGTGTAAAAACCCCACACTCGCCGCGGCGAACTATAGTCTGCCGCGGCGAAACTTTCAACTACACTTAAAAGTGTCGTTGAAAGATAAATTTCTAATTTTTCCATATTTTACACTTCAAAAAATAAATAATCTCTTCTACTACTCTTGGTTTATATTATTATACTTAAATTATATTATATAATTTATAAACAAATAGTAAAAAATGTTTAAATTAAAAAAAAAAACTCATGAAGTCGTTGAAAACTAGAATTGATCAATATAAGTTTTTATTACAAAAATTATTACTTCATTCAATTACATATTCTAAAGTTTTCGATTAAAATCACACAAGTCACACAACGACATTTGTTTCAAAACATAAAATTTACAATTAAACTAATTATATGAAACTCAAAGTTTAACTTTCATTCAACCTTAATATAGCTTTCTAAGTAACGACTTCAAATATAAAATAAAATTATGAAAATTTGAATGATTTTATATATATATCCAACATCTAAATTTCAAGGCACTTAAGATCTACTTAAAAATATAAATAAGTGGTTTGCTTTTCAAATGAAAAAATCGAACGACAACTAAGAGAGGAGAATAACATACCGAGAAATGAGATTCCGCGATTAATAAAAGAATATTATAATAGATATAAAAAAAAAAACTTATTTTTTTCTTACTAAGATAGCACACTACTCTTACCTTATAATTATTGATATCGTAAAATGATATAATTTAAATTGTTTATAACAATACGCCGCGGCCTATTTAGTAGTAGCCGCGGCGAAACTTTCAACGACACTTTTAAGTGTAGTTGGGTCACTTATCCGCCGCGGCTAATATATATTAGCCGCGGCTAACTGTGATCCAACGACACTTAAAAGTGTCGTTGAAAGATAAATTTCTAATTTTTCAATATTTTATTAGGGTTATGGTTATGGTTTAACCAATTTATTAAAATCCTAAACAACCATTTTTATTTAAACAAAAATTAATTCAAGAGTACAAAAATATATATATTCTCAATCAAAATTTAGTAATCGATCGTTGATAACATATATTAATAAATGTAATTTCGTCGCAATAATTGGAAAAACTTAAATTTAAAAACAAATAATGTTAAAATAACAGTTCTAAAATCATTCAAAGTGTTATAAAATGAAATTACATCAAAAAAATCGAACAAAAAACTCAATTTAACCATTTTCAAAAAGAAATATGTACTTTTGCCGCAATAAAGTCACAATTCGGGAAAACGTCAACTTACAAAAATAATTATGTCAAACTTATTGTTTACTAATTATATACAATGTTACAAAATTAAACTAAATAAAAAAATGTGAAAATACGCCGCGGCCTATTTAGTAGTAGCCGCGGCGAAACTTTCAACTACACTTAAAAGTGTAGTTGGATCACTTATCTGCCGTGGCTAATATATATTTGCCGCGGCTAACTGTGATCCGACGACACTTAAAAGTGTCGTTGAAAGATAAATTTATAATTTTTCAATATTTTACAATTCCAAAAAAATATGTACTTTTTTCAATATTATGGGAAAAATCGCCGCGGCTAGTTTAGGTTTGCCGCGGCGAGTTATTCCAACGACACTAATAAGTGTCGTTGGAAATGAATGTCGTTTTCTATTCTGACGACACTAATATATGCGTAGTTGGAACACTACTCGCCGCGGCGAACTAATATTCGCCGCGGCGAATATATGCTTCTGACGACACATAAAAAATTGTGTAGTCGGAAGTCTATTTTTTTTAAATCCGACTACGCATAATAATTTCCATCGTCGAAAATTGACTTCCAACGACACTTTTTGTCTTGCGTAGTGGAATCTCCGTAGTATAATCCCATATTTGTAGTAGTGCTCGTGCACCGCACACATACATGCCAATTCCTTCTTCCAGTTACAAAGTACAATTTAGATTAGATTGGGATCTTTCAGCTATATAGTCTTTCCTGTTTTTGCATGCCCTCTTTTACCGACAATAATTCAAAAGTTTATAGTTTATGGATGATTCGGATTTCCTTTAGGTAACAATATAAATAAATTTATACATAACACCTGGTAAAAGTGATATCATTACTCTAAACACAAGTTCATATAACTTTACATAAATCATCGTAATTGTACAATTACTTAAATTTGTTAGTCTTTCATGCAACATTGGATAAATAAACAAGTTTGTGCGAAATCGAAATAGAGAAAGTCACACTTAAGTTTAAAGTGTCCTAAACATACTTGAGAAAATGAAGTTAAAGAATAGTAGTAAATAAAAATTCATCTTATAATTTAAACCTAAAGAAAAATTTGGACGAAATAAATTGCTATATAAAAATATTTCCAACCGAAATCACGACTTTGGTTCACACTTTCCACTTGTGTACCACTTTGGCAATTTTCTCTTACGGTTAATACCGACAGATTTCCCAAGTTCTTAAAAAATGTGTTGATATAGATCTAAGTTGTTTTTTTTTTTCTTTCAATGTCATTTACTCCCACATTTTTTTTTATAGATTTTTATTAAGAAACTTAAACGGACATTAACTCGTACTCCTTTTCTCTTTATAAATTTTATTGATAAAATGTTTTAAGATATAAAACATAGAATTTTTATTGATAAAAAAAATGATTGATGTAAATAAATGATTTAATTAAATATAAAATTAAGAAATTAATGTAAGATTTTTGTATTTAAAATATAAACAATTAATTTATATTTTAAAACATAGAACTTTTATAATAAAAAATGATTAAAAAAAGGGTTAGAGTGAGTCCGTTAACGTCCGTTTAAGACTGAAAACTACAACTCAGTAATATATAAGACTGAAAAAAAAACTCGGGTCTATATCAACATATTTTTCAACAACTTGGGAATATCTGCTGGTAATAACCATTTCTCTTATAAGAGAAGCAACAATAAGAATGACAGTTTTTTGACAACCGAAAACATAGTAATTTATGCCGATCCCGTCTAAATATCAAACATGTTAGTCGACATATTGATTAATATTCTCGAGATGTAGAACATTGACCCCCGAAGCCTGACTTCGTAATTTGCTCTTAGATTTTAACATTTTTGTTAAAATATTATTTAATTAGGATTCTTTCACGTAAAAAGTAAAAAAAAAAACACACACACACAATTTTTTTAGTACACTTTAATTGTCGAAACTAGCTTTTTCGGGAGTTGCAGAAATTTTACATGCAAAAACTAAACCAATTTATAATAATACCACCATAATTAAAGTCTAACAACTCAAATTTCATCAAAAAACGCATCGTATTCAATCCAAACAAGCAATTCAAAAAACATTACGTAACTATTAAGTTAATATAAAAGTTTATATCAATAATTTTTTTACTTTAAAATGATAAGAAAAATAAAATAATAAAATTCTATATGTAAGTAAGATGTAATTACGTAAAACCTACTATGTATTTTTGGGTGAGAAACCTTCCTTTAAAATTGTGCAAGATAATAACGAAAGCAAAATAATTATAATTTGAAATACTTATTTAATTACAACATAATAATTTTTTTTTAATCCTGTAGAGTAATAGCCACACTTGAAAGTGTGTTTAACAATATAGTCAAACTTTGGTTAGTTTTGTAAACTAGCCAACTAACCATATTAATCCAAGTAAAATTACTACAACACCCTTAATCATTAATAATATAAATTAATAGTTATTTTTCAACTATTATACGTAATTAAGATCATCAAGCGAATTATTTGTTAATTAGATATAGTAGGCAATAATAAATACATGCATATCAATTAGTGGTGCTATAAATAAGGTAACAACTCAATTACACCTTAAATGTCTCGTGTAAATATATTGACTAATAGTCATGTTACACACTCATACTAATATTTTAATGACACATTTTTTAATTAGAAAACTAATTAATTAATCAATTATTTTTAAAATTAACCTTATTTATTAATAAATAGGAAATTAATTAGCAATAAAATAGGGAAAAAAATATTTGAATTTACACACACTTTTAGCATCACCGACCATTAGGGGTGTGCAAAAAACCCCAACCCAATTGAACCCAACCCCAATCAAACCCAACCCAATTAACCCAATAGTTATCGGGTTGGGTTGGGTTCAACCCGAATAAATAGTCTGGTTGGGGATGGGCTAAATGCATTGGGTTGGGCCGGCCCAATTGACCCAATCAAGATTTTTTTCAAATAATTAATTAATTTTTTAAAATATATTTTTGTAGTTTAAATAAGTAAAAGCAAACAACAAATAAATAAAAAAATGTATTTCTAAAGTCTCATTTTTATGTTTAGTCATTATTTAATGTCTATGACCATGTTTCTAGTATACGATTACGATCACATTTCTAGTTTAGTTTACGACTATGTTCCGTACTTGTGTTATTTAATGTTTAAGACTATAATAACGTTTAATTTTTGAATTTGGTGTTTACTGACAATAATATGAAATTTCTATTTATTGATCGACGATTTAAATTCAAGTGTTATTCGGTAAAATACTTTTATATATTTTTTAAATTTTAGTTCAGGCCAATGACCTAACCCAACCAAACCCAGAGTTTTTCGGGTTGGGTTGGATTGGGCCTTCAAAAATTTTGGGTCGGATTGGGTTATTTTTTCCAAACCGAATAAGATCGGGTCGGGTTCATGTTTTACCTCGGGTCGACCCAATCCAACCCATGCACACCTCTACCGACCTTCAACGGCGTCGCAATCACCGACCATTAACGGCAAAGCATCACCGACCATTAACGACGAGGCATCACTAACCATTAACGGCATCGCAATCACCGGCCATTAATTTATGTTGGAGCTCGTTTATACTTGCTTTTACTACTTAATTTACGTTAGAATATTAATTTACGTAAAAAAAATTAATTTACTTTAGAATTTTTTTATTATGTTAATATATTTAGTTAATATTTGTTAATATATGTGTTTTATTGTGTTAATATGCGTGGTTAATGCACATTTATATTTGTTAATGCACATAATAAACATGAGTTTTTTGACCGGAGCAAGAATACACGTTGCCGAGTAAATATGTTAGATAAAGTAATATTACAAACGCTAACACGAAATCCTTGAACGAATTAACCATTTAACTATTCAAAACAATTCGAAACCATATACATTCACACGAATTAACCATATTAACCTAGACGTTAACACAAATTAACTATATCGATTCGATTCATTTTAATTGCCTCTGAATCTCCTTTTCAATGATTTCGTGAATCTCAGGATCTGCAACCTTGAGCGGCTAGTTCCTCCAACCTTGACTCTTTCTCCTCGTCAGAGCTTCATCTCCGTCTCCTTTGACTATAAACATGTATTAACACGAATTAATACACATTAATACACAATAGAACACGTTCCTATACATAAATACACACATACCAACACAAATCACTACGCATATTAACAGGTTAATACACAGACTATTACACGTTAATACACATATTACTACCTATTAATACACGTTAATAAACAAGTTACTACGCATAAAAATAC
The DNA here is from genome assembly GCA_954871525.1 of Parietaria judaica. NCBI lineage: Eukaryota > Viridiplantae > Streptophyta > Magnoliopsida > Rosales > Urticaceae > Parietaria > Parietaria judaica. The sequence continues at coordinate 15,077,977 of OX940868.1, forward strand.
CCGTATTAACACGTCCATAATGTTAATATAATCCCAAAAAGGCCATAACCGGAATAAAATCCGGACAACATGTTAATATTGTGATATAATGCATGTTAATTACAGAAAAACAATTTTTGAGACTTCAGTTGGTTAATATCTATTAATTGCCATTAAGAACAACGATTTTTTTTTAGAATTTTGTAACAAAATATTCAGAAAAATGAATCTTGAATATATAAATAATAAAAAATGATTACCAACATATGAGTCGTGATGAGTCGTTGTTGCAGAATAAACAAGGTTTCGTTTGACGGACGGGTCGGCGTAGTCGTCGTCGATGTACAACATAGCGTCTACAACGTCGGCTCTGGCCGGAATGCACCAGGTGGGCGCGGCGGGAGTGGGCGGTTGAGATTCGAGCATGAGGGTTTCGCCGGAGCTGTTGGTGGTCGCCATATTGTTGGAGACTCCGAGTTCTGAACTGTGACTCAGAGGCAGGCAACCTTTGTGGGCGGTCATTGTCGATGTACAACGTGAAGCTGTAGAGGAAGGCCACGGTGCGACGCTTCTTCTAGACGGAGATCAGGCTTCGTAAGTCGGAGATGACCGGGACGTCGTTCTTCGCGCCACGCCGTCCGCCATGGCCGTCGAAGCTCGGAGGAGAAAGAAGCTCTGGTTAGGGTTCAGAGAGAGAAGAAAAAAGCTCGTGACAGAGAGAGGAGAGAGAGAAAATGATTCAAAATTTGTAATTAAATTCTAAAATTTATGCACAATTAGTTATTGCTTTATTTGTGCTAATAAGTTTAATTACCATTTTAATTAATTACGAAAATATTAATCTAAAATGATTAATTAAAGGGTATTTCAGGAATTAAAATTGTTATTAATATGTCACCTCATGTTAATTGGCTAGTTTACAAAATTAACCAAACTTTGACTATTTTGCTAAACCCATATTTCAATTTGGCTATTTAGAGCAATTTCTTTTTTTTTTCCTAGTCTAACACTCTCACTCTCAAAGACCATCCTTTTTAGGTCAATAAAAAAAAATTAATGAGCCAATGCCCACTTTAAGCACACATTTTTAACAAAATGTCCAAATCTATTTATGATAATCAAAACTACAAATTAATTACAATATGGACCAATATACTATTTTTTCTTTTTTCTTTTTATGGTTATTTTTAATTTTAAAAATCAATTTTAGTTAAACATTCACCTGATATCGATTTAGTTAATCATTTAAATATCAATTTTTTTTGTTTAACTGTAGCTAAACCAGAACTAATTAACTTTAAAAATTTCTTAATTATTCGAATAAGTCGATTAAAAGGTTTTTAAATATCTTTTCCATATTAATAAGGATTCTATCGATTTATAATTTGGAAAACAAAATTCTAAAATTTCATTAAAAATTAATCGCGTTAACTAAATCGCATGAAGGATTGAAAGCCATCCATTGTAACTCCATAAACAACCACCTAGAAATATAAGTACAGTTACATAGTCATAAAATTGTAAATATGTTTACGAAACTTCTTGAAATTTTAAATATGTTTACGAAACCTCCATGTGTTTACGAAACTGTAATTACATTTACGAAACTTCTTAAAATTTTAAATATGTTTACGAAACCTGATTACAAAACTGTAAATATGTTTACGTAAATACAAATTTATTTTTTGGTACAATTACGTAAATGTAGTTAAAAATACGTATATGTAATTACCAAACACTAACTGTAGTTACCAAGGCTCCACGTTGTAGCCTCACTGAGCGAACACTCCGGTGATCCGATTGATCATCGCGCTCTCCTCACTCACGGACACCGAAATCGTGTGCCTCCACCAACGCACAAAACATCTGCGAAGCGACCTCGCTTCCGATATCGCCGAGGACTTTGTCGCGAACGAGATTTTAGGCGAAATATCGCGACTGAGAGACGGAGAAACTAGAGAGAGGTCGAAACCGGCTTTTGTCGACGGAACAAGGCAACGTAAAAGCTTCGGGAGAGGTCGAAACCAAAAAGAGGTTTAGAGGAGAGAGGTCGATTTACACAATCAATTAAATGCGGAACATTTTTTGAAAAATAACATAATTAAATGAATATCATAATTAATAGGGGAAGTTGTCAACCATAATTATATGGAAAGTAATTTCAAATAAAAAAATATTACGAATAATTAAATAAAATTTTAAGTGCTATAAATAAACATAGCTTCAGAAAATGAGGTCAAAGAAAAGCAATAAATAAAAATTCATACTGAACATAATTTGGAAGAAATAAATTATTGAATGAAATGAAGTGAAGAGACTTCATATTATGGGCTTTTAAGTTGGGCCTGTGTGGGCCCATTAACAATCTCCTCAGTTCCAATTCGAACCATTCGTCTCATGAAGTAAGCACCCAATACTAGGGAAAATTGCGGCAAAAATACCCAACTTTTAGTCAAACTGCCTCCCGGGTACCCAACCTTTAAAAATGGCGGCAAAAATACCCAACCTACGTTGACCGTGACTTTGGCATGAAAACGTTAATTTTTCCGTTAAAATTCATCATGTGGCCGTTAGCGGCAAAAATACCCAACCTTTTTTTTTGAAAAAATTAATTTTTTAATTTTTTTAATTTATTTTTTTCTTTTTCTTTTATTGATTAGTGATAATTACTTGAATTCCAAATACATGGAATGACACAAAATTTAGTCAAAACATCTATTGATTTCTTAATGTGCTTGTATAAGCTACATTTGGTGATAAAAATCTTATTATTATGAGAAATTTTAAACATAATGTTACGGGTATTTTAAGTAATTGAACATGGTTTTGATAATAGATATCCAGATTTTTGGATATTTGGATTTCCGGATCCGGATACGGGTAGAGATATTTGGACACCCGGATCCGGATACGGGTAGTTCAAAAAAATCGGATAACTGCTCTGGTTACAGTCCTAATTACCCTTTTAATTGGTAATTGACCGTTTTAGATCGAATTAATACAATCAATTATTGTCTCTGTATTGAAAAGAAATGGCTTAAGAATATATGCCAGTAAAAGAAATATTATCAATAATCAATATGCTTGATTAGTAATCCGGATACTCGGAAAACCAGATACCTATTTTCAAAACCCTGTTCAATTACTTAAAATACCCGTAACATTATGTTTAAAATCTCTCATAGTAATAAGATCTTTATCACCAAATGTAGCTTATACAAGCACATTAAGAAATCAATAGATGTTTTTACTAACTTTTGTGTTATGCCATGTATTTGGAATTCAAGTAATTATCACTAATCAAGTAAAGAAAAAATAAATAAACTTTTTTAAAAAATTTAAAAAATTAATTTTTAAAAGGTTGGGTATTTTTGCCGCTAACGGCCACATGAGTGTTGTTAACGGAAAAATTAACGTTTTCATGCCAAAGTCACGGTCAACGCAGGTTGGGTATTTTTGCCGCCAGTTTTAAAGGTTGGGTACCCAAGAGGCAGTTTGACCAAAGGTTAGGTATTTTTGCCGTAATTTTCCCTACTATATATATATATATCGATTCGATTCCCAGGCGGTTCTTTTTGAAATCGACTCCATTTCCAGACTTGAAGAATCTCCATCGATCAAGCTTCCAAGGCCTGAGCATGGCTGCTTCGGATGCAACTCCGGCTGCCAAGAGGTGGCTTCCTCTCGAAGCTAATCCTGATGTCATGAACCAGGTTTCTCTCAATCCTGATCATGATTGGATTTCGATTTTGAGCTCTGTTTGGCTGCTAAGAAAGTTCCATTTGTAGCGAAGTGTGGGGGTTAGGGTTTGATTTAATTGTTTTCGCTCGTGCTTGCGATTGCGAGTTTCTTGAGCTTGTGAATGGAACTGAGAGCTAGATTTCCTCGGATTTGACGTTCTTAGTTTTGAATCATAATTGTAAGAGGAAATGACCACGGAATTTTGGTCATTCTGGTTTAGATTGGAGAATTTTCTCTGTAAGCTTAGCTAGTTATTATGATTCAAGTCTTTATAAATTTGCGTACAGATTGTTTACTTGGAGACTCTTTGGACATCGCGTGCGATTTTTCGGTTTTAAGCAATGCAGATCTTGATGGTTTATAAATTTGTGCTTAGAAATGGGTTTTGGAAGTACAGAAGTTAAGCCGCAAGAATCGATAAGAGTATCGAAGTAGGTCGTTTTGGTTTGATGTTTATTCTTGCAATCTTTTATCTGAGTTGTCCGTGCTTTCGATTTCTTGTTGCTTGTAGGGATACTGTCTGGCCTCGAGTTTTTTTTTGCGCTTCGTTATTAATGAACAAACTTTGTCAAAAGATGGATAATGATGAACTTTGAGAGTTTAATCGGCCAGATCGTAAATTGTATTTCACTGTATTGATGTATATGTGAGATTAACCTCTGCTTTTCATGTTTTTGCAGTTTCTTTGGGGCCTTGGGCTTCCAGAGTCGGAGGCTGAATGCTGTGATGTGTACGGTTTGGACCCGGAACTTCTAGAGATGGTCCCGAAACCTGTTCTAGCCGTGTTATTTCTTTACCCGATAACATTAGAGGTCTCTCTTTTTGGCCTTTCAAAATTAATTTATTATCGATTTTAAAATTGCTTAGTTTCCCTGATATACCATTGCGTTTATGTTCTCAGAGTGAAGAGGAGAGAAGATTACAGGCGAGTGAAACGAAGGCAAGTTGTGTCCTGTTTTTGCGTTGAAATTACCTTTTCGTCTTTGTTTTGTTTGTCTTATTAAATCAATTATAATTTGCTGCAGGAATCTCAACCCGGAGTTTATTTTATGAAACAAACGGTGGGCAATGCTTGTGGAACAATTGGACTTCTTCATGCTGTTGGAAATATCACTTGCAAGATTAAGCTCCGTAAGAGTCGTATTTATACTTTAACTGCTTACATATTCTCCTCTAAACTTAATGCGTATGTAACTCATTGCCTGTTTTTTGTAACATTCGATAAATGTTGACCAAGAACGATATTTCACTAAAAAATAAGTATAATATGGTATTCTTGCAGTATAGAAAAAAAAAATGAAAAATTAGAAAAGATTGAAGGAACCGAGTAATGAAAAATAAATGATTAGTTAGTGAGAAATAAAACTCGATGTTTTTCAAAATCTTGTTCTGGCTACTTTGGAAGTTTATTGCCTCTTGGCCCGTATCTCTTTATTCCTTTTATCATTATGGTAGGTTTCAGGTCAATTTCCCAAAGAACTGAGTTTTTTTTTTTTTTTTTAAATAATTTTCCAGCTAACCTTTTTTTTACTTACATTGTTGATGCGTTCTTTTCAGATGACGAGTCTTTCCTAGATAAGTTTTACAAAACTACTGCGAATATGGATTCTCTTGAGGTTCTTAATGTTCATTTACTCTTAACTTTCTCATTCAGTTAGAATTGTGCGTGGTAATTCTCACCCCGTTTACTTCTATCTGTGTGTAGCGAGCAAAGTTTCTTGAGAGCGATAAAGAAATGGAAGTTGCTCATTCGGTTGCAGCCACAGCTGGCGATACCGAGGTATGTTTGCACATTTCAAATGATTGAATACTGAATTCTGATTAGAAGCTGTAAGTTAATCTAGTTCTGAGTGTCACAAATAGGCTAATCGTACTGAGTGATAGATGTATTCTAACATTGTTTAGGTCTATTGGGATTTGATAGCATTTAAATTTAGTTTAGTATTTTGGTTCTTCGGTTTTAGATGTCTTAGAAAACGTTAATCCCATAAACTCTAGATTTTTTGGAATCTTCTGAACCACTTGCTAATCTCTATATATAGACTTGTGTTTAGTTTTAAAATACACATCACATTTAGTGATTGCATAATGGTTTAGTGAAATTTTAATATTCTGACCCTCTTTTGTTACGTGATTGATTCACGTGCTTCTTTTGTCTAATTCATTTCGTCTACAGGCTTCGGACAATGTTGATACCCACTTTATCTGCTTTGTGTGTGTGGATGGTATGTTTTTTTTGGCCAGAGACAAAAAGTATTGGCATGTTTGGTTTACTTTTGCAAAATATTAATCCGCGACTTAAAACAAAAACAGCGTTTGTTTAAATATTTTTTAAAAAAATATATAAAAATCAGAAAATTTTGGTCTTGTTATTTATCAATGCAAAGGAAAAAAAAACAATAAATAAGCGTGTTTACTTTTTTGTTTTTTATGTCCGTCCAAAGAATTTTAGATTTACCGCTCATGTTTTTCGTTGTTGCGTTACCGTCTTTGTGAAGGTCAACTTTATGAGCTTGATGGAAGAAAGACGGGACCAATTCCTCACGGTGCATCCTCACCGGACACCTTGTTACAGGTAATACCCTAATGCTCTGTAAATGGTTTACCTTTTTTGTAATTGTTCTCATCGGCTTAGATGCACGTGCTTTTATCGTTAGGATTTCGTTGTACCAATCCAGTAATCTGATTTTTTTTATTACTTTTTGTAATCTGCAGGACGCAGCAAAAATCATACAGGGTATGATCGCGAAGAACCCGGCCTCGCTCAACTTCAATGTTATGGCCATCTCTAAGAAATCTCAGGATGCGTTTTAAGCTTTGAAATGCGAGATTACATGACTTCGTTAAGTAGTAGCTATGCTGTTAAAATAGCGGTCAATACAGTTGGTAGACTTCTATAATACCCGGGTTTTCACTTTCCCCCCCCCCCCCCCCCCCCCCCCCCCCTTTTTTTTGGGTTCATGTACAATCTTGCATGTTAATACAAGATTGGTTCTTTTCACTGCTGTTGATAATAATTTTCGGTTTTTGCGTGGGCCGTTATTCTAAAGCTTGTTCGTATAGCACTTGGCGGTCCGCTAAGTGAAGAGATTGTTGCACCTGGACCTCCGCTTCGTGACGGCACTGACGCCGAAGTACTGTTAAAGTATTTACTATTTTTTGTGTTGAATTGGTACATTGCAAATGGTTGTGCAACGGTCGGAAGACGAAATTGTTTCGAGCACCGACAAAACCTCCCCTGCTTCAAAGAGAGGAGTATGTGCTGTTCACATTTAATTTGATAGTCAAGATTTCGTGGGAAAAAAATAGAGATGTCTCCTACATTACACGTAACACCGGTAACACGTGACCCGTAATAAGGGATACTTGGGCAAAGTTTGTGACTCTTGGGTTTTAATTTTCCTCCTAAAATCATTTTAAAATATGCTATAATCAAAAGTACTGTTAAAATATAATTAAGTTTTTTTTTTTTTACTCCAATTATATTAAGTGACTGCAGTGTAAGCAGTGCTTTGTTTGTGGGCTTGGCCCATTCTAGAAATGCCTTTTTTTATTTATTTTTATGTTGAAATCTATTTGTTTATTTTTGGAAATACAATATATGAAAAAGTCCAGTCTATTTTATTTATTAGCAAACGGGCTAACCTCTCTCATTTTTGCCAGCATTTATTTTGTTGCTCTAATTAAGGTGTGAAATGCCAAGTTACACCGAAAGTCGCATCTAATTGGAACACGTTTAATTAATGATCCTAGGTGCCAGATTTTCTTTCTTCTGGAAACATACAAAATTATTAGGGTAATTTGCGATAACAGGATAAAAAATTTGGCCAATTGATGCGGTACATTTATTTATATATATATATATATACATATTATGAGTAAAGAAAATATAAAGTTAAAGAATTGAAGTGATTCGTATACAATGTTTATTTTCAACAGCAAAACTACACAGAGTTTATTAAAATCTGAGATAGATAATTTCCTATTGGTATCGTATTTATTAAACTAGAAAATCCCAATAAAAAAAAAAGAATATCTATAATTCTATATAAAAAAAAATTGTGTCAATTGCACTAAAGTCTTGAGCCGAATCCAAAAAATATAAATTATTTATTTAAAAAAAAAACTATTAGTGTTATCGGTTTTAGTTTGCAATATTTATCTCACCCCTATCGACGTGATTAACATGGTTTTATGCACAAATATCCTTTTGATCTACATAGCATCACATCTAAAAATATTAACAAGGGGTGGATGGAAGATATTCATCACACCTTTGTATACTTTTAGTTTTAGTATTGAAAAAAATTGTTATCACTTTTACCTTTTTAAAACCAAACTTTGTATAACTGTTTTTTAAGAACATTAATTAATTTCAAGAGAAAGATTCCAAAATGTGTAACAAGTAAGAATAGAAAAATATTTTTTTTGCTTCACCAAAAAACTGCGTTGTAAACGTGGCACTTAGACCATCGAAAAGAGTGACATATATATATATATATATATACATATACATATATATATATATATTGGGGTTATTAAAAACCTAGTTTCACATTGACCACCTTAATCAAGAAGACATTGACTATGACTTTGACTATTTTTTTTCATTTGTTTATTCATAAAGTTATAACTTATAACATTGGTCCATGACTTTTATTTGTTTGTTTTCTTGAAGTTATAACATCCGTGACAATGCAATAACTTTTTTTTCTTTCTTGTTTTTGCAATAATATATAGGATTGAAACCTCAATGTAATCGGCCTTTTTAACGCTTTTAACGAAATAATATATTTAATTAATAATACGTACCTGAAGTTTGGTATCTTGGCAAAAACCCTAAAATCAATTTAATCCATTGGATCGGTTATGATTTAGTATCAACCGTTGGATTGAGATAATTGATTTGAACCCTAATGTAATTCGAAATTGAAACTTGGTGACCAAGTTTACGTATTTCGAATTTGCTTAATCAGTTCTGTCCGTTGGATCGGTTTTGAGATTTTATCTTTAAACCGTCGGATTAGAAATTAATTAATATTATATATATGATATTAAAATTCGAATAAATTTGAGATAAGAGTTCGAATTAGGGTTTTGTAAAACCCTAGGGTATTTGACTTTATCCCTAATTGATTTGATCCATTGGATTGGTTTAAGATTTAATTCTAACCATTGGATCTAGATAATCATAAACGAATTCGAATTTAAATATATGTATATAATATAATTCGAATAAATATAATATGATGATAAGATTAAATGTTTTTAATCTTATCTTATATTATTTGATTAATTAAATCCCTGATTAATTATATCCATTGGATCTAGATGAGATTAAATATGGATCATTGGATTGAAATAATTATTTATATTTAATTAAAAGAATTCGAATATTGGGAGGGAAAATCTCCAAATCGGTTACAACTTGAGTTTATAAATAGGAAGCTCATTCTACACATTTTACACACCTCTCCCCAGAGCAAAAACTGGAGCTCTCCCTCTCTCTCTAGGGTCTGCGAGTTTTCTGCTTCTGATCTCTTTTTTCTGGTTCGGCTTAGGAGATATTTTTCTCCGGTAGCTTTAAAAGAACCGTCAGTTAAATTTTGCGACAGAGTCCTGCCAGCGAAGCCCACGCTTTGGTAGCGAGGAATCCAGGAGAATATCCCGGAAGATCACGGGAGTTTCCCTCAGCACCGGCGGAGCCCTGCCCAAGTCAGAACGCGCAGCCGGAATCATCAGTTGAGGTACGGCCTTATGCATTGGGTAAATAAATGCGACCATTTACTGCTTTCTATTTATTTCCTGTTCGACTAGATTATTATTAATGAATATGAAAATATTAGATTCGAAATATTTATCAGATCTCGTTTTTGTGTTTACCCGATATCCGTGTCGTCGGTCCGATAACAAGATTTCCGCTTTAAAATGAATTTTTAAATGTTACCGGGACGGCCCGAAGGTTATTATCGTGGTAAGGAAGTCGACTTGATACCTTCGATTTCCAACAGTAGGAATATAACCTACCTAGGTTAATATAAGAGACAATCCAATGCACCGATAACAATTATAAAATAAAATATTAATATATAATATATATAATTAATTATTTTTTATTTTTAAAATCTGGTTGCGGTTAAAGCGGATATCCAATTTAAATTAAAAATATATATCATTAACCAATCCAATTCTGAAAAGCAGTTGCGGATATCCATAACCATATTCAGCGGTTGATTAAAAATGGATAAAAAAGCGGATATTTCGTAGTGGAGCAAGTAAGATACGGTTGCGATCAGCGGATGGCGGATAAATATTGCACCCCTAATCTATGTGCTTGTAGTCTTGTACTACAAGTGTGTAGCTAGCTGCTACATATCTTCAAAAGTCATATTTGAATATTGTAGAGGGCGTTTTACGACGCCTTACAGTCACAAGAATAATCAAAAGAACACCAATAATTATGAACACGAATATTCTTGATTTATTGTGATTCCGAGAGGACCCGGTTTCTTCCTTTTATTAGCTTGGACAATCGAAGATTACACACTCTAATCCTTGGGAGATCGAGCATGCTATGAATAAACAAACTCAAGAACTCAAGAATTATTCTCTCAAACTCACGATATAATGGTACTCAATGAATTTACAACGAGTTTACATGCATATTTATAGATTTTAGGGCTTCTAGATTATTACCACGAATTATGCTAGGGTTTCCTTCTTTCTTGCTATGATTGTTGTTGACCTTCCTTATTTGTGTTGGATATCCCACGAAATCCTCAACTGAATGAACCAACTTTCCTCTTTTCTCGCGATCTCGAATGACTTCGTCTTTTAATTCAGTTGGGTTTTCCCGAGGAGACTCTTCCTCGATGCGCTCTCTTGTCGTGATAAGGCTTTGCTCTCTGATAGGCTTTGACTCCTCGTGGGCTTCATCGCTGTTGGGCCTTAAGCTGCTCTATCTTTTGATGGGCCCAGAATCTTCAAGCAACCTTGTCTTAATTCTTTGTCGTTTGCATATAAAACGACATCGGTAGTGTTGAGGGATGATTTGACAAAATCTGACCTTAACAAATATTCTTGGGCCTCACGGTTTTTATTTTATGTTTTCTTTTCTTCCGTACACGGTACACCTTATATCATATTCTTTCTTCTTTCCCCGATCGCAGTTAATGATTTTCTTCATTGATATTTTAATGAAAATAATATGTTATCCCACTTAAAATATCTAATCATATCAAAATATAAAAATTTCATTTCATAATATTTTTTATTTTATAAGTATAATATATTCTTTAATATAAAAAAAGTTAATAAGCATATCCATAGTGTATAGATTTAAAAAAAAAAATTATAATTGCCCATTGCCATAATTTGATATTTTACTATCATATATCTTCCATTTTTTTAAATATGCTATTTATTTATTAAAATCTAAACACCATTAATTTTTATAAATTAATAAAAAATAAAAATAAATAGAAGTGTTATTATCAATTATAATATTACTTAAACCTTTTATTTTTAATAACTTTTAAATATTTTTCGAACAAAGAATATTTTGAAAAAATTGAATTGTAAAATCTAAAAAAAGAAGAAGTTGTTTTCTCAAATTCATAAGTATTTAATAAACCTAAAAGGCTCTGTATAACCAGGGGCGGACCTATGAATTTTTCTAGGGGTGGCTACTAAAAAAATTATAAATATTTAATTCTTTTTTATTTAATGATGTAAAAATTATCAGACAAAAGTTGCGCCGGCCCTGACACTTACTATATTTCATATGTTTTCACTCTCTTATAACACGCATTCATCAATATCCGTTGACACGAGAAAATAGCGCAACAATTACTAATATCTTATCCGTAATTTGTAGGTACCCGAAATACAAAAGAAGTTAGAAACACTGAAATTGGCGTGGAATTATTCGGAAACAATGCAAATGGTTTGGAAACAAGTAAATACGCATGAAAATCGGTATGTCATATGAACAAAATATGGAATATTAAAGCCTTAAACTATGAGAAAAAATAATCTATAATGAGTAATGACCAAACAAGTAGCAGCTCGCTCGCTATTAATGATCTCAAATTAATTATGCTTTTAAAATGGTGTTAATCTGTATTTGCTTTAAGAGTCAAGTGGTGGAAGAAGAAAAGGTTTCTGGAAATATTTTTTCTTCGTATTTATATACTATTTATTCTTTGAGAGCAACATCATAAGAGAAGTTTTAGTGACACTCTTGTCAAGATAGGAATATACCTTTTTTGAGAACTCACGAAAATACAATAAAATTTTGTGAGATTACGTATTTTAATTGTATTTAACTAATTTTATATATAGACTTACACCGGTTATACTTATTAATTGTGTTAAAATGAAATCTAGACCTGTCCTAACCGTATTTATCATGTCAATTTTGTTAACCTATTTGATTGATCGTGGTATTACTACATGACAAATTCTATTTCAAACCCATTTAATATAATTCTTAAATTTCAACTTCATTGTACTTTTAGATATTCATCAATTTTACTTACATCTCTTCTCTCATTTATCCATATGTAAAAATTTATATTATTATGAGATCTGCTTCTTGTTTTAGTTTGAGTGTCAACTTTGATACTTAAATTCGAATTCGCTCTGCATAAAATGTTGGAAATAATTGCAGTTAAATAAAATTGAGATAGCGTCGAGCGGGTCGAAATGTCATACACTCGAGACGAACGGTCTATCCAATTACCGGGATTTGTTCCGACGTTAAAACGTTACGTAAAACGGCTATATTGATTATGACCGTTATGAATATTGAATTCAATTTATTACCTTACGTATTAATTGCAATTTATTGCTAGTTGTTATAGGATTGATTGGTAATCAATTCAATTTATTACTAGCCGTTATAGAATTAATTGTGTATTAATTCTTTGTCTCCCTCCCACATCTATAAATTGAGGCGACCTCGACCCATTTCGACACACCACAATCGAAATCACTTTCCGGAATCTATCTAGAAACTATGAGTTTGCTTCCCAGTTTTTTCACTCCGCAAACTCAAATTTTCATGCTTCCCATCGTTTTATGTCGTGTGTCTTTCGGTAACGGGGTTCGAGAAGGTTCAGTTCGCCGGTGAACTTCGAAGTGCTACGGAGTTCTCGGTCATCCGGTTATATCCTGGGAAGCTGTCGCCTAACGAACCTCAAACACGTAGAGGAGGCGAATCTAGCTTTAAGGAGAACGTCCAACGCGTCTCGGGAACCGCTGACTGTTTATCTATTTTACAGGATCAAGAACACATGATCGGTTCAAAGCGACAAGCCGATGCTCGTCGATCCAAGAACACATCGATACGTATTTCGAATCTCTTCGCTACAGTTTTTCGTTATTTTGTTTCTCATTATCATCATGTATAGAATATACCCAACATAAAATTTATCTTCCATTATCTTTATATATAGATTTAATTATCTTTATTCTTATAAGAGTACCAATGTAAATTAACTTTGATGATTGTAATGTAGAGGTACTGCATGCATTAAATGTGATATTTAAGCTAACAATAGTTTCAAAATTTCATTTCGTTGTTTACAAAAGAAAATCGAACACATCATTTCTTAATCGCATTTACCCCATGGCCGGATTAATAATAAAATTGTATAACGAAATTTTATTTTTAATATTTTAGTGTAAATTCATAAATCTTTATTTTAACATTTTTATTTTAACTAAAATATAAATATAATCCTTTCAAGTTAATTTTTTTATTAAAAAAATTATATATAACCTCTTTAGTACATACTTTTATAACTGCTTCAAACTTGTTATCTAACAATCTTATAAATCAACAGTGTGAAAAATTTCTGGAAGTACCAAATCTATAAAATATGTTATCCTTGATTGTTAATTGGGGAAATAGCTAGCTCACCAACCAATTATTTGGCGAAATTCGAATATTGTTGACTCATAAAGTCAAGCATATGGTATAATCGACCATAATTTTACGGTCAAGATTCTTACTTCTCGTGCACTCATGCATGCTCAAGATTTTGTTTAATAATCTGAAACTCTATCAAAAGCCTCAGAATGCTACATTTTTTATATGATAAGTAATCATCACATCGATACTATTTTATTTTACTACAAATGGTTCCTTTTAATCAATATTGATAAAGCTCATTATAAGCTTAATGAGTTTATAAATAAATATTATTTATACTAATAGTAATGTTGACGTAAAATGAGACAAATAACAAAAAATATATTAACGAATTAAAAATAATAATTTAAGAATTGTATTTCACTAATCACCCTTCTGAACGATTTACCTAACGGGGCTTTAGGCCTTTTCCCGACTCGGTTCCATTCCAACTTCCCGAGTTTTCTGAATTTGAACCGGACATTATTTCGAAAGAACTCATTTTTTAGACTTACAAATCAATACGGGATTAGTCCAATTTTTTATGTGAATTGTTACGGGGTTAGTCCGAAGATAACTAAATCCACTTTTAAAGTCTAAAATCAAAAGGGAAAAGTCCGAGCCAAAACCGGATTTTCCAAGCCGAAACTTTTACCATTACGTTTAAGTAGCATTTTGACCTACGTTTGTCTACCTTCGAGAATTACAACTTACAAGTTTACAACTGATGCTGTTGAATAATTGGAATCTGTATAATATAATTTAAACATTTTAGAGTCCTTTAATTTTTTTTAGGGAAAGAATTTTGTATTCTACCACAAAACAAAAGTGCAAAGCAAATATTTCTGTCACACGATCTGTTTATTATTAAAAATTTAATATAAAGTCTCCATTTGAAAAATAAGTCGCAACAAAACTAATATACAATATAACTATAAAAAAAAAAAAAAAAATCCTTGTATTCACACAACCCATACAAAAAACACCCCATTATAATATCTGATCCTCTTTCCTTTTGCTTTCTCTCTAAAATTAAACAAATAAAATTTAAAAATAAAACCCAAAAAATTGAGTAATTAATTACAGTGTGTGCCTGGCTCTGCTGAGCTGGCTCCAGCTACAAAACCCCCACTATCAATTATCCAATACCTGCTCGCCACGTGTACCACTCGCCACTTGCTTTTCATTTCCCACTGCAACCACTTGATTGCCCACCAACCCAAACGACACACTCCCACTGTCCAACGACGTCGTTCGCTCAAACGACAGCGTTACGCTCCCCAACGACGTCGTTCCGCTCTCCGGGGACGACACCGTCGCCGCCGCAATTCGGCTCGCGGAGTTCTTTCTTCTCTTCGGTTGCGAGCTCTCCGCCGATGACGACGACGAAGACGTGGCCGACGATGACGACCTCTTCGACTTAACCCGCACTGGGTCCGGCTCTCCGGAGTTCACCCTCAGCGGAAAATTCAGCAGCGCCCGCGAGCCGCGCATTCGGTAAGCGGCCCGATCGTACGCCATCGCCGCGTCCTCGGCCGTCTCAAACGTCCCAAGCCACACCCGGGCCCCGTTCTTCGCCGGGTCCCGGATCTCCGCCGCGAACTTCCCCCACGGCCTCTGCCTCACGCCCCGGTAGTGCTTACCCTTCGACGGCACCACAGCTGGCGCCAGTGCAGCCTTCACCGGCGCCGCCGCGAATTCCCTCACCGGGGACAACACGATCGGCTCCGATTTCACGGCCTCGACGCCGAGAGACGGGATCCACCCGACGCTAACGGCGTCGTTGAGGACGCCGTAGAGGAACATGTCCTCGGAGTCGTCCTCCCGGAGAGGCAATTCGCCCCAATTCTCCGTCAAGCAAGGGTACAAGCTCACCGAGCTGGATTTCATGGAGGCCGCCGGAGCTCCGAGCCAGAGGTCCTGTTCTCCGAGGAGGTGTCGCCGGATCGAATCGAGCAAAGCCAAGTCCGTCTCAGTACTGGTACTGATCTCGCCGTACATTTTCAGGGAGGAAGTCTAGGGTTCCGATTGGGAAATCGAAGGATTGTGTGAGACCTGAAGTTTTGGTTAGGAGAGAAGAGAGAGGGTTTTATAGCGGATTTGGTTCATGAACCCAAAGTAATATTATTTTTAATTATTAAATAATGGGATAATTGAATTTAATATTATTGTTTTGATGGGAGAGATTTGAGTGTGCATTTCCTTGAAGTTTCTCTGAGCGTGCAAATTGTGGTGGTGAGTGGGGGCGAGCGAGAATTGTATTAATCACGTGCTTAATTAGAATGAAATGGATGATCGGGGGAGTGACGTCATTCAGGTGACGCAAGCCAGCTGAATGATATGTCGATTTTGTCTGCCACGTCCACTTTTGTCTTCTTCTCTTCTCTGCTTAGCCATCCATCTCTTGGCGACACATTAAATCGCCGACTTAAATCTTTTTATTTTTATTTTTATAAATAATAACATTATTGTGATTTGCTTTTTCCTTTTTTTTTTCCTTGCAAAAGCATGATTTTTATTTTTTAAGGTGGCATTAATTTCTATTGCAAAAAATTAATGATTGAACTATAAATAAAGTCAGTGTAAAATAATTAACTTCTTGGAATATCTAAGAAATTATAGGAAAAGCAGCTGGGTAATTGTGGCAAATATACTCATTTCTTAAATTACACAAAATATTCTTTAGTTCGTAATTTTCATGAAGCAAAATTTTTAAATCTAAAGTGTTTTTGGTACCATATTTTTCCGTCAGTCATAAATGTTAAGTTAATCATACTTTTTTTTTACTCATTAAGTTAATCATACTTATTGACTCATAATAAGAAAAGGTAAATTGCGACAATAATGCACAATCTTTGGTCAACAAGGGCTTTAGGTCATCAACCTTTTAAAGAAGTGTTGGCAAAAATACATAACGTACGTTGACCGTAAAATTCGTTGGCCCTTTTGTTCATGATGTTAACTTGTGTTGATGTGACATATTGTTATTGTCAAATGGATAATCAACTAGACATGAGGTGCCAAGTATAACATTAATTAATATAACCTAATATGGTAAATTGCGGTATATACCGCAGTTTAAGTTATGTTAATTGGTGTTAAACTTGTCATCTCCTGCCCAAAAAGTTATCTATTTGACAATAATACGATGCTACATCAGCACAGTTAAAGTCCTTACCAGAAGGACCAACAAACGCAGGTTGTGTATTTTTGCCAACACTTTGAAAGATTGGGGACCTAAAAATCATGTTGACCAAAAATTGTGCATTATTGCCGCAATTTACCCAAAAAAAAATTTACCAGCTTAGGGCTTTTTTTAATATTTAAGAATATACTATTTTATATATATATATATTTTTTAAGCATATAGTATTTTATTTGTCATATTGAATAGACAACACAAGGATAGGAAATTATTTGGAAGTATAATGCAGAAGGAAATTGTATAGACGAGGTGGGGATGGATAACGAAAAAGGGCCCATTAGTACGAGAAGTTTGTGGATTCATTGGTTTTAGACCCCTTCATGTCTTTCTTTCTGCTTTGGATAACTCTCTCTCTCACACACACAAGTTGCACACTCGCGACACACAAGTTTGAGCGGTGATTCCAGGAGGAAGGTGTCACACTCGCTCGAAACGTTTATTATATATTAAAGTATGGGATGCTGCTTTACACATAAATGTAATGTAATTAATGGTAGGCTAATTATTGTGAAGCCACTAATTAGATAGCTCTACTTTACTTAATTAATCTTTGTTAAGTTGCTTTTTGGTTGGCTCTGAATTGTGCTGGATTTGGTTTTTGATTCCGTTTTCGCCAACTTGACAAGGCCCATCAATCATGTTATGTATTAATATTATAAACTATAGATGTATTCATATTTGTTATCATTATACACTATATTATATACGTAAGTTGCATTCATTCTTTCTTCTCTTTCTGATAATTTTTGTTCTCACCTTTACATGTTAGAATTTTTTAGTAATCTTTACAATATACATTGATTATTTTATAATGTTTTGATAGCTATTCTTTCAAAATCTAGTATATACATTAATGATTTAGTACTTTGGATGCGTGTATATGATAAATGATTTGAATCTTAATTATGTTTTTCTTCTGAAATTATTACTTTGGCAAAAAAATAAAAAAAAACTCAACTATTCTTCTTGGTAATAAAATTGATTTTTTTATTGTATTTCTTACTTTAAAACTAAATTGTCCTCTATTTAATTATCTCTGTGATCAAAGACAATATTGATTATTAGGGTTTTAGGGTTTAAAAAAAAAAAGACAATATTGATTATCAACGTAAGTGTGAAAGAGGAACCGGGAAATTAGCTTTCTCGTCCTTCTTTTGAAAAACCGAGAATTGTTTTGGTCCCAGTTTCAGTTCTAAACGAGATATACTAAACCTTGTTGACTTAATAACAACATATAGTTTTGAAAAATAAAAAAATACACATAGTATACAAAACGACAATGAAAAACACTAAAAATGACATACTAAAAACTTTAAAACGACGTAGTTTAAAATTTGAACCGGGACCAAATGACATACTAAACATTCTCAATACACTAAAAATGACATACTAAACGTTCTCAATTTTAAAATAAATTTCCTAGAATTTTTTTTTAAAAAAACTAATCAGGGACCAATAATGAAACTTCAAAAAGAAAAAAAAACAAAACAAGAAAATTATACAATATTTTTCAGTCCCATATGAAAGAACTTATGGAATGTCAATTGGTTACTGGGAATTACAAAAAAAAAAAGGGTAAATTGCGGCTAATGTACTCAATGTTTGATTTTGTGCGGATAATGTACTTAATGTTTATTTTCAGCGGCTAATGTACCCAATGTTTGATCCGTTAGATATTTTCGTGTTTTCCGTCACTTAACCGTTAGAGAGTGATTCCTCTTTTATGTGCACTTTTCGTATTTTTGACATAACTCACTCATTTTTTGTCCAAATTTTATGCACGACCTATGGTTGGAAAGATAAGAGATAAATCTACAACTTTGTTGTTATAGGTTTTGTAAAAAAAAAAAAATTAAATACGAAAGTTTAACTATAACGTAAAATTAGACATTAGTTTAATGCAAAATATTTGTTTCAAGCAAATTTTAATATACTTAACGACATTTTATGATGAAATGTAAAACTATAAAGTTGTAGATAAATATTTTATCTTTTTAACGAGTGTATCTTTATAATTTTTGGACAAAAAATGAGTGAGTCATACCAAAGATATGAAAGATTATTTCACATAATATCTTTCATATTTTTGGCATAACTCACTCATTTTTTGTCTAAAAATTATAAATAAACACTTTTTATAAAGATAAAATATTTATCTACAACTTTTAAGTTTTATGTTTCATCGTAAAATGTCATTAAGTATATTAAATTTTGTTCGAAACAAATATTTTGCATTAAACTAATGTTCAGTTTTACTTTGTATTTAAAATTTCGTATTTTTATATACCTTTATTTACAAAACTTAAAACAACAAAGTTGTAGATCTATCTCTTATCTTTCCAACCATATGTTGTGCATAAAATTTGGACAAAAAATGAGTGAGTTATGTCAAAAATACAAAAAGTGTACATATAGAGGAGGAATCACTCTCTAACGGTCAAGTGACGGAAAACACGAAAATATCTAACGGATCAAACATTGAGTACATTAGCCGCTGAAAATAAACATTGGGTATATAATCCGCACAAAATCAAACATTGAGTACATTAGCCGCAGTTTACAAAAAAAAAAGTAGATATACATAATAATGTGAGAATATGTAAGTCGTCATCAATTAGCATGTTCAAGACATCATCTTAATATAATTAATTAGTGAAAACCTACTCCGAAACCATTGTGCCTTCTTCGGAAAAGTTTAATGTATTTATTCAATTAATCAAATCACAAGAATCTTGGTGGACATACTATAAATAATCACGTTGATTATAATATTGCCCTGCCTATATTTTAAATAAAAAATACCCAATTATAAATAGCTAGCAATTAAACAATGCCTAACACGATCTAGATGATAAGTTAGTGGGAGTATTTAAATAAATAAAAGAAAAAGAGGAAAATTGAGAGGGAAAGTTCTTCAACCTCATCTCTTACCTTCTAATCCCGAATTATATTGGGTAAACTTGAGTGGATTTTATATATATATATATATATATATATATATATTTTTTTTTGACGAAATTAATATATATATATATATATATATATATTGCTTTGAATGAACTAACATACCTTCAAAGACTATGACTTGAACTTTAAAGAAGATCGGTATGATAAGACTGAAAGTTAAGTTCTCTAATTTGCGTCTAACATAGTTATGATGATTAAATATGCGTGAAAAAATGAAGGAATTTACTTAGATTAATTAATACTTTTACAAAAAAGAAAATTACACACATCAACTTAAAATAAAATTAGTACTAAACAAAAACTCTCTCTTGACGATCTGAATAGCGTCGTAATCAATTTTGTAATTTGTTGATTATTAATAGACCGACTTTTAACTTCATTGTACATGGTCACGGTGACTAGTGTCGATCGATGAAAGATACCCTTGCTTATGTAGACCCGCATCCTTTTAGCCTCATATGCGAAGATAGTTAAAACAGTAGAGACTTATCTCTATAGTCTCCTGAATTCATGTCTTATATGTCATCCAAGTTTCACTTGAATGAATAATTGTAACTCAGGCTCCATGAAAAAGAACAATTAGTTCAGCTAGATAACATAGGGAAATAGTAGAATAACAATCTTAATTCCTGTACAAATCACGCAACATAAAAAGACCTCTTTTTAAGATATACATGTAGTGAGAAACTCATTACAAATGTTGATACATAGTCCATGTTTCAATTCCGATACAAATATATGGGGGATATTTTCAAGATTAGTTTTATTTTAATTATTATTTATTTGTTTTCATTTTAGCTAGAGAAATTTAGGGAATTAGTTCCTCTTTTCTTGCTTTTCGGTTTAAACCCTAACTCTATATAAGAGTGGTGGATGTTATTGTATTTCTCAGATTTGGATGAATAGAAAATA
This sequence comes from Parietaria judaica, assembly GCA_954871525.1. NCBI lineage: Eukaryota > Viridiplantae > Streptophyta > Magnoliopsida > Rosales > Urticaceae > Parietaria > Parietaria judaica. The sequence continues at coordinate 15,098,697 of OX940868.1, forward strand.
AAGCGTTTGAGTCGAGTAATTACTCGCATAGACGCGTTCCTAAATCACCGTAGCTCAGCTCTACATCAAATTTGGCTTCTCTTTATAAGATATTCATGTAATGAGTAGCTCATTACAAATTTTGATACATAGTCCATGTTTCAAAGCAGTTACAAATTTTGATACATAGTCCATGTTTTAAAGCAGTTACAAATGTTGATACACAGTCCATGTTTCAGTTCTGCTTCTCCTTTTGAGATATACATGTGACTAGCTCATTACAAATTTTAAGGTTCAATTATTTGAGTATTTTGACCTCTACCCCATTAATTAAGGCATGTAGGAATAGGATAGGTCTTATGTGAGAACTTAAAAGGAAAACATAAGATAAAGTAAAGTGAGAAAATTATATAAAGAAGAAGATTGAACCGGCGATAATAAGAGTAACTTACAAAGATCCTCATATAGAGATAAAAGTTGTTCAAAGTTCAACTGCATAATTTTAGATAAATCGTTATATATTATGTTTCAGCCTTCGATAATCGTGAAACATAAATCGTAACACATTAAAGCCAATATGTGGGATTTTTTTTGTGACTTTGTTGTCGACTTATATACTTGGGTTCTTTCAAGATTTGTGTTTAACCTTGATGCCTCTAATCAAAATAATGTTTGTTTGTTATTCGCATAACAATTTAATATAAATATTTTCTTACGCTTAAAATTATCTCTTGTTCGTAGATATGTGATAACTAATTATTCTAATGTGTTCCGTTTTCCTTCCTGTATTAGCAGTATCATCTAAATTGAAAATAAAAATAACTAGATTAATTATATATAGTTATATTGTATACTTTCAAATTCGTTTAATTTAAATATTATAAATTTAATAAACAAATTTTATTTACATACTCCATATCCTTAAGTGTCATTAATGACTATCTGTTCTGTTGTGCTAATTAGGATTAGTTATCGTCTAAATCAAGGAACAGCACATCTAACGAGAAATATTATGACTCGTCAGCATTCAGAACCATTGACAATTGACCAACGACTATCTTGGTCCAGTTTGACTTTGACTAAATATGCAGAAACTGTTCGTCGTTTTTCTTTCTATTATTAGAAACCTACAATCTTCGTGCAGTTACATGTTACATTTAATCGCACGTGCGGGTCTGTATATATAATCTTATTTACGATATTTAGTCTAATTATTTCTCAACATTGGACCGAATAAAATTAAAATAAATTAAAACACACGTGGGATCATCCACAGGTACGTGCATGATGAACTTCAAACGGAAATAATATTATTTTATGTCCATAGGCAAAAATTCCTCACGTGGTCAATTGGAGTATTCACTGAATAGAGCTTTTCTTTAGATCAAAGTATCAATATTTAATTTTTTGGAAGACTGTATTGTATTACTATATTAAATTTGACAGAATAATAAAACAAAGTTATCCAAATTTGTCGCTTTTGGAGTAGTTGTTGAATTGAAATCCAATCCAAGCTATTGATGACAACGGCTTTTCCAGCAAGTAGCTAGTTTATTATCTAGTTAGAAAAGAAGAAAAAAAGTAATTATATTATCAGTTTTTTGTAAAAAAATAAATAAATAATTTTATATTTTTTATGTTAAAAGCCTTCAAGTTATTATTTTGTTAGCTTTTATATATTGCATACATAACTTCCACCTGGACACGTGACATGTACCAAAAATACATAAATTAAGGACGAAGATATTTATGTTACAAAAGTACTAATATTATTATTTCCGTGCACAAATACTTAATTAAGAGAATAACTCGAAACTAACATAATAATAAGATAAATTGCTCTAAATAGTCAAACTGAAACATAAAATTTACAAAGTAGTCAAACTTTAGTTAATTTTGTAAACTAGCCAATTAACCACTTAAACTAGCCAAAATTAACAATGTAATTGAAATTTTGTTTAAGTGGTTAATTAGCTAGTTTACAAAATTAACCAAAGTTTAACTATTTTGCTAAACACACTTTTAAGTTTGACTATTACCCTAAAGAACCCTAATAATAATTTTCATCACGAAAAATATTACATAAAGAGTTAAGTTGATAACTTGAGTACTTTCCCACAAAAATATAACGTGAAAACTTAATTATAACATAAATCAATAATCTAAGTATTTTAACCATTTATTTCTCTTAGTTTACGTATCGTAATTTTCAAATTAAATTAGAATTATACTCAACAATCTATGTGCTATGAATCTAAAAATATTTTTTGGTCCAAATTGAAACAAGAATTAAAGAGATATATATATATTCCCCTATTTGGCCACTACAACATTTCTTTTAGCAATTTAATCGACGGCATAAAATAATATTATAAAATGTAAGAAGATAAGTGTAAATTAATAAAAGTTTGTTACGAGCACAAACGAGACACGATCCTAAGTCGGCATAGTATTATATTAGAATAAATTAATAAAGACGTATTTGGTTTTATGTTATCAAATAAATCATATGTAGACTTTTTTTTTTAGTGATTATTATTTATTTCAATATATATGTTGTCAGCGTTTGCGGCTTTCAGAGCTACAACTTTGAGATTAATGATTATATGGACAATTGGGGATTGTTTAGTCCAACTAGGAATTGATAACCAAGTGTGAGACTCAGTAATTTCAAGGAACTGGGAGGAGATACAAAAAATATTATAATATTAATGGGTAAATTTGAAAGAATATTTTATAAAATAACCTTTAATACACTATCAGTTTTATTAATAAATTCTAAGATTTTATAATTTTTAAAATGATCGTTTTAAATTTTATATATCAAAATATCTCTAACTTATCTATTCCTTAGAACAAGATATATAAATAAACAATGAACTATATTTTGAATAATTTTTAATAATCTTTATAAGAAAAACTCATGAAATGCTCAAGAAATACCTAAGATTTGAGGGAAATGCCCATACTTTCAAACAATTCATTTATACCCATTTTAAAAATATTTTGGACCATATTAACCCTGGTTTTAATTATATTTATTTATTTTCGTATTTAATTATTTATTATATATTTTAATTTTCGAAATTAATTTATCCTAAAATTCTGGTTGAAAACTTTCCCTATTAATTAGATTATCAATTAATTTTGTTACTTTGACCCAAAAATTAAAAAAAAAAATCGTCTTTCCCTATTTCTCTCTCACGTTCTCTCTCTTCTCCCATCCCCCCCTCTATCACGTATGCTCTATTCTCCCTCCCTCTCTCTCTCTCTCTCTCTCTCTCTCTCTCTCTCTCTCTCTCTCTCTCTCTCTCTCTCTCAAGTCTGCTCTATTCTCCCTCTCTTTCTAACTCTCTCTCTTTCTCTCCTTCGGGCGTGTCTTCGGCGGCCGAGTCGGCGACCGTGGCCTCCGTCACGGTCGCCCTCCGTCGCGCCTCGTTCCTCCGTCGCCCTTCGTCGTGTCTCCTTCCTTTGTCGCTCTTCGTCGCGGTCGTCCTCCGTCACGCATCCTTCCTACATCACTCTCCGTCGTGGTCGCCCTCCGTCATTCTCATTTTGTTCGCCGTCTCTCGGTCGCCGGATCAAACACGGTAAGATTTTTTTATTTTTGTAAATCGTTTTACAAGATCTTGGAGTGGAATATTTCTTGGAGTGTTAAATGAATTTACACGATATTGTAAAGGATTTACACGATTTGTAAATGCATTTACAAAATTGTGTAAATGGATTTACACAATTTTGTAGGGGTTTTACACGATTTTGCAGTGGTAATATTTTTCGTAAAAATATATGCAGTTTTTACAGGTTAATAAAATTTGCGTATATATATTTACAGTTTAAATATACGTTTGGTATTTTTATATATATCGATATATATTTACAGTTTTGGTATTGAAATATATATTTACAGCTTTGTAATTATATTTACACTTTAAATTTCGAATATATATTTACAGTTGAAATATATTTTGTGATTATATTTACGGTTTAAATTTTGCATATCTATTTACAGTTTAAATTTCGTATATATATTTACAGTTTAAATATACCAATTATATATATATTTACAGTTTAAATTTCGTATATATATTTACAGTTTAAATATATCGATATATAATGTTTGAAATTTTTTAATTGATTTTGAAAATTTTATTAACATATAAAAATGTTATAATCCTTATAAATAGGAAAAAAAATATGAATTCTAAATACTAGCTAAAAATGACGAAATAACAATTGATTTGGATTTTTTTTGTTAAAAAAATGGCGGAATAAAAACCAAAAATTCAAATAAATTGTAAACTTATTAATAGGGAAAAACAGATTCATATTTAATGGTCAACGTGATTTATAAAATATTATCCAAGATATTACTAATTAATAGGGGAGATTAGTTTCTTTTTTTGCTACATTTAAGGATTTTTTTAAAAATTTAATTAAATAAATAAAACGAATTATAATAATTAATCGTGATATTAGAAGGGCAATTTAGTCCACATTTCAATTTAAAGGTGGTTATGTTTACCATATTTAGAAATGGACATTTCTTTGAAACCTTGAGCCATAAATGGGCATTTGCCTCATTCATCCATCTTTATATATATATAATTAATCATATTAACTACTATAAAAATAATCATATTAACCATAAATATTATTATTGCAGATTGCTAACATCTCTTAATTAGAGTGCATTAGTTACTAAAATTATATATATATATAAAATTATATATATATATATATAATTTTAGTAACTAATGCACTCTAATTAAGAGATGTTAGCAATCTGCAATAATAATATTTATGGTTAATATGATTATTTTTATAGTAGTTAATATGATTAATTATCTATTTTTAGATATTAATCAAATACCGACTATTTTATTACTTTTAAAGTATCAAGTTGGTTCTTGAGCTTAAATCCCCTTATTATTATTTACTTTTAGCCGTCCTAAATAATTTTATCGACCAAACATATCTTAATTGCACTGCAAAAATAAATAAAAAGGGAGAAGACCAAGTATGAATTATTATTTTTCATGTGTAAGCTTTCATGATTAGTATGAAGTCGAGTTTTTAGTATTATCATAAGACAATGAAGATCATTTTAATTAGTTAATAAGTTTTAAAGACCACTAAATATTTAAATTTTTTCTTGCTCTATGTTAATCACCCCTAAGATTATTTAATATAATACTAATCGAGATTAAGTGTATTAAGATTATTATTGGTTGATTATCCTTCGATTAATTCGATCGAAGACCTAATTTCATTTTTTAGGCCAACGTGGGTGGAGAGTGCAAAACCCAATCAATATAGGGGGTTAGAGTCAAGTCCAAACATTAATTAGCCCGTATATTGATGAACATTTTGTTTTCCAATTTAGCCCTTTATTTATAGGGCTCAAAAGTTGAGCCCAAATGAATTTTCTATGTATCAAACTGAACAAATTGTTGAAAAGGATAATTGCAATGTAAATATCTAATCTTATTCAAATTTGTTTGACGTCGAGCTTCCAATTTTACAGTTTAAATAACCATAGTTTTTTAATTTTTTCTTTATTGATTCTGTCTTCGGTGTCTCCATTACTACATGATATTTTCAAAGCAAAAGACATTCATCGGCGATGATTTTTGTAAAACTTGAAGAAAAAATCACCAATAAATTAATTGGGGAAATGATGGTCTAAAATAATATCCATATGACCACTTCATTTTTATTCCATTTTACAGTACAAGTCACGTCAAACATTACAACATCCTTAACGAACCCTTATTTTCGCACAAAATTAAAATATTAAATTTCCCTTATTTATCTCCATACCCTTATATTTATTTGGTATCTTTCAATTATACAATTTATTCATTATTTAAATAAAATATCACTCCATATCATTATTTATCTTAATTATGATTCACATTCACAATATTTCAAAGGTCTTGGAGGACCCGACGCTAATTTTAAAGTTTTTTTTTTTTTTTTTTTTTTTTTTTTTTTTTGCATTTTCATGTAATTGTAATGTTATTTTGTTTCAGTTTTAATATTAATTTCATTTTAGTTTTCCCAAACTAATAATGTCAATGTTGTTTTTTAAGGTATTGTAGTCTTTTTATATATTAATTATAATAATTTTAAGAATAAATATGATATAATTTTACGAAACAATGAAAATATGTAGATATAAATTTAAAGAGACTACATAATATATATATTCATAATAAATAAATAATGGTGAGTCAAATTTAATCAAGACAAACTAAAGATCCCATGGCATGTAATCTCATAACTCAAATATGTAACGAAGACTGAAGAAATGAATCAAAATTCTTCTTCTGATCGATCGGTAATCATAATAAAATAATCAAATATATATATGTAATTTAATTATTTAAAGGGTAAATGAACGAAATGCCCATTTTGTGTTAAACCTTTTAAAAAAATTCTCATTGTGTGTATTTTTTTATTCTCACAAATGACAATTTCTTAAAAGGTTTTACACAAAATTATACATTTCGTACAATTTTCTTTATTTAAATCATACAGAAGTAAGTTAATTAATTACATGAATCATGCATTCATTAGTGTCACTAGTCGTCATGTTAGATACATTAGTTATGTCCTATATAAAGTATAATGGTGAAAGATAGAAGTATTTCAAAGCACCATCAAGCTGAAACATTTTTATCTTTCACTGAAAAATTATAACCAAAGACACTCAAACATCATTTGGGTAATTTTCAATGTTCCCAAAAGTGACGATGTAATCCTCCAGAATCGATAGGAAAGTTCTATGCTTCACTCGATTTTCCTCTATCGTTTTCAAAAACTTGAGGTATTCATAATGGTTGATTATATATATCCTTAATCTTCCTAACGCGCTCCACGCATTGATAAAAAGGAAGTCCTTTAATTTTCGACTCCATTCTGGCTGATACCGTAGCCTGTTTTTCATCACGTTCCTTGTAGTACTTCACCATCTCGGCTTGAGCTTGAGTTTGAGCTTATACTGTTTTTCCAATCAACTTGATCATACCATAACTATCCGAAGACTTTCTCTTTTTATGATGGATTTTATTGACTTCATGTTTGCCGATTGATTTTTTGAATATCTATTTTATTTAACTTCCATTTGATTGGACATGTTTATTCTAAATAATATATTATTTGTAAATTTCAGGGAAGTTTGATGAGTGCAACCATAAAAAATGTATAGTTAGCAAGTTCAAACCCCTCATTAGAGAGTGCTTATGTTTAAAGATAGAAGATGACTCACCAATAAAGAGTCAATTCTTCTTGGTTCAATCGGCTCGCTTGATTGAAGCACACATGAATGGAGATACACTGTTGAGAGGTCTTTAATGTGTGATTGTATATAAACGCGTGTACTTTTTTTCTAACTTATTAAATTGTTGGATATGCTGGAAGTGTTGGCAGCTTAATAATGGTTAAAGATTTGGTAAGAGTGGGAATGAAACGTCATCGAAAGAGAGACATAGAGATTATAACATAAGAGTATGTACTTTTAATAATACAACGTTTTCTTTATAGCTAAATAATGTGTTTAAAGATTTTTTTCTTATCATTTATTTTCAGGTCTAAAAAATGTAAAGTTACACTTTGGGATGAGCATGCGGAAAATTTTCACATTAAAAATCAAGTTTAGAAGCTGGAAGAACCTTTAATAATAATCGTTACTTCCACACGACTTTCATCTTTCGAAGGTACAATGTTGTCAATTAAATATGTTAATTGTTGACAAATTTAGAACAATTATTGAAGTAACATATTTTTTTTCCATGTACTTTTAGCTCTTTTTTACCAAATTAATGATTTATATATTGCAAATTATGAGTTCTTCATAGAATGTTGTTTGTCTACATCACCCAATATTTAAACTTGGAACACTGATTGTTTTTGGGATTTAATTTTGGAAGATGCTCTTAACTTTTCAACTAAAAATGCAAGCCAAATATTATTGAACATCAAGAATGAGTGTTTGGAAAAATTAGCCAAACAACTTTCACAAAATGTACCGCAAGCTACACTCTTCGAATCTTCTGCTTTCTAAAAAAAAAAAAAAAAAAACTCTAGAATAGGAAATGTTAGCAAACAAAATGACAGTTGACGAATTTCTAAGAACAAATTGGAGGAATAAAATACTATTACATTCTTACATTAGCAAAAAAAAAAAACATATAACCTTTTAACTGTATTTTTCTTAACATTTTGTAAAAAATGTAGGGATACTAAGTAATCATTGTTGAAATGATAGATGGCATAGATGAGGAAACTAAATGATATTATTTGGGGTGCGGTATTTTCAAACAAAATGGAAAATAAATAGGTCACAGAGTTCACGAATTTAGATGCAAGAAAGACTTGATAGTACACGTTCCATTGTAAGCTATCAAATATAAATATTAGTATATATTTGGATTGGAGTCATTATCGTAGGGTAAATAAACTTATGACGTAAATAAAGTTTTGTGAAAGTGTACTTTTTCTAACTTATTGTTGAGTGTGCTCATAGTGTTGGCTGCATAACAATGGTTAAAGATTTCGTAAGACTAGGAACGAAAGATTATCGAAAGAGAGACATTGAGATTATAACACATGAGTATGTATTTTTGATAATACAACGTTTTCTTTATTGCTAAATAATGTGTTTAATGACTTTTCTTATTATTTATTTCAGCTCAAAATTATTTAAAGTTATACTTTGGGATTAACACGTGGAAAATTTTGACATTAAAAATCAAGTTGAGAAGCCGGAAGAAACATCAATAATAATCATTACTTTTACACGAGTTTCATCTTTCCAAAGTACTATGTTGTCAATTTAACATGTTAATTGTTGCAAAATTTAGAATAATTATTGAAGTTACATATTTTTTTCCACGTACTTTAGCTCTTTTTTACCGAGTTAGTGATTTAAATATTGCAAATTATGAGTTCTTCATAAAATGTTGTTTGTCTACATTACCCAATATTTAAAAAACATATTATCTTATAACAGTATTTTTCTTAACATATTATCACAAATGTAGGGCTACTAAGTTACCATTGTTGGGATGATAGATGGCATAGATGAAGAAACTAAATGGTATTATTTGGGGTGTGGTATTTTTAAACAAAAGGGAAAATAAATGGGTGACGGAGTTCACCCATTTAGATGCAAGAAAGACTTGATAGTACAGGTTCCATTGTAAGCTATCAAATATAGATATTTATATATATTTGGATTAGATTTATTATCGTAGCGTAAATAAACTTATGACGTAAATAAACTTTTGTCAAAGTGTACTTTTTCTATCTTATTGTTGGGTGTGCTCATAGTGTTGGCTGCTTAACAGTGGTTAAAGATTTGGTAAGACTATGAAGGAAAGGTCATCGAAAGAGAGACATAGAGATTATAACACATGAGTATGTACTTTTGATAATACAACGTTTTCTTTATAGCTAAATAATGTGTTTAAAGATTTTTTTCTTATTATTTATTTTCAGCTCTAAAATATGTAAAGTTACACTTTGGGATTAACATGTGGAAAATTTTGACTTTAAAAATCAAGTTTTGAACCTGTAGAACCTTTAATAATAATCATTACTTCTAGACGAATTTCATCTTTCGAAGGTACAATGTTGTCAATTAAATATGTTAATTGTTGAAAAATTTAGAACAATTATTGAAGTAACATATTTTTTTCCACGTACTTTAGCTCTTTTTTACCGAATTAGTTATTTAAATATTGCAAATTATGAGTTCTTCATAGAATGTTGTATGTCTACATCACCTAATATTTAAAATTGGAACACTTATTCTGTTTTGGATTTCATTTTTGAAGGTGCTCTTAACTTTTCAACTAAAAATGAAAGCTAAATATAATTGAACATCAAGAACGAGTATGTGGAAAAACTAGCCAAAACAGTTTTTAAAAAACGTACCTCAAGCTACACTTTTCGAATCTTCTGTTTTCTCAGAAAAAACTCTTGAAAAGGAAATGTTAGCAAACTGAATGACAATCGACGAATTTCTGAGATCAAATTGGAGGATTAAAACACTAGTAGTGGGTTCTTCCATTAGAAAAAAAAAACATAATCTTTAACTGTATTTTTCTTAACATATTATCATAAATGTAGGGATATTAAGTCACCATTGTTGGGATGATAGATTGCATAGATGGGGAAACTAAATGGTAATATTTGGGGTGTGGTATTTTGAAACAAAAGGAAAAATAAATGGGTGACGGAGCTCACCAATTTAGATGCAAGAAAGACTTGATAGTACAGGTTTCATTTTAAGCTATCAAATATAGATATTTGTATATATTTGGATTGTAGTCATTATCGTAGCGTAAATAAACTTATGACGAAAACTAAAAACGAAAGGTAAATATTATTGAACATCAAGAACGAGTATGAGGAAAAACTAGCGAAACAGTTTTCAAAAATTTACCTCAAGCTACTCTCTTCGAATCTTCTGCTTTCTCGGAAAAAACTCTTGAAAAAGAAATGTTACCAAACTGAATGACAATCGACGAATTTCTGAGATCAAATTGGAGGAATAAAACAATAGTAGGTTCTTCCATTAGCAAAAAAAAAAAAATATAATCTTTTAACTCTATTTTTCTTAACATATTATCACAAATGTAGGGATTCTAAGTCACCATTGTTAGGATGAGATGGAATTGATGAGGAAACTAAATGGTATTATTTGGGGTGTGGTATTTTCAAACAAAATGTAAAATAAATGGGTGACGGAATTCACCAATTTAGATGCAAGAAAGATTTAATAGTACATGTTCCATTGTAAGCTATCAAATATAGATATTTGTATATATTGGGATTGGAGTCATTATCGTAGCGTAAATAAACTTATGACGAAAACTAAAAACGAAAGCTAAATATTATTGAACATCAAGAACGAGTATGAGGAAAAACTAGCCAAACAGTTTTCAAAAATTTACCTCAAGCAACTCTCTTCGAATCTTCTACTTTCTCGGAAAAAACTCTTGAAAAAGAAATGTTACCAAACTGAATGACAATCGACGAATTTCTGAGATCAAATTGGTGGAATAAAACAATAGTAAGTTCTTCCATTAGCAAAAAGAAAAAAACATATAATCTTTTACCTCTATTTTTCTTAACATATTATCACAAATGTAGGGATACTAAGTAACCATTGTTAGGATGAGATGGAATTGATGAGAAAACTAAATGGTATTATTGGGGTGTGGTATTTTCAAACAAAATGGAAAATAAATGGGTGACGGAATTCACCAATTTAGATGCAAGAAAGATTTAATAGTACAGGTTCCATTGTAAGCTATCAAATATAGATATTTGTATATATTTGGATTGGAGTCATTATCGTAGCGTAAATAAACTTACGACGTAAATAAACTTATGTGAAAGTGTACTTTTTCTAACTTATTAAATTGTTGGGTATGCTCATAGTGTTGGCTGCTTAACCGTGGTTAAAGATTTAATAAGAATAGGAATGAAACGTCATCGAAAGAGAGACATAGAGATTATAACACATGAGTATATACTTTTGATAATACAACGCCTTTGTTACAGCTAAATAATGTGTTTGATGAATTTTTCTTATTATTTATTTCAGCTCAAAAAAATGTAAAGTTACACTCTGGGATTAACATGTGGAAATTTTGACAGAAAAAATCAAGTTGAGAAGCCACAAGAACCTTTAATAAAATAATCATTACTTCTACACGATTTTTATCTTTCCAAGGTACTATGTTTTCAATTTAATATGTTAATTGTTGAAAAATTTAGAACAATTATTGAAGTAACATATTTTTTTCCACATACTTTAGCTATTTCTTTTTACCGAATTAGTGATTTAAATATTGCAAATTATGAGTTTTTCATAGAATGTTGTTTGTCTCTATCACCCAATATTTAAACTTGGAACACTGATTCTTTTTGGTATTTAATTTTGGAAGGTGCTCTTAACTTTTCAACTAAAAATGCAAGCCAAATATTATTGAACATCAAGAACGAGTATGTGGAAAAACTAGTTAAACAGTTTTCAAAAAATGTACCTCAAGCTACACACTTGGAATCTTCTGCTTTCTTAGAAAAAACTTTTGAAGAGGAAATGTTAGCAAACAGAATGAGAATCGACGAATATCTGAGATCAAATTGGAGGATTAAAACACTAGAAAGTTCTTACATTAGCAAAAAAAAAAACAAAATATAAATATTTTAACTATATTTTTCTTAACATATTGTCACAAATGTAGGGATACTGAGTCACCATTGTTGGGATGATAGATGGCATAGATGAGGAAACTAAATGATATTATTTGGGGTGTGGTATTTTCAAACAAAAGGGAAAATAAATGGGTGAATGAGTTTACCAATTTAGATGCACGAAAGACTTGATAGTACAGGTTCTATTGTAAGCTATCAAATATAGAGATTTGTATATACTTGGATTGGAGTCATTATGTAGCGTAAATAAAGTTATGAATTAAAAATACTTATGTGAAACTTAATAACTACGTAATTAGTTATTTCATTGGTATCTACAAACCAAATTTACATGTTAAAGATGAAATGAACTCGATGATGTGTGTTGTTCTACACGGAGTTGCTGAAAGAATGTTGGACTCATGACCAATTAAGTTCATTAATAAAAACGGTGCAATAAAGTAAGAAATTCTTTATGAAATCAAACAAATGTGTGGCCAAAAGTTTGTATTCAAATTGGGAATAACTGATTTAAAAATCACTTTCGTGCACAAAAAATTCATTGTAAAAGATTTCATTGAAGTTGGATAGAGTATCAACACCAATTGAAGCAGAAGAATGGCATTGCAAGTTTACATTAGACTTAGTTATGAATTTTTAAAATATTAAAACTTAAATAAATTATTATTTATTATTTAGGGATCCATTGGTTAATGATGTAGCTGAGGGTTTCGAATAACAAGAATCAAGTCTTGCAAGCACAAGTATAAAAAGGAGGAAGCTGGATTTAGGTGATGAGGAAAGCAAGATGAGTTAGGGAAGAACAAGGTGAAACACTAATACCGGAACTAGAAGGATCATAATTTTAATTTTATATTCGGGATGTGAGATATTTATGTTCTTGTTTTTTTTTTATCTTTATTTTGAATATTTGGGTGTTTTACATGTTTTAAGGTTTGGACCAGTCTATAATTGAAGAAAAAAAAATAAAGTTGAGAATATTTATGTAAATTATTGTTAAATAAAGAAAAGTTTTAGATATTTTATAATTTTTTATATTAGAAAACAAAACAAAAACTATTGAAAATATAATTTATTATTATTCTACGAATGATTTATAGACGCTTAGAGTTAAATGTGTAATCAGTCATGGATTTAATATATAATGAGTATTTATAAGTAGAGGAATAGAGAAGACATAAAAATATATTTTTGACATAGTTAAAAAAAAATTTATTATGTCAATGCAGTTGTATTATTTATCAAATATGATTCACTCGTGGGTAAAGTATTTGCAGCCTGCTACTATTCTCAGGGAAACGATTTCTCGGCGAAAATGGGTTTAGCTGCCTCCCATGTATGGAGAAGCCTCTTATGGGGTCGCTCTAAATTTTTTTCAGGTTTTCGTTGGTAGGTGGGTAACGGTGAAAATTTTGTCATTGTGAACGATGATTGGATCCCGAGGAACATCATGCCGGCGTAAAATTTGGAAGGTTACAGCCCCTTTGAAGGTCATGTTGGACATATGTGTCCTTAAACAAGATATTTTATCCATTTGTAAAAGATTATGACATGTCATTGAATAAAGATGATACTTATTATGTTAATCTTATTATAGTTTCTGGTAGAGTAAAATAGAATGTTTGTTTCCTTAGTTCATAAAGGATGCAATTATGCTATTATTATCACAACAGAGTCAATGTGAAGAAGAATTAATAATCATAATAAATGAACTTAAAACGTCCGTGACCTGATTAACTGGGTGGGAGCCCATTAATCGTATAAGGTCATTATTGTGACAAAGTGATAATCCTATTCTGGATTATGTGTGTGTGTCACACTCACTAGAATTGCATTAAGTGTGAAGTGTCATCATACTGGACTGGACCTGACTTAAACTCAAGAAGTTATCATATAAGATTGTCACTGATAACTTGTAGTTGAGTCACAAATAGATGATAAAATGGATATTAGTTCTAAGTCCTGAGTGATCTTGAGTCCGAGCTAATGGCTTGATTGTTCTTTGATTTAACCGTTAAAGAACACAAGATATGTTAGCTGTTCCCAACACTATTATTTTGGGAACATGATAGTCAATAGTAAGGGTAGCTTGATCATAGACATGGGCATCACACAACTCTCTTCAGAGTCATGATGATTCCCTTGTTTGTCAGTGGTGAGAAGTGAGAGGTACATGTGCGCAACTTATGAATCGAAACCATAAGTGGGTTACTCATAATATTACTGTCTGAGTCAAGGAGGAAAATGCAATGAGAGGCATTACGGTAATTAAAAACCGCCTGCTCATGTGTGAATCATCAAGTGAAAGAACAATAACCCGAATTTGATTGTATCAATGGACACCCTGCTGATATAAAGGGAATAGTATCTACCGTATCACTAAAGAGTGCAGCCTCGGGTCTATAGTGGAATCACTTCGTGGTTTGATGAACAACTAGCAGTTCGTTGGAGCTTAAGTGATATGGGTCCATTGTCCCCAAGATCAGTGGCGTAGCTTTGTAGGGCCTAGTGTACGTCCGGGCACCACCTGAAAACGTGAAAAATATTAAAATAATAGTGTTTAAGTAAAACAAAAAAACAGTTATATATCATTATAATATTTCATGAGCCCATATTAAGAAGTCAAAAGCATTCAGCCCAACTGGAAAAGTGCTTTTCCCAAGTCTTCCTTTTTAAGAGAGAGGACCTGAGTTCGAGTCTTGGGCTTGTCATATTTTTTTTTCTTTCTTTAAGTTTTTTTTTCTTTTCTGTTTATTTCTTTTCAGTTATTAAAATATATAGATACATTTTCATACTCGCCTATTATACTATTAAAAATGTTATACATAAAAATATAGATAAATTAATTTTGTATTGAATACCAGTCGATTGGATATTTCTATTTCTACCAACAATAAATTTAAAATGCAATACTTTTGAAAATGAAACCGCGGCGTCTTATTTTACTAGTGTAAGTCGTTATATATTTTTCTTTATATATATCGAGGTTACACTGTTATTGTTGATTGTTGTTGATTTTATGATTAATTTAAAAAAATATATAAGGCACCACCTAAATGAAAATCCTGGCTCCGCCACTGCCCAAGATAATTCCGTAAACGGATGATATGTACGTGATTAAAATACATTCTGGATAATTTTTAATCATTTGGCTAGACTTATAAAACTGAAATGTCTGTGGCACACGTCAGATAGTTTTATCATCAGCGTGGCAAAAGTACCATATCTTGGTACACGAAATTAACTGATAAATTAAAGTTGAAATCTAGATTTTATATCAGCACCATGTTGTTGGAAATTAAATTCTAAGCAACTTTTCTTTTTGAACCAAGTCATTTTGACTTATGGTTAGTGATTTATGGATTTTCTAAGTTTGTTCCCGGTGCGATAAAATATGAAATTAAATCACATGTCACAAATTTAAATGATGGTGTTTTACCATGACATTTTAATGTGTTATTTTTAGATCAGGAGATATTAATATATTTTGATTATTTGGATTTAATTATTAATATCTTATTAATATAAATATAAATTTATATTAATAATAATAATATATATTTAATTATATACATAACATGTGTAATCAATGTGGGCATGTATGACCTAGCCACACGAGTTTGACCTAGCTAGGGTTTTATATTTGCGGCATAAGTACCAAGAGTTTGGTACTTTAGCAAAAACCCTAAAGTCAATTTTATCCTTTAGATCGGAAATGATTTAATATCAACCGTAGGATTAAGATGATTGAGTTTTGACCTAACCCTAATTTGAAAAATAGAAGCTTGGTGACCAAGCTTAGAATTTTCGAATTTGACCTAATTAATTATATCTGTTAGATCGGTTTAAGATTTAATCTTTACCGTCGGATTGGAAATTAATTAATTATATTTATATTATATAAATTCGAAGATAATGTTACGGATAAAATTGAATTAAGCTTTTACCAAGTCTTAGAATATTTGATTTTTATCCCGAATTCGATTAGATCGGTCCAATATTAATCTAAGCCCTTGGATCTAGATAATTAATTTCGAAATTATCATTAACATATATATATATATATATATATATAAATTCGAAATTAAAATGAGAAGATAAGATTTGTTAATTTTATTTACCAAGTCTTTCTTATTGAATTAAATCCCTAATTAATTATATCCATTGGATTTAGATAGGATTGAATCTAAGCCTTTTGATTAGGATAATTAATTATATTTAATAATAATTTTCAAATTTAAATATATATATATATATATATATTCGAATTATATTTAAATAAGAGGATAAGATTGATTTTTGTATTTATCAAGTCTTACTTATTTAATTAAATAAAAGTTTAATTATAACCATTGGATCTAGATGAGCTTAAATCTCAACCATTGGATTGAAATAATTAAAGTATTTAAATATAAATAAAATTCAAATTTTTGAGTGAAAATCTCTAATTCGGTTACGGTCTTAAGCCTATAAATAGAGGAGTCATTCTACACATTTTTCACACCTCTCCCCACAGCAAAAACTCGAGCTCTCCCTCCCTCTCTGTAGGGTCTGCGAGTTTTTGCCTCTGATCTCCTTTTCGGTTCGGCTTAGTGAGAACGTTGTTTCTCCGGTAGCTTAGCGACGGAGTCCTGCCGGCGAAGCCCACGCTTCGGTACGAAGAATCCAGGAGAATATCCCGGAAGATCACGGGTGTTTCCCTCAGCCCCGGCGAAGCGGTCCTAAACTTCAGAGTCCGCAGCGGAAAACGTCAACCGAGGTACGGCCTTATGCATTGGGTTGATAAATGCAACCATTTACCGCTTTCTATGTATTTCCTATTCAACTAGCTTATTAATAATGATTATGAAATCTTAATTTGGTAACATTTATCGGGTCTTGTTAAAATGGTTATTACCCGATATCCGTGCCGTTGGTCTGATAACAAGTTTTCCTCTTTAAAATAATTTTTAAATGTTATCGGGATGGCTCGGAGGGATATTTCGGCGTAATGAAGTCGGGAATCAAACCCGATTTCCACCGGGTCAAACTCCATTTGTGGAGGGTCTGCAAAAAATTTGTGCCTGCTCATACGGTTATCTCTAGTCGTGGGATGACAATCGATACTAGGTGTCCTCTCTGTCATATTGAGCATGCGATTATTGGTCATTGTTTTTGGGGGTGTAAATGTGTTAGAAAAGTATGGATATTGGCAGGTTAAGGTGGTATTTCGGACTTATTCGAACCAGGAATCGATTCTCTTTACCTCGTGTCATCGGCCATCACCTCTCTCTGCTCGGGTGAGTCTGCACTTTTTGCTACTGTAATGTGGCTAATCTTGAATAACAGAAATAGTGTCATGAGTGGAAGTAAATTGAGAATAATAGAGAATATAGTGGAGGGGGCGCTCAGCTACCATTCAGAGTTCATGAAGGTCCAAAAGACAGAGAACCCTAAAAAGGTTGACAAGACAACCGCACCGGCTAGGAAGCCCCCTGAGGTGCGGTGAGTAGAAATTTGCGTTGACACTACGATTGATGGTCGTGGAAAGGGATATGGAATTGGCCTAGTTGCTCGTAATCATGAGAATCGAGTCCTAGCATCGAGAATTAACTTTTACAGGCATGAGTTGTCCCCTCATCTTGCGGAGGTTTCTGCTATTCGTCGAGGAGTTGAATGGGATTTTGATCAGGGTTGGTCGAAGATTCGAATATAGTGGTTAAAACACTAAAACAGTTAATCTAATCCTCTCACAGATTTGGGCACCATCATTTCTAATACCCTTCGTATAGTTACTCATATTGAGTCTGTGATTTTTTTACTTTAACCCGAGAAGTTGTGAAGAAATCGTGCACTCTCTTGCTCAACTCGAAATTAAGTCTAGAGGAAATATTGTTTGGTTGGAGTCTATTCCGCCAAGTGTTGAACCTTTATTGTTGAATGATTCAGGTCGTAAAAAGGGAGCCACGACCCTTTTTCGGGACGCTCTTCTGGCCGTTGCCAACGATAATTTGATGTGGAGTACTCTTCGCTACCGAGCCGCACCCATTTGGGGACTCGAAGGGTTTAATGAGGCTCGTCTTTCTTTCAAAAATAAATATTAACGCATTATAAACTTTTAAAACCTCTTCAGATTCGTAATCATTTGCAATGGATTTCATTTTAAATCTCACTTTTTCTAATACAATTATCATACATTACAACATTTTGCAACCTGTGATCTATGTTTCAGAAATGAAAATTAAACGCCTATTATGTGTGATGTGATCCATTATAGTTGCTTGAGCACAAGAAAGCAAGTTGTGACAAGTTGTGAAATGGTCATAAGGAACGCAGAACAATAAATATTCGTGCCCTGATACTATGCCAAATACTTCATCGTCATATTCATATACAACAATCCCCAAAATGAGTGAATAAATATGGTTTGTTTGCTCCTAGTTTCCCTTACTTTGACTATTATAAACGAGAAAAAAAAGGTTGATTTTGGGGAATTTCATTATACCGCAAAAAATAAACTAATAACGATTGTTAATTTTGGGATCTTTGTTACAAATGAAAAAGGATTGTGATTTTTGCTCATATTTATTTTGCAGCTAGCGACCCTAATATTTGGTTTGTTTTAATGAGTCATTAATTGACGATTGAATCACCAATAATGTGAAGAAAAAAAAAACGCTTTAGAACAAAAAAAAAATCCCATCAGGAAAAGAACCTCATCGATATTGATAAGAAACATCTTTTTTTTTTTTAAGTATTCTAAAATGACAAACATTTACAGAAGGTGGTGTTTAAAAGGCCTGTGAATCTATCATTGTTTTGATTGAATCATTTATAATTTTACAATTAGATAACTGTATGAAAAATTATTGACATTTCAATTATTGCTGGTGTTTAAAGAGGCTACTGAGGTACTCTACAACACGAAAATTGCTAGATAGAACGCTGAACCGGAACAACAGAGTGATGAAGCTATAGCAAGTACATTGAAAAGGTGTTAAGATCTATAGATATAATTTTTTATTTTTAAATTTTTAACATTTAATGATTTATTCAATTTTTATATACGGCAAAAAGGTTTGTAATCCATTAGAGACCATATTTTTACATGATAGAAACGAATTTTCTTTGTATTTTTGCTCATTTAAAGATTACATAATATAATATTGGTATATTTTACATGAATTATGTAGCTAACTCTTTATTTTTGGACTTTATCAGTTATAGAAAAGAAAAAAATGAAAGTATACATATAAGAAGTATGCAAGAATGGGTTTCGTGCACCTATTTTTAAACAAGTAGTATCTGTTAGAATTTTAAACAAGTCCATACTTTCTTTTTGGAAGATCAATTGAAAGCTATTGAATATGGTGACAAACATACCACATGTATCATGTGAAACCAAACTGAATGTAAAAGGTGGTAACATGGATTTGTTGATAATAACATGGATTTGTAGCAATTTGATATATATTTGACTTCATAAATTACAATCAAAACACTTGAAGTCATATAGTAATAATAATTCTGATTAAAATAAACTATTTTTCCAAAAAAAGTTTTTGAGTATTTAAAAAAATTAAGTGTACAAATACACGCGAATCTAAATATGCTATCTTAATCAAAAATAATATTATTGCATGCTTTGGAAGAAATGGAAGCTATTGAAGATAGGGCTGTCTCGAAAACCCGGAATCCGGTTAAAAATATGTAAATCCGTATCCGATCTTAAAATCCGAATCCGAATCCGTATTTGAAAACCGGATTCGGATATCCGGATCCGGATTTAAAACCGGATTCGGATACGGGTTTTGATTTTATAAATTCCGGATATCCGTATCCGGTTTTAAACCCGGTTTCTATTAATATTTTAATTTTAATAATATATTTTAAACCCGGTTTCTATTAATTTTATATGTATTGCGTGACAATATGTATTAGATTTGTTCGGTTTTTTGGACAACGGGAAAATATGTAGACTTGTACGGGTTTTTTAGTCGTTAAAATTAACTTTTTTTTTAAAATAAATAAAAACCGGATCCGGATATTCGGATAATATCCGGATCCGGTTTTAAAACCGGATACGGATTCGGATCCGGGATTTGAAAACAGATATCCGGATTTCCGGTTATCCGGAAATTCGGATATCCGGTTTTTCGGATTCGGATCCGGATATCTATTTTCGGATATCCGATTTTTCGGATCCGGATTCGGATAGTTCCGAAAAACCGGATATCCGCTCCGGTTACACCCCTAATTTAAGATGGTCAAACACTATATCCACATGTTATGGAGTCAAGCTACGAAAATGAAAAAGGTTACGTGGAATAGTTTATAATGGTCACTACATTTAGACCAATTCATAAAGAATAATAATTGTAATTCAAATAGAATAGGCAATTTTGTAAACGAATGATGTATTTAGATGGTCATTCAATTCTCGCAGGAGACTATTCCAAAAACCAAGGTATTAAGTTCTAAATTAATTTAATGGTTATTTTTGTAAAATAATTAATATAATATGATTTTAATAATAATTGTAAAATTTAACATATAGTAATTCGGAATTTTCACGTGTGTGAAACATCAAACATGCAGTCGTCAAAAGGTAATCATGATTGATTTAAAATGGTCACTAACATTATAGCAATTTAAAATTATTTTAAATGTGTAAAAAAGAGAAATAGCATGAGATAGCCAAATTGAAACGTTTGATTAGCCAAATAGCCAACCTTTTATTTTTCTTTGTGAAATAGCCAAATAGTTATTTAATAACATATTTTATACCTATAATACCCTTTTAACATATTAACGGTATTAACGTGGTTAATTTATTTTTTTTAAAAATAATTTTTTATTGAAAAAAAAATTATTTTTTTTGTTAAAATTTTAATCAAGGTTTTTTATTTTTAAACAAATTAACTACGTTAATACGTTTATTAATGTATATTAACGGAGTTAATTTGTTTAAAAAATAAAAAATCGTGATTAAAATTTTAATAAAATTTTTATTTATTTTTTAAAAAAATTTATTTATTTTATTTGAAATTTTTTTATTTATTTTTAAACAAATTAACCACGTTAATACGTTAATAAACGTATTAATGTGTATTAACGGAATTAATTTGTTTAAAAATAAAAAATCGTGATTAAAATTTTAACAACAAAATTATTTTTTTTTTCAAAAAAAAAAATAATTTTTTTTTTAAAAAATAATTATTATTTTTAAACAAATTAACCACGTTAATACACGTTAATACAAGGGTAATCAGGTCTTTCGTGATTTATTAACATAGTTAATTGGCTATTTGACAATATTAGTAAAAACATTGGCTATTTGGCTAATTAGAGTTTGAAGTTTGGCTATTTGACTATTTGCCCCTTTAAAAAAATAATAATTCAAACATGTCCTTTTATAATAATTTTACTTAACATGGGTTATTTTGGTTCACAAGGGATCCAAGTAAATGACCTTCTGGCTTCGAGGCCCGACGTAAGACTATTCCGAAACCCGAGGTGTTTAAGTTAAAAGTATATAACTATTTAATTAAATAAATATTATTTCTATAATATATTTCTTTTAAATAAATCTATAATTTAAAATACAGTAATTCGCACATATATGGATTGTTTTCACATTGGTAATACATCAAACAAACAATCATCAAGTCAAGTCGATAAAACAGGTTTAAGGTTAACAAATCTATATATTATAAAAGGAGGAACTCACAAGTGACATGGCACCATATAATTCATCTATTGAGAATTTCAAGTTTTTCATAACTCACAAGTGTTATGGCACCATAAGAATCAAGAATAGAGAATTCTAATTATTTTGAATTTTGAATTTTTTTTTTTAAAATAAAATAGTATTCATTCAAACTCATGCATTTGATGCCATTACATTAAAGTGTTCATTTCATTGCCTACATCTTTAATAAGATGTTTTGTAAGGCTCTTCATTTTATATTAGGACTTTTGGTTTTTCTACTTTAAATGAGTATGACTCTTCATTGTAATTTTTCTATCTTATAAATTAAATTCAGGTTTTTCATTGAACATATACCATTGTCATCTTTATCTTTTGTGGTTTTCTTCATAGGGGTGAGAAACAAAATTAGCAATAATGGCTTTCTCCAAGGTTGTTAGGTACGGTTTGCATTATTTGTATTCGTTTGTTAGATTATAAATCGAAACATATATAGCTTTATCTTTATGAAAGTTGAATTTTAATTCATTTCAATTTCCTTTTTTGTGTTATTATGAATAGTCAAGTGAGATAGTGAAGGATGCTATACATGATAGAGACGAAACCAAACTGCACCATTCGAAGCTCTCACCCAAAAAACTCATGACTCAGACAAGTGTAGATGTATGTATGATATAATATATATTATATATATACTAAATTTATGTGAATTGGTACAACGTAGACAATATACATGTATATAAATAGTGTATTTATGTTAATTAATATTTTTGGTTTCTATCACATTAGTATTGATTCTTAACCTATTTGTTATCATATCTTCTGCTTGAATATTATTGATTTGGGGGTTTGTCACAAATATTCAAACGAACGTATGTTGATTAGCCGACTAAATGTCTATCAAAATTGAGTCACGAGGATTATTATTTGTACGTTTAATAAACAAAAACAATAACATTGTGTTTATGTATATTTTTTTAATTTATATTAAGTAGATTTGTCGTTCAATTTTTCTTTATTGTTTTATAGTGACTACGATTACCTTTATTTTTTTACAATACTTTATAATCTATATATTATAAAAGGAGGAACTCACAAGTGACATGGCACCATATAATTCATCTATTGAGAATTTCAAGTTTTTCATAACTCACAAGTGTTATGGCACCATAAGAATCAAGAATAGAGAATTCTAATTATTTTGAATTTTGAATTTTTTTTTAAAATAAAATAGTATTCATTCAAACTTATGCATTTGATGCCATTACATTAAAGTGTTCATTTCATTGCCTACATCTTGAATAAGACGTTTTGTAAGGCTCTTCATTTTATATTAGGACTTTTGGTTTTTCTACTTTGAATGAGTATGACTCTTCATTGTAATTTTTCTATCTTATAAATTAAATTCAGGTTTTTCATTGAACATATACCATTGTCATCTTTATCTTTTGTAGTTTTCTTCATAGGGGTGAGAAACAAAGTTAGCAAGAACGGCTTTCTCCAAGGTTGTTAGGTACGGTTTGCATTATTTGTATTCGTTTGTTAGTTTATAAATCGAAACATATATAGCTTTATCTTTATGAAAGTTGAATATTGAATCATTTCAATTTCCTTTTTTGTGTTATTATGAATAGTCAAGTGAGATAGTGAAGGAAGCTATACATGATACAGACGAAACCAAACTGCACCATTCGAAGCTCCCACCCAAAAAACTCATGACTCAGCCAAGTGTAGATGTATGTATGATATAATATATATTATATATATACTAAATTTATGTGAATTGGTACAACGTAGACAATATACATGTATATAAATAGTGTATTTATGTTAATTAATATTTTTGGTTTCTATCACATTAGTATTGATTCTTAACCTATTTGTTATCATACCTTCTGCTTGAATATTATTGATTTGGGGGTTTGTCACAAATATTCAAACGAACGTATGTTGATTAGCAGACTAAATGTCTATCAAAATTGACTCACGAGGATTATTATTTGTACGTTTAATAAACAAAAACAATAACATTGTGTTTATGTATATTTTTTAAATTTATATTAAGTAGATTTGTCGTTCAATTTTTCTTTATTGTTTTATAGTGACTACGATTATCTTTATTTTTTACAATACTTTATAAAGAAAAATTTAACAAAAAAGAACATTAAAACATGTGATTGATTTTTTTTATGTGTAATTCATAATCCACAAACGTCATACTTACCTAGAAGAAGTATTTGTTTTAGTATCATGGGAGTTTAAACTTTAGACCTCAAGGATATAACTTATAACTGCTTAAATGATTTGAGTTACCCTAACACTGAAAGAATAACTTCAATCATGACATTATATGCAAATGCAGACAAATGAGAGGTACTCTAAAAGAGTAAATCATATCATCTATTTAAAAACAACACGCCGGTAACGATATTGAGTAATCACAATCAAACAGAATGTCATTTTTTTATTATAAAATTTAGACATAATACTTCTATTCTTTTGATTGTCATTTACTTCTGCACAATATTTCTATAACTCATCTAAAAATTAAGTATATATATATATATATGTTCATTGTTGCTAGAAAGAATAACCGATATATCTAAAAAATTGAAACAATTGTTGAGTTTGACATAGATATAGAGTATTCGATTACATTAACATATAAATGAAACAAAAATTTATTCATGTAAAGTAATGCACGTGATGATTTATATATGGTATCAAAACATATATATTTTTTATATATAAAAAAAAAGGTGAAATTGTTAAATTTGGAGAAGGTATTGAGATTTATAAATATTTTATGATTACTTTTTTTCTTCGAATACTGGAAAATAATACTATTGAGATTTGCTTTTTTTCTTCTTCTTCAGGATTTGTATATTTTCTTTTTATAGCATTTGTTATCATTAATGCATATTCTTTTAAAGCATTTTTTACCAATATTTTTATTTATTACTAATAAAATGTAGTGAGATTAATGTACATTATTTAATATTGTTTAATGTAGGAATTGCAAGTGTCATATAAAATATTTGGTACCAAAATTTTTCTTTATTGTTTTATATTTTAAAATTTAAGATATGGGTTTTAACAAATTAATAATTTTGTTGTAAAATGGGTGTATTTATAAGAATGAAAAAAGTATTGACTTAACTTATAGACTTATAAATTAAGTCAATGATATAATTGGGCAATTGATGCTTTTAGAGATACTTCTCTGTATTAAAAGAACAATTGAAATTCGTATAAATATACATTTTTGTGTTCAAATTAGATGTTAAAAAATAATTCACTTAAATACTTATTTAGCATGCATATTATATTCATATAATATTGTTTTAATATAACTATCATAAATTAAGGAATATCAATTAATAAAATATTGGTTTACATGTTAACTTAAATTATACAAACGAGTTATTATATGTTGACAACTTGACATGTTCTATTGCTATTATGAAACTGAAAGCACGGCCATAGCTGTTTTTTTTTATTAACATCAAAATACTTACCCATTACAACATAGAATCAAATGAATTAATTTATTTGATATTTTTGAACAAAATGTGTTCCCTAATTTTTTAGATTTTATATTTTTTATAATCAATCCATTAGTCCTCCATTAAGTAACATAAGTGGGATATTAATTAGAAGGTTTTTGAAAACTATTTGCATGAAAAGAAATGTACAAAATTAAATAATAAATGACTTTTTTTAATCTTAATGTAATTGCATGCGTCATAATTACTAGACGTCCAATAGCTGCCCATTACTAATCAATTAATTGTAGAAGAAATGAAAAGTTGAAAGGTCAATCAATAAAGAAAAACTTGAATTCGTTGCTATGCACTTATAATCAGTTTTCGCAATTTCTAAGTTTGGGTTCCCTTTTCTCGGCATTAAAAGCATTATATTTTGCTAGGATTAACAATCGTACAAAGTCTCAAACGATGTTTTAGGGAGATGTATGTTGATAAGGAAATCAATTGCATCGCTCATGGTTATTGAACCATTGTCGCTCACCATCGAATCATTGTCGCTCATGGTTATCGAATCATTGTGTTTTCTGCTTACAGTATTATTTTTTTTATGCCTAAACTTTTATTTCTGACTTAATTAGTGGTATTTGATGAAACCTTTTCTATTTTTTTTTAATTCTTCTTGGGATGTTATTTTCGGCATGAAAACTCTTCCAAAACCGGTTGGTTAGTCACTCTTCAATCATCATAGATGCCCAAATATAATTTAACCGTATAATTATTTCTCTCTTTCTATTTTGCCCTGGTGGCATCTCATCTTTTTATAATATGTATTGTAACTACAAATTATGCTTTTGTATCACATCGTATTTTTTGGAATCATGCCATGTACTATTTATGATTTTGTATCACTTATTAATTGTGAAAATCTTTTTTTTTTCTAAAAGAATTCGTAAAAATTGAGTTCATGACGTAATTGCGAGAAAAATATATATTATAGTTTAAGGAGCATTTGTGTGTACGATGATGAAGTTCAAGAGGTATTTTTACAATTATTTGAGTTTGGGGGATATTTTCCTACATGCTACCAATTTTTCTTTTGAGGGACATGTTACCAGTTGTAAAGGTAGTATTACAGTAACTTTGACGTTTTGATTTAAAATTATAAACTATATTCATTACCGCCGCGCGGGTTATGATACTAGTATTACTTAATTCAATTTGTCTTCTTAAAACCGATTGTTATAAAAAAATATAAATATAGAGTCAGTACATGGTCATTTAATCAATGATCATGACTACAGTAAGCAATCGCAACTTTTCAATATAGGGAAATCAACGGAAACATGTGAAGATTGTGGGGCTATATTCTGAAAAAAAAAAAAAAAAAAAAAAGAACAGACAAAAATGTATAAAAGATTATGTAATCCAAAGTTCATGTTTTATAGCTCCGAAGGCCGGGTCAAACTACAACCAAGGGTGGACCCAGAGGCATTTGGTGGGTGGCTCATGTCACCCCAACCTCTTCTCAACTGGTTTTGTTTTTTAATAAACTTAAATTTTTATAATAAATATATCATCATGAGCCACCCCTAGAATAAACTATTAAGGTATAGGTCTCTGGCCCTCGATTTTTTAAAGGTCCACGAACTTCAATCGTTCAGCTGTTTGTTGAAATAGGGCTCTCGACGCCATGAGAGATAGTAAAAACAGAGCTTGGTGTTTGCTGAAAAAGAAGGGTTTAGAAAGCGAAGATAGGACAATTGGTGGGCCCATATTCTTTCCTCATGCATTCCCTTTTACTTTGTTAAAAAAAATTATTTATTATGTAATATGTCAGTAAATTTTTTGAAAATAATGACTTGTAGTGTTAATAAAACTTAATGACCTTATATAGGTATAATTATATATGAAATTACATTCTAAATTACTCACATGTAATTTTTTTGTTCTATGAAATTATAGATATTCATATGTATAAAATTTTGAAAACATTATCCTTAATTTATCATAAATTTCAAAAATATTTTTATAGATTATATAATTCTAAAAAAATTTGTCAACAATTATTTAAAATTTTGGAAAAGAATAGTCTTGAGTTTTGAAAAAAATAGTCTTCAAAAATCATTTTAAAATTATGAAACTCAGTGTATTATTGAAAAAAAGCACTAATAAATAAGTAATCTTATTAACTTTTTTTTTTCGTTAAAAGACTATAATTTGATTTATTTATATTTTTGTCACCCCCGACTTAAAATCTTGGGATTGCCCCTGACTAAAACTACTTAAAGAACCGCCGACACTTTTTCCTATCTACTTGGCGTGAATCTGGAAGTATGTTTCGTTCCGGTAATAAATAAGAACCTATAATTTAATATTCTCTTTTACATATCCATTGGAGGTCTTATCGTCTCAACAATTAATCTGGGATGAGGGCCGTGTGTTTATAGAATAAGTGGAAAAAATTACCATACAATTGGTTCGTTACTGCCTCCATCTGGAAGACAATCTCATTTTTTGAACTCTACATCTACGATCCTGAAAATGAAATAACGTACAGAATGTCTACTATGCGTCGACAATTTCGAGCCACGAGAATTAGTGAAGAAGTAACTGAGGCCCTTTCAAAAATGTTGGAAGAAAATAACATATTGGTCACGTCATTTTGGATGAATTATGATAGATACAAATAAGCTTGGGATGCTTTTTTTCCATACGACTAATAAATACACGAAAAAAGATAGGCGTCAATACAATATGCATGTTGCTGATGAAGTCGTATGCCTAATAGTTGGGGATTTCAGTGAAAATAATTTTGAACGTTATGTAATAACAGAACACTGTACAAATGAGCTTCAAAGGATCACTGAACTCCATCCTGGCTTCATGGCAATGACTTACCCATTAATACACCCATATAGTGTGAGATCCCGTATTTTTAGAGTCCTCAAATAGAATAGACAGGTATTGATTCTATTTTTATTCTTTATTAATTTAGGATTTTTATATAAGATAATTGGATATATCTTTGATATTTTAATAAAAAATAATATTTTTTTATGTTATTTAATTAGCTGTGAAAATCATTATTAATTATGGTTATATTTAAACTCAATTAGGTTAGGGTTTCCACATATTCTCTTACTCTCTTCTTAGCCTCTCTCCCAAAACCTAAAAATCTCTCTAGAGAGAAAAGGGAGAAAAATTCTTTGATTCATTCATCCCATTAGCCAGAAAAATGTTTTTCTTCCATCATCATAAAGGTATGATGACGTTTATCCTCTTAATTCTTTTTATTTTTATTTTCGTAATCCTATGAAGCATAATTTTCTCGAATTTTTATCTCCTAAAATACTAATAGGTATTGGCTGAAATTTTAACCAGTACTTCGATTTGGTTCATAGAAGTTCCAGATTTAATTTTAGAATTTTTAGTGCACTCAATCGCTCGAAATCGTATTTTCAATCTTTCAATTTTATGGAAAAACCAAAAAAAAGTCTGCGGAACAGATTTTGATTTTAATTTTTATAAATTCATAGAGTCCGAATTAGGATTTTTATATAAAGATAGATGTTATACAGAAGTCAATTTATAGCATGTTTCATGTTTTACAAAATTCGAAAAGATGTCGGTATCTAACCCGAAACTGCGTTTTAGTATTTCTGCCGAATTAAAAAGTTAAGATGTAGTATAGTTGCAGCCTTTTTCTGAAAATTATCAAAACACAAAATTTGTTCAATTTCGAAAAATAATGACAGTTTGTGAAGAACACTTTTTCCAGATCCTTACCGATTTTGATATATCGAGAAAATACCTCAAAAGCCTTTTTGAAAACCGAAATCCCCGTTTAGCCTTTAGAGCATCGTTCGTAGAAGCGTCTCCGTCGGATTCGCAAGGAAGACAGTCGTACCGATTCAGGTGAGTTCAACCTCACTGCAATACGAATTACTTTGAAAATAAAAGTTTTGTTTGATATGTTTGATTGTGTTGTATGTTGATATGTGTGTCATATATCATTGAATGTGCATTCATTAGGATTGTTTGATACATGTAATTACAATTTAATGATATAAAGATAAATATGAAAGATTGATGCTGATTATGTGACGATCATGAATGATTGTCGAGAGATGTTGTTTTCCTTTAGCCAAAGGAATAAGGTACGGAATGTTGTTAGTTCATAAGCTTATGATAACAAGAACAAGAGAAACATAGTAATTAATAAAGTGTCGTACCACACCTCACGAGGAGGTTCTTAAAGTTAAGATTTTTCCCCGAGATGAGCGTATTGAGGACGGGATTTATCTTGCAGTTTAGCTAAACTGCCAAATTATGATTTCTTCCCGAGATGAGCGTATTAATGACGGAATTTATCATGCGGTATCATGAACAGCCAGATGTATTGGCTTAGGACTTCGGGACATGTACACCCCGTCGATCCAACAGCCCGCGCGCAAGTTGGTACGTACACAAGATGGTGATCACCTAGGAAAAGATTAGTAATAGATTCCAAAAACGTAAAAGTGAAGCATAATTAAACATTTGCGTGTTATGTTTTCTTTACATTATTATTTTGTGAGAAAATAGTTGTATCTCACTGAGCTTTAAGCTCACACAAAAGATTTTTCGTTCGTACTGTAGGTAAGAAACCTATGATATGATTTCATGGTGGATTGGACGGTGACGGTGGAGGATGTGCGAGGGATTGGGTGAATGGGTAATCAATGTGAAGATGTTTTCCGCATATTTTATTTCTTATACATTTTGGTTTTGAAAAAGAAATTCCTGATAAATATTTTTACTACGTACATATTTACTTACTTTACTTGAAGTTATAGAAAAATGGCCAAGTATTTTCAAAGTGTTTTAGAGTAGTTAGTAAGTGACGGCTTCGAAAAATTCGGGTCGTTACATATAGAGAAGGCGGGTTTCAAAAAAACATACAATTGCAAAACGTAGATGTCTAAACCACCAAAAGTCAAATGTTAACGATGAGACAATACTATTGTTTTCGACTTCAAAAACTCTTAAGCAAATGACACACTTTGTTTAGATCGGGAATATTATTGCAGCAGTATATCGTCGACGCGTATATGGCAATAGAAGAAGGGCATTTTCGATGGATACAGAATAATCAAAAGCAAGTACGTTCACACTTTTGGGATTAATGGATGCAGTTCAACGGGGAATCACTAACGCCAAAAAATATTGGAACATAAATAATATTACCTTCTTCACATACTGGAGTGGAGTGCCCCGCTATCAATCCAAAATTATAAGGACGCAATAGCAATTTGCAAATAGGCATGATATCCAGATCACATACTCACCTTTATATGCAACCTAAAGTGGCCACAGATAAATGAAATGCTTCGTTTAATGGAACAAGAGAATGATCCTAATAGTCTCGACATTGTTTGTCAAGTTTTTGAAATCAAACTCAAACAGTTGATGAAGGACTTGAAGAACGAAAAGCTTTTCAGGCACGTGATTGCATATAAGTTATAAACATCCATAAATATTATAATTTTTTGTATTTCCTTTTAATTTTTATATTAAATCAAGATAATAACTTTTCAAACTATTCCTTACGGGTTTATACGCTATCGAGTTTCGAAAAAAAAGCTTGCCAGATGCCTACATGTTGTTTTTATGGAACCAAAATTTTAGAACCCATTAGTGGAAGAAATCGATAAAATCGTCAGTGCTGAAATACCAAATTCATTAGCTGATCTAGAAGGGTTTAACGCATTTAGTAGACTCATGATCAATGGTCCTTTAGGAGTCGTTAACCCTAATTATCCATGTATGATTGGTGGACGATGTTCAAAGAATTATCCAAAATAATTCAGTCGCAAAACAACGGTTGATCCGGAAAATTTTCCCATATATAAAAGAAGGGATAATGTAGCTCACTTTGAAAAAAAATAGAAGGACGCTAGACAACCGTTCAGTGGTACCCCACAACATGAATTCGATTGTCAAGTTTGATGCCGACATCAACATCGAAGTCTATAATCATTCCAGAGCATTGAAGTACTTATTCAAGTATATTCACAAGGAATCAGATTGAACCACTGCAATTCTCAGCCACTCGGATTCAGACAAGGATAAAGGTGAAATCAAGTTTTACTTGGATAGTAGATACAAATCAACATCGGAATCATATTGGAGTATTTTGTAGTTTGACTTTCATTACAGATATACACCGATGGAAAGATTTTCATTCCATCTCCCATGTAAGCACACAGTTATCTTCGAAGAAAACCCAAATCTAGAAACAGTCATCACAAACCCAGGAGTCGCAAAAATAAAATTTACAAAATGGTTGGAAGCAAATAAAAAGTACGAAGATGCTACGAGTCTCACATATTCAGTATTTCCAACACAATGTGTATCGAATTCAATGGAGAAAACATAATCAAAGAATAAAAAAAGGTGTAACAATAGGTAGAATCTACTTTACCCATCCTTCAGCATGTGAACGTTTCTACATGCAGATGCTTCAAAATATTGTCAAAGGGTCTATTTAATTTGAAAAAATCAGAACAGTAAACAGAGTTACATACCCGGTGCTCAAGGGTGCATGCCACTCCCTTGGTTTATTAGACGATGACAAAGAATGGCTCGATTGCTTAGGAGAAGCAGCTAATTAGGCAACATGTCACGAGTTAAGGCATTTATTCTTGAAGATCCTAATTAATTGCCAAGTATCTAATGTTGCAACATTGTGGAACACCCATTATGAAAACCGTCGGAAGATGTGGTAGTAGCCCAACGCAAAAAAAAAAAAAAAAAATCAAGGGTAGAGATCTACATTGAGTAAAGAGAAGATAAGGGCGTACACCTTGATGGAAATTAAAACGATAATGTTGAAAATGGGAAAGAGTTAAACAGATTTTGACGAAATGCCATTTCCAGATAAATATCTCTGAAATAATTCCCATAACAGGTTGATTCA
Organism: Parietaria judaica; assembly: GCA_954871525.1. Classification (NCBI taxonomy): domain Eukaryota; kingdom Viridiplantae; phylum Streptophyta; class Magnoliopsida; order Rosales; family Urticaceae; genus Parietaria; species Parietaria judaica. The sequence continues at coordinate 15,131,044 of OX940868.1, forward strand.
TGAAGAGCTCGACTGTTGCAAAGAAGAATTACACTTCGCCCACGGGGAAGCATTTGTTTTCATTGAATCAATGTCAAAAATTGGCATACAATATGCGATTTTAAGTTCAATGATAAATGATTGCGGATATTTGATTTTCATTCACGGGCGTGGAGGAACATTGAAAACATATCTTTGGAATATAGTGGTCGAACTACTACGTTCAGAAGAAAAAATTGTATTGCAAGTAGCAACTTTGGGTATAGCGGCATTGTTACTGCCAAATGGTTGAACGGCCCATTCAAGGTTTCGAATACAAATCGACATAACGGCTGAATAAATATGCGGAATCCGACAATGAAAACAAATAACAAAACTGCTACATAAAACGCCTTGATTATTTGGGATGGGGCTCCCATGGCGCATAAGCATTGTTTTCAGGCTTAAATCGGATCTTAAGAGACATAAGCGGAGTGTGCAAAATCTCCGGGACAAAACCATTCGCGGGCCTAACCTTTGTTTATGGAGGAGATTTTTGACAAATCTTACCGGTCATCCCAAAGGAAAATCCAAGTGAAACTGTTGAGGCATCTTTGAATTCATCCTATTTATGGCCTTTCTTCACGTACCGTTTATGAGCTAAACGAGAACGTGCGCCTAAATAACGGTTCGTCGGGTGGAGTCAATGTTACCAAAATAAAAGAGTTTGAAAATATAGGAGATTGATCTACATATGCGGACAAGGAAAATGAATTACTTCAGTTGCCGCCAAAAATAGCAGCATCCACAGAAGTAGACCATGTAAGGAAACTGTTGACTTAGTTTATCCATCGTTGTTTTTCATGGTAATTTTTTTTTACAATAAAATATTAACATAATTATGTATATGAGTATAACATGTTTTTTAAAACATTTATGAGTATAATATGTTCAACATGCCTTATTGTTATTATTCCTGAACAACTATACATTAAAGCAATTTTTGTCACTTTGATAAGTTTTTTTCAATAAAGTCAAGATCCAAGATGAATACGTTATTGTATTTCGGACATCAACCAAGCTATTACAGTGGCGGAGCCAGGATTTCAATTTAGGTGGTGCCTTATAACAAAAATTTATAAAAAAAATCAACTATACAATTAACAACAATCAATAATAACATTGTAACATATATATATAAAGAAATTTTGTATCTATATTTTTATGTATAATAATGTATCCATATAATAAATAGTAAATATAATATTTTGAATAATATAATAAGCGAGTATAAAAATGCATCTATATATTTTAATAACTGAAAAGAAATAAACAAAAAAAAAAGCTTAAAAGATACAAAGAAAAAAAAATATGACTGGAAAAACACTTTTGCCAGTTGGGCTGAATGCTCTATGACTTCCTATTTGGTCTCATAAAATATTATAACGATATATAAAGTTTTTGTTTTTTTTGCTCAAACACTATTATTTTAATATTTTTCACGTTTTAAGGTGGTGCCCGGATGTACACTAGGCCCCACAAAGCTCCGCCTTTGAAGCTATACATAGGCGAACCAATTTTTTGGGGATTGACAAAAAAAGCCACAATTGTCGAAATACTATTCTGAAACTGTTACATTTCTAATAGGTTTTTTAAGTAGGGATAATAAAGATCTCCTTAAATTATTCAAACCCTAGGTTCGACAAGTTCGACATAGAAGTACATTATAAAATAAGATTAACATGATAAAAGGCAATAATTTTCTTTTTTCAATGATCGCAAATAAAAAAAATTAAGAACATAGAAACACATGAAAATAAAACGTCTCTCTGTATTTCTATTAACTAATGTTGATGTCGTTTTTTGGATCAAACACAATTGAGGCCCAAGTTGTGGATTTTAGGCCTGACCCTATGTCGTTGACGACGTGGCGGGCTTCTGTCGACTTTTTGGATGGGCCTAGGATGGCCCTGTTTCGGTGATGACAGATTTTGTTGTCAATGATAGTTCCTCCTAATTTCCGTTGACTCCGGGACGATTGCTGCTGACTTCAGGGTGAGGTTTTAATTGACCGATGTGGGGGCCCTGAGCAGGCTTTAGTGGCACTAGCCTGGTCAAAGGTCTCCTTGCCGTTCGGGGTCCTAGGCGATCCGGGCTACGCACTACCTGTTACCACAGGGCCGGAGGCCGGGGTTACAGGTCCGGGAACCACTCAGATCGTAGGTACCAGCGAACGGGGGAGTGCTTTTGACCAGGGAGTGAACCCCGGGAGGTTAGACTCTCGACCTGATATGGCCTGTTCTAGTCCGGGCTGGAACTGTCCACGGAGTCACGGTATCTTATTCATATCTGGGGACTAAGAGACAGAACTTAGGCCACGTTGAGCTTAGAACAAGGGCAGGTGGGGTCATGGACCTTCCCTAGGATTTTCTCCAGGGGATTCTCCTCAGAACGGTCCCTCAACCGTCCGGATCTTAGTGAAAATTCCCCTAGGTCGGGCCCCTCGTCCTGAATTGTGGGCCCAGGATCGTGTCCCCAAGCTATACCCTCAGCCGCGCAATGGACTGGAGATAGACCAGGCACCGCGTAGAACTAGGCCTATCAGGCGGGCCAAGGTTCAAGTAGGAATTTCACCAGGGCTTCCGCTTTTCGTAAATCTCTCACTTTTTAGGACCTGAAAAAAAAAGGGAACACCCGAATTCAAGGGAAACAGGGGGGGTACACCCTGATTCACCTCCGACGCACAACATTAAAACGGTATTTGAGGGGAGGCGAGTATATCGGGGGTAGAGAGAGAGAACTCGAGAAGATTCGAGTGAGTTCGAATGAGTTACCGTTTAACTAAACTGAGCTTCTATTTATGGTAGGGCCCGGGGGCCCACGTGTGATAAAATATTGTTCCAGGGGTCCCCGGGTAATTTTTTATTTATTTTCAGATCCCCAAATCAAGATGGACCGATCCCGGCCGTCCGTGCGGGATCGGACGGTCACGCAGCCCCCAAAAGGGGGCCACTTGGTCGCTCGGGATCAGCCAGGGCCCATCCGGGCCCTACGCGTGGCTTTCCCAAGCCTCGCCCCTCGCAAGTTGGCGAGGGGACGCCCACAAGTGGGGCTGGCCAAGGATCCGGGCCCTACACGTGGCCGATCAAAGCCAGCCCCTCGCAAGTGGGCGAGAGGGGGCTCAGGTGGGCCCCGCGAGGTGAGGCAGCCTCTAGGCTTGCCACGTGGCGTGATCCTGGAGGCTGTTGCCTCTGTGGGTCCCACCGAAGGGCCTCCGACGTCTTTTTCGCTACCGGGCCCGTCCCGTGTCCGTTTTTTATAAATTTTATGTCGTTTTTGGGTGTTTTCATATTTTTATGAACACCGGGACACTTTGTTTTTTTGAAAACAGGCCTCCGGAGGGAGTTTTGGGTTTTGAAATTGATTTAATTAATTCATAATCTTAATTAAAAGATTAATTGAATTAATTAATTAATTAAAGGAAATTAATACGATAATTCCCGTTTAATTAATTCGTTTACGAAAATCAATCCCGTTTTTACCCGTAACAACTAATATAATTAATAATCGATCACCACCGTGCGAAGCACGGTGCCGGTCTACTAGTTTTACCAAACCGAAAGAATTACGAAATAAAATTGGACATTAAAATAGTTAATATATAAGTTTCTAATATAAAAGAAATTTAGCTTCAAATATTTTTGAAGGGAATCCCTAACTTTATTTTACGAAATAATATTGGACATTAGTTATTTTCCTCAGTAGTTGAGCGGTATGACTGTTTTCTTTTAATAATATTCCTACGTCATGAAAACTTGTTCAAAGTTCAAACTACACATAGAAGTCATGCTGATTCAGTTCAGTTAAATTGAGCAGAATTTTAATGCAACGTTGTCCTTTTCTCCTCCTTCACCTATACTATTCAGATATATATATATATATATATATATATATATATATATATATATAATATAGGTATATGTATAGGCCGTGAGGGTGAAAAAGGACAACTATTCATAAAATTTCTATGATATATATATATATGTTTATGAGAAAACCAAAGTTATATAAAATATATATACGGATTAAAAGGCAATAATATGATATTATTGACCAAGTTATAGGATACGAGGCATTACTTATACATATATGAGAATTAATCCTTAAGACCTCGCAATAAAGATGGTACATGCTTACGGCCACTAAACAAAGATAGAGACCCGTTACAAGGTCGAATATTTGTAGATTACGGAGAGTAGACCAACATATATCAATGTATAGAGTTCGTGTTTCAAATCTCAAACAAACAATGAATAGAAAATATAAGACCGAGACACAAAAACTTACTTATATTAACGAAATAAAGGTCCCTCATCTTGTTCAGAATGTAATTTATTATTTAAATCAATCCTAGATGATAAAGATTATAAGTTCTCGAAACTTTTTTTTTAAATTTATTTCCCGTGCTCTCTCATTATATATGTTTGTTTTGTACTCTATCTATTTAACTCTTAACTCTTTACAGGACTAAACGAAAAAATTTACAAGCCATCCACTATATTTTTGATGATTGATAAACTACCATTATTTTTTCTCCTTCTTTATGGAGGTTTAAATCTCACAATGCCGAATTCCACATATAAGGTTGTTTAAAAAAAATAAAGGAGTAAGAATTAATATATTGACCGATTCATAAATGGAGCCAAGCACAAAACAATCACTAACAAGACATAAATAGACGATGTGAAATATTACAAGAAATTTATTAATATATATATATATATATATAATTCAATGTCAGACACAATCCAAATAATTCACAAAATTAGAAGCCATTCAAGGAGAAAGCACTTATTCTTCTAAGAATATAGCAACACGCAAAAAAGCAAGACAGAACTTTCTCTTACGTCAAATACTTATGACAATAATGTGCTCTTTCTAGAATTTAATTATAACACTCAAGTCTTGTCGTTTAACACACACGTACTATGACCTGATCTACATCGATTAATAAATTATTATCCTACATATATATATGGCTTGATCAGTATCAAAAGAAGGATATAATATATGTAAATGACAAATCTATGTTCACGTATACATGTCAAATTATGCCATGAGTTGACCTCAACTACGTCAACCAAATTTTTCTATCTAAAAAAAAATACTTACGTTAATTTCTGACTTTTTATTTTCATACTTTCTGCAGAAATCACGGATCTAGGGATATATATAATAACATATTAAAAAATTGAATCTTATTAGAGCTATGTTATATCTTTTCTGTTCTTTATATATGATTTTTAAAACATTCACGAAACATATATCTATACAAAATTATCCAAAGAGAAATAAAGTAATAAAACTAGAGTAAATATTCCTTTCACGAAGACATCACATTCGAAAATAACAACGACAAATGGCAATCATTCCTTTTTTACTTTATATAGTAAATCAACGGTCGAGATTGCACCTTACGTTGATTGACGTACAAACCAATACAAAAAAATTGATATGCCTTTGAATATATGATCCATCGTGTGAGCCGCGTTGAATTATTATAAAGAATGAAGTCTTACGAAGTGAATTGACATTTCTATCCTTTTCCCCGTCTATATATATATAATACCCCGAGCTCACTCTGAAATACTTCTCAAAACACAAATTCTCTCTCCCTCTCTCTCATCGGATTTTGAACGAATTGACCGAAGCTTTTGCAAGCTTAACGAAATGGCGGCCATAACCGAAGCATTGAAGCTCGAGTTCATCAAGCAACAACTCCTCGGCGACTTCTCTCCAGTAAGTCGCCCGAGTCTCCACCGAACGGAATCGCCATTGAAATACGGTTCAAAATCACTGAACGATTCTTCAGAGATCGATGTCTCCGATTACCTTGAACTCCTCGAGTTCGAATTGAAACACGAGATCATCGACCTCACGACTCCCAGAGCCAGCGAAACCTCGTTCGAGTTCGAATCGAAACCTAGTGTTTCGTTTGAATCGGAATCAGAATCAGTACCTAAGTCTAAGTCTCGGATCTCGGAGCAAAGAAAACCAACGCTGACTCTCTCGCTGCCGAGCAGGACTGAGTGGATCCGATTCTCCGGTCCCGTCGTTCCACCGCCGGCAGATACCACCGGAGAGAAGAGGCATTACCGAGGAGTCCGACAGAGGCCGTGGGGAAAATTCGCGGCAGAGATTCGGGATCCGAAGAGGCGAGGCTCGAGAGTTTGGCTCGGGACATTCGACAGCGCTATCGAAGCAGCCAGAGCGTACGACCGAGCCGCCTTCAAGCTCCGAGGTTCCAAGGCCATTCTAAACTTTCCATTGGAAGCTGGAAAGCCTTACTCAGTCTCGGTCTCGGATTCGGTCAGTTTGGTGGATCATAAGAAACGATATCGGGGTGAGCGAGGCGAGAAGGAGGTCGTAAAGAAGGAGAAGATGACGGAGTTCGAGGAAACCGTTAATTACATGAAGAGCGTGCCTTTGACACCGTCGGATTGGACGGCCGTTTGGGACGTGGCGGACGGGAGCGGCGCTTTTAATGTCCCGCCACTTTCACCACAGTTGATGGTTGTCTAAAATAGAATTCTGATTAAGTATTTTTTTTTTTTTTTTTCTAATCTTCTTTGATCATAACTATTTAAATTTAGCGTTAAAAAAATGGATATGTTTTATTCGGACTCTTGTTATTTGTTTTTTGTATGTAAATTGGAAGATACTTGTTTTGTTTGTGCATTGTGTTTCTTGTTTCCTTTTTATATAAAAATAATAAATACATTACCAGATCGATAATTTGAACATTAACTATATTCTTTAAAAGATTTAACCAAGAGAATCACATTATAAGGTTATAAATACATAAGATAAAATTGTATTTGGAACATTATAACGTTAAGATTTAGGAAAGGGAATCATATATATATATATATATGGAAACTTCAGTTTGTATTCCCGATTTAGCATGTGTTTGCGGAAAAATACCCGAATTAATGATATTACAAGAATATGCCCCAAACCCCTTACTTGAGTTAAACTAACCAAAGCTGGAAAAAAAAATTAAAAAACATTAACATGAAGTTTCCCAACCCTCCAGCTCCCGACCCTCCCCTCTGCACGACGCAGCCGACCCTCTCCTCTGCACAACGCAGCCCTCCTCTTTGCACGACGGAAGCCACGGACGGACCTCGGCGACCTTCTCTCTGCACGACGCAGCAGCCGACCTTCTCTCTGCACGACGAAGCCGACCTTCTCTCTGCACGACGAAACCCACCTCGCCGGCCTTCTCTCTGCACGGCGAAGCCGTCCTCTGCACGACGAAACCCTCCTCGCCCACCTTGCCCGTGGCTTGCTCAGGTTAGGCATTGATTTTTTCCGTTTGGTCCGTTGATTTCTGGTTGTTTAGGGCTAGATCCAGTGGTTGATTTCGTTGATTTCAGGTTGTTTAGGGCTAGATTTATGGGTTGTTTGGAGCACACAAACTGTTTGTGAATATGTCTAAATTAGAAACTTTTGGAGCACACAAACTGTTTGTGAAAATGTCTAAATTAGAAGCTTATGGTTGTATTTGTTTATGGTAGGAATGGATGTTTATTTGCAATACAGAGGTGAGTGGGTTCTAGACGGGTACTCTTGGGGGTACCGTCGGGGTAAAGGACATTGTTTTTGCGCAAACAAGAACATAACTTACGAAGAGTTTTGCGAGTTGTTGTACAAGGAACTTGGGATTGATCCAAAGGTGTACGATTTGAAGTTTGAGGTAGCATCCAAAATTGTCGGAGATCCACCAGTCACATTGACTTCGAAGTGCACGATAATGAAGATGGTCTTTCTAAGCACCGATATATTGTATGTGAAACAAGGTATTAAAAGCATTGATATCGTACCGACGGCGTGTGGTGAAGTTGAAAAAGAATTGGAGAGTCCGGTTGTTGGTAGTTCCCGTGGTAGTGCAAATTTCAAGATTCCGCAATCCGCCGACCGCCTTGAGAGTTTGCTAGAAGAAGAAAACCATGCCGTGGATTTAGATGTGGATGATGTTAACCTTGAATCGGTAACGTGAGATTTGCATAATAAACAAAAACAAAATCCCAAAACCTATGATCGAAACCTGAGATTTGCAGAGGGGTTTTTGGTCGACTGGGTTTCGTCGTGCAGAGAGAAGGGCGGCGAGGTGGGTTTCGTCGGCTGGCGTCGAAGGCGAGGGCGAGATGGTGGACGTCGAAGGCAAGGCGAGGCGAGGGCTCCGTCGTGGGTCACGCGGGAAAGAGAGGACTCGGGCTCTCAGTCGATGGGTCGTCGGCCTCTTGGGCTGAGAGGAAGAGAGAACTGAGAGAGGTCGGCGTCGTCGTCGTGCAGAGGTCGGGAGCTGGCTTCGTCGTCGTGCAGAGCGTGGGGAAGTGAGTAGAGGCGACAACAATGTCGTGAAACCCTAAGCCAAGGGGAGAGTCGGGAGCTGGAGGGTTGGGAACAAATTATGTTAATGTTTTTTAATTTTTTTTTTCAGCTTTGGTTAATTTAACTCAAGTGGGGGGTTTTCGGGCATATTTTTGTAATATCATTAACTCGGGTATCTTTCTGCAACCACATGCTAAACCGGGAATACAAACTGAAGTTTCCATATATATATATATATATATATGAACCTATATGAAACGTTCAAAAATTGAAGAAAGTGTCTGTTTATAATATTAAAGGATTAATGTTTTTAAAAAAGTCTTCTCTGGTATTTTTGTCACTATATACTCGCGTATTAGTACAGCATGGCTGCATGCATGAAAATGGCCATTTTTTCTTATATCATATATATGCAACACTGTTCATTTTAGAGAGGAAGCTTCAAATTTCTAAGAGTTAACCTAAAACGGAGCTCAATAGAAAAATTATAAATTATATTAGAAATCATTCAAGAATAATGTAAAATTAAATAATGCAACATAAATAGCCTAGCTTTATCATACAAAATAAAAAGAAAGATAGTTAATCTCTATTCAGTTTCATTTAACTCTTTATAATTAGGGTTTCTAGTCAAATCCTTCAGGGAAACTCTTTCATGAGAAATCAACAATAACACGCCTACACGAATCATTAGTGAAGTATTATTATGGCAAATATTTTCAAATATTCAACAGAACTAATACGTATAAGTCTGTACAGAATATTAATAAATGTGTAATTCTGAAAACGTATTGATTGAGTCCTTAAATATTATATTCCTAAGTTTTTATTTAATTCATACCGTCTAGATGATCTATGGTTTTAAATACTATTAAAAAGGTCAAATTATTTTGGCTATTGTACTGGTTTTTGTGAAAACGATATATTGCTTTCATAACTACGATTAGGTCAACTGAAGATCATGGAATGAGACTGACAAAAATATTTCTTATGGCTCTAGCTTCTAAGTATTTCACAAATTACAGCTTAATAATTTCAAACCATAACATAACCATGCACATGTGACACGTTATAAATCGAAAGTGTCAACTCAAAAAAGATAAATTAAGTTCTTAAGGTACTTATTCAATATAAATTTCTCAATATATTGGAAGTTTGGAACTGGAATATCTCGTCGCCGTAACCTTTTAGAGCTTTGCATAGTCAATTTTTGGGGAAAAATTGAAGCGAAATTTATTAACTTTGTCCGGCTGCTATCAATTTTAATTTTATGACCAGTATATATAAATCACCATTGTACAATTTCTAACATTTTAACGGAGCTCGATGACGCTAAATGCCAGGTGGCATGCCATTTGCAGCGCCACACACAAGGCATTTACTTGGCAAACGTTTTTATTGTGTTTCTAAAAGTCTAAGGTTTTGGTATCTTGAGTTATATCATCTCTTATTAAATAAGGGCATGCGGTCCATAGTGTGTCTTTTTTTAAGGAGAAATCGGATGTTTTTCTTCTTTCAAATATGTAGTCATATTGCAGTTCTTTCAAGGTCGGTCTTAAATTCGAAGGTGTCCTAAGTGAATAATAATTTTGAAGTTTTTGTTGAGATGATTGTTTAATTTTGATGGAGGGTAAAATAAAAAATTATTAGTTTTAAAATTTATTTTTGAGTCCCAAAAATTTAAGAATTTTTTTACTAGATACGCGAGCCTATACCTTCCTCAAACCCGACCCCTGATCCATGATCAGCTTTTTAGAGGCCAACACTTACAAACCCAGCTCCTCCACCTTCTATATGTTTGCCCTATGATGCATCGAATTAGAAGCCATTACTCTCAGGTTAAATAAGTTTATGCTCTCCATGGCTGATCTCTCTCTCTCTTTTTCTATATATTCTAAAGTAGTTTTCAATTTAGGATTTCATAATTCGAAATGTGGAATTTAATTCATTTATTTCTATTATGTATTTCTGAAAAAGTTTTAATTATTATTTTTTTCGTTGATTATGTTTTGTTATTGATAAGTATTTTATTAATATTTGGTTGAATTTACCGCATGCGATTTAAAGAAGGCCAAAAAATGAGAGGCTGTGGACCGACATTACTAACGTGGCGCCATCGCCACGGGTGACACACCAATGGTGTTTAAGGCCGCCGAGTCGCCGACCTTTGTTAAAATGCTATAAAATGGAGATTTTATCATTAATAAACAAAGATAGATCGGTAATTAGTGTAGCATTAATTGTTAAATAAAATCAATAACTTTTACCTATTTTTATCGTTTTGTTTAGTTATAGAATAGCCTTAAACTGTAACTTAGTCAGTCTTTTCACTACTCGTATTATGAAACTTCAAAGTTAATTCTGTTGAAACTTAACCAATCAGATCTTTCTTGATCATATAAATCGTTGACCCAATGTAGCATTTACACTTGCGTTACTATTTAGCGTGATTCCCTTGTCTTCGTCATTTCCCATTATATATACTATGTATTATATTGAGATCTTACGTTGGGAATTGAACGTTCATACTATTGAAAAAGATATATATATATATATATATATATAAGAATATAATTTTTAAAGAGCTCGACGTGGTGTTATATCGACCGAGATTATATAATAAACTTGCAGTTACATATGAACGCATTCATAAGAACGCTCAATCTATGAGCTATTACATAACTAACACAATCCATTATTTATATTTATAAAGTCAAAAGTCAAGGCACTTTTAAGATATAATATTGGTTTCGTTGACTGTTTCTTGTGCTATTCTTTGGTACCTTCTAAACGACGTTAGTCTCCTCAGCATACGTGGAAGATTGAATGGTAACCATGGAATAAATAATTAAATTATAAGCAAAATTATATTATACCTGCTGTTATATTGTGTTAATTGCAAATAGTGCAATTGTACGTATTGTTGGCAATGGCATGAACTTTAGCGTTTCTGCAACATTTTTTCTTAAGGCTCATATATTTTCTAAAATATGAAAGGAATTTTTTTTTTTTGCAGGAATTTTTTTTTTTCTTTTTCTTTTCTTTCTAAGAGTGCACAAGCAGCTCTTGAGAATGAGATAATGATATTTTCAAAAATAAAAATAAAAATGAATGAGATTATGATGTATTAGAATTTAAGTTTGGAATCCTGCTACCTTTCCTTTTAAAAAATTTGAATAGAGAAGATTAATGATTGTTGGTGTTTTCATTTAAGATCCTATTTTGCAACTTATAAAATTAAGTTAACAAAAAAAAAAAAGAGGACATCTTTATATAAGGATGTCCGGAATTCGGGCATTTAAAATTTTTCAAATACAATTTTATATTTTTAAACACGAGTCACTTTTTTCTTATAAATTGTATGATTTAATTTTTATTTTAAAGCAAAAACCAATGTTTCCCGATTATCAATTGGTTATACGTTTAGAGGGTTACCGATAAGTTTCTCAAGTTTTCCATATCGTTTTATGCTTTTTCATGAATTATCCATGGAAAACTTAGTCACTTTTCCATTAAACTTTCTAATTGATATCTTAATATTCGTGATTAGTCTAGATCTATTATTGTTCGATGATATCCCGTTTTTTACGCCTCAGCGTTGAGAAAAGTCATAGAAAAACCCAACAATGTAAAGGTTTGAATCAAATTTGTTTATAATCGTTTAGATCTTTAATCTTCAACATTATGAATTTGATAAATTAATCTTGATGAAATAATTTGTTTTTTATCTTGATGATTGTATATAGTTGAATATAGGTTTGTTTATGTGATTTACGTTTTGTTGATTGTGAGACTTGATGAAATAATCTCTTTTTTATTTTGAGACTTGATATTTGATATATGTTATGCTGCTTGTGTTTGTTGTTTGAGATTTGAGACATTATTATCTATCTATCATGCATGTTTGTATTTTATTTTATAGATATATCACGTTTGTGTTTGAAAGGGAGACTATGTTTACATATATAGTATTTTCAAATTTGAAGTATTTTGAAGACTATATAAAAATTGTGTTTAAATAATAATATATATGAAAATATTTATATTTTTTTCCATCGGTAAGTCCATGGTAACCGACTAACTCGTCGATAAGCTTTGATAACGCGGTAACGATATATTTTATACATTTTTCATTGATAGATGCATCGACAACTGATTAATTTATCGATAACGATAACTGATTTATCGGCCAAAATAATAGCTAAACAAATAATCTACAGCGCTAAAAAAATTCAGTTATTTTTTTAATATTCCAAAAAATTAAGGCTTAAAACATAAGATAGATAAGAAAAAGACACAATTAACGCTTACGATACCCGTAGAATCAGGTAATAATTAGTCCAAATTCATTGAACTAATCTTTATATAATAATATAATGGGGTCTAAGTCAAAAGCAGTTGTATCTAATATCTGTATAATAATGGCATATATATGCTTTTTCATGTTTTTGTGCATATATATGATACGACTCGGTAAGTTAGCTTATAATATGGATGACAGACTAATGTCTTCAACTTGAATAATTGTATTTAATGTTCTAAGCCAATTGCATGGATCACTAGACTTTAATAGCAAAATTTGACTTAGCATCATTAAAAAATAACTATACAAGAATCTTCGGGTTTTTTTATTTATTTTATTTTTTATAGCTAAATTATAAACCTAGATGTATTTGTAAACTTCGGACTAAAATACCCCTCAAGTCCCCCAAATTTCTCTCACGAGTTCACATGATCGCAGTGGCAGAGCCAGGATTTTTGTTGAGGTGGTGCCCAGCGGCGGAGCCAAAATTTTAGTTAAATTGAAGTCTTTAACAAATATTTGAGAATTTTTTTTAAAGTAAAATTGTAACTATTTTTTTCTTCAAGCATATAAATTACTCATGAATTAGCAATGTCATATCGCAAAAATGTACAAATAACAATATATGTTATATATATATATATATAGGGAAACTTCAATAAATATGCCCGGGAAAGCATGTGTTTTTGCAAAAGTACCCGAGTTTGTTAAATTACAAAACTATGCCCCAAAAGTGTTTATGTAAAGACAAAAGGTGTTTACGTAACATAAACAGTTTTTAGAGCATATTTTTAAAGTGTTTAAAAGTGTTTAAAAAGTGTTTATGTAAAGACAAAAAGTGTGTTGGGGCATAGTTTTGTAATTTAACAAACTCAGGTACTATTCCAAAAACACATGCTCTACCGGGCATACAAACTGAAGTTTCCCTATATATATATATATATATATATATATATATATATATATATATATATACCAATTGAGCACTACAATATACTACTTAAATAAATGAAATAAGAAAATCAAGAATTTTTAACATCTAAAATAGGATAATCAAAAGTAATGATATCAATCTTCAGTGCTATGTCGTTTTTATGAAAAGAAAATATGTCATTTTTTTTTAAAAAAATACATTAATTGAAATCACGTTAATTGCATTAAGTAATTATCATGTAAAAAATAATTAGTTATAAGAAAGTTAAGTAGTACTTGAACTTATTTAGCACTATAACACTGTTTTACATATATATTCCCTTTATATATCAACTAAAACTAAGAAGAAAAAAATAAACCAAAAAAATGAAGACCCAAGGACTTGAACTCATGTCAAGAGGAGAGGAGTGACTTGAAAAACAAAACTTCAACCAGTTGGACTGCTTGCATTTATTATTGATTATACAACTCATTAAGTACATAATATGTACCACAGTTTTTTATTTTTATTTAAAAAGCGTTATTTAATTTTTCTTTCACGTTGTTTTCAGGTGGTGCCCGGACATACTCGAGCCTACATGGCTCCGCCCCTGCATGATCGCATGCATGGCATTATGAGAAATCGCAATGTGTTACGAACATACTCTAATTCATTTATATTACTAGTCCCACTAATTTGTCCTAATTCGTTTCTGGTCACATTCTTATTTAAAGAGTTTATTATAACTACACTAGAACTTCATCCTTGCGTCAAGCTATTTCTATACGGGGTGGTAAAATTTTGTTAAATTAATACTCGATAAATTAATAACTTTAATAAAATAATACTTTTGTATAATCTCGACACTAACTAGCATTACTTAATTACCTATCTCGATAATATAATAAAATTCTCACTCTTAACAATATTAGTTTATAAAAATGTTACTGTAATCAAAGTCATATAAATTTCTTAATACTTATTCAGCTTTATAAAGTTCCACATATAACTACATGCTAAACTTAATTGTGTCACACTAGCAATTTATTGAATTAAGGGTTTCTCACTGAACCCGATTTAAGCTAATAAGTTAAACTTATTTTATCTCATACACGATCATTTGTGTGAGGTAATCAAAGAAGGGCCAGCCCTCCCTATAGGCGAGGGAGGTGCCGGCCTAGGGCCCCCGATTTTTTGGGGGCACATTTTTTTATATATATAATTATTTGTAAAAATATATTAACGAAATATTTTTACAAAAATGTTTTAAACATAAATTTTAATTTCAAATTTAAACCGAATCCCCTCAATAAAAATGAATTACAAAAATTACAAAATATCTAAGAAGGAAAAATCTTAAATCAAGCTCCATCCCTACCTAATCTGTAGACGGCGTCACGACAACCGCAAAATCGATAAAGAGTCGGAGACGGGAATAACTCAGCATTAGCGCCGGCGATTGACAATTATTTGTAGCTTCGAAGCTTTAACGTGACGAAAGAATAAGCCGTAACTCATAAGTTCCATCCTTTCTCTTTTCTTTGACAGTTCGACTACCATGTTCTCTCAAAGTTTATGCTCTTGTTCATATTATTTGACTTTGTTCTTCCAAGATATAGATATTTTACTTACTTCCTTTCCTTGCCTTTACCTTTGCCTCTGTCTCTGTGTTTGCTAGAATCAGTCAGTTTGCCTGAGTCACTTTATCAAAGTAATTGCAACTTTGATTAAATTACCGAAACATTCTTTCAAACATAAGTCTTGTTGATGCCGTTTTTTGGATCAAACACTTTGAGGCCCAAGTTGTGGATTTGGGCCTGGCCCAATGTCGTTTGCTGACGTGGCGGGCTTTTTGTAGACTTCTGCGTGGGCCTTGGTTGGCCTTTGTTACGGGGATGACAGATTTGCTGTCTGTAGTGGCTTTTGCTGTCAATGATAGTTCCCTCTGACCCCCGTTGACTTTGGGATGATTGCCATTCTGACGTCGGAGTGAGTTTTTAATTGGCCGATTCGGGGACTCTGAGTGGGTATCACTGGACTTTTCTTGGAACGAAGGTCTCGTGGCCGTTCAGGGTCCGAAGCGATCGGGGTGGCTCGCTACCTGTTACCGCAGAGTCTGGAGATGGCCAGGCCGGGTTTTATACAGGACCTGTTACCGCAGAGCCTGGAGTTGACCAGGCTGGGTTTTGTACAGGACCTGTTACCACTGAACCTGGGGATGTCCAGACCGGGTTTTGTACAGGTTCGGAGTCCACGCGGATCGGGGGTACCAGTGAACGGGGGAGTGCATTCGTCCAATATATGGGTCCAGAGATCCCTCTCAGGGTGATCCCTCGGTCGTCCGGATCTTAGAGGGAATTTCTCAGACCTGACCCTACGACCTGAATAGTGGGCCCCGTCACTTGTCCCCAGACTATCCCAACAGTCGTATGATAGACTGGAGATAGGCCGGACACAATGTGGAACGGAGCCTATCAGGCGGGTCGGGACCTTATGAAAATTCCTCCAGGGCTTCCGCTTTTATGAACTGTCTCACTTCTCTGAGCCTGAAAAATGTAACACCCGTGGTCAAGGGAAACAGGGGGGGGGGGGGGGGGGGGGGTACCCCCTGATTCACCTCCGACGCTCCACATTAGTATAATATTTGAGGGGAGGCGAGTATATCGAGGGTAGAGAGAGAGAGAGAACTCGAGTCGAGAGAGTTTGAATGAGTTACCGTTTTAACTGAACTGAGCTTCTATTTATAATAGGGTCCAGGGGCCCGATCGCAGTAAAATATTGTCCAGGGGGGGTCCCGGACAGTTTTATAATTGCATTTCAGTCCCTGGAAAAGATGGTCCGATCCCGGCCGTCCGCGCGAGATCGGACGGCCACCAAGCCCCCGAGGGGGGCCCGCCTTGTGTGAGACCGATGGGCAGGGTTAATCCCTGCCCTACACGTGGCCGCGGGGGCCCGCCCCAGCAAGTGGGCAGGCGCTGCTTCCCGCGCGCCCTCATCAGGCCCATCGGGGCCCTTCACTCGTCCTGCACGAGGACCGAGGCCCGCGCAGGTGTGGGATCACGCCATTTGGCGTGATCGTGTGCGTGCTGCCCCCAAGTGGGGGCTGAGGAGACCCCGGGTGGGGCCCGCGGGCTGGTGGCGGCGCAGGAGGCCGCCACGTGGCGTGGCCCTGACAGCCGCCGCCCCTGTGGGTCCCGCGAGTGTTTCCTCGGCCGTTTTCGCTCCCGAGCGCGTCCCGTGTCCGTTTTTCCCAAATTTTATGTCGTTTTTGGGGTTTTTCATATTTTTGCGAACACCGGGACACTTCGTTTTTCGAAAACGGGCCTCCGGAGGGAGTTTTGGGTTTTGAAATTGATTAATTTGATTAATAAAGATTTAATCAAATGTGTAATTAATTAACGGAAATTATGTTAATAATTCCCGTTTAATTAATTTATTTCGTAAAATCAATTCCGAGAATTACCCATAACAAGTCTTATAAACGCTTATAAACCATAAAGAAATTATTTTATTCATTCCAATTTAAATTGCACTCTGCTATACATTTCATAATCCATTTGTGATTTGTGAACCCTATTGTGTTTATTTATTCTGTAGATTTTCATAATCCAATGACTTTACAGGTGGAATGTTCAACGCAGGCTCTAACCTCGTCCTCAATTCAAGCGAAGTAATCCATATTATCGTAAGTGCGAACAGCAAGAATATTCAGCACTCGTCGGATTAAGAAATAATGGAAAATTAATTAAATTTTTATTTTCATGATCTCGTTCTTCGAGCACGTGAGAAGCTTTAATCACTGAGTAAAGTCTTTATTGTATTCTTCATGATCTTGTTCTTCGAGCACGGAAGTTCCAATCACCTAGTAAAACCTATATCAGTAGGAAATGCCCGAATCGGGATTTAGGTCCGTCTGACTTTTCAGGTCTGACCTGACCACATTTAACTAGCACGGTATTTGAGAAATTGATAATTAATTAATTAATTATGACCTAATGGGCCTGAACCCATATACTGGGCTCAAAAGCCCATTAGGTCATTTAACCTTGTACGTTATCTAAACCACACTTTCAAATTCGACAACTCTTGCTTCCAGAGAAAAGAAAATCCGCCCCTTACTCTAACAATACAGAGGACGAGTTTTCTCTCCTCGTGTTCCTGTCGGTTTGCCGTTCAATCACCGAGACAGACTTAGTTGTCAATCAAGGAGATTTCCGGTCTTAGAGAAATTCCCGCAGCGACGTGGTGGACGAGCTAGAGACTTTGCATCTGTGAAGCACGATCCAAATCGCACTGATCCCGAGCACGCAATCAGTGGAGAAATCGACATATTTTGGTATTGTTGGTACAAAAAGTCTTGTAACGTATCATATCTCTTATCTTATTATTCGAATATATTCTAAATCATAATTTCGATGATATCCCGGGATTTCCGCACCCGAGATTGAGAAAAGTCATCGAAAAACCCTACAATATCGTATTCATCACACGATGGAACACCTTCGATCGTCAATGCGTTAGAAACTCCTACAAAAGACTAATCTATGCTAGTCAAACACTGGAGATTGGATGAAGAGCCGAGACTCCTATGATGGGAGTTGGCGACGATGCAAAATCCCGACGAAGAGGTCGACGCCGGCGTGTCCACGTGTGTAAAGAGTGGTGAGAGAGAAACAAGTAGGCTGAGTTTTCTTTCTTATGAACTTTTAACGAGATTCAACCTTCAACCTCCTACTTATAAAGTCAGTGCTTTGACTTATTGAACTTTACTAATTAAACCTCATTGAGCCTTAATTAATCAATATGAACTGTAGTAGCTAGGCCCAAGCGGCTCAATCTTAGCCTTAGGATATCATGTAAAACTCTTTCAATCTCTCACGTACCAAACAACATATTATATCTCAAAGTTATCTCTCTATTATTTTTGTAAACACATTATTACGAATATCGAGATAAATATTTAATAAACGCACTAGTCTGATCTGAGGTATTCAACTTGTAGTTTCTTTTATGACTCAAGGTTTCAAGAAAATGTCAAAATCTGTTTTTAGTAATTAAAACCACCAACTAATAAAAATATGGACCAATATACCCTTCTTCTTTTTTTTACGTGTGGATATAATAAATAACGTATTTTTTTAATTATTAATTACAGTTTTTAGATATCGATTAAAATTAAATAAAATCATTTTGAATTAATTAAACATATGTTACTTAAATATAGCATTGGAAATAATTAATTACTTGCTCAAAATTCGAGGTGGGCCCTTTCATTTTTTCATTTCCGAGGCGAGACGAGATCTGCGGTTTTACTTGAAGTAAGTCTTTCAGACCCGAGTAACTTTTTATTTTGTTACCCTTTTCACGCACCGTTTTTTCCGGAGTGTTGCGCTTTTAGTGGTCTTTGTCGCAGCTCGGTTTTTATAACATGCCCTTCGGATCGATTTTTGTAAAAATCGAGTGGAAGTCGAGTTGGTTCGGGAAAAAACCGTGTTCGAACTTCTCTCTGGCTCTCATGGGGAACCAGACCGATGCCACAGCCGCCCAGCCAGCGTCCACCGTCGCCGGAGAAGACCCTCGTCGGGGTCGTCCGAGTCCGGCGAGGCCAGTGGAGGAGGAGGGCAGCGTTCGTGGCTGCGAGGTGGAGCAAGGAGCCGCGGGCTCGCCTGCGCGGGCAATTGGCGAGGTCGGCCAAGCCCTAGGCGGCGCCGCGCGGCTTGCCGTCGACGGAGGAGGGCCCCGCGAGGTCCGGGGGGCCGCTGCGAGTCCGTCGGTGCCGGCGGCACTCGGTGGCGAGGCCGGTAGAGAGCGGGCGGAGTCGCTCCTCCCGCGGGTTTCAGGCAAGGTCGGGCTTGCTCTCGCCGGCGCGGAGGAGCTCGCCGTTGCCGGATGCGGTCTGCACGAGGCTCGAGGGGTCCGGGCGATCTCGCCTGTGCGGTCGCCTAGCGCCGTGGTAGTCGGCGGTGGCCCGGCTGGGCTGAGCCCTCCGCGAGGTTCGCGCGAGGTCAGGCTCGCCTCTGCCGGGGCAGATCCCGCCGTGGTGGCCGGAGCGGGGTCCCTCGTGGGCCGGGAGGCCCCGGCGATCTCGTCTGTGGGCTCGCCGCCGAGGGTGAGCGGGCGGAACCGGTCCCCTCGCGAGGGTCCGACGAGGCCCGTGAGAGCGTGGTGGGGCCCCTCGTTGCCGGGGTTAGCTTCGGCGTGCCCCGGGAGGTCCGGGCGATCCGGTCGGGGGCGGCGAGGAGCCGCCCTGAGGTCGGAGGTGGCGAGTGGGCCCAGGGGGGCCCGAGCGTGTTCGGCGAGGACGAGGCCGTCCGTGGTGGGGCCCGGTGGTCTTTTCCCGCCGATGTCCGCCTCCCCGAGGTCCGGGGAGGTGGCGTGACTTGGTCCGTGGTGGGGTCACCCTCTGGGAGGGTGGCCGGTGGTCGCGGTGCCGAGGTTCCCTCTTCGGGAGCCGTCGGTCCCGCCGGGCTCCTCGTGGGCCCAAACTTTTTCAGTTTGGCTTCGGGGCAGGTTTCCGTTAGTGAGGGCGCGTTGATTCTGTTCCCTCCTTTTTCAGGTGGGGTCCGCGCCTTAATTCTTAGCCCGGGTGCGGGATTAGAATTTTCAGCTCCGGAAATATCCCGGGACTTTTCAATTCCCGGGTGGGCCCGGCCTTCGGCGCCAGCCTCTTCGGCTGGCGTTGGCGGGCCATCTTCTTCCCCTCTCGGCGGGGTTCCGAGAGGGCATTCTTCGTTAATGTCTCCGGCGGCGGAGCCGGATACTCATTTGGTTGGTGCAGGTACCCATCTTATGGCCATTGGCACGGGCGGATCGCGTCATAGAGCCGTCATAGCAGGCGGGTCATGTCCGATTTTTCATCGGAATGTGGGGAGGCGGGTTGATCCTGATCAGGAGGCTCCCACCCGGTTTTGGTTTGACCCGCCTTTGGATTGTTCGGATATCGATGTTCCGAGCGTCGTTTCCCCCGATGATCTGGCGGAATTCTATCGGGATGAGGAGCTGGTCCCTGTCGAGGGCGTTTGTGCGCCGTCGGAGGGTTCATTGCCCAGCTGTCCTCCCGACGGGATGGTGGCGGTGCCTTTGGAGAGCATTCGCCTTGGATTTTCCCTCCCAATCCCTCCATTGCTGGAGGAGATTTTGGTCCGCACCGGCTTGCATCCGATCCAGCTAGGCCCGGATGCTTGCCGGTATATCGCCGGGTGTTACTCGATGTGGCGGGAGGAACGTGGTCGCGCCCTTTCGGCTGACCAACTTTTACAGTTCTTCATGCTCCGCCTCTATTGGGGTATGCGGGGTCTCGAAAATTGGTGTGTCCTTGATTCCGATCAGGGCGTTGGCGTTGCCGGCCTTCATCAGTATTCGGACCCCGACTGGCATAGTCGCTGGGTGTGGGTCCCGCATGGTCTTTTGGGATCTGTTCCCCGGCGCCTAGTCTCGCCCCCGCCCCGTTCTCGCCCGACTTTTGGGAGTTTTGACTTTGGCAGCCTTTTTATGTCAAGGTTGTTAACTCCCGGGTATTTTGCTCCGTTTCTGGAGCGGTCGGCGTGGGTTTCGTCGGGGTGGCTTCCGGCCAATCGTTTGTTGGTACCGCGCTGGGCTTCTTTGGAGGGGCCCCAGTCTTTTCACGGTTTCTTTTTCACTTTGCTGGTTTGCCTTGTAACTTGATTCGTCTTGCTTCTAACTCTGTTTTTGCTTTTGCAGGTATGGCTGGAGAAGACAACACGGGCGACTCCGGGAGGACCGTCTCCGGGGTTTTGGTGCGCCGAACCCGTCGACCGACGCGGGCCACTTGAGATGATGAGGAGCGACGTCGGGTGAGGGGAACCCATTCTCGGGGGAAGGCCCCGAGTACTGCCGCGGGTGCGTCGTCGTCGCATGCGGCGGTTCACGAGCCATCCGTTTTCGACTATGCTCCTCCATTTGGGGAGCTTGGCGTGGCCGGGCAGACCCTGCCCCCGGTATTTTCGGCTTCTCTGTACGACTTATTCAGTCGCTCTTGCCTTTTTGTTTTGGCTCATCCGTGTATATGCAGGAGATTGCCTCTCTCCGTGCCCGGAACGCTTCCCTGGAACGCGAGAACCAGGAGTATCGGTCCAGGGCCGAGATCTCACAGGGCGGGATGACAACTGCCCTCCGTCTGCTTCATGAGGCTCAGGAGACTCGGGAGCGATTGGCGGGCCAGCTGGCTCGCGGCTCCGTGGAGTATCATCGGACGGCTTCCGCGCTTGTTTCAACGCGGAGTCGCATCGCTGCGCTGGAGGCCGATCTTCGGGACACGCGGAGCAGCATGTCGGAGGTCGCAGACACCCGTTTCTGGGAGGGCTTCGTCTCCGTCTTCATCTCCTTGGCGATGTCCAACCAAGGAGTCCCGCTCTCTGTTGCCGTTTTGACGGAGCAGTACCAGCTCCCGGCTCATGTTAGGGCGACCCTGGAGCATTATGTGGCGGCGATTCCGGCTCCTCCTCCAGCGGTCCATCCCGATCCTCTGGCAGCGCTGGCGGGATTTGGTGATCCTGCCGCCGGCTACATAGGTGCTTATGATGCTACCGGTAGCAGCACGGGCGACTTTCCGCACTTCGGGGGCCATGGAGCGGAGTAGCGCGTTTCTTTGTACTCTTTCTTTCAGAGTTTTTGCAGCCTCCACCGCCTGTGGTGGGGTTTTGACTGACGCCTTCTGGGCACGGCTTGTATATATTTGACTTTAGTTGCCATTTTGTATATCACGTCTTTTCGTGCCTCGATTGAGGTTGCGCCGGCTTTATTTCGTTGTTCGTGTTGGTTTCCGCTTTTCTCGGTTTTACCCCTTCTTTCTTTTGCTGCAGGTGTCTACTATTCCAGACGGTTCGGCTCAGTTTCCGATTCTTACATCGGTGGTGGTTTCGACGTATCTGACGTACTTTGCGCCTTTCGAGATAGATTTTCGACCCCCCGAGCCTTGTTGAGCTTTCTTCGGGGCGGTCTTTATCCGGCTTTCTGCCAGAGCTGTGTCTCCGGCTTTGTTCTTAGATGCCTGAGCAGGTGGGGTCGGGGTCCCGGCCTCACCGGGGCTTCGTGCCGTGAGGACGCTTGTGAGGCGTTTGGCTTCTCCGAAGTCGGCGCTTATGAGGCGGCTTACTGTCTCGGGTGCCGAGGTTGGCGCCTGGGAGGGCGGCTTATAGTTTCGGACTTAGCGCCTGAGCAGGCCGGATCGAGGTCCGGGCCGTGCTAGGACTTGTGCCAGGAGGACGCTTGTGAGGCGTTTGGCTTCTCCGAAGTCGGCGCTTATGAGGCGGCTTACTGTCTCGGGTGCCGAGGTCGGCGCCTGGGAGGGCGGCTTACAGTTTCGGACTTGGTTGCCTGAACAAGCGGGACCGGGGTCCGGGCTTTGTTTAGGGCCTTTTTTTATATATATATATATATATGTCTCTTTGCCTATTCCCGTTAACCCCCCAGTTTTTTAGTAATACGTTAGGGTTGGGAAAAAACTATACAAGTAGAGACATATGTGATAGTCGAAATGACAATTTTCTATTGATTTGGCACTTCTTGTGGTGCCTTCTTTTACATAGATTGGTACATCGGAGCTATTTCCGGACCGATTGGGGTGTTCTGTGGCGGAGACGATGGTATCGAGCGTGTTCCTTGCGAGCTTTTCTGCTTGTGTTGGAGCCTTTTGTTTTTGTTTTTTCTTAGCTTCAACCTGGATCGGAACATTCCAGGGAAAATTTTCCCTAGACTGGTCGGGCTCCCGGTCGTCGCTTAGTTTGTTTGGTTCCGTACTTCGCAGGTTTCTCGCTCCGGGTGTACGACTCGTTTCTCGTCTCGTGCCGGCTTACTGGTAGTATTGCTTCAGATGCTCGACGTTCCAGGGACGGGGAATCTCCTTACCCCCCATCTCTTCCAGTCGATAAGTTCCGTCTCTGATGATCTCGGTGACGCGATAGGGACCTTCCCAGGTGGGCCCCAGAACTCCGGCTCCCTGAACTTGTGTGTTCTGCCCCACTTTCCTGAGGACAAGGCCGCCTTCAAGAAAGCGTCTTGCCTTGACTTTCGAATTGTAGTATCGCTCTACAATTCGCTTTTGGGCCGCTAGGCGGGTGTAGGCGTCGTTTCTCCTTTCTTCAAGGAGGTCGAGCTCGGCTCTTAGCGCTTTGGAGTTTCGCTCCGGGTCGTAGAGTTCGACCCGTGGTGATGGCACTGTGATCTCCGCGGGGATGACCGCCTCGACGCCATACGTTAGAGCGAATGGAGTTTCACCCGTTGCGTTTCTGGCGGTGGTGCGGTACGCCCAGAGCACGGCTTGCATTTCTTCGGCCCATTTCCCTTTCTTCTCGTCAAGTTTCTTTTTCAGGATTGCCTTGATATCCTTGTTGACTGACTCGACTTGGCCGTTGGCTTGTGGGTAGACTGGGGAGGAATAAGTGTTGTTTATTCCGAGGTCTTGACAGAACGATCGGAGGTCCGAGTTGTTGAACTGTTTGGCGTTGTCGGTGATGATGGACTCGGGGATCCCGTGTCGGCACACTATATTGCGCCAGATGAAGTTCGTTGTGTTCGTCTGAGTGATCTTTGCCATCGGTTCTGCTTCGACCCACTTGGTGAAGTAGTCGATGGCGACTATGGCGTATTCCACCCCTCCTGGCGCCTTTGGGAGTTTTCCGATCAGGTCGATCCCCCATTTTGCGAAGGGACGGGGGACCATCACAGGGCAGAGTGGGACCGCCGGCTGTCGCGGGATTTGCGCGAACCTTTGGCATCTGTCACATCTTCGCGCCATTTCGGCGGAGTCTTTCTTGAGAGTGGGCCATAAGTACCCTTGTTTCAGGGCCTTCAGAGCCAGAGATCGTCCAGCGTAGTGGTTTCCGCAAATTCCTTCGTGGATTTCGCGGAGGACTAGGTTGGCGTCTTCTTCTTCGAGGCATTTCAGGAGAGGTTGCATGAAGCCTCGTTTGTAGAGTTCTCCGTTGTGCAACACATATCTTGTTGCTCGGAGCTTGAGCTGCCTGGCTTCTTTGCGATCGGCCGGGAGAGTACCGTGTCTCAGGTATTCTTTCACCGGGGCGGTCCAGCTTTCGCCGGGTTCACTTGCCAGGGATAGGATTTCCTCGTCAGTAGTTGGGGTTGTTTCTTTCTCGAGCCCCTTCGTCATTTCAGTTCTGGTTTCAACGTCAGGGGATTCGGGCTTCTTTATCGAAGGCTGGCTGAGGGCTTCGATCGGGACTTTTTCCAGTCCTTCGTCGCCCGCCCCGGAAGCGGCCCTTGCCAGGGCGTCAGCTTTCTAGTTCTCGTCTCGCGGAATCTGCGTGATCTCGTACCAGGATAGTGGCTCTAGACGTCGTTTCGTTTCTGCCAGATATGCCACCATGTGAGCTTCCTTTTCCTGGTACTCGCCTTCTACTTGTATCACTATTAGTTGGGAGTCGCAGTGGATTCGCAGGTTCTTCACCTGGAGCTCGTGTGCGATTTGCAGTCCGGCTAGCAGTGCTTTGTATTCAGCCTCGTTGTTTGAAGCCTTGAACTCGAAGCGGAGGGCGTAACGGAGTTTTTCACCGTCGGGGTTGGTGAGGACCACCCCGGCCCCGGACCCGTGCATGTTTGAGGCGCCGTCGACGTGGAGGCTCCAAGTCGGGCAGTCGGGGGTACTTTTTCTCTTTGGTGGCTTGGGTGCTTCGTTCATTTCTTCCTCGGTTTCGACCTCGGTGTCGTATGTGAACTCGGCGATGAAATCTGCCACGGCTTGGCCTTTGATGGCTGCCCTTGCCTGGTACTCGACGCCGTATTCTCCTAGCTCTTGCGACCAGATAGCCATTCGTGGGGAGGTTCCTTTGAGCAGTGCCTTTCGGACTGGGTGCTCCGTTCTTACGACTATCTGGTGAGCCTGGAAATACGGGCGGAGTTTCTTCGCGGCGGTGACCAGGGCTTGTGCCAGTTTCTCGATTTGCGTGTAACGCGTTTCAGCGTCAAGGAGGGCCTTGCTGATGTAATAGATCGGCAGTTGCCTCTTGTCTTCTTCCCGGACCAGCACAGCGCTTACTGCTCGAATTGACACCGAGAGGTAGAGGTAGAGTGATTCCTCCTCCTTTGGTTTTGACAGTAAGGGTGGTGATCCGAGATAGGCTTTCAGCTCCTGGAAGGCGGCTTCGCACTTCTCGTTCCAGACAAAGTTCTTTCCACCCTTCAGGGCTTGAAAGAAAGGCTGGCATCGATCCGTGGCTTTTGAGACGAACCTTCCTAGAGCGTTGATTCTTCCGTTCAGGCTTTGCACCTCTTTGATCCGTTGCGGGCTTCTCATCTCGAGGAGGGCCTTGATCTTCTCAGGGTTAGCCTCAATACCTCGTCTGTTGACGATGTATCCCAGGAACTTCCCGGACTAGACCCCGAAGGCGCACTTGGCTGGATTTAGCTTCATCTGATACTTTCTCAGTAACAGGAATGTCTCTCGCAGGTCGTTGACGTGGTCTTCTTCCCAAAGACTTTTCACAATCATGTCGTCCACGTATACTTCCATAGTCTTCCCGATTAGTGGGGCGAAAATCTTGTTGACCAGGCGTTGGTACGTGGCTCCGGCGTTCTTGAGTCCGAATGGCATGACTTTATAGCAATAGAGTCCCCGATCAGTCACGAATGTCGTGTGTATCTGGTCAGGCTTGTGCATTCGGATTTGATTGTATCCTGAGTATGCGTCCATCATGCTCATGAGCTGGTGGCCGGCGGTGGCATCTACCAACTGGTCTATTCTTGGCAGCGGGAAACAATCTTTGGGGCATGCTGCGTTGAGGTCGGAATAATCTATGCAGATTCTCCACTTCCCGTTTGGTTTCTTCACCATCACTACGTTGGATACCCAGTCGGGATACGTCACTTCCTTGATGAAGTCGGAGGAGATGAGTTTGTTGACCTCTTCGCTGATCGCCTGATATCGTTCGGGGTTGAAGGCGCGCCGGCGTTGGATCTTCGGCGCTCTTCCTGCTTCGATATTCAATCGGTGGACGGCAATTTCAGGGTCGATGCCAGGCATGTCGGCGTGTGACCAAGCAAACACATCCTTGAATTCTCTTAAGAATGCGATCAGCCTGGTCTTGATCATGACTGGGAGTTGGGCCCCGATTCTGACCGTCCTTTCGGGCCGGTCAGCCGAGATCGGGATTTTTGTCACTTCCGATGAAGGTTCCATGGTGGGCTTGCGCCTGTCATCCCGAGGGTCCAGCTCACCAAACATTCTTGCGTTCCTGGGGCACTCGGGAAGTTCTTCCTCGAGTTGGCATATCGTGTTGATAACCGACTCGTTCTTCCCGGGTTTTGTACCCTGGGCGTAGCAATTC
The DNA here is from genome assembly GCA_954871525.1 of Parietaria judaica. NCBI lineage: Eukaryota > Viridiplantae > Streptophyta > Magnoliopsida > Rosales > Urticaceae > Parietaria > Parietaria judaica. Next base: position 15,157,916 of record OX940868.1, read on the forward strand.
CTGGATTCCTGCTGACTACCTTTCATAACTCCTACCCCATTTTCCGTTGGGAATTTGACGAGTAGATGAAAGGTAGACGCGATGGCTTGCAGTTTGTTGAGGCTGGGTCGTCCCAGAATGACATTGTAGGCCGAAGGTTGGTCTACCACCAGGTACCTGATCATCTTGGTGGTCAAAGCTCCGCCCTCGGATCCGAATGTCGTGGGTAGGGTGATGGCGCCCTCGGTATAGACGGGCTTTCCGCTAAAACCGTAAAGAGGTGTCTTTACCGGTGTGGGGATCAACCCTCCGAGGTTCATTTGGATCAAGGCGGATTTGAAGATGACGTCGGCGGAGCATCCGTTGTCAATCAGGACTCGCCGAACTCGGCTGTTGGCGACTAGTATATCAGTCACGATGGCGTCATTGTGCGGGTGACAGATTCTCCGAGCCTCCTGCTCGGTGAAAGTGATTTCTTGACTGGGGAGCATGTGGGGTGCTCCTCCGAGGTGGGTGACATTGACTTGATGGACGTCAAAGTCTTCCCCGAGGGATCTGGCGTATCGCTTTCGTTGATTACACGAATCTCCGGTCTCGGGTCCGCCCATGATGGTTGATATGACGTGGAACTGGGAAGGCCTGCCCTCTTCTGGCGCTTTTCCAGCGCGAGATTGAACGGGGCTAACTTCACGTTGGGGTCTGATGTCTTGCTGGCTCTGGTTGCGGGTGTTCCCGCTTCCTGAGACTAGTTTCTTGACGAACTCCTTGAGTTGTCCGTCTTGAATCAGTTGCTCGATCTGCCTTTTCAGCTGATAGCATTCTGATGTTGTATGGCCGTGATCCTGGTGGTATTCGCAGTATCGGCTCATGTCTTTCTTGGCATTTTTCTTGAGTGGCGGTGGTCTCCCGAATTTATCTCCATGGAGGCTGAAGATTGTTGCGGGTGAGGCCGTCAGAGGAGTGAAGTTTGCATCTTTCCGGAATTTATCCGTCCGTTTATGCAACGGTGGTCTGTTTCCGGAGTTGGGCTGAGGGCGCTGCTTTTTACTCGGCGATATGCCGCTATCACCTTTTCGGTCGTTGCGACTCTGTTCGTCAGAATTGAACTGGTTCCTGCCGCCGAAATATTCGTCGACAGCAATGTCTTCGGCTGCCCTTGCCATCAATTCGGCCATTGAGGCTGGCCTCTTCTTGACAAGGGAGCGAGAGAAATCGCATAGCGGCAGGCCGTCGATCACGGCGGTAATGGCGTCGTCGTCTGTGTAACTGGTAACTTTGTTTGATTCCTCGACGAACCTTTTCAGGTACGTCTGTAATGTCTCGTCCTTGCGCTGCTTGAGAGTCCACAGGTAGGACTTTGGCTTGCGCTGCGAGATTGAGCTTGCGAAACGTGAAGTGAATCGCTCTGCGAGTTCGTCGAAGGACCCGATGGACCCTTTCGGAAGGCGTTGGTACCATTCGAAGGCGGGTCCCGCAAGAGTGAGGCAGAAAGCCTGACACATTGTGGCGGGTGAGCACTTCTTTACCCGCATGTTGAACTGGTATTGCACCAGGTGGTAAGTTGGTTCGGTAGAGCCGTCGTAGACGAGGTTTAGTGGGAATCTCAGATCTCCGTCGAGATCCTCGGCGAGCAGGCGATCCTCCAGAGGGGAGATGTTCCCCTCAGCTAAGCTTCGTGTCACGGGGTTAGTGCTTTGGGCCGCCGTGAGCCTCTGCATTTCTCGTTCGAGGGTCTGGAGCTTGCTTTTGAGGTCCTCGTACGGCGGGGTTGCCGCCTGAGTGCCTATTGCGCGGATGACATATTCTCCCTCCTGGTGCCGGGGGCGCCGGGAGTTGTCGGATCTCCCTGAACTGCCGTCACTACCAGATTCCTCGGGTTCGTGAGATCTTTCCCTTTTTCGGCTTTTGCGTTGCCGATGGTCTCTTTGTTGTCCGGTGTGGTCTAGGCGGTGCCGGAGATCCTCCTCGTCGCTCGGGGCATGCCTCTGTCGCCGACGTTCCCTTCGCCGGCTTCTAGCATTGTTGGTGGCACCTTCGTACCCCCCGAGCCGATCAAAGGCTGATCGCCGGGTGGTTTGTGATTGTGCTGGCCCCTGAGAGTTTTCAGGAACGGGGCGTTCTTCGTTTGCCTCTTTCTGGGTGAGTTCGAGGGCTTCTTCAGGGCTCTCCTCCTCTCCTTCGTTGGCGTGTTTGCCTTCGAAGTGTTTGGAGATGAGTCCTGTTAGCCGAAAAAGACTTTCTTCGACTCGGACCAATCTTTCCTCGTTGTGAGCTGACTCACGACGGGCGCTTGTCTCTGGCAGGATACGGACCTGCTTTCGACGAGCTTGGGTCTTGGCTCGAGTGTTTAGGGCGATGCTCTCTGTGGGGTGAGAGGGCGTGCCTTCCGTTGATTGGGATGACATTCTCTGATTTGTGGGATCAGAGCGTCGTTCTGCTAGTGGGGTTGTTCAGAGGACTGACTTCGTGGACACCCCCTCCTTCTAGCGCCAAAATGTTGATGCCGTTTTTTGGATCAAACACTGTTGAGGCCCAAGTTGTGGATTTGGGCCTGGCCCAATGTCGTTTGCTGACGTGGCGGGCTTTTTGTAGACTTCTGCGTGGGCCTTGGTTGGCCTTTGTTACGGGGATGACAGATTTGCTGTAGTGGCTTTTGCTGTCAATGATAGTTCCCTCTGACCCCCGTTGACTTTGGGATGATTGCCATTCTGACGTCGGAGTGAGTTTTTAATTGGCCGATTCGGGGACTCTGAGTGGGTATCACTGGACTTTTCTTGGAACGAAGGTCTCGTGGCCGTTCAGGGTCCGAAGCGATCGGGGTGGCTCGCTACCTGTTACCGCAGAGTCTGGAGATGGCCAGGCCGGGTTTTATACAGGACCTGTTACCGCAGAGCCTGGAGTTGACCAGGCTGGGTTTTGTACAGGACCTGTTACCACTGAACCTGGGGATGTCCAGACCGGGTTTTGTACAGGTTCGGAGTCCACGCGGATCGGGGGTACCAGTGAACGGGGGAGTGCATTCGTCCAATATATGGGTCCAGAGATCCCTCTCAGGGTGATCCCTCGGTCGTCCGGATCTTAGAGGGAATTTCTCAGACCTGACCCTACGACCTGAATAGTGGGCCCCGTCACTTGTCCCCAGACTATCCCAACAGTCGTATGATAGACTGGAGATAGGCCGGACACAATGTGGAACGGAGCCTATCAGGCGGGTCGGGACCTTATGAAAATTCCTCCAGGGCTTCCGCTTTTATGAACTGTCTCACTTCTCTGAGCCTGAAAAATGTAACACCCGTGGTCAAGGGAAACAGGGGGGGGTACCCCCTGATTCACCTCCGACGCTCAACATTAGTATAATATTTAAGGGGAGGCGAGTATATCGGGGGTAGAGAGAGAGAGAGAGAGAACTCGAGTCGAGAGAGTTTGAATGAGTTACCGTTTTAACTGAACTGAGCTTTTATTTATAATAGGGTCCAGGGGCCCGATCGCAGTAAAATATTGTCCAGGGGGGTCCCGGACAGTTTTATAATTGCATTTCAGTCCCTGGAAAAGATGGTCCGATCCCGGCCGTCCGCGCGAGATCGGACGGCCACCAAGCCCCCGAGGGGGGCCCGCCTTGTGTGAGACCGATGGGCAGGGTTAATCCCTGCCCTACACGTGGCCGCGGGGGCCCGCCCCAGCAAGTGGGCAGGCGCTGCTTCCCGCGCGCCCTCATCAGGCCCATCGGGGCCCTTCACTCGTCCTGCACGAGGACCGAGGCCCGCGCAGGTGTGGGATCACGCCATTTGGCGTGATCGTGTGCGTGCTTCCCCCAAGTGGGGGCTGAGGAGACCCCGGGTGGGGCCCGCGGGCTGGTGGCGGCGCAGGAGGCCGCCACGTGGCGTGGCCCTGACAGCCGCCGCCCCTGTGGGTCCCGCGGGTGTTTCCTAGGCCGTTTTCGCTCCCGAGCGCGTCCCGTGTCCGTTTTTCCCAAATTTTATGTCGTTTTTGGGGTTTTTCATATTTTTGCGAACACCGGGACACTTCGTTTTTCGAAAACGGGCCTCCGGAGGGAGTTTTGGGTTTTGAAATTGATTAATTTGATTAATAAAGATTTAATCAAATGTGTAATTAATTAACGGAAATTATGTTAATAATTCCCGTTTAATTAATTTATTTCGTAAAATCAATTCCGAGAATTACCCATAACAAGTCTTATAAACGCTTATAAACCATAAAGAAATTATTTTATTCATTCCAATTTAAATTGCACTCTGCTATACATTTCATAATCCATTTGTGATTTGTGAACCCTATTGTGTTTATTTATTCTGTAGATTTTCATAATCCAATGACTTTACAGGTGGAATGTTCAACGCAGGCTCTAACCTCGTCCTCAATTCAAGCGAAGTAATCCATATTATCGTAAGTGCGAACAGCAAGAATATTCAGCACTCGTCGGATTAAGAAATAATGGAAAATTAATTAAATTTTTATTTTCATGATCTCGTTCTTCGAGCACGTGAGAAGCTTTAATCACTGAGTAAAGTCTTTATTGTATTCTTCATGATCTTGTTCTTCGAGCACGGAAGTTCCAATCACCTAGTAAAACCTATATCAGTAGGAAATGCCCGAATCGGGATTTAGGTCCGTCTGACTTTTCAGGTCTGACCTGACCACATTTAACTAGCACGGTATTTGAGAAATTGATAATTAATTAATTAATTATGACCTAATGGGCCTGAACCCATATACTGGGCTCAAAAGCCCATTAGGTCATTTAACCTTGTACGTTATCTAAACCACACTTTCAAATTCGACAACTCTTGCTTCCAGAGAAAAGAAAATCCGCCCCTTACTCTAACAATACAGAGGACGAGTTTTCTCTCCTCGTGTTCCTGTCGGTTTGCCGTTCAATCACCGAGACAGACTTAGTTGTCAATCAAGGAGATTTCCGGTCTTAGAGAAATTCCCGCAGCGACGTGGTGGACGAGCTAGAGACTTTGCATCTGTGAAGCACGATCCAAATCGCACTGATCCCGAGCACGCAATCAGTGGAGAAATCGACATATTTTGGTATTGTTGGTACAAAAAGTCTTGTAACGTATCATATCTCTTATCTTATTATTCGAATATATTCTAAATCATAATTTCGATGATATCCCGGGATTTCCGCACCCGAGATTGAGAAAAGTCATCGAAAAACCCTACAATATCGTATTCATCACACGATGGAACACCTTCGATCGTCAATGCGTTAGAAACTCCTACAAAGGACTAATCGATGCTAGTCAAACACTGGAGATTGGATGAAGAGCTGAGACTCCTATGATGGGAGTTGGCGACGATGCAAATCCCGACGAAGAGGTCGACGCCGGCGTGTCCACGTGTGTAAAGAGTGGTGAGAGAGAAACAAGTAGGCTGAGTTTTCTTTCTTATGAACTTTTAACGAGATTCAACCTTCAACCTCCTATTTATAAAGTCAGTGCTTTGACTTATTGAACTTTACTAATTAAACCTCATTGAGCCTTAATTAATCAATATGAACTGTAGTAGCTAGGCCCAAGCGGCTCAATCTTAGCCTTAGGATATCATGTAAAACTCTTTCAATCTCTCACGTACCAAACAACATATTATATCTCAAAGTTATCTCTCTATTATTTTTGTAAACACATTATTACGAATATCGAGATAAATATTTAATAAACGCACTAGTCTGATCTGAGGTATTCAACTTGTAGTTTCTTTTATGACTCAAGGTTTCAAGAAAATGTCAAAATCTGTTTTTAGTAATTAAAACCATCAACTAATAAAAATATGGACCAATATACCCTTTTTTTTTTTTTTACGTGTGGATATAATAAATAACGTATTTTTTTAATTATTAATTACAGTTTTTAGATATCGATTAAAATTAAATAAAATCATTTTGAATTAATTAAACATATGTTACTTAAATATAGCATTGGAAATAATTAATTAATTGCTCAAAATACCTTAAAACGTAGAATAATTAGTCAACCTATATAATAGTAAGATTTGAAATATTTTTTTATTAAAAAATGATTATTATCATTCTTAAAATGCGCAAAAAAAAAAGTTCAAAAAAAAATATGAAAAATGAAATTGTAGTGGTTTGTTAAATAGTAAGACACCATACACTTAATCGAAGTGGTAAATATAATTACGAAATTGAAATTACGTAACGATAATTACGTAATTATAATTACGTAACTATAGTTACGAATACGTATATGTAGTTACTAACTTTAATCACAAAAAATTGTAATTACGAAACTACGATTACGCTACTACAATTACGAATTACAATTACGTAACTATAATTACAAATACGTATATATAGTTACGAAACTTTAATTACGAAAAAATTATAATATGAAACTGTAATTACAAAACTATAATTTCGTAACTATAATTACAAACAAACATATTTTTATGAATACGTATATATAATTACCAAATGATTTTTGTCATTTCGAAGACTCCATGTATCATCTCTGAGCACTCTGGCGAACCCATTCTCTTCTCCGACAAACACTGAAATCGTGTGCTTCCACTATGGCGCGGAACGTTTGTGAAGCACCCTCGCTCTCTAACATTGCCGTCTCCAGCTTTGAGAAGTGGATCGCCGGAGACGGCGCCGTGCCGGCGGCGTATGGATGGGCCGCGACCTCATCACGGATTTAATCAGAGACGTTAAGGCAAGAGAAGGTTATAGAGGCAACGGGATGCGACGAGATGCGACGTGAAGCTACATGACAGCCCGAGGCGAGGGGCTGCCGGCGTACGCGGGGCTACCGGCGACAAAGCCGGTCAGGAAGCCGCGCATGGTGGTGGTGGGGTCGGGGTGGGAAGGGTGCAGGCTGCTGAAGGGGGACGTGGTGTGTATTAAGGAAATTGTCAAAATACCTTAATTATTAGGGCTCTTGAGGGTAATAGCCAAATTGAAACATAAGTTTAGCAAAATAGCCAAATTTTGGTTAATTTTGTAAACTAGCCAATTAACCATTTACAAAAAAAATTTTAATTTTGTAAACTAGTCAAATTAGAAATTCACTTAAATGGTTAATTGACTAGTTTACAAAATTAACCAAAGTTTGACTATTTTGCTAAACCTATATTTCAATTTGGCTATTCAGTGCAATTTCTCTAATTATTAATGGGTTTACAATTAAAAAAATTATCAAATATCACAATTATAAGAAGAAAAATAATCGAAATTAATATATAATTAATAATAAATAAACGAAAATTAAAACTAAAATTAATAATAAAAATAATATAGTCCAAACAAAATTATTAGTGAGTATAAATTACTTTTATGAAACGACATTTCTTTTTATAGTCAACATAAAATTAGCAAATTGATCTACACAAATTAACGAATTACGAAACCAAAGGAACACTCTTCATAATAATTAAAAAAAAAAATTAACGAATTTAGCATTCATTATACTTTACTATGTACATCCATAGGTATTATACAATCAAAACTCTTTTCTTTTTTTTTTTCCAAAGGATTGGATTCTCTATCTCAATCTCTCTGTTTTTTCCTATCTTCACAAAACCATAAGCTGTGAGTAACCCATCGCCGGATGCGGAGATAACGGCGACAACGGCGGCACGTTAAATATCCCGCTCTTGGCGCCCGTGTCCCAGACGGCCGTCCAATCCGACGGCGTCAACGGCCTGTCCCTCAAGTAACTGAGAGCGTCCACTTCCGTCAGCTTCTCCTTCTTCACCTCCTCTGCCTCCACCACTTCCTCTGAGCGACGTCGCTTCAACCCAACCGCCGTGTTATTATTGTCGTTCGCGCTCTCCGTATCGTTGTTGTTTCGTCCGTACGATTTCCCGGCTTCCAGAGGGAAGTTGAGGATGGCTTTGGAGCCGCGCAGCCGGAAGGCAGCTCCGTCGTAAGCCTTGGCGGCCTCGATGGCCGTCTCGAACGTCCCGAGCCAGACCCGAGTCCCTTTCCGTGTCGGGTCTCGGATCTCCGCCGCGAATTTCCCCCACGGCCTCCGCCGCACGCCCCGGTAGTGCCTCTCCTCGCTCGCCGGCGCCGGCGAGAACTCGATCACCTTCTCCGGCAGCGCGATCTTGAGAGACCTCTTCCTGTGAGTCGGAGAGTTCGCATCGGACTGCTTCGGAGGAAGAGGAGCCGTTGGAGCGAACGAGAATTGGGGATTCGCATCGAATTTGAACTCGAAAGAGTCGTAGTTGCCTCTGGGAGTAGGATCAGGAGTCGAGAGGTCGATCAACTCCGGTTTCAGCTCGAAATCGAAGTCGAGATCGAAATCGAAGGAGTTAGGGTTCTGAATGGCAGGAGAGAGGTCGCCACCGAGCAGGTGTTGCTTGATGAGGTTGAGCTTCGAAGCCGATTCGTCCAAGTAGGCCATTGATACAGAATTTGAAGCTCGTTGGAGATGTGTTTCTAGAGAGAGAAAGTGGCGGTTCTAGAGAGAGAAAGGGGGGATTGTTGTTTGGATGAGAGTGACGGAGAAGTATTTATGGAGAGGGATTGGCGATGAGGCCAGTGAAGCTTCGCGGTGGAGTCGAAGGCTATCCAAGTTGCTTATATTTTATTGATTGGCGTGAACGTATCTGAGACCGTTGGATGGGATTGAAGTTGGACTAAAAGTCAAAAGGGGTGATCCAAGGGCTGTGAATGGATAAAATGGGATGGATTCGTCGTATTGCAATTAGTAGCCCTTTGAAGTTTGAAGTGTTAGCTTTCGTGGGTGGTTCCTGAATGAGCAAGTGGAGACTGAACAGTGGGTGTGGGTCCCTACTTTTACTGTTTCGTAAATAATATTCACGGTTAAAACTTTTAATCTTAAAAAAAGTACTGATCATTAACTGGGCTTGGATCCATCGTGTTCTAGTACTAATCATTTTATGTCTTAAATGATTTAATAAATGCTCTAGCTGATTACGTGTTTTACTGATTAGAAGCATAAAGCTTTATTTATCTTCTTTCTTCACCTTAATTTGTTTCAAAGACAATATTTTTATCACTTCTATAAATTAAAAAATTAAAGATTACATCACAAAGTTTACACTGTAAATGGCAACAAACGTCATTTGAAAGGATAGTTAAATAAGAGCAAACAGTCGTTTTGGATCAAAACACGGACGTTCAAACGAGAGTTTGGCGGAAAGCTCGTTGCGATGAGCTAGGGTTCAAACAAAGATTTCAGTCAAAACCATCGTTTGATCTTCCGTGTTTTCAAAACTTTAGAAGAAGAAAAAAAAAGGTCGAAAACACAGAAGTTTGAACTATGATTTGATGTTTGAACAACGGTTTAGCTAAATTGTCGCTCAAACATTCATGTTCTTAAATTTGAAACTTTCTTTTTGCGTTTTCTTTCATTTAACTTCTATCTTTCATCCTTCTTCTTCTTTTTTTTTTTCTTTTTTCTAGTGTGAGATTAAAATTTTGATAGCTTTCTCCTAAGACATTAGAGGTCTTGAGTTCGAATCACTATGGGGGTAGGAGTGAAATCCAAAGATCCTCATATATATATATATATATATATATATATATATATATATATAAATATAAAAGAAAAAAAAATTGATAGCTTTCTCCTAAAATGTATATTATCTTTACGTTTCTCTCAAGAAAAAATATAAGCTACATGGCGACCGGTATTGTTCTTTTGGTTGTCTGCATTCCAGCTTAAACATTTGTCCGATTCTTACACTGAGTTTATTTTGATAGTGAAACTTTGTACCGACAATATCCATAGAATCGTTCCGGAGACTTTTTCGGAGTAACAATGAACATACATCAGAGATTGGAATTCAATCGCCGGCACAATCATTATAACTCGACACGGCTTTTGTCTTCATTTTATTTTTCAATTCCGTATTTTAATTGATTAATAATCATATCGTTTGTGTAAGAAATATCATATCAATCATACATTATAGAGGATCTACAACTTCATGAGTGATTGTATGACTCGGTTAATATAAACCTATGAATCGCATCCAAAAAATCGTTAACATATTATCAAACTTCGGTGTCAAAGTTGTAACAAACATTTTTATTTTTTACTTATTAATGGTTTAAGCTATAGATTTCGAGAAATTATGTTCAAGTACTTGACTACGTTAATGTTCGAACACTCTCTACCAAAGCGATTGAATATTTTATCATAATGTCATATTCGAGTGTTTGAAAATTTGACTAATACTTTAATCTCGTCAATAATTGCCTTAAGTATGAATCACTAAATAGAATAATTTTTCCAACGTATCTCGATTCTTTGAGTCTCATTATTAAAAATAATAATACTGTTGGGTATTTCGATGACTTTTCTTGATCTCGAGGTGCGGAATAACCTGAGAAAGTCATCGAAACTAAAAGATCTAGATTAAATAAGATAATCAAGATAGAGATTCGAGTGTTACCAAAAATTGGTACTTTTGCCAACAACACCAACTAATGGCGATTTATGTGTTGTGGTGTGCTCGGCATTCGGATCTTAGCCTCACAAGTGTAAAGCCTCTAGCTCGTCCACCACGTCGATGCTGGAACGTCTTTAAGACTGGAAATCCACCTTGAAGAACAACTAGGTTAATCTCGGGGATCAAACTACGAGCCGACGCGAGCACGGGAGGGGGAATTCGGCCTCTAGGGTTTTGCTAGAGGGAGGTCGAATTCCTTATCTTCTGTATTGTGATCGTCTGGGAATTTGGCCTCATTGTGTGGCTTAAATAGCCTACATGGTATAATGACCTAATTGGTTTTTGGGCCCAATGACAAAGTTAAAGCCCATTAAGTCATAATTAATATTACTAATTAATTATCCGAACTGCCATAAATTTCGTTACCTTAATTGTGATCGGGTCAGACCTGAAAAGTTCAACAGACTTAAATCTCGATTTCGGACATTTCCTACAAATACATTTAAAAATCAATTGAACTTGCTTTGAATGTATTTTAAGACTGCATATTTAAATATGTGTTATGGTCAAATACAATGTTTATGTTTGATGGTGTTATCGTGCTCTAATCACGTTTCTTAATTATTTATTCAATTATCGTCTAAGATATGGATTTCTTTGACCGGAAATCGGAATCATTTGAAATAGAAGTTGATGTGTAAATGTCATTTGCAAAGTTAGGGATTATATAATCGTCTAAATATTTGTCGAAAATGATTGTGCACGTGTGCTAATTTATTTATTGAAAAAGCTAGTCATAGTCTTAGCAAGTTAATGTTTGTATATGCTGAAAAGTGAAAAGAATTGGATAAGAATTAAGCTAAGCAAATTATACGAAGGTTCGGTTGAAATACTAAAGTATTTCAAGTTTTGTTTTATTTTAATAAATACTATGTAAATGAGAATATGAGATAGGCGGCAAAGTGTAGTTTTATATTTAAGGAGATTACTCATCCCATATAAAAATGAGTCAATGAGATAATGATTTGTTCTTATTGCTAATCTTATGCACTACAATTAATTAGTGAATGATTGCATAAAACTTATAAAAAACCGATACCCAAGGCCAAGTCTCATTCATATTCTTGATTAATTAAAATATTTTCCTTGCCAAATACGAAATAAAATCTAAAAACATTGCTCTACAAACATGTCTTTTTTGCCTAAAACTTATCAATTATCAGTTGATTAGTTTACTCAAATTAAACTTAATTATGATTTTCCTTAGCAATTATTTATAGCACCACTTAGTCTATCGTGTTTAGTCAGATCCCTAGACTAAGTAATTTGCCGGGCTCTTAAAGTATTTAATTTTTTATATTTAATTAAATATAAAATTATATGTGTTGGGATTTCACCAACAAGCCGGTCAAGATTCGCTTCTTGAGGAAGGCAAGAGTTGCGGAATTATGACAAACTAAAGAACAGTGGACAAGAATCTACTTTATTTATACACAACACACAAGGTCTATACAAAAGTCTCAAAGATGAGTACTTTCCCCGGAAATACACCCTTTCTACAACGATACCCCTTATCGTAAAGAGCTAAACACGCCTTGTCGATCGCAGCTTCTTCTTCTCGGATGAAGCTCGATGATTCTCCGATTATGATCAAGACTCAATCTTGATACTCCCCGTCGTGGCCCTTGCTCTGTCTCTTCTCCGTCGTCTCTCTTCGGCGAACCTCTCTGACCCACGGCTAACTCCGTCACACTCCTCCGGTGACACCGTCTTGGTCGATTCCCGACAGTAAAGACTCTCCCTTTACGGTTAACCTACCACGTACAATCCCCGTACGAATTCCCTTGGGTTTCTCAACCGATCCACAGAGATAGAGACGAATCACCAACCTTGAAGAAGATCCCTGACGCCGCGATGACCACCTCTGAGAAGCCCGAAGCGTTGTACGTCACCTTCGTCTCCGTCGTGATTCTCCGTCGCGTTCCTCCGCGTCCTTCTTCTCCGGTGATTCTTCAGAGCTTTCTTCGCACTCCACGGGTTTCTCTCTCAAAGATTCTCTCAGTGTCTCTCTCTCTAGAATCTGTTTGGCTCTCTCTCAAAGTCGTTGTGATTCTGTTATTTCTGGGTTGTCCCTAACCGCTTCACCGATGGGACTTTATATAGAGTGTGAGGTTTGATTCCTGTCCTCGGGTGTTGACTGAAAGTCAATCCCGATAGGCTGAGTCAAGTGTAGCGTCAGTGACTCACAGTCAAAGTCAAGCTTGCTTGTCACCGAGCTTGTGACCAACAATCTCCACCTTGAGTCTCTGACGCTAACTCTTCATCAGCCTTGCCACCCCGAGCTTAGAAGCTCGGCCAACCTCCACCATCGCCTTCCTGTTCGAGTTTGAGACCACAAACCCCGAACAGGTCTTCTTCCTCACCGAAATCTTCGATGATAGCTTTGCTCCGAAAGCCTTCCTTGGCCACTTCGATGTCAGACACAAAACGCACCTCTGTTCGCGTCGAGGTCTTCTCTTCGTGCTGTGATGAAGTATCCTGGCCCTCTTCGTGAAGATACCTTGTCTTCATTCCTCTTCGCTCCATCGCCAAGGTTTCCTCGATAACCTTGGTGAGCTTCTTCATGGCCTCTCGCCAATCCTCGGTGATGAGAGTGCTTGTCGAAGATTCATCACCAACGGAACTCCTCGTCGCTGTGATATCTCCTCGCTCTTCCTTATTCTGGGCTAGCTCATCGTCTTTCTCGTCATCGCTTTGAGCTTGCCTTGCCGCTGCTCGCTGTTCCTCTTCTTCGAGGAAGTCATCGCGACGCTTCTCTTCGCGGCTCCTTTGGTTCTTCTCATCGGGTTTCCGAACAGCCCTCTTTGTGGTCCCTTTTCGAGCAGCTTGCTCGGGTGCCTTATCGTTAAAGTCTCTTCGCGAGACCTTGTCGTGAACGTATGTTCGGGTAAGCTCATCGGACCTACCTCTTCGGGCACTTCTCATCGCTGGACCACATTGTCGAGAAACATCGTCGGTGATTCTCGGTACCTCATCGGGAATTCCAGTCATCGAAAATCCCTTCTTATCGGCCGTTGCTCCTCGTAGGATATAAATCCCATTCTTCCGATAAGCGCTGAGAAATAGCTTATCGCCCATCGTGACTTCCAAGCCACTCTTCACCGTTTCCCATTCATACCCCAATTCCTCAAGCATTCCAAGTGAGATGAAATTTCGCTTAAGGTTGGGTACGAATCTAACCTGGTTCAGGGTCCTTGATGACCCATCTTCGAGTTTCAACTTGATGGTGCCAACTCCACCTACCGAACAACACTCTTCGGTGCCCGTGGAAACTGACTTCCCCCCATCGTCTTCATGAAGCTCTTCGAACCAACTTCTAACTCCACTCATGTGCAAAGTGCATCCCGAATCCAGGATCCATGCTGTCGGCACAACTTCCGTTGAGACGTTTAGCACCTCGGGCATATCCACTTCCAATGTGTACTGCGCCGAGCATGCCGCCTCTGATTTCCGGTTCTTATCGAAGGGTCTATTGGCGTTAAGGTCTGGGCAATTCCTCTTCATGTGCCCCTCCTTGTCGCAATGATAACACTTGAAGCTCCTCGTTCTCCAAACTGATCTGTCCGATGGCGTCCAATTTGCCTTATCCCTCTTCTCGGGTCTTCCTCGGTTCATCGAGAGACTCTCTCCTCCTCGTTCCGGCTTGACGAACTTGTTCTTCTCGAGCTTACCCTTTATCGCGTCGGTAACCTGACCGATGGTAAGGGTTTCCTTTCCGAAGACCAGAATGTCGTAGAGGATTTCGTAGTCATCGGGAAGAGACCCAAGCAGCAACAATGCCTTGTCTTCTCCCTCGATCTTGACGTTGCAGTTCTCGAGATCCAAGATGATCCTCTTGAAGTCATCATAATGATCTTCAAAGGATTTCCCCGGTGGCATCTTGAACGAGTACAATCTCTTCTTGAGCACAAGCCGGCTGTTGAGACTTCTTGTGTTATACAGCTCATCGAGCTTAAGCCAAATTCCTCGGGCAGTGGTCTCCTCGGTGATTTCCCTCAGGACACGATCATCGAGGCTCAAAATCAGAGCACTATGTGCCTTCTGGAAAATCTTCTCTTTCATCTCATCAGACGAGAACTTCGACAAATCCTTCTCGTCACGAAGAGCCACGTCCACTCCCTGTTGAACCATCATCGCCCTCATCTTCATTTTCCAGAGACCAAAGTCATTCTTTCCAGTGAATTTTTCCATGTCATACTTTTCCCCTGACATATTGATATCCGGTTCTTGATCCTTCGACGAACCCGTCCACGGTTTGACGACGCTCCTCGCTCTGATACCACTTGTTGGGATTTCACCAACAACCCGGTCAAGATTCGCTTCTTGAGGAAGGCAAAAGTTGCGGAATTATGACAAACTAAAGAACAGTGGACAAGAATCTACTTTATTTATACACAACACACAAGGTCTGTACAAAAGTCTCAAAGATGGGTACTTTCCCCGGAACTACACCCTTTCTACAACGATACCCCTTATCGTAAAGAGCTAAACACGCCTTGTCGATCGCAGCTTCTTCTTCTCGGATGAATCTCGATGATTCTCCGATTCTGATCAAGACTCAATCTTGATACACCCCGTCGTGGCCCTTGCTCTGTCTCTTCTCCGTCGTCTCTCTTCGGCGAACCTCTCTGACCCAAGGCTAACTCCGTCACACTCCTCCAGTGACACCGTCTTGGTCGATTCCCGACAGTAAAGACTCTCCCTTTACGGTTAACCCACCACGTACAATCCCCGTACGAATTCCCTTGGGTTTCTCAACCGATCCACAGAGATAGAGACGAATCACCAACCTTGAAGAAGATCCCTGACGCCGCGATGACCACCTCTGAGAAGCCCGAAGCGTTGTACGTCGCCTTTGTCTTCGTCCTGATTCTCCGTCGCGTTCCTCTGCGTCCTTCTTCTCCGGTGATTCTTCAGAGCTTTCTTCGCACTCCACGGGTTTCTCTCTCAAAGATTCTCTCAGAGTCTCTCTCTCTAGAATCTGTTTGGCTCTCTCTCAAAGTCGTTGTGATTCTGTTATTTCTGGGTTGTCCCTAACCGCTTCACCGATGGGACTTTATATAGAGTGTGAGGTTTGATTCCTGTCCTCGGGTGTTGACTGAAAGTCAATCCCGATAAGCTGAGTCAAGTGTAGCGTCGGTGACTCACAGTCAAAGTCAAGCTTGCTTGTCACCGAGCTTGTGACCAGCAATATGTCTACAAAAGCGGTGTCTTTTAAATATTGGGGTCTGAGGCACTAGCTTTTACTCCCGCTTAGTTAGGGCTGGTCTTGGAACCATGTACGAGACTTTTGAAATTATTTTATTATAGTGAGGTTTTTCAATCTCATCGGTTAATCAATGATAATTGATCCAAATATGGATATTCAAAATTTTCGAATCTATTTTCTCTTTATAAAAAAAATAACCTAAAATTCTAATTGCAAAAAAAAAAAAATATATATTAGAAACAATTATGATTCATCTAGGCCATCGATAACAGTAAAGATCAAATAATCTATATAAAAATAAAATAAAAAATAAAAAACATAATCGAAGTCTGTATTTAGAGGAAAATTAGGCTTCAAAGTTAGCAGCTAGATTTCGTTTTCATGAGATGGATATATGTATCTGTCATTTACGTTGACCCAACAAAACCAACAATAAGCTTTTGCAAATTCAAAGGTATTCATTCTCTCATCACCGCTAACACTAACTAGCAGCTTTGAACATTGACTTATATTCCTCTTTTTTTTTTCTTTCTTTCTTTGCTGTTTTACTAATTTTATTCTATTTTATTTTCGTTTTTGTGCACATGATTAATGCTAATGCGACTATTTTAGCTAACCCATGCAAGTTGATCCATTTGAACTTATAAACCCCTGAAAGTTTTGTTAAGACTTCGTCAATTAGTTAAGCTGATTATAATAACTAATTAATTGAGGGGCTAGTGTTTGGCATTTAGGAGTTGATCAGTTATTATACTAATCTAAGTCAAATTTATACGATGTAAAAAGAATCGTGTTTATTTATAATAAAGGTATTGAAATGATGGAAAAAAAAGAGGACAAAAGTTTAAGCCGAGTTTTTGAAAAGATACAGTTGTTTCGGTAAAACAAATTGATTGTTCAACTTCTAACTTTTACTTATCCTTGTTGATTAATGTGCGTGAGGGCTCCGCTTAAGTATATAGGTATTGTTAAGGGTAAAAAGCGCTTGCCAACAGGCAACCATCACGGCATCGAGCGTGGCAACACCACATTTACAGTGTATTTTCCGGTGAACTAAGTAGGGCGGTGCACCTCCGTTCTAATCGTACATGGAATACTAAGTTGTATGGTATTTCGTTGAGATTTTCTAAATCTTGAGGCGAAAATCAAGGGATTTCATCGAAACTAAGATATAGACCAATTACTAAATTCAAGATATGAGTTTTCACAAATTATCAAACTTTAGGTACTTCCGCCAACTGAAAATGTAAATCCTCAGGAGGAGGTGTCGACCGTATACACAGAACGAGTCTGAGGGATTCATGCCTAGTCTCTTTTAGCAAGGGGATCTTGCAGCATACCGATTGTCTCAAAAGAAGTGGCCATCTACATTGACGTCACCAGTCGGATCGCAATTACCGTTTCAAGACCAAGCTGTGCTACTAATTATAGCTTCAAGGGGAGCCATTTCTATTAAACTATTTTACTTTTTTATTGTAATTAGTGCTTGTAAATTTTATTAGTGATTAATATGTATCAAACTGGGTTATCAAAATATCACGTGCTCTTTATTGCTCCTCGCATTGTGTTTGGTAATTGTTTCATTAGTCCGCAATCACGCAAACTTACTTTAGGAATATAATTTAAACATACGTCTCAACTTACTTACTTCGGAACTAACCACGAAATCTCACACTTCAAACTCACTAACTACTACCCGACAAATCCAACAATATTATATTGGAAACAAATACTACAAACTCCACTCATAGCCGTAGGATCATTTCTTTTGACTTTGAATTCGAATCCAATCCAACGGCCTATATCCACCACCACGAACCTTCGCAGAGCTGCGTTGATCTTCAACCGCCAATCCCTCTCCATAAATACTTCTCCATCACTCTCATCCAAACAACAATTCTCCCCCCCTCTCTCTCTCTAAAACCACCACTTTCTCTCTCTACAAACTCATCTCCAACGAGCTTCCAATCCTGTATCAATGGCGTACTTGGACGAATCGGCTTCGAAGCTCAACCTCATCAAGCAACACCTGCTCGGTGGCGACCTCTCTCCTGCCATTCAGTACCCGAAATCCTTCGATTTCGAACTGAAACCGGAATTGATCGACCTCTCGACTCCGACTCCTACTCCCAGAGACAACGACGACTCTTTCGAGTTCAATTTCGAGGCGAAACCCCAATTCTCGTTCGCTCCAATGGCTCCTCTTCCTCCGAAGCAGTCCGGTGCGAACTCTCCGACTCACAGGAAGAGGTCTCTGAAGATCGCGCTGCCGGAGAAGGTGATCGAGTTCTCGCCGGCGCTAGCGAGCGAGGAGAGGCACTACCGGGGCGTGCGGCGGAGGCCGTGGGGGAAATTCGCGGCGGAGATCCGAGACCCGACACGGAAAGGGACTCGGGTCTGGCTCGGGACGTTCGAGACGGCCGTCGAGGCCGCCAAGGCTTACGACGGAGCCGCCTTCAGGCTGCGCGGCTCCAAAGCCATCCTCAACTTCCCTCTGGAAGCCGGGAAATCGGTTGGACGAAACGACAACGATACGGAGAGCGTGAACGACAATAATAATAACAAGGTGGTTGGGGTGAAACGACGCCGTGCAGGGGAAGTGGTGGAGGCAGAGGAGGTGAAGAAGGAGAAGCTGACGGAAGTGGACGCTCTCAGTTACTTGAGGGACATGCCGTTAACGCCGTCGGACTGGACGGCCGTGTGGGACACGGGCGCCAGGAACGGGATATTTAGCGTGCCGCCGTTGTCGCCGTTATCTCCGCATCCGGCGATGGGTTACTCGCAGCTTATGGTTTTGTGAAGAAAGTAAAAAAATGAGATTTGACTGTATATTAATACCTACGGATGCATGTACATAGTAAAATGTATGCGAAATTCGTTTATTGTTTTTCACGAAGAGTATATGCTTTTGCTTAATTGAGGTTGCAATTAAAATTATTAGGATATAAAATGATTGTTACGAAGTTTAATATATATAACTTATCAACTTAAATCAGTCAATGATTTGATAAACTGAAATAACAAATTAGTAATTAACTCAATCAAGTCTAGGATGTGATGTTTTTTTAGTGATCACTTATGTGTTTGCGTCGACAAATTATACTTAGAGACGATGAATAATGAGTTATTGTACAAAATGCCCATTTTGTGTCAAAGGTTAAATAAAAATGTCCACTCTGTGTATCTTTTACTCTCAAACATGGGCATTTTTCTTAAATCTTTGATACAAAATGGACATTTCTTACAATTTTGAATGAATAATAGTCGGGTTCTGGTACGAGTCATGCACAAATAATAACATGTTGCCCATTTAAGAAAAAGGGTTGGTTCTTGTGAAACATTATCGAACTCAATCTTAAAACTAACTGGCAATGAGGAGAGTAATCAATTACGTCTTAAATTTTAACTGGCAATGTTGGGTTCTTTATTTTAGGTTAGTAGTAAGTAGAGCCTAATGCGCGGCAGCCTGGAGTGTAAGATTCACGGTTGCTACATGCTGCAGCCGCTGCCGGCCACGAAGCTTTCCAGGGAGACTGCAGCCGCCACGCTCGTGATGAGGCCAGAGAATGCCACGGAAGGTATATTCTGAGTGCAGGCCACCCACTTAATATAGAAAAGTTTTGTTAAATTTTATTGATAGATTAATAATTTTGATTACATTAACTTTTTTTCGTTTGGATTCTCGATCACATCTTAAATTGAAACACGATATACTAATAACATTTATAACTTGTTAATTTATGCAATTTTCACATTATTAATTTATCCAAATTATTAGTATTCAAATATAAGAATACCCCATTTTCTTCGATATAGTTTTACAATTGTGTTATAGCTTAAATAATATGTTTTTATACTCTTGCATGTGAAATATTTTAAATTTAAACATGCTTTTCGTCTAATAGAAATCTTTTGAACTTTTGAAATAGTAGTTTAATTATTAACCTCATTGAATATCAATGATTATTTTCTCTTGTATAATTTCTCAAGAAATGGTGTGCATGTGCGTGCAATATTTTAGTCGTAAAACACGCATATATTCTTATATAATGCGTCAAAAAAAGCGGATATGTGTTAAAGAAGCTAAGATACGTATTACGAAGATTCAATAGTTCTTGAGTTTATTGAAGCTTTAAGCAAAGATTAAGATTAAATAGATTGTGGAACGACATAGATTCAGGCAAGTTAAGTTAGGCTTCAAACTTCAAATGAGAGTTGTTCATTGTTTTTGTCGCTTCCGTTGACTCAACCCAACGATACCCTTTGAACGTTGAATTAGTCTTCTTTCAACTTCTTCTTTCATTTACTTTATAATATTTTATTGTTTTTGGACACATGATTAATTTTAAGAAGACTATATACAACTTAATTGTTGCAAGTTGAGCGATTTGAACTAATGTTTTTGTCAAAGACTTGGATTTGTCAATTTATTAAGCTGAACTGGTTTTAACAAGCACGCAGTACAGTGCAAAAGAGAGTTCATTAATTTCGATTAAAAAAAATCTCACAATACTCAGGAGATTTTCTTTCATTTTCCCTAGATTTTTCAATATTTTCTTTTTATTATTAATTGAATTTTAATGTTCCATAAACCCAATTTTCAGGCGTCCGGTTGTTGGACGGCATATACCAAGTTGCTAGAATTTTAAAATTATTTTTACCTTTTTTATGTGAAAAAGGAAAGTGAAATTAAAAAAAATCAGAATTTTAATAGAAATATTCAAATTATCAAAATTTTAATTTATAAACTGAAAATTATTTTAAGATTTTTGTGAATAATTTAATATTTTAAAATACTAATATGGGAAAAATACTTCCAATACTATAATTGATGTTTAGAAGATATGAAGACTATGTATTCTCTTCTTAAATAGTTTTATTCTTTCACTAATTTTATTCAAGTTAAAGAAAAAAAGAAGTAGCTCTAACAAATGACACGTTTCATTTTGTTTAGCAACTTTTTGATGAATTTTCGTGGTTTGCTGAGTGAATGATCGTTTTTCAAATGGTCTTGGGCACACGAGACGAATGGGCCTCAAATAGTTTTATTTTTGAAACCGAAAGGACTTTCTCCTGTGAGCCTTTTAAAGTGTTATCCTAAAATTGCAATAACTTTAACGGTTAATATGGGCAAAGTACCAAATTTATATATAGCGGCAAGGGTTCTCAATTTTACACGGATAAAATTCTAATAGCATCATATAATAACGATAAAATTTCTCAAATTTTTTTTTAAAAGGAATTCCCAATATCGTCATTTGATAACAGCGAAAGTTCTCAATATAATAATCATATAACAGCGGAAAAGCTCTCATTTTTATATATATATATAATAAACATGATTTTTTTTATCCACATAAGTTTCTCCTTTTTATTGATTCAATTTTTATAAAAGCCAGTTCTCATTTCATGGTAAATACGTTTGATAAGTTTTTTTTACAGAGAGCTTAACTATATTCTCATAAATACATTTAAAAACTCCCGTGACATAATTTATATTTATTATGCCTAGTTTGATTTGCATGCAACGAATATTCGAGTATAAATACTTATTAACAACAATGTGTATAAACTATTGCGGTATATCTTTACACAAATAATTATATATTGACAGACACATAGACATTTACATATATTATATTATATCACACACGACATTTTTTAGGCCAATGAAGTGACTGGTTCTAATTTCTAGGTTAATATATTATCATTCTTATCAATTATCATAATTTATAAATAAATAAAAATCTCGAGCCGAGGGTAGGGTGACATGTCATATTATGATTTGTACTTATACGAAAGTAAGACGCATTCGCCTTAACTTTAAAATATTAATTAATCTAACACTTTTTATTAAACTTATAAAGATAAAAGCATGAACAAAACTTCGTTGATTTAGTAGTTAACACATTGCCAAATTCTTTGAGAAGTTATTGTTGGTTATGCCCGAACCCGATATTGTATCTTTCGGGTTATCGGATATCGACCCGATAACCATAACCGACATAATGGGCCCACTCGGGCCCAAGTATTAATTATGATTCATATTAATTAATAATAGATTAATTAATCCATGATTGGGCTTTTAGAAAGCCCATTAGGTGGGCTTTTAGAAAGCCCACTAGGTCATGACCATAGGGTATTATAAATACCCTAATATGACTCATAATTAAAGACAACACACATCAGAGAAACCCAAGCCTCCTAGAAAATTCGAGCTCCCCTCCCTTGGTAGTCGAATTTTGGCTTGCTCCCCGGTTCAATCAACGGTTGATCATCTAAACACCAACTAGGATCTAACCTATCCTCCGAGGTGTTTTCCGGTCATCTAAGACGTTCCCGAGTGACGTGGTGTACGAAATAGAGGCGCAACACTTGAGGCGCTAAATCCTAAATTCGACAAGCTCCAGAATCAAAGGAATCGGCAGTTATTCGGTACAGTTGGCAAAAGTACCGAAGTTTGGTAACGATCTCTAAACTATATCTTAATTCTCGTAATTATTCTAGATCTTTATTGTTCGATGATATCCCGTGATTTCCGCCTCGGGATTGAGAAAAGTCATCGAAAAACCCAACAGTGGTATCAGAGCAGGTCTGAGTAATTTTCAAAAATTAGATATGTTGACCGAAATAATTTTAGAAAATTTTTGGTGTGATTAGATTTTCAGTGGGAGCGTTAGAAAATTAATTATGATTAATTTTGTGTGTTGTTCGGAATCCGATTTAGAATCGGGATTGGTTTTTATTTAATTTTAATGTGTATTATTAAATAAGAAAAAGGGAAAAACAAACGGCGGCACCACCACCGGAACCGGCGGCGATTTCACCGTCGCCGCCATGGCTCCGAGAGGCGCCGGCGTTTGTGGCTCCCATTCGATGGGAGCCAATGGGCGACGGCTAGGGTTTCAAAACCCTAGCCAAACAATTTTTTTTTTTTAAAATCGCGTGGGCCTGATTGGATCAGGCCCACGGGCTGGGTTTAACCCAGCCCACACAAATCGCGTGGGCCTGATTGGATCAGGCCCACGGGCTGGGTTTAACCCAGCCCATGCAGTTCGGGTGGGCCTGATTGGATCAGGCCCACGGGCTGGGTTCTAACCCAGCCCCAAAATTCGCCCAGCCCGGATCGCGATGATCCGGGCACACCCATCCCGGGTCTGACCCGGGTACCCGACCCGAGTTGGACCCGGGGCTTCGGCCCGGGTTTACAATGACCCGGGCCCACACCGAACAGACCCGGATCCGGGTCCTTCTTGACCCGGATCCGGGTCAAAAAAATTTATTTTTTTCGGGCAGGGGCTTTCGGCCCTGCCCGGTCTCCCCTTCGTGACCGGGGTTGCCCGAGGGCAACTCGTACAAGCTCGGGTCAATCCCGAACTCGTATCCCGGTATTTGATATTTAATTATATTTATGTTTAATTATTTTAAAATACGATTTAAAATGTTTATTTTATTTTATTTATAATTATTATAAATATCTTTAAATATGAGAATTGAAAATCTAATATATATGATATTAATTATTAATAAATATGATTTATTCAATATTATTATCAATCTTATGAAGTTTGTTTCCATTATTGTTTATGTTATTCATTTATTGATTTACAAATTGTTTGTTGATAAATTTTATTTATAATCAATAATTCTTAATTAGATTAAGATAATAAATAATCTTTTAATTATTATAGTAATAGAAAAGATCTAAACTTTAATGGAAATAAAAGATATATATATTATGATTAAAGATAGTTTATCTATAAGATAGCTATTTATCTTTTATTTTGTTCTATGACAAAGCATGATTAAAGATATCTTATCTATAAAGATAGTTATTTATCTTTTATTCATTAATAGAAAAGATAAATCATGAATAAAGATATTTTATCTTTAAGTGATTTATTTATCTTTTATTTAAAGATAAAAAGTTTTGTCTTTAAAATTTTCATAATATATATATGTATATACTTTCAGAAGTATATTTAATACAACATTGAATATG
Source organism: Parietaria judaica (assembly GCA_954871525.1). Lineage (NCBI taxonomy): Eukaryota > Viridiplantae > Streptophyta > Magnoliopsida > Rosales > Urticaceae > Parietaria > Parietaria judaica. Next base: position 15,181,579 of record OX940868.1, read on the forward strand.
TTTTACAAAATAGGATTATGTATTACATATTCATTGTCTTAATTCTTAGAACATTTTAGTTAGTTAACTATGTTTAGTTTAAGACAAAAGTTAGGATCACCTAAAACCCCTCAATAAATATTAGGTATAATGTCTTCCAACGGCTGGGTCCTCGATCTAATTGAGAAAAGTTTTGAGTGTGTCTCTAACCCAAGGGAGTGCTCTTATACCCTCTTTTAGACGCGTAGGGCAACCTATACTGTCCGCCGATTCACCCCTTGGGTCTACCTAAACGAGTACTCTAATTAGATTAGATATCGTAGACAATTCTTTTGAAATCGGTTAGAATGATAAATGAAAAATTGTTTTTCTTTTCTAAACGTCAGAGATAATATAGGATATTAGAGCAATTGTTGACTTTCTCTGAGTGACTAATTAATGGAATTGATGAGGGTTACTTTTCCATTAACAAATCACGAAATATTATATAAAGTCCTTATAATATATACTTTTATGTAACATCTTTATTATAATAAGTAATTTATAATTTACATGTAAATACTAGAATTAGTAATGTGCTTATTATTTGTTTCATTTAATGTATGTGAAACGAGTGTCAACAAAAGATCACTTGAAAAATTGTTTTAAAAGAACATGGAAACGAGTTTCCAAATCAAAAGGAAAGAGATTTCCTTGGAATGGCAAAGGCTTCTGAAATAATGTTCGGAGCCTTGATAAAGAAATGATTCTTCATAATAGATGAATACTCATTTGGAGCCACCTGACAAAACTTCCAGAACTAATAAGAATGCTTATAAGAAGCATTTCGAAATTAATGATAAAATGCTTTTCAAAAGCATAAAATCACTATAACATGGAAGTTCAATCAATATCCTCTGAAGATATGTGTATAGCAGGTTAAAACACAAGCGATGAAAGATTACAGAGAACTTATAGAATTCCAGAAAGTCTGTAAATTCTGAGGTTGGTTATAATTTGGGAAATTGATAACTTACCTTAAAGAAAAGCTCATGTAAATGATTAGATATTTAATAATCTCTCTATTGACATCGTTTAGGATTCCTTGCTCAACTTTCACAAATTGTTTGTGATCAAGTTTAACAAAGAGCAATGGAATAATGGCTCTTACAGCAAAAGATGAGTGGGACTCCAATCTTAAAGTGATCACATATGTGATGTGATAGAACATAAGGTTATGTTCCAAAATCTAAAAGTGCTTTCACTACAGATAACAAGGATTGTCCGACTTGTCTTGAAAGAGGTGAAATATACAGAGTAATGACTCTTCTTTAGGTACAAGCGTTTTAAGATAGTTTGACTATTTTAAAGGATACATGTTCAATATATGATATTTAACGTTGTATACAAAAGGCTTGAACCATATAAACTCAATATAGCATATCTCTAGTATTGTCATATAAGTCATAATAACGAGAGACGCATGACCAAGCTCCATAATGATGGACATCTTGATCGTTCTGATTATGAATCTTACGAGAAATGTGAATCTTCTCTAACTGACCATATGACAAAAGGCTCATTCAAAGGGGCACACTAAAGATTGATTGTGGCTTTAAACCACACATATTCATGTGTATGTGGTCAAATGCACAATTAGGATAAGGAAGGCTGATGGTACTTCATTAATTATGACTACCAACTGATTACTTCAGTCGGTACAATCATGTCTATTTAATTAAGACAAAAGTTGAAATCTCTTGACCGGTTCAAGGAATTCAAGAATGAAGTAGAAAACCAAAACGCTCAAAATAATAATAGGTCCTCGATCTGATCGAGACAATTAATATTTGAGCAATAAGTATAAAGTTTTCCTGAGTGACAAAAGGTTTGTCTGATCATTTATTTCTCTCGATACACCTCATTTTACGAGGTGTATCGAGAGAACTCAACAAACTCTGTTAGACTTTGTTAGTACAATGATATGCCTATGTTTATAAAAGGACATGCACTTTTAACTTGGTGCTACCACACTTTACAGTGTATCATGAAAAGTGATTCCGACGATAACATATAAAGATATGATAAGGGATAAAACCCAATTTGTCGTTTACGAGAAAATTAATACACAAAATAGTTGTGACAATTACGGAGCCTTTAAGAAAGGAAATCTTTCCTATAAAGTCTAGTGGGAGAAAGTATGCACTTCATGAAGTACATAACTCACAAAATCTCGAGGAACTCAAGATGAACACAGAGGATGCTCACCAATGGTTGACTAAACTCCAGATAGGATCGTGGAAGAAAGTCAAGCCGAATGTAAAATGCTTTATATATGATTAAGCATTTGAGCAGCCTAGTATGACACAAAAACCGTGTAAGTCGGATAAGGAACATCATGCAACTAAGAAAAGGATCTTCTCGTTTTGAACACAGAAGAACAAAATACTTAGATAACAATGATGAACCAACACTTACAATGAAACGGTTAAAGGTGAAGACCTTGAGAAATGGCTAGGAGCCATGAAATCAAATAGAATCATGTACATATACTAAGTATGTGACTTAGTTAAAGCACCCGAAGGGTTTATGCCCATAGGATGCACGTAGATCTTCAAGGGAAGATATTCATGAATGGTAAAGTACAAATGTACAAAAGGAGACTTGTAATGAAATAGTTCAAACAAGCCTATAGTAAAGACTAAGAAGAAACGTTTTTCTCTTATTACCATGACTAAAGTCAATTATGATTTCACTTGCTATTGCCAACTATGATTTAAGAATCAGGCAATTGGACATGAAGATAGTTTTCAGAATATGACTCTGAAAAGGAACATGTATTATACACAACCTAACTAACTTCATTGATTCATAACATGTTTCTGAAGCATGCGAATCAAATGGATACATACGTTCAAGTATGATCTATAGCAAGCATCTCTCAAATGAAATCTAGTTTTCAACGGAGAAACTAATGAGATTAGACTTCATCGAAAATAAAGATTAACCTTGTGTATACACGAAAGCTAGTGGGAGCACGGTAATCCTTTAAAAGGATAGAAAATGATACGACGGAAATTCTTTAAAGTAAAGAATGAATAAGTCATAGTACATAGAAAGGATGGGAAGCAAGTTCAGAGTGAACAAGAAAACTGAGGACTTATTATGTAACTCCTAAGTTGCATCTTTCAAGAAAGCAGTGCCCTGAAATGTCAAAGCAATACAAACATAAAGAAAATGTTCTCTATATTACTGCTAATGGCTTTATAAAGAAAGCCATATTATGTACCCGTCTCGATGTATCATTTACCTTAACAAAACAAGCCAGTTCCAAACCTATCCCAAAATAGTCACTAGACTATCGTAAATAATATCTTCAGGTACCTTAGAGACCAATGAAAGATCACTTATTTACGACAATGTTGATCAGTCAAGCATTATCGCTTATACTGATGCAAATCACCAAACTAATTGGGATAATTTCACATCGCAAGTAGAATATATACTCTGTCCTAAAAGATGGTACTGTTATTTAGAACAACAGCAAGCAAGCTAATCTAGTGGACTTGACCATCAAATCATAGTATATAGCATCATAAGATGCAGCTGTAGAAGCTTTCTAAATCAGGAAATTTATTCCTGATCGCAGTGTAGTTTCTGGCATTGGTGATCCAGTGCGGCTCCTTGCTGAAAACAACGGAGCCAAGGCACGAGCCAAGAAACTAAGATCACAAAACAAGAGAAAGGTTCTCAGTGATCAAAGACATAATTGATCAGAAGATTCTTGCGATGAAAACAGTAGACACAGTATAAACGTGGTTGACCCGATGACCAAGGCTTTATCGATATAAAAGTAGTATGGTCATACAAGATCTAGAAGAGTCTAGATGCTTGTGGTCTATTCTAACACGTTGAACTCTTACTTTATTTTGTTAAAAGTATAAAGTTCAAATACAAATTTTATGTAACAATTATACATTAAATTTGAAGCACAATATTATTTCTTTAAAAGGAAAGTTTCATCATTTAAAAGTTAATATCAATATCTTATTCAAATCATTGATATCAAGCTATACAAATGTAGTTCCTAAGATGTCTTCAAGACATTCTTGAATTTCCCCAGTCAAAGAAATCATTATGAAGAAACAAAGAGGGACTATCAATGATATTCATAATTGAATGGTACATGTTGTTAAGATAAAAGGAAGGGGTCCTTGATATCTGAGAGATATTCTTATACATGTAGGCACTAGTCGGAATGACTAGCAGTGCTGGAAGACTCGCACTCTAAATATTCTCACATGGAAACAAAACCTTGATATAAGGGGACACTGAGAAACTTAGAGATATGAAGAGACTCCAAAGTTTGAGAACATCATGAGTCCATCACTGGGTAAGTTGCATGCTTAGATTACAGCTCAACGCTTACCGTAACTGGAAAGTCATAACAGTTGTAGTTGGGCATGTGATAAACCTTGTAGGATGGAATGACGTTTCAAGAAAACATGCATCCCCCCATTCCTTTTGGGGCTATACACTCGGGGCCTTCTGAATAGGATAAGTATAATGAAATCTGTGGCCACAGGCAAAACAAAAGAGTTTCTGTTTTGATGTTTCAATACTTATGCCTGAATCAGAAAATATTAGATCAGGCTTAACAGGTGTTCCTAACCATGACCTGTGCCGCATCTAGAGATGTAAAAAGATGTCGAAGGAATCAGTCATATACCTTATTTTAATCGTAAAGAACCACATGGTTCACCACGATTAATCTATAAAAGAGGATTTAAAGTTTTGTAGATTGGGGGAAGTTAAGTCTAGGTGGAGGCCACTTACTTCTTGCATACTCATATGAGTATGTGGCCAACACTACAGAATCCTACAGAGTCACACCGAACTCGCAACGGAAACGGAGTATGATGATTAAATTACAATGAAACAAACTTTACATGTAACTTTGATGAACCAGGCATGAGTAGCTGAGAGAATGTACATCTAACCCAAGGCGGCATTCTCGAGTAATACTTTATGTGCAGTGCGTGCACGGAGATAGCCAATCCGGTGCGTTCGTGCAAGTGGGAGATTGTTGGTTATGCCCGAACCCGATATTGTATCTCTCGGGTTATCGGATATCGACCCGATAACCATAACCGACATAATGGGCCCACTCGGGCCCAAGTATTAATTATGATTCATATTAATTAATAATAGATTAATTAATCCATGATTGGGCTTTTAGAAAGCCCATTAGGTGGGCTTTTAGAAAGCCCACTAGGTCATGACCATAGGGTATTATAAATACCCTAATATGACTCATAATTAAAGACAACACACATCAGAGAAACCCAAGCCTCCTAGAAAATTCGAGCTCCCCTCCCTTGGTAGTCGAATTTTGGCTTGCTCCCCGGTTCAATCAACGGTTGATCATCTAAACACCAACTAGGATCTAACCTATCCTCCGAGGTGTTTTCCGGTCATCTAAGACGTTCCCGAGTGACGTGGTGTACGAAATAGAGGCGCAACACTTGAGGCGCTAAATCCTAAATTCGACAAGCTCCAGAATCAAAGGAATCGGCAGTTATTCGGTACAGTTGGCAAAAGTACCGAAGTTTGGTAACGATCTCTAAACTATATCTTAATTCTCGTAATTATTCTAGATCTTTATTGTTCGATGATATCCCGTGATTTCCGCCTCGGGATTGAGAAAAGTCATCGAAAAACCCAACAGTTATAGGTTCAATGTTACTTAGCGTAAAAATTGTGTTTATTTGTAAATCTTAATTGATAATGCAAGCAGACAACAGTGTTACGATCTGTTATAAATTTGGACACTGTGAATATATTTTGTAATGTTACATGTAATTTTAACTAATAAAACCACTTTATCTAAAAAAAAAAAAAAGCATGCTCCAACTTCACAGATGCTAGCTCAAAATAGACAAAAATAGACATCGACATAAACATTGTTTGTAGCCTTTAAATGTTAGTATCGAAAAAAAAAACAAAACAAAAAAAAAAAACAAACTATGGCAACACACTCGATAAATTTTATTTAAAAAAAAAAAACAAAAGTGGGTCTGATTCAAAACCGGACATGTGTTCACTTAAAATATTAAAGAAGCTGAGTAATATCCACACAATTTTTTTTTGTGCTATCCATTCGATCTCCAATACCGAATTTCAGGTGTACACGTGGATTTCACACTTCCTAGTTCTTGTGTTCCACAACCACCAAACTTCCACCATTTTTTTATTGTTTAATTCTTAATGAGATTAATTTTTACTTTTCATACACATGAAGCATACTATAAGTAGGTATAAATATAAATAATACCTTAATCCTAAAAAAGATTGTTTTAAAGTCCGAAAAATAGCAAATTGCCCATAAATCTAATCAACGGATATATTAATAAAATTTTCTTAATATTTTTAAAAGTTCAACACTAATTGTCCCGAGTCTATTTTGTGGATATATTACAAAATCGATAATATAAAAATACAAAATTCATAAAAAAAAATTATGTATAAAACTCAACTATTATTGATATACACAATACAGAGGGAGGATATATCAAGTGTATATTCTGTAAAACAAAACAAAAAAGTTGTCTATATAACATAAGAAAGTATGAGTTTCTAAGTATCAAATTTGAGTGATCTTTTTTTTTTTTTGAAGAAAACGTTGAAATCGAAGGAAGGTGCGTGTTTTCATAGGAAAATCCTACTTTTGAGTGAAAATGGGGCCGTATAAAACACGTCCATGGCATCGAATTTTAATTGCACTTCCCATCTATGGAGCTTCTTGCGGCTGACATATCTGCCTCAAATTTTCAAATACTACTCAAACTTTAGATCGAGACCAGATTCAAGTTTTGAAAGCGTAAAAAATCAGATCAGGAAGAAAAATAACGCAGGAGTTTGATGCGCATCTCACGTTCCGTCCCCCTCTACGTTACACATCTTTTCGGATTTAGGTCTTAGGTTCATTTGTCATTGTAGATTGAGTTGGATTAATATTATGTAATTAATACGAGTTAAGCTTCTAATCTATATGGTATGTCTACCATGATCCACGTGGCAGACAAGCACTGCCCCTGGATTCTTGGTCACGTGATTTAATGTCATCCATGTAAGTTCTTATTAATTTAAGATCCATTATTTAAGCTACGCGCCCTGCAGTGTGCACGTGTTCCATGCTGAAAGGTGAAAAAGAAAAATGATGAATATGAGAGAAGTAGGAATTCCAATCCCAAAAGGAAAATAAAATACTTGAGTGAAATGTTACTCACCAGATCATATATTTTATAGATATATGATTCACATTTAAAAGTCTGAAGGTATGATTTAACATTTCAATTTCACATTAATTATTATTATTATTATTATTATTATTATTATTATTATTATTATTAGTATTAGTGCTAGTAGTGGTAGCAGTAGCAGTAAGATCTATTGAAATTTTAAATGATAGTGTAAAATTGGTATTTTTGTAAATTTTACACAAATATATATATTAACGGGACTTTAGCAATAAATGAATAAAATTTGAAGACAAAAAAAATATATAGTTATTATGAGCTTTAGCAACTAGTTTTTAATTTTTATTTTTTTATACTATCATAAATTAAAATGTTGAGTGCCAGGTGGTATTGCTTAACTCTTTGCGTCTTAGGATCATTTCTAACTTTTTCAATGCTTATTGATTTGTTTGTAAATGAAAAATTGAAGACTACGTAATAAAAATATATAAAAAAAACCTATTATAATAGACCAATGATATGCTTATCTTCATGATTGATCAATAATGTTGCGATTATGGCCACTATCAGACGCCCTCAATCAAATCAATACCCTTTCAGCTACACACTGGTAGATCATTACTTTCATTATTATTTATTATCTTAAGATAATTGCGGTGAAAATATGTATTATTTATTGGGATAATAGCGGCATAAGTCCTCAACCTTTACTCAACTGGGGCGGCATAGCCCCAACCTCATTTAATAGCGGTATAAGTATCAAAAGATGATTTCCGTCCATATTTGACTAACGAAAGTAGTCAACGTTTGCGTGGTCAGCTTCTCATCAGCATGGACGCCACGTAATCCGACATGTCACCATACACGTCATCCTCGCGTCATCAAATTTAATGCAATCGCCATTAATTTTGCATTAAATTTGATGACGCGAGGATGACGTGTATGGTGACATGTCGGATTACGTGGCGTCCATGTTGATGAGAAGCTGACCACGCAAACGTTGACTACTTCCGTAAGTCAAATATGGACGGAAATCATCTTTTGGTACTTATACCGCTATTAAATGAGATTGGGACTATGCCGCCCCAGTTGAGTAAAGGTTGAGGACTTATGCCGCTATTATCCCTTATTTATTTAGTAGTGAAAGTTTCCAATATCACTGTACAATAGCGACGAAAAGTACTTATGTTGATTTAAACAGTTTACTGTTCTGTTAGCAATATTAATGGAATTTGACATGGAAGAAAAAATTATGATATTAAGAATTTTATCGTGGGAAAAAAATAAGATATCTTTGCTTGTATTACATGATGACATCAAAAAATTTTGCCGCAATAAATTAAATTTTTTTTTTCTGTTATTTCATAATGCTATTAAGAACTTTAGTCCCGAAAAAAAAAAAATTGAAACTTTTTTACGCTAAAATACTAGGTACTTTCACAGAAGTCAACCTTTATTACTATTGTTGTTTTCTTAGGGACAAAAGATTAAAAAAAATAGATATATATATTCTGCTCGAAGATAAATAAATATTTGAGAGAAGAATCATTTTGTCCCAATAAAAGGATCTCCTTCACAACGCGTGGGCCAACAAAACCTATTTTTTTGTATAAGAAATAAAAAATACTGACGCTGAGCCACGTACGCACATATATTATTATTATTATTATTATTATTATTATTATTATTATTATTATCATCATCATCTGGTTAATTGAATCAGTTCTTTGAGTCTACATTTTATTTCTATTCCTATAATAAATAATATGATATTTAGCAAGAGTTGAAGTTAAGACTGATGCGATTAATCCGATAGACCGGAGTGCCAGTTTTGTTTTCGAAAATAAAAATCGACATCGGAATCAAGATCAAGCACGCTAATATTTATCATTATATTAGTCCAGCACAAGAAAAACGTGATCAGTTATGTTTAGATGATCATGAAACGCTCTTACTTTTATAAAATGAGCAATAGTCCCTCGTTTACTTCATTCAATTTAAAATTTACGACCTAATAAATCAATAATCAAACACTACCCAACTCCTTTGTCGTCACCTTCTCTCTACAATAATCAACGCATTATTATTTCTCTACTCACACAAAACCCCACTCTTACATGTAAACAAATTAAGATATTTTATTATATATTTTCTTTTTTTATGTCCTTATCAATGCACCACCACCACAAGTTTAGCGACTTAAGCCAGTAAATGGCAGTAGTGCCCTCTGAATTTCGCATATGAATGCAATTTTCCCCAAAATTTTAGTTCTTGCCATCAGGGCCCGTATAGTTTTCAAAAAGTAACAAATCGCCTCGTACAAGTCTTAAAGTTATATAAAAAAAAAATTGTTTGTCGATCGCAACTTGTTTGCAAATTGTGACTTGTTTAATAGTATTTCAGAATCTAATTAATTGATTTTCATCTCAACAATTTTTGAACAACCAGACTCGTCAATTTCTTCATAATAGTCTCGTAATCTAATATATTGATCTCGTTTGAAAATCAACTTCCGAAACTATTTTCGAGGAAGTCATATGTATCTGACAATTTTTTTGTCATCTTTAATGCATATGCTCCTTTAATTGCTCATGGGACATTTCCGCCAAAAACTAAAATTCAGAAGGAAAAGTAGCCCAAAATGAAAAGTTGATGGGCCCTCCCTGCCAACTAATCCCTTATTATAAGCCACTAATTGTAATTAAACCGTTGGGATTAGGATAAGATATTGCCTTAAACACTCACACATTGCTTTATGTGCCTTGTCTCTACGTGCTTTTGTGCTCACACACTCACGTTGATATTTCTTTTCGCCTAAAAATTGGTTTATATATATATATATATATATATATATATCTTCGAGCTTCGATCAGAACTAAGCCTTCTCTCTGTCGTTCTTGAATCACTCTCATCCATAACAATTGATACAAAGCTCCAATCCAAACCAGGAGTCTCTCATTATTAGTCTCAGGCTCTCAGCAATGGAAGTCAAGCTGTTTAATCGCGGAGCTCTGTCCATCTCCGAGGCCTTTCCCCAAATCGAACGGCTCTGCTCGAGCTCCGTTTCCAGCGTCGCCTTCCCCAGACGAGCCTCTTCGCGCAACGGTGAGCTTCCGTGTCCATGTACGTATGGACGTGCGCGATTCGAGAGTTCTCGAGTATGTAACTGTGTGTGTGTGTTTCAGGGATTTCTCCGAAGGCTGCTTACGCGAACGGGAGCTTCCGGTCGAAGGAGGTGGTTTGTTCGGACGGAGATGGAAGTGGCAGAGGGGAGGGGTTTCTGTATCGGATCAACGGCTTAAGCGGATCGCTGTCGAACCTGTGGCCGAGGGAGATCAGAGTGCTCGACGCCATCGACGACGAGTACGGCGGGGTTGTGGTCGATCCGGAGCGACTGCCGTCTGACACCAACACTTTCGCTTATCTTCTTCGGGCCTCGCTTTCGCGCTGGAAAACCGAGGTACAGTCCTGCAAATTCTGGCAGTGATCATTGAGATCAATCTGAGTTTGATTGGAGTATGGAATGTGAAATGTTGTTGATGCGATTCATGGTTGCAGGGAAAGCAAGGAGTGTGGCTCAAGTTGCCAGTGGAGCGATCCGAGCTCGTCCCCATTGCTGTCAAGGTATGAAATCCGATATTAGGGTTCGGAGATTTGGGAAATTTGGTTTTGTTAGAGATTTGTGTTGGATTAATTTTTTGAATTAATCCTATAAAATTAACTATAGTTAATTAAATGGAAGTGGATGTGTTATTTAATATAAAATCAGAGTATATAATTGTATGGATACCATTGGCTTATTAGTATATTTATATTTTATATTATTGAATCTGCTTTATATATATATATATATATATATATATATATATATTGAGACGATATCATCTCATTGCCTATTTATCTTGAATATCAAATTTGAACACTAATGAAAACTAATCTGATCATTGGATCCTTTACCTATTTTCTTTTCAAGTACTTCTGCCGTAAATATCTGTATATTTTTTCTGTATGTAATAGTGTAAGAGTTATTCCTAAAGTTCAGCCACTATTTTCTAATCCACTTTAAAGAATATTCAAGTTCAATAATATAGTTTAAATATTAAGTCAATGGATTTGGATCAAAGATGTTGAACCATCTGAGGAATTCACAAATTCTTGTCGTTTCTTTACTACTTGTTGATTTTAATGTCGTTTCACTTCAGGAAGGGTTCGAGTATCACCACGCAGAACGAGGGTACGTGATGTTGACGCGTTGGATTCCCGATGGTCCTTCGATGCTCCCGAATAACGCGTCTCACTTAGTTGGGGTCGGGGGATTCGTCATTAACGAGAACAATGAGGTTTGTCTTTTCCTTAATCGCGTTTATTAAATATTTAAGGATAAAATTGTCATAGTTGTACTAAAAAATTAGGATAAGTTCATAAAGAACTACTATAACAAAGAAAACTATGGATGCGACAGTACGACAAGTTAAATAAAAAAAAAACACTTAAAAAAAATGTAAGATATATTTTCAAAATATTTTTCCACAATTTTTTCCCAAATTTCCAAATTCTCTAGTGTTTTGAAGCATTATAAGAATCTTACGATTGTAGATTCTAAAGAATCATGTTGCAAACTCCAGGTTCTTGTAGTACAAGAGAAACATTGTTGTGACCCTGCCTGCGCTGGCCTTTGGAAAATACCGACCGGTTTTATTCACGAGGTAATTCATTCGAGATTGCAACAGCTTGTGTTTTACTACTCGAGCGTGCGACGTTTCGAGCCGCTCAATTTCTATTTTAGCTCAATTTCTCGAACGTCAAAACCTTCTAAGCTTTGACCTTGACGCCATAAACGAATCCTCAATCATTTACCATTGTTGCTTCAGTCAGAGGAAATCTTCACAGGAGCTGTGAGAGAAGTAAAGGAGGAAACTGGGGTAACGCTTTAATTCTTTTTTTTTATGTTTTATTAAAATATGACTATAATAAATTATTTGGTAAAATTAAATGTTTTATTATATTGTCTCTTGTGTCATTGCAGATTGATACGGAATTTATAGAAGTCGTAGCATTCCGGTAATAAGCACATGTATTTATTTTACTCGAGTATTTTATCTTATTTTATTTTGTTTCAAATTTATGTATCTTATCTTATGTGTGATGTTTCAGGCACGTGCACAACGTGGCATTTGAGAAATCGGATCTGTTCTTCATATGCATGTTGAGATCACTTTCAAGCGAGATATCAATTGATGATCACGAAATTCAAGCAGCCAAGGTATATAATTTCGGTCACTTCCTAGAACTGAAATTCAGATTTTCAAATATATTATTTTTAATTTTGTTTTAAACAACGGCTACTTATTTCGGACTGTTCGGTCAAGATGTGACGGTCCATGTTTTGACGGTCCATTTAATTCTGCATATAAATTTCGGACTATGTTTTCTCAAAACATATATATATTTTCAAAATAAAATTCGCTGTTCCGATTTTATCGTGAATTTAGTTAATGAAAAAGAAATTTCGCACTTACTATATTGACGATTTTTATGTCCATCGTGTGTGATGAAATTTGATTAAAAAAGTGACTAAATTTATAAGTTAAATGGAGAAAAACTATTGAAAAATTAGTTTGAAAAACCGAGACTATACATGGCTAATTTTTACTAGAAAACTGAGAATTAAGAAACAATTAGTAACATAGTGAGTGAATTTGCAGTGGATGGCGTTGGATGAGTTTGTGGAGCAACCGTTGATACAAGAAGATTGCATGTTCAAGAAGGTGATGGACATTTGCATGGCTCGCCTCGGCAAGCGTTACTGCGGCCTCTCGTCTCACCGTTTGGTCTCCAAATTCGACGGCAAGCCCTCCACCCTCTACTACAACGTCATGGACTCTCCGGACTCTAACTGCTTAGGCACCAACTAAGCTTATTCTTCAGGCCTTGTACATATCAATACGACCGGCCTCATAGATTAATGAATCTCATATTATCATAGCTTAAGCTTGTAATTTAGAGAATGACATGTGAAACACTCTGGTCGGTTGACCATCGTGCAAGCCGTTGGGATCAACCGCCGTTGCATCACATATACATTATTATTTGTATATCAAGTTGTTGTATGAGTAATTCGAACATTCGATGAGTTGGTTTCATAGTACAAAAGGAAAAAAACACTAGTACTAAAGGAAAAGATTAAAGAATCTAAAAGGAGCTCGAGAAGATATAAAAAAAAAAAAAAAGCAAAATTTTCAAATCTAATCTCATAATAATTTTATTCCTGAGTACGAGTCCTCATCCAGAGTATCAGATTTTCTTAAGATCACACTTCCATGAAATCAAGTGGAATAATATACTAAACTATAATGAAATATGTTTTACATAATACATACATACGTTGATAATAATAATACTTCTAGAAAAAATATACTATAATCATTGGCGGAGCCAGTAACGCACTAGCGTTCGCTGTTGATAGAAATTATCTCTACGAGTACATGTATGAAGAAGAAGTTTTGAAAGATTTAGGAAAGAAAGTACCAGAAGAATTGATGAAGATCCTAGCTCTTGCACCAAGCAATATTCCCTGTGAAAAAGAGGTAAAGAGATCGTACCGAGTCACGTCTAGGACGCTTTCCTTAAAGCGATTCGCCTCCGCTACCGGACTGCGTCACCTCCCAGGATAAAACGGCGCAACCGTTGTCACCGCAACGGCGAACCGAACTCGCAAAGACCTCAACCCAGGTATATATATATATATATAAAATAGTGATTTTGAGCTTCGCACGGAGTGAAAACGGAAGTGCAAAGCTCGGAGAGAATCTCTGAGAAGTTCGAAAATAAGTTTTGCTTGGTGTGTCGAATGAAATCCGAGGAGCTCCCAATTTATAGATGAACATGGAGATTGTGCATTTACTCAATAACGTTTCAGTATTGATTTTCATTAAAATCATTTCAGAACGTTTCCCTGTAGTTATTGGCATGCAAATCTTTGCTGAACCGTTTATGAACGTTTAGAAATCAAATAGGACATTTAATCCATTTACTGCAAAAAACGTTTAGGAAATTTCTCTTGATTTCCACTTAATGCAGTTTTGAATTTCATTTACAGAAACATTTTTTCCAACAATCCCCCACATAAATGAAATTTGAAGACTCACTCTTGACAACACCTTTTCTGGGTAGAGATCAGTGGAAATCTTCTACATAGGATAGGTAGGTATTCCCTTTGAACCTTCCCTTGTGAAATATATGTATCTTACTAGTTGATCATGTCTTTGAACTGTTCAACATTTCGTGTAAGGAATTGATATATTTCACACAGATTATTCCCTTTTTCAAGTTCAGTTCTCACTATTGTGTTCTTTATGGTCATGAACACCCTTCTTGTTCTGCGAGAGTTTATGGAATTTGCGCCCTTATACAAATCCATTGAAGCGACCCCACTTCACTCTAACATAGGTGATATCTTACTTGAGGATATCTCACTTTAACGTGTAAGTATATCATTAAAAGCTTTGCTTATCCTGAACCACATAATCACTGTTTTCATCTTGGGAATGACCTAGGGGTATTACCCCCAGAGTGATTCGTTAAAGTCTCATACAGGTATGTTGTCCCTTTGAACCTAGTTCTTGGGATCTCCAGTCATATAGGTTGGGTTTCACTGTCAAGACTTTATTTCTCAATGGGCTTAAATCTCATTCCCTTTGATGATTTCTCAACTAAGCCTCAGTCTTTACTCTTTGAGTAATGGATCCACAAAGTATCATTTTCTTACTGAAAATGACAATCTTATAAGTTGAGATTATTATTATAATGGCATTATGTCTATTAATAGACTTACCATTGCTTTACACTCTACTTATACACATTTTATCGTAAATTTAGTAGCATCAAACCCCCACATTTTAAATGTGCATAAGTTATTTTCTCTAAATCCCCCACATTTTTGGTATTTTAGAGAAACTCTCAATGCTTTTAATCTCATATATCATTTTGAGAACACGCTCTCTAAATGATTTCGTAAATTCGCTATCAAGAATACTTCTAACAAAGTTCCATATCTAACATGTTATAACTCATCAGGTCAAAACACAATTCATGCATAAATAGAAAGACTTTATTTATTAATAATAAGTAGTCTTTTTAGGCTTTATAATAGCCATTACATAACACGTGGACTAAGTTACAACCATGACACTCATCTTCCACATGCCATCCTTAATTACCCCTTTCCTACAAAGAGCCCCGACTTTGACAAAACTACTTTCTCGGACTCAATCACCATCCTGAATCCATGCCTGTTGAGCAGCGTCCCAGAGATCAGATTCTTGCGGATGTCGGGAACAAACAGGACATTGTTCAGCCTCAGTTCTTTTCCCGAGGTCATCTTCAGAAATACTGTTCCCTGGCCCTTGATATCAGAAGTTGTCGAGTTGCCCATGTAGAGCTTTTCCCCAGTTTCACTCAGCTTCAACTCTTTGAAAGCAACTCTTTCAGCACAAACATGGCGCGTGGCCCCAGTGTCAATCCACCACTCCTTTAGGTTGGAGTCCAGCATATTGACTTCAGAAATCACCGCTGAGAGGTTCTCATCTGCTTCTACCGCGTGAGCTTCCTGGGACTTATCCTTCTTCGGAAATCTACAATCGGACGCCATGTTCCCCATCTTGTTGCAGTTGAAGCATTTCCCTTGGAACTTTGGCTTCTTCGCGACTCCGCCCTTAGGTCCCATGTTGACCCATTTCTTTGACTTGCCTTTATCATAGGCCTCCGCTACGTTTGCATTTGATGTTTCAACAGAATAGCCACTCTTTTCCGACTTCTTTTTGTCTTCTTCAATGAGAAGTATAACAATAAGGTCTTCGAGGCCCATCTCCTTTCTCTTGTGTAGGAGGTAGCTTTTGAAGTCTTTCCAGCTCGGCGGCAACTTTTCTATCGCAGATGCCACTTGAAAGGCTTTAGATATCTGCATCCCTTCAGCGCTTATCTCATGCAAGATTTCCTGAAATTCTTGCATTTGACTGATGACTGTCTTCGAGTCGACCATCTTGAAGTTGAGGAACCGGCCCACAATGAACTTTTTGGCTCCAGCATCTTCCGCTTTGTACTTATGGTCGAGCGACTCCCACAACACCTTCGCCGGCTTCTTCGTACTGTACACATTGTACAGATTGTCCGTCAAGCAGTTGAGGACGAAGTTCCGGCAGAGGTACTCCGATGAGTTCCACGCATCGGCTGCCTGGATAATTTGAGGATCAGCCTCGTCCTCCATCAGCTGTGGTGCATCTTCAGTCAAGAACCTCGCAAGGTTAAGCGTGGTAAGGTAAAATAACATCTTCTGTTGCCACCTCTTGAAGTTCGAACCATTAAACTTCTCCGGCTTCTCTCCATGAGTCACAAAGACCGGTATCGGCATTGTCGTAGCGACGGAGGGCGCGACTGCGACTGCAGGCACATGCAAGTTCTCATTGTTGTTCACGTTTTTCGTTTTTCTTGAACTATAAACATAATCAATTCAAACTTATTAGTACCTCGATCAATAATCGGGTGTACTCAACCAATAAAATAAAATATATATATATATATATGTATATATATATATTATAATAATTTGTCATTTTATAGATAACTCCCAGGAAAGATCTGGCAAAACCAGTCTCTTAGACAGAGTATTCAGCTTCCAGGAAATTTGGAGGGGTCACAAACGGTCCCACTTAAAACCCAATCTTCCTTAGACAAAGCTTCTCTATGAAACAACTAAATATATATATATATATATATATATATTATATACATAATTAAACCACATTCTAACTCTAAATTAGTAAATATGTATACTAATATGATCACCTCGATCAATACATGTACAAAATATATATACCTGGGTTGAGGTCTTTGCGAGTTCGGTTCGCCGTTGCGGTGACAACGGTTGCGCCATTTTATCCTGGGAGCTGATGCAGTCCGGTAGCGGAGGCGAATCGCTTTAAGAAAAGCGTCCTAGACGTGACTCGGTACGATCTCTTTACCTCTTTTTCACAGGGAATATTGAAAAAGAATATCATAATAATATATTTTTATCCGTTTCTTCTCTGGTCGAGGTATGACAATTCAGACAAACATACTTTTGTTATATATATATATATATATATATATATGTCAAATGCAATAGTCTAGTCCAGCTGTCTTTGTTTTTTACTTTATGTAATCAATAGTGATCTTAAATAAATTAAGATTGTTGAGAGAAATTATCTCTACGAGAACATGTACGAAGAAGAAGTTTTGAAAGATTTAAGAAAGAAAGTACAAGAAGAATTGATGAAGATCCGAGCTCTTGCACCAAGCAATATTCCATGTGAAAAAGAGGTAAAGAGATCGTACCGAGTCATGTCTAGGACGCTTTACTTAAAGCGATTCGCCTCCGCTACCGGACTGCGTCACCTCCCAGGATAAAACGGCGCAACCGTTGTCACCGCAACGGCGAACCGAACTCGCAAAGACCTCAACCCAGGTATATATATATATATAAAATAGAGTGATTTTGAGCTTCGCACGGAGTGAAAACGGAAGTGCAAAGCTCGGAGAGAATCTCTGAGAAGTTCGAAAATAAGGTTTGCTTGGTGTGTCGAATGAAATCCGAGGAGCTCCCAATTTATAGATGAACATGGAGATTGTGCATTTAGTCAATAACGTTTCAGTATTGAATTTCATTAAAATCATTTCAGAACGTTTTCCTGTAGTTATTGGCATGCAAATCTTTGCTGAACCGTTTCTGTACGTTTAGAAATCAAATAGGACATTTAATCCATTTACTGCAAAAAACGTTTAGGAAATTTCTCTTGATTTCCACTTAATGCAGTTTTAAATTTTATTTACAGAAACATTTTTTCCAACATTCGCACGTGCATACACTGAGATTTTAAAAATTTTACCACTACATAGTATATGCTTGTTGGTGTCTGTTTATTTTGCATTTATCAAGTCCTTATATACTATAATGCATATGATATGATCACTACAATGTTTGTTTGTTTTTATTATTATTATTTTATATATTTGCAACATAAAGACCTTATATTTGCATATTTTTTGAGGCATGGATTCGATTTTTGCGATAATCGAGTGATTAATCGCTGAAAACCACTTTTCGGTAACTTATCTCCTCTAATCGTTATCTTTTTATACTTATCGCGATTTTTTGATTCGAAAAGCAAGTCACTTATCTCTCAAACTTATCAAGTGTATTTTCTCGAAAAACAAGCTACTTTTCGGTCAAAAATGATAAGTCAACCATGGTAAAAATTTTTCTTTTTTTGCGGCAGAAGTTCCAACTTCTTTTAATTTTGAAATTTAAATGTATCTTTAAGGTTTTTTTTAGTAGATCTTGACTGTTTTGATGTTTAAATGTTGTATATGTAAGAATCATGTCAATTTTTCACATTTTTAATCTATATTTATAGTAGTTACTTAGAAAGTTATTAGGTTGAATGAAAGTTAAACTTTGAGTTTCATATTAGTTTAATTATTTATTTTACGTTTTGAATCAAATGTTGTTGAAATTGATTTTTAATAAGTATATGATGGAATATAGATGAATCAAGATGGTTTGTGTGATTTTTATTGAAATTTTGCAGATTTGGGTTAAACTTAAGGGTTTATGAAAATTATTTCTAATTGCGACAACAGTACCAATTTTCCTAAAAATATTAAATTTGAGATATATTTTTTTTCTTCTGTAATTTCATTTTGTAACATTGTATTTAATTAGGAAATTGTTAGTTTGACATAATTATTTTTGTAATTGATGTCTTTCTGACTTATGACCTTATTGCGGCAAAAGTACATATTTTTGGATATTAGTTAAGTTAAGCTAGTTAGTCTTTTTTTTATGTAAAATCATTTTATAACATTGTATATCACTTATAAAATGTGAGGTTGACATAATAATTTTTAATTCGATGTTTTCCCTAATTGCAACCTTATTGCGGCAAAAATAAAGATTTTTTTTAAATTGGTTAAATTGAGCTATTTCTTTGTTTTTTTTTTATGTAACTTCATTTTGTAACATTGTATATAATTCTGATACTGTGATTCTGACATAATTTGTTTTGTAATTTGACGTTTTTCAATTATTAAGGAAAATATACATTAGTATTTAATGTTATAAAAACATTTTATGTATGAACATATATATAAAAATATTTTATAAGTTTTCCATCGATAAATCTATCGATAACCGATTAATCCATCGATATGTTCGATAAGTTCCAGTAACGGCAAACGATAAATTTTATAGGTTTTCCATCGATAAATCCATCGGCAAACGATTACTCCGTCGATAACGGCAAACGATTTATTGGCAAAAACGGCATTCAAATCCTTGGTTTGAGGTATATATTCTCAATGTTTAATTTTATAGGCATAAAGATTTAATGTGTTTATTTTGTGGGCAACGCACTCGATCTTCTCGAAGGTGTGGGTGATATACTTGGTATTGCCGGCGACGTACTCAGAGGTGTCTGCAACACACTCGAGTATTCTCGATGGTGTTAGAGGCGTACTCGATGATCCGCAACACACTCGGCATTCTTGACAGTGTCAACGATGTATACTCGCGGCTGAATGCATCGTTCACACAGCGAAGTATATCACCGACACCTTAGAGATCATCGAGGGAGTTGCCGACACCGTTGAGTACACTGGCGGATCCAGGAATTGTTTTTGGAGGGCGCTAATTTTTTTTTGAAAGACAATTCAACAATAATAGGGATGAAAATTACCTTTTTATAAAATCGCAAATAACTATCAACATGAACCAAGCTTTAAGCGGATAATTTAAGAAATTAAAACTATATATATACACTAGATTTTTATAGTAGTGAAAAAAATATTGTACATAATAAAATATGACCAAAAGAAATTAAAGATTAATAAACATTAATCGATCCATGATAAATTTTTATTAAATATAATTACTAAAGAAGAAAATAAAAATAAGTATAAATTAAAATATAGCAAATATTAGAACTATTACATTCGTGAATACTATTGGAATTCAGTAGCTTTTTGATTAACTTTAGTGTATATATATATATGTGTGTGTGTATATATATATTTAAGCTAACGCTCTTAAAAAAAATTATCTAACAATCATATATACTGTTAATTGTTATTGTTACTCTTTCTAGTTTTATTTTACTATAACTGCATATATTACGTTTGTACAAGTATATAATATACGAATACAATAGTGTGTACAAATATATTATTTCCTCCAGTACTTGATTTTTGAGTTACAAGTTACAACACAGTATTTGGAGAACATAAGCATTAATAATATCTCGATTTATTTAGTCTTTTCATTAACTGGAATTGTGTAATAGTTAATGTAACGAGTAACTCGCATTTGGCACGTAGTGGAGGATGAGAGAGCGTGAGGGGAACACGTGGAGTGGGTCTTTGGTTTGAGTGGAGGGGCTAATTTATTTTCCTTGAAGGGGGCTAATTGAGTTCGGGCTTTATCCTTAAGGTATTTTATCCTTGAGTTCGGGCTTTAATTGTGCAGGGGAGCTACAGCCCCTGTTGACCTGTAGGTAAATCCGCCCCTGGTCGAGTACATCATGAAAACCTAGTGATAACTTTAATTTAGTGATGGAGAGTCACCTAAATAGAAAATAAAATATTGGGTCTTTATGCCGGCAAAAATAAACATGGAAAATATACTTTCTACGAAAGATAAATATGAGGTCTCTATGCCGCAATTATCTCTTTATTTTTTAAAATAATTAAGTAAATTATTTCTCTCATGTCCTATAATTACTATTTCTTGGACAATTGATTGATTTTTTCATTAATTAAAATAAAATAAATAATTGTAACTTTTTTTTTTTTGCTTTCACGATTAAAATTATTTTTGCGTCACCACAATTTTAACCCTACACAGTGCTTCACCTGAAACATAAAGCTGGCTACGCCACTGACTATATAATGATAAAAATGCTAAAACTTCCATAAAATATTACATATAATTTGTTATGCTGAACCCATATATATATTTATTTATAACAATATAAAGAGTAATATATATATATATATATATTAAGAATAGTTTTGGTAAAAATACCTAATCATGTTCAAGTTCATGCGATATAAATTTAAACTTTCGATTGCGCAGAATAAATATTCAAGGTCGAATATTTTCCATTTGCATTTTTTTCTTTCTTTCCTATATGTCTCTATAAATGTTAAATGCATGCATCACATGTCATGTCGTAAATTATGGATCGAAAGATCGAGAATTAAACGCGAAGATCCCATCATTTATCAAGCTACAATCTTTGATGTATTTGCTTCCATTCACTCGTCTATTTACTTTCCGTCACTAGTATTATTTGTTTATGATTTTTCATTTATGTCTTGATTCTCATTTTTATTTCGGGAAACAAAACTCTATATTTTTTGCTTTTCTTCGTAATTCCTTAGTTTTATGATGAAATGCAAAATTAGAACCTTTGTGTTTCTCCAAGTTCGAGTTCTTAAGAGGATGCGGTTTCGATGCCACGAGCCTAGCCTTTGTGCAAGAATGAATAGGCGAAGGAAGGTTCTTGATTAGATATTCGTGCGCCGAATCAGCGATCCGGTTCGACTATCCATGTAACTTTATTTATCTTGCAAAGACTTGTTCTTCGTATTTCGCTCTACATCAGTTGATATCAGAGCCGAAAGATCTTGAAGCATACCGCCACGACGAGATTCCCGACAGCGACAACGCGAATGGCGTAAAGATATGGATGCGATGATGGAGAAGTTGGTTCAACTCTCCACCACGACTAATGATTACTTGACGAAGGAGGAACGATATTCTAGGACAAAGAGTAGAAGGTGCGACGAAAACGGGAGTAACGAGCTTCAAATTCGTCCAAATTCAACTTTTCCTCTTTGCTTACACCAACTGTTCGACAAAATGTCCCAACAGACAAAACAGCCCCGGCAGCGCCAGGTCTACAGTGCAAACACCGTGCCCTACAGCCCCTCACCTCGCCCCACAATGCCAGAGCACGCCTCACAACATTCAAAGTGTGCAAACCAAGCCTCGAACAACTCCAAAATCACAAACTCCACAACGTGCAAAGCAGTGGAGAAAGAATAATGATAACTCTGTGAGTCATAGTTGGCTCCTGTTTGACGAGTCGCAATACGGAAGTGTCGCTTACGATGAGCCAAAATACGGTGTCATAGTTGACTTTTATTTGACGAGTCGCGATACGGAAGTGTCGTTTTTATTTCGGGAAACAAAAGTCTCTTTATATTCTTTATCTTTCTTTGTAATTCTTTAGTTTTATGATGACATAAAAAAGGGTTCTTAAGGGTAATAGCCAATCTTGAAAGTGGGTTTAGCAAAATAGCCAAACTTTTGTTAATTTTGTAAACTAGCCAATTAACCATTTAAGTGAATTTCTAATTACATTATTACCCTTAATAATTAAAAACGAAATTAAAAATAAATACAAATTAACCACGTAATTTGTGGGTTATTAATCTGAAAAAATCAATGACATTAATTATGAATAATTATATTAATTAAAAATTCATTTATTTTCATTAATTAAAAATATTGCTATTAATTGAAATAGCTATAAATATGGTAACAACCAAAACCAAACATTTTTTTTATATAATTCAAATTTTAAATTCAAAAAATTTATATAATTTTCGGATTTATTTTTTTTCAAAAAATATCAACAAATTAAAGACGCGAATTAACGTAAATCAACAACGAATCATAATAAATTAACATCGAATTAACGTAAATTAACAACGAATTTACAATGAATTAACAATGAATTTACGTTAATTCGTAAATTAACAACGAATTAACGTAAATTAACAACGAATCAACGTAATCTCATCGTCGCTGGAGGCGCCGGAGCCGGCGGTGCTGCTCCCCCTCGGAGACGGGGATCCCAACAGCCTAAGAAAAAGGTCTTGCCCTCGGCGCTCCCTTCCTCATCCTCGCCGGAATCGTCGTTGTCGTCGGCCAAGTCCTCGTAGAACCCGACGAGCTCGTTGTCGGGCTGAAGCGCAGCGTTGGGGGAGGATCTGGGTGGGGCTTGGGCGGCGTCTCGCAGACGCAGTCGTCGTCACGGTGGAAGAAATGAACGGAGGTGATCTCGGTGTCGGCGAAGCTCACCCGGCGAGCGCGCTTCCTCTTGATGCGCAGGGACCTTCGCTGCGAGGGATCTCGTCGGGGACCTTCGACGCCATGGATTGCTCGGAGAAGATGAGAGAGAGAGAGAGAGAGAGAGAGAGGGAGAGAGAGAGAGAGAGAGAGAGAGAGAGAGAGAGAGAGAGGGGATCGATGGAAATATTCAAATTGGCTATTAAATTCCTAAATTTGTGCATAATTAATTAAGCTTGATTTGTGCTGATTTTTTTAAAGTAATTACGAAAATTATAATTAAAATGTTTAATTAAAGGGTATTATAGAGATAAAAAATGTTATTAAAATGACACCTCATGTTAATTGGCTAGTTTACAAAATTAACCAAAGTTTGTCTATTTTGCTAATCCTATGTTTCAATTTGGCTATTTGGTGCAATTTCTCAATAAAAAATTAGACCTTTTGTGTTTCTCCAAATTCGAGTTCTTGATAGGATGCAATTTTGATGCCCAAGTCTAGCATTGGTGCGTGAATCAATAGGCGAAGGAAGGTTCTTGATCCGATCAAGTTCAACTATCCTGGTAGCTTTATTTATCTACTATATTTATCTCGCAAAGACGGATTCTTCGTATTTCGCTCTACATCAACATGGTAGTATTTTAACATGATATATACATCATAGAAAACAAATTAACTGTACATTTGAGTTACACAGGTGTGTAACACAATATTAATAAGTGAAATTAATCAAACTTGCAAATCTCCCAACTTAAGGTATTTATTTTGTATAATTGAGACCTTGAGATTTCACTGCACTAATTTTTTTTTAAAATATTGTTATCAATGCCCCAATTATCCTTAAGTGATCGAATCATTAGTGTGGCACATTAGTCTTATTTTTATGGCTTATTTAGCTCTACTCCTTTCAGTTAGCTAATATATACTTTAAATCAAATTTGTTTGACTTAGTGGTAACTCTACTACATACGTGACTCGCACGAAGTCTTGAGTTCATCCCAACATGATGTAGACATTATGATACTTATATAATATTGGCCTATACAGTCAATTAATTTTATACTATGAATATATCTTTTAATGCAAGTATTTATAATCTTGACTAATAATATGTTACTTCAGTTAAAAGTATATATATACATATTTTGATGACATATAATCCTTCTCAAAACTTTTGTTTCTATATTATTCACTTACCCACTTATGGGAATTACAAAGACTCTTCCAATTAAATATTAGAAATAAGTCTTAATTTTAAGTACATAAGTTCAAAAAACTTATTCTTGATGATAATTTTAACAAAAAAATTATCTTGATTCACGCGGGCGATACCACCCATGCAAAAGTTCTGTTTATCCATACTCCATTCCAAAATCATTGATTTTCTTGTAACTTTGAACTCTTAAGAGCAAATGTGTCATTAATGTTTTAAATCTAAAAAATATTTAGAAATCTTAATACTGCTCATATGGTGAGAGAGTTTCAAATGCCACAAATCCTTATTCATAATCCAAATTCTTCCTAATTGATTCATTGTTTGTTAATGTGGGACATTCTCTTATCTCTATTCTCTTAAGTTGTTCTGGTTCTTTGTCCACGTTAGAGTTTTTTTTTTTTTTTTCTCTCTCAATATTGGTTCATGCATTTCATATACATTTTATATATATACTATAACAGTTATGCTATAAATATTAGACTAATATTAAAATCAAATAGTTTAATATATATTTCAGTAAAATAAACATATTATATTATATATTATAATACTTAATTTAATTATTCTAAAAAAATGCGTCGAATACCGATTTACTTGTAAAATCATATCGGTGACTAACTTTATCTATCGATAAAGTTACTTTCTAAAAAAAGTTAGTTATTAAGGAATTAGTAAAATTCGAACCATCTGTTTTTTCGATAACCATATCAAGATAAAAGGCCCCAAATAAGAAATATGTGTTGGGGTCAAATTTCTTTTAGGGCTCGAAAGGTCAACGCACGACCTTTGACCACAACATAACGAGATGAGGATTGTCATGTGGGGATTCCTATCCTAGGTATGTGGAAAAATAGTATGAACGATCGAGGTCAAGATTCGAGGGAGACAGACACCCATGTCACACAGACAGGTCGATCAATACCAAAAAAAACTTAACTAAGCCAAAATG
This sequence comes from Parietaria judaica, assembly GCA_954871525.1. Taxonomy (NCBI): domain Eukaryota; kingdom Viridiplantae; phylum Streptophyta; class Magnoliopsida; order Rosales; family Urticaceae; genus Parietaria; species Parietaria judaica. The sequence goes on from OX940868.1 coordinate 15,207,129, forward strand.
ACACAACCAAGCAAGAACGACAGACTCACTCGACGAGGCTTGATGAATTTTTCCCCACCAGACACTTGAGGGATAAATCAGGGAAGACGCCCGAGAGTTCACTTACGTAGACGCATCCCCTAAAGAGTCGACAAAAACCTGATCACCAACGGGGGTACAAGCTTCTAGGGACCACTGAGGACCACGAAATTAGGATTTTATTACTCCTTATAATCATTGCGCATTAAGAGGCTCAAATCTATGTCTATAAATAGTATAAGATGTCCTTCATAAATGGTTAATGCTAGTAATCTTCCAAGAAAAAAACACCACCTAAAATTTTCTCCCAAATCCCAAGAGAATGTCTCTCTTTCTTGATCCATTTTTATACTAGAGAATCCAAGTTTGTACTTGTTTCTTCTCCACACACTTGTACAAGTAAAATAACATCAAGATCAAGATAATGAAGAAGATGACACACCAATTTGCTTTGTTTTGTTCCCGATATATATCCTAAAACTGCATATTAATTTGCATATGATATTAACAGAAGTGCACGGCCCTATTTGTCCCCCGAAAAATCATCTCTAAACTCAGTTTTGTCTCGTACAATGTTGTGACTGTTGAAAGTAGTTTTTACCCCAACAACATATCTTTTTCATGGTTCGTAAGCATTCGTAAATAGCATGTCCCTTATTTACTTTCCATTTTTATATTTTCTCTGATTTTTTGGGGTCGGTGATGTGGATAAAAAGTGTAACTAGGTCTGTATGATACTTTTGTTAAAGAAATACCAGCTTCTAAAAAAAATTACACATTTATTTATAACGGAGGCATAAAAAAAATAATGAAGTGCCGTGGGATTGGTGAAATAATAAGAAAAAAAAATCACTTAATTATATTATTGTGTTAAATTCAAAAAAATAAACCCCAAAATTATTAAATTAAAAAAAGAAAAATCACATCCGAAGTCATGGAGTCACGATTAGTGTAATTCTGTTTTTAAGTTACTTTAGAGTTCGGTCATTTCGTTAAAGCTAAACCACGTTGGTGAAAATAGGTTTTTAAGAGAGTAAGATGCTTGAGATTTTTAGTGTGAATATGTCGTATTTATTGTCAAGGAATTTTCCGGACCCTTTTTACATTGTTTAACTCACTATATATAGAGCTTAAAATTGAAATCCGACCTCATAAATAGTTGATAACCAAATGTGTTTAATTCCCTCATATTTTTTTTTTTAAAATATGATGCCTCAATCATGGCGTAACTGTCGTCATCAATCCTGAGGCGCCGCTCGTGCTGCGCCAACTGCTCCTCTTTATCTTCATCCTCGTCGTCTGCTTGTTGGTCGCGTCGCAAGATTGAGCTTTGTCGCTCGGCTTTCCTCCTTAGCTCCTTTCTCCTTTTGGTCCCTCTTGTCGACAAGATTCCATCGATCATGAGACTCCAATGATGAGGCTCCATCGACAAGGTTGTGCTCATGGACACACCCTCGTCGATGAATGTCTTCGTCACTTGTCTTTGTTGTGTGCTCTTCTCTTGACTTCCTCCTTGGTTGGCCCCTTTGACTTGGTCAACGGGCCTTATTTAGGTATTGGGCTTCTTCAATCCAAGCCCCATTGATATGGACGAAATCGTACCAAACAATTATCAATCAATTATGAATGATAAATAACATACAAAGAAATAGGCTAAACTCCATATTTCTAAATAAATGGTAAATCGACTAATGTACTTAATGTTTGATATTCTGCAGATTATGTACCTAATATTTATTTTCGACAGCTAATGTACTCAATGTTTGATCCGTTAGATATTTTTGTGTTTTCCAGCACTTGACCGTTAAAGAGTTATACTCCTCTATATGTACACTTTTTGTATTTTTGACATAACTCACTCATTTTTTGTCCAAATTTTATGCACGACCTATGGTTGGAAAGATAAGAGATAGATCTAGAACTTTGGTTTTTTAAGTTTTGTAAAATCAGTTTTAGAAAATACGAAATTTCAAATACAACGTAAAACTGGAAATTAGTTTAATGCAAAATACTTGTTTCGAGCAAATTTTAATATACTTAATGACTTCTTATGATGAAACGTAAGTAAAAAGTTATAGATAAATATTTTATCTTTCTAACGGGTGTTTATTCATAAATTTTGGACATAAATGAGTGAGTTATGCCAAAAATATGAAAGATGTGATGTGAAACAATCTTTCATATTTTTGGCATAACTCACTCATTTTTTGTCCAAAATCTATAAATAAACACCCACTGGAAAGATAAAAAAAAATTATACAACTTTTTAGTTTTACATTTCATCATATAAAAAAGTCATTAATGTAAAGTCAGATTACCGGTTTAGCAGGTTATGAAAGCGATTACCAAACACAACGTGAAAGCAATAAAGAACACACGCGATGTTTTGGTATCGCAGTTCGATACCTATCTACTTCTGCGGGGCACTCACCCAGATTAATCACCAATATTGTTTACAAGCACCAATTACACACAATCGTAAAATAGCTTAAAGTAAAGGACTCCCCCTGAAGCTATAGCTGGTAAAACATCTTGGTCTTGAAACTGGTGATAGAGTCCCGATACGTGACGACCGTCACTTCCCTTCTGGAATCGGACTCAGCAAGATCCCCTTGCTATGTTGTCGACGTTAGACTGACTCCTTCAGTCTGGTTCTCAATAACGCAGTCGACGCCTCTCCCGAGGTAGGAATAAGCGATGAAGAAATCACCGTACTGTGTAAACTGATAACATTGATGAACACTGAGCGCAAGGTTATTCTCTGGAAGGGTTGAAGACGAACTGATGCGCATTCTTCATATTTATATCAACCCTAATCATCTCCTGTGATTCCGAGGTTTGTTGAGAAGTTGTTCCACGAAGTAAGCAACCAACACGTAACCACTGGGAGACTTTCGTGCGAATCCAAAGAGGTTAAATAAGATATGAAAATAAATCAATCCAGAATAATATACGAATAAATCCTTAACCTTCTTTGATCGCAGGTTTCTGCACCTTCACAACTGTAGTCACGACTGTGACTGTAACTAGAACAGTTAAAGAGACTAAAACTGGTTACAGCTGTAGTTCACAAAATAGCCAATTTACGAACCGAACAGACATTGGTTCTTCAATTAAGTATATTAAAGTTTGCTCGAAACAAATATTTTGCCTTAGACTAATGTCCAGTTTTACGTTGTAATTGAAATTTCATATTTTTTAAAAACTGTTTTTACAAAACTTAAAACTCAAAAGTTATAGATCTATCTCTTATCTTTCCAACTATACGTCGTGCATAAAATTTGGATAAAAAAATGAGTGAGTTATGTCAAAAATACGAAAAGTGTACATATAGAGGAGGAATCACTCTCTAACGGTCAAGTGACGGAAATCACAAAAGTATCTAACGAATCAAAGATTGGGTACATTAGCCACCGTAAATAAACTTTAAGTACATAATCCGCAGAAGATTAAACATTAGATACATTAGTCGCAGTATACCCTTAAACAAAATAAAAATGATCAATCAACGACATGTACTACAGTAGAAAATTAGCACGTATAAAGGCGCAAACGACATTTCTCAAAAATATTTATCTTACGACGATAAAAGTGCACGTTTTATATAATTGAGGGGTAATTAATAAATAAAAAAGCAAAAGAAAACCCCTCAAGCTCATGTCCTCATCAATTCACAACCAACGAACACTTTTTTTCCATGTTCCTTTCTTACCATTTTATTTGTCTTAATTTACACAAACTCCACTTTTCCAACTTTTCTTCCAAATCCAACCCCGTGAACCAGACTTGATCGAGCTCCATGACGACGACGACGACGACGACGAGCTTGTGATTCTTCTCTTGTTCGTTGTTCCCGTGCTTCGATCTGAATCCAATGCGGCTGTTTCCTGCTAGCTCGAGCTCGAGCAATGTCAGAGCGGATCGCGGATTGTTGTACCTCAACATCTACGATCTCACGCCTGTAAACAACTACCTTTACTGGTTCGGCCTCGGAATCTTCCATTCCGGAATCGAAGGTAATCCAATTTCCCATTCTCAGGGTTTGCTTGTTTGATTCTTGATTAGGGGATGTTGTATGATATTAATTCTAGTAAGTTTGAGCTTATATGAGTTAGGATTGGTGTGTGCTTTGTCCTGCTCTTATATGATAATTCTGATTGTTCTGCTAGTTTCCGTTTTGGATTTCGGGTTTCACGATTCCGAAACGCAATGCACGATTGGTTGCGGTCGAGAGTAAGAGCTCTCGCACATGGCATTCTTGCTTCCGAATAATATCGCGCCCTTTGGTTGGTTGCGGCGGGTCGTTTCATGTCGGCGAGCTATTCGAGATTGAACATTTGGATATGGCTATTGCTTGTTTTGAGTGCAAAACTGCAAGGGTAGATAGAGTAATAGAAGAAATCTAAATTAGGATAGAGGTAAGAAATCACTAGTATAGACTATCTGAAGGGTAAGAGGAGAAATTTATGGCGAAGACGATACCTTGATCGTTAAGCATTTACTATGCATTTCCATAGCTGCCCGGAATTCTGGTTGCTTGCTTTTATTCATTTTAGTGTGTCCCTTGACCATTTTGCTGTTTTAACTTTGAAGCTTGATTCTCAAAAACTGGTTTTACCCCTCAAAACCAGTACGGGTTTCCATATATAATGTTAAAATGTTTTACCTATTTCACCTTACTCTGTTGTTTTGATTTGGGCTTTGATTTAAACTTTGGTATTTGATTTAGAAGTTTCATTTTCTAGTTGGTTTGACAATTGGTTTTGATTGGTAAGAAAATTGGAAAATAAGTACCGGTTGTAAAAATGTCCAAAAAACTATTTCTTGGTACCGGTTTCACCCCTTATTATTCTTGAATAGTTGACAGTTTCCCTATCCCTGTCTTTTATTAACTTCTCGGTCAAAAAATTTAATAGAGATTTATCTATCATAAAAAACAGCTCATGGAATGGAATACGGGTTTGGAGCTCATGATTATCCTTCTAGTGGGGTTTTTGAGGTAGAACCACGAAGCTGCCCCGGATATATTTTCAGAAGATCAGTCTTGTTGGGAAGCATTGATCTGTCTCGTACAGACTTCCGGTCATTTATGGAGCATCTTTCTAGTAAATATCACGGGGACACTTATCATTTGATTGCTAAGAACTGCAACCATTTTACCGAAGAAGTTTGTTTGCGGTTGACCGGAAAGCCTATCCCTGGTTGGGTCAACCGCCTTGCTCGAGTAGGTCAGAGAAATTCCTCTCTCTTGCATCTTATAGCTTTTTCGACATAACCTGTTGAGATATGATTTTATTTAGTCTGCTGCTCAATTCATCATTTGTGAATTTAGGGTTGAGCGAAAAACGGAATTATATTTTGCATCAATATTAAAACAGATTCTAGGGATCATACATTAATTAGCTGCTTAATCCTAGAATCTCAACATTATTGTAACTTGTAAGATACCTTAATTATCTGATTAATCCTAGAATCTCAACATTATTGTAAGATAGCTTAATTATCTGATTAATCCTAGAATCTCAACATTATTGTTAAGATAGCTTAATTAGCTGATTAATCCTAGAATCTCAACATTATTGCTAAGTTAAGCTTAATTAGCTACTTATGTAATGTAGGCAGATTTAGTCTAAAGCCAGGCTCGCAGTTAGCACGCATTTAGTGTATTTATGTATCATACTATCATTAGTGATTAATAAAAATATCAGAAAACTTTCCCTAAAATTCAACATAATTTTGATTTTACAACATATGCTGAAATTTGCATTTTTACCTTTATCTGATGTATTGTGGTTTGAATTTCAGGTTCATTTTGTAACTGTTTACTACCAGAAAACGTTCAGATTAACGCAGTGAGACATCTTCCCGATCATCCAACTAATTCTGGTGAGTCAGTTTTCTAGAAAACCGGGTGAATGAGGATTTATTATAGTCCATGATCTCTTCATTCATTTTTTGCAAGAATACGTTTATGCTGACAAAGTTCCTAAATTAAGAAAACTTCGGCTCGATATCTTTTGTTTGCTTGTTTTATTTTGGAAACTATAAAAAAAAAAATTAAAAAAATTGTAAGTTTGTTGAGTGAGAATGGACATGATATCAATATCATGTTGCCAATACAAAGGCGATGATGCACCTGTGAAAATTTAAGCATTTTCAAATCAAATAAAAAATTATTATTCAGCGGAATATACTTTCTGAAATTTCGTGTTGGGAAAATAACTTCTTGATTTACTTCTACAAACTTTTTCTCATTTTTTCCCTATTTTATCCTTCCTCTAGATAAATTCGTAACACAAAAATAATGTCCTTCGCTTTTTCTATATTCCAAACTAGACTTATGACTTTGAAATGATTCATGTTCATTATATATTCTTCGTTCTCGGGCAAGAGAAACCGGTAAAACTACTTGTTATCCGATGCATTTTGTTCTGGCGAAAACTGCAGATGAAGATAAAGACGAGACAGCATCTCTTGCAACTTCAGACTCAGACGACAGCGACAATGAACACCCGAATCATCGTCTGTTGACTGCGCAAAACGCTGACGTGGCATTCGTGGTGGAAAAACCGGTGCGCCTAGCGAGAGAACTCCTTTGATTTCATCCCACTTATTCATGTAATCTAAGCGTGTATGTATACTATCAGATTAGTCTTTAGTAAGAAAATTTTTCCACCACCTTATAATCTACGTATATTATTCGAGTCAAGTATTTATGAAATTTCTTTAGTCATTGTTTTGACAGAAATACCAGGTTCTAGTCTTGATATGGAATGTGTTCTTTTCTAGGACTGAGTCAAATATGTAAGGAAATTTCATATATATTTATCATTTTTTAAGTTTGAGATAGCTCTTACTATTCAATAATTTGGAGGCTTGTATACGTTATATTTTTGGACTTGTTGTTAAAAGAAAAAGTAATTAATGAAATGATTTATGGGTACTTTGATTATCATTTTGTAGCGTTTTTTTTTTTTTTTTTTAAAACGTCGATTATATTAATAATCATAAATTACAATGCAAGGCTAGAGAGTGGTTTACGATCAACCATTCCAACATTCGGTTTGGCTATGTAGTCTGTTTTCGGTTGTTGTAATTAGGGGTGTAACCGGAGCGGATATCCGGTTTTTCGGAACTATCCGAATCCGGATCCGAAAAACCGAAAATCCAAAAATAGGTATCCGGATCCGAAAAACCGGAAATCCGGATATCTGTTCTTAAAACCCGGATCCGGATATTATCCGAATATCCGGATCTGGTTTTTATTTATTAAAAAAAAGTTAATTTTAACGACTAAAAAAGCCGTACAAGTCTACATATTTTCCCGTTGTCCAAAAAACCGAACAAATCTAATATATATTGTCACATAATACATATAATATTAAAAATGCATTCAAATTACCGTCTTCATTCCGCACCATCTTTTCTTCATTCCCGTGCATCATCAAGCGTCAACATCATTATCAACTGCAAAAGATATGACAATTAAAAAAAAGCATCACAAATAAATAAGTAACCCTAACATAAAAAATAAAATAAAATAATTAAATATTAAAATAAACCGGGTTTTAAACCGGATCCGGATATCCGGATTTTTAAATACCAAATCCCTTATCCGAATCCGATTTTAAATCCGATCCGGATATCCATATCCGGATTTCGGATTCGGATTCAGATTTTAAAATCGGATGTGGGTGCGGATGCGGATTTAAAACCGGATTCCGAGTTTTAGTTACAGTTCTAGTTGTAAACCCAAAGTTGCAAATCGCATTTACTAATATGATTACAGTTTAATAAATATTTTAAAGTTTGAATTGCACAATGGGCGTCTACTTATCATCATTTTCTTGGTTAATAAGTTCGTCATTGATTCTTTATAATATATATATATGCAACCATTAATTCTTTTACTCTATTTTAGTCAAATTCTTTAAAACGATAAATGTGGTTAAAAAGATGCTTACACCTTTACCAAAAACCAAAGCAGTTTTTGCACTTGATAATGTGTCGGTTTTCATTGGCAAATATACCGATATGCGACATTCGGTCGCAACAAAACTATAGGATGTCCAGTCCATATACATCTTCTTTGAACACATCTGAAAAATAGTTTACGAACTTTTTTTTTATTACAAAAAATACTAATTGGTAAACATTTCTTATGAGAGTAATATCCGATGTTATATCATTAGTACGAAAAAGGGCAGTTTCCTATCATTGTATACATATTTATCTATTTTTGGACAAACGTACCATTATATTATTCTCATGTGAATTCGTCAACGACCAAATATATCATCTAAGATTGCTTAATTGTGTGTTTATTTTTCGAATTCTCTATCAATTTTCATTCAAATTGCAAATTGATGAAGAAATTGCAAGGATGAAAAGGTGCAATTGATGAAAAATTAAATTCAACATATACACGTCAAGTTTTCAAACTGTTTGTTGTGGTCCATTCTCTTAATTAAATGTTCAATTTCGTCCATACGGAAAATAAATATATCATTTGCACACTAATGTATCTTGCTAATGGGGAATGATCTCTCCCAAATTTAAATACGAAGTTTTTGAAATTCCTTATGACTTTTAAGCGAACTTTGGAAATTAATAATTACCACTGAATAACTTGAACGTATTTTTCGCTTCGCGATTGTGACTGTCTGGCTTGATTTCTTATATTTCATGAAGGGCTTTTTCTCGGCCTAGTTGGTCGATTTCGAGCTTCTCTTCGATTACTTATCGAGCTCATTTGTCTTCATGAATCTACCTACTATATCATAATTATTAGTAAACAATATACTTTTTGATGTGAGCTGAAGCTATATGTACACAATCTCAAATTATATATATATATATATATATATATATATATATATTTGCTAAGTAACTAGCAGATACAAGATTCTCTAATGGACGGTGGAGTTCTTTGCTTGACCTACACGGCAAGACTTTTAGTTAACAAAAACTCTCCAACCAATTATTTCTGAGATAATTAGTATCAAAGTAACCCTTTCAAGTTACATTATTACTATCGCCCCGGCTGCGCACGGCGATGTCTTTAAGCGGATCAAAACACGCTAGAGCGTCTAATCTTTCATCCCGTCCTACACGCTAACGTTTTTGTCAACTTCTCTCAAATTCAGAGTCATATAACTCGAATAAACCTGTTGAATCTCAAACATTCAAAAGCAGCAAGTGAAAGCAGTGGTTTTAATTTTATTTTGGAGCGTATTTTTAGGGTTTACTTATGTACCGAGCAGAACAGTTGTTGATATTACAAATACAAGCTGACTTTGACCGGTTTGTATTTCTTTTTTAGGGTTGACTTTGACTTTAAGCTTCCCCATGATGAACAAAAAGTTTATCTATGAACTGCTTGATCGATAATTGTATAAAAATGAATACACATTTTATAATAATATGCCAAATATTTCATCAAATATTAAACGTGCTTTAAACTTGAAATGATTTTAATTTTAGGAATATGCTTCCTATAATTATTGTGCTATAAAGATGCGACTTATAATTAATGCAATTAAAAGAACTCTAGTAAACTGCCAAAAATGTCATCAAATATTAATTAATCACTTGTTCAAACTACATATATATGATTAATGTTTGTAAGTACTATGATGCTTCCTATAAATAATTATCCATTTGAAAAAGCACCAAAATTTACTATATAGTTTATATATATTTACCGTTAATAGTCACGTGAGCGTGGGAAAGGGTAAATTGAAAGCTTTCATTTTCTTGAATAATAAGAAGACAAAATGAAGCTATCACGTTCGATAAAGAAGTATCAAACACAAGCTTCTTGGCTTTTACGTGATGAGCAAAGCACTTATTTGCAATTTGCATTATATATTTGCCGTCGTCCATTTGGCCACCTTATTTAGAATTAGTCTTTTCATTAATCATTATTATATATAACAAGATTATATATGGCAATATATATTATTCCATTTCAGCTTAGATCTTAGAGTATTTTCGCACTAATGACCCATGAACTTTACATGTTGATATGATCTGCCTCGTAAGGTTAAGATTTCGGCGGAATTGCCCCCCGAAAATTTTAAGAACTAAAACGTTACATTCTACACGTTACAAATGATGAAAATATTAGTATGTGTGAAACACATAATTATTTGGGATGGTTTGCCAATTTTTTTGTTTTCTCTAATTTTTTTATGAAATTTTCTTCTTAATCATTCTTTGATGAGTTTTCTTTTTTTTCTCCCCAATGGTCTAATATTTTGGTATACTAATTATGTTCGATAAAAATACCTTTGAATAAGTCATGTATTGCGAACAAGTTTATATTTTCATGTCTTTTTTTTTATGAATAAGGACAACATATGTAACTTTTTAAAAGTTTAGAGGCCAAAGTGCACATACATTCAAAATTCAGGGGCATAATTGTCAATACTCTAGTATATAGAGCATGGTATTTTGAGGAAGTGAGGCTTTGTGGGCAATTCACAAACCATGGCCAAACTTTTGACCTTCCTCTTTCTCTACGTTTCATTCACTCTATCATTCATCCCAAAAACCAAATCTCACACAAACTGCTCAACGGAATACTTCCCTACCTTCCTCACAGAAAACCTGAACGTCGACACCAGCCCCGAGCTCCGGTGCAGAAATGACACCACCCTAATCAATTTCCCATCGTACGGCCACGCCTTAGCCGTGAAATCAATCTCACACGAAGCCAAAAGGCTCGATCTCGTCGACCCCGCACGTTGCGTGCATGAAGTCTTCCTCAACCTCGATCTATCCCTCACGCCGTTCCGTTACTTTCACACCCTCGAGAGCTACACTTACGTTAACTGCTCAAAGAAGCTCCAGCACGGTTTCGCAGAGATTCCATGCATTAGCGCTCGTGGACGGCACGTCTACACGGTGAAACCGGCAATGGAAGTACCGAATTCTTGTCAAGTGATCAAAACTGTGGCGATTCCTTTCGAGTATAGTCCTTATTTGGATGATGATAGCTTCGGTTTAGCGTTGACTTGGAGCTCTTTGCAATCTGGAGATGGAGGTTTCGAAGTTAAACTCGTTCAAGGTACGACTTTTTTTATTCATTTTTTATGCGATTATTTTGGATCTAAAACGGCATATTTCGAATCTTTTTTTGTTGATAGTTTATTCTGTTATTTAATTATAATTTATTATATTCTACTATACGAATTTTTATGTTAGAAATACATCACTCGTTATAGTCTGGAAGGATAAATCATTATCAATAGTATTGTTTCAAATAAGTGCGTCCAAGAATAGTAAGTTTATATGAAGTTAAAAATACATATTCATTTATAATATTCCTAGTTCGTTAGTACATCTATTTCCTTATAATTTAAACTACTCTATTATATGTAAATTAGGAACTTCATCCGTGATATTTTTTTTAAATATGATTAAAAAATATTTGAAGTAGTAATTATGCCGCTATTAATCTTAATAAAGAAGTATTTGTATCAAACTATTATTTTAATTAACAGATTATTGCTAAATAAAATTATACAGACAAAATAAAAATCTTGTATAAAGTTAAAAAGGGTTCTTGCCGATTATTATTATTTTATATTTTTGTTCGTTACAGATGTGATTAGCCAACTTTATGCATACATGTAACATGATACATTCTTTACGTGTTGTGGTTATTGTTTAAATAAATAAAGGGAAGTCGATGAACTCGGAGTTGAAAACTATATATTTAATTTAATATGCACTTCATAATCATTATATTATAGATAGTTTATAGTTTACATACTTTAGAGACACAAAGATATGGACCAATATATATATATATATATATATATATATATATGTGTGTGTGTGTGTGTGTGTGTGTGTGTAGTGGAACGCGTTTTCAATACTTAGTGAGGAGGAGAATAATTCACACTTCACATCCACATCATGTGAATAAAATTATTATTAGGGTATCGAAATAAGTAAATAAAACATATAGTAAGTCCACGATGGTGGGCCCCACCTCGAGTAACCCTAAACTAGTTGAATATTTTTTATAATATAGTTTAAATAAAACTGTGCACAACTTGATAAGCTAAAGTCAAATAGGACAAATATATATATATATATATATATATATATATATATATATCCATATTGACTGACTCTAATCCTATAAATATTGAAGGAAATATATTATATTTTCATATTTTATATCTAAGCAGTTGGATTTTAATCTAAGAACAAATATAAGCCGTTGGATATGTAACAAAATGAAAAATGACAAATTTTATAAAAACAATATCGAAATCCGAATTTTGTAACAAGGTTAACCGAGTCCGATAATTGCGATAACATAATCTCTAAGTATGTGTTGCTTAGAAGAAATTCAAGTTTGGAATATTTCTATTGTGGAGTGAAGTTTAGTTTAAGATTTCTCTTAGCAACCAAAATGTTAAGAAGACACATATTATTTGTGAATTTTTATGGTGGCTTTATTAGGAAAAATGTCAAGAGTCTGTTTTAAGAATAAGCATTTGATTTTTGTTTTTTATAACTATTAAGAATTTAGTTGTGACTTATAACTTTATATGGAAAGAACTAAAGATATATTTTTAAGATATACTAACATACATAAAAAATCCATTTTCTTGCTAAAAAAACAAGTTTGTAATGCCGTTTAATTTGTAGATTTACTTATGATACAACTATATGAGATGAAATTTATGAAGGCATGAAAACGTTCCAATAAGTTTTTACTCTTTATAAGTTCTCTTATAACATGTCGGTACAAATTTGCCAAAGTACTTCTGTTAATAATGATTATTGTTTCTTTGTTGCGTTTGCAGTTTTCGCCGTCGGCGTCTTCATTTTTGCCGTGGCATCGGCTATCTCGACGATCAACGCAACCCTCCACAACCATTCCAAAAAACCAGTTGGTGAAAACAAGGATTCAAGGAATAATCATGCTGAGAATGAAAGATTTGTGGGAGACTATAGAACGGTTTCTTCCTGTGATAATGTTCATGTCACCCTCGATATTGATACTTGAATTAATTAATTGTGTATATAATCAATGCAGATACTAATACTAGATTACTAGGTCATATTTGGATCATAAAATAGACCAAAAAGAGCATACAATTATGAATATAATATTAGTGATTTTACCATATTAATGAAATGATTCTCTTCCAAGTTTTTTTTTTTTTTTTTTTTTTGACGAAGATTCTCTTCCAAGTTGATTGGTCACATTTGGACATTTTCTACTAGACTACTACTATATTTCGTCGACAGCGATTATATATATATATATATATATATATATATATATATATATATATATATATATATATCAAAGGCTTCCAAACTTATTCTAGATTATACTTTTTCGATCTATATCCGTATCGGTGGACGAGAGGAATTGGGAAATCTGAATTAAATCTTCTTGTTCATAGTTCGGTTTTATTTTTGTTTTAATATTGTAATGACTATATATATATATATATATACTCTCAGAAAGATAATGATCTTAATGAAAAATTATGAAACCAGAATAAGATCAAAATAATTCAGCTTTGATGTGATTAGGCTGAAATCTACTGTGTTGATCATGCGATGTTCTTCGAGTTCATCGATTACCGAGCTTCAATCCACAAGAGTTAAAGCCTCCGCACAATTGATACGCCACATGCTTTGTGAGCGGGGAAAAACCGGCACACCAAGCTCTTAGTGGCCTTTTAGGCTTGGATTAGTCTTCAGGGATTAGCTTAGTGTATTACGAACAAATATTACGTACTTACCTACCCCTTATACATTTTCCCTATAACCCTCTCATTTTGGAGGATGTATAGTTGTATACACACTTTAATTTACATTTACTCTATTTTATCCTTTCCTATCTCATCTCTATTATTCATCCCCTATACTTCTTCACACATCAAATCATTCATGTATCCCATTATTTTCTTACTGCACTATAAAATGATTGGTGCAAATTGTGAGTTTTACTCACTTTCAGTATTATTTTTTTCTACTATTTGTATTTGAAAACACAAGCACACTTTTTAAGTGGATAACAAAACAGGCCCGTTATATTGGGTTTATGAAATAATCATGATTAATCACATAAGCCAATATGATTTAAAAACCCAACAGTATAAAGCTTAATAACGATTCTCACGAGCAACATGCAAACGTGAGTCTTTTAGAAAACATAAATAACAATGATTTTTTTTTTAGTGAGGTCTCTTACCTTAGATACTTTGTAACTTCAGAAGAAGAAAGTTCGTAAGTAACAATGCTTTTATCATCAATTCAAAAAAAAAAAATGCTTTTTTCTTTTCTTTTTGGTGAGGTCTTACCTTATTTGTCTTTGTGAATATAAATGTTAGTAAATTACTTTTTGAAAGTAATAATTAATTGATAATTCTAATATTAAGAATTATGTGTACACTTTACTTATAACGTTATGAATTGTATCTTAATAGATTAAATACTTTTAGATGAATAATCACTTTTCACATTAAAAATTTATGGCATGTGTTGAAATTCTTGATTGCTCTATCAGATGTATGTGTTTTGAACTTTTGATAAGGACTCTTAACAACATAACTCATGATTTATGAAATTGTTGTCTTATCTTGTAATGTCCCGGCTGCTTTGTCGAATTGACAACTATTTTTTTAAAGACTAACACGAGTTTTTCCAGTGTGTTTTGTCTTGACTCGCATGCCTCGTGAGAAACTTCTCAAAAGGTCACTCATTTGGGATTACTCTAAGTCTAAGTCAAATACCTTGAAATTTAGAGTCCCTATGAATGGTCTACCGGAAAGAAAACGCATCTTATTAACGTAAGTAGTCTCAATCAATTCTCTTAAGCACGTTCGACCGTATACTTGTACAAACTTAGACAACAATACAGTCTCGAATCTGCATAGCCTCAAGAACGTCCCACCGCTCATCGCTTTACCTCAGCGATGCAGGAAATGTACAGCTTACTCCTTTTTTGTTTCCTCCTCCTCTCTAACTTAAGTAAATTTTTAACAAAATTCTATATCTACCTCTCTTAAAAAGGTCATTTGTGATTTCCGCCACTATTTAGAAGGCTCACGTTAACAAGATCTATTATAAATTTGTAAAATTTAAGTGCAACTCAATAAATATTCAACTTTCATGGATTTTTTTAATTGCTATTTAACCAATATTAATATATTATTAAGTTATCAAAAAGTAACAAATTATGAATATTTTGTATTTAGTAAAAACACAAATAGTATCTCTGTTGACGAGTAGGTGCATTACATGTCTCTGTACTCTGCGCAAGCAACCAATCACAAAATTAATGGCGATTTCTCAGTGTCTCGACTTCGCAACTTCTTCCGAAAGATAAACCCAGAAACCAAATCATAGCAAAAACAGAAACATGGGTTTCCTCTGCAAATCCATGGCGAGTTCAATCACCTTCTTCCTGGCCTTCTCCACACTTCTTCCCATATCATATTCCCTTCCCTTCGTAGTACTCCACGGTAACTCCAGATTCTCAGTATATTCTGCTATATATATATATATATATAAATATATATAAAGACATGGGAATATCGCTTAAGGTTTAGTTCAAATTGAAAAGGGAAAATATATTGTGTGCTTTACAAGCTATGATTACCTGTATTTATTTATTTATTAATTAATTAATTATTCATGTGTTTTACAGGAATTGGAGATCAATGCTCTCATAAAGGAGTTAAACAATTCACTGAGGAACTTGTTCAGTATTCTGGGGTTCAAGGGTTTTGCTTGTAAGTTTTAAATTTATTATGAACCGGTTGTAATTACCGTAGTTTCTCTCTAGAATTCGGATTAGTGCCGTGACAAGATCGATATCTTCGGATCATATAACACCCTTTGCTTGTATTTGAAATGTCTTCTTGTAAAGTAGTAACTTTTTTTATTTACGCTCTTTTATTATCTTCCTCGCTGTCACGTCCGTCTGTGAAGTTGTTCGATTTTTTTATCGCAGAGAGGTTGGAGATGGAACTTGGGATTCCTGGTTTATGTCTCTTGAACAGCAGGTTGGAAAGATTATCTCGTTAATCGTTTAAATTTTCCGTGGTCCCGTTTGATTAAATTTATTTTGTATGTTCGCAGACGGAAATCGTTTGTAACAAGGTAGATTGCTCGCTGGATTTGTTTCATCGGATTGCTGGTTTCGGTATTAATAATTTCTTCTTTTTGTAACGGTTTTACTAAATTCGAGTCGTTCGTTTTCTACCATAAGTACAGGTTAAGGAAATGAAAGAACTGAGCAATGGTTATAACATTGTTGGCCTTTCCCAGGTGAAAATTTCTGGTATTACGGGTTTTTCCATTTGAAAATCAAAACCGGATAGTCAGCTGTCGATAAACAGTAACCAAAACCAAATTTTTTTCCATGGAAAGTAGATCTTCTGGATCCGGATTTTAAACCGGTTCTTCGTGTAATTTGAATAACTATAGATAGTTCTGCACCATCTGATTATTATTATTATCTCCTTAGAAAACTTCCAGTCCTTATGATTCATTTTGATTGGTTTGACAGGGCAATCTGATTGGTCGAGGCGTTGTGGAATTCTGTGACGGTGCGCCACCTGTAAGTCAATCACTGCCTTCCTTCATTTATTTATTTTAATTATGTATATCATTAATTCAGTTCATTCTTATTTATAGGCAATATGTATATTTTTAAGACTGCTTTTATAGGTTTGAAATTTCAGTTAAGTAAATTAACAAGATTTATTATCCCGTTTCCATTGTGAAACAGGTGAACAATTTCGTGTCTTTGGCCGGACCGCATGCCGGTACCGCTTCAGTTCCTCTCTGTGGTGTAAGTGTTTCAACTTGTGGATTTTAACAAAATCTATTTTGTTTACAGGACCAGAACCAATAATCAAAACCGAAACAAGATAAAACGATACTTTGGTCTCTAATTTGATAGTTAGACCGGGAAGTTTTCCCAATGATGTTCAATAAGAACTTCCCACTAATCAAAACATGAAAGCTAACCCTCACAATGAGCTCCGGTATAGGCTTACAAGCCTTTGTTCACCCTACAACTAAAATACCCAAAATGCCCCTTATACGGCTCTAACCGGTTCCGAATATGTAAATAAATATCCTTCAAGTAATTCAGTCATTGTTTACTGATTTATGCGTGTATTTTACATCAATTGAATAAATGGTTTTGCAGTCAGGAATATTATGTATAATTGCTGATGCATTGATCAAGTCAGAGGTTTACAGTGACTACGTTCAAGTGATCCTTTTACTTTTTTGTTTTTGTTTTTCTTACCCTATGTTAACAATTTCTGACATGTTGGTCCTTTGATCTTTGGAGTACAGGATCATTTGGCTCCAAGCGGTTACCTTAAATTACCAAACGTGAGTGTTTTTACGGTACATAATACAACGAAAAAATCATTTTCTACTTTTATGACTTTGAATATTAATCGTTTTTAAGGTTTGTTTTTATATATTTTTCACCGAAAAATACTTGTATAAACACCCTCGCTTCTTTTATAATTGTGAAAGCTTTCCATATTAACAAAGCTATTCCGACCAGGCCATCGCTGAATATTTAGAGCATTGTAAGTTTCTTCCAAAGCTCAATAACGAAATCCCCGGTGAACGAAATTCGACTTACAAAACACGATTTAGCAGCTTACACAACTTGGTGCTCATCATGGTAATTAATCACTTTTTTTCCCCTTCAATATAGATATTTATATAAATTAATGTCTATGCTTGTTCATCTTATTTCATGACACAGTTTGAGCAAGACACTGTTTTGATACCGAAGGAGACGTCGTGGTTCGGGTATTACCCAGATGGAGCATTTAAACCGGTTTTACCCCCTCAAGAGGTATTAACTAATATTAGAGCTACTTTGGTTGTCCCTCTGAACTAATTCCACGGTCTCAGGTTTGCCCTTTTAACTGCTAAATTATATCTGTTTATCTTCTCTCCATATTTGTTTAAGATTTAAGGACAAAATCGTCATTTTGCAACCAAAAAAAATAAAAATATAATTGATAAGGCTTTGTAGCTATGTCTCCATAGATCTCCCCTCAACAACGCTAAGGAATCACAAAATTTCGAGTTTGTCCTTAAAATTTAATGAAAAACTTCAATTTTTAACGGAGAGATAAGAAGTTGCCATAATTTTCAAGTTTACGGGAAAATTGATACTAAAACATACATGATGGAAAATGAGACAATGAGACAAGTTCGAGACGGACAACTTATTATGACTCAACATAATATACGAAACCGACGACTTGTTCTTTTCTAAATTTGAAGCTCTCTTTCGTCCGTTTATGCCAAGATGAATAGTTAATTCTTTTTAGTAAGAAATGAAATTAAGCATACTCTGATCTCTTACTTGTCTTGAAAATGTTTGTTGATAGACAAAACTTTACACTGAAGATTGGATCGGTCTGAGAAGCCTCGATGAAGCTGGGAAAGTGAAATTCGTCAATGTTACGGGAGGCCATCTCGGGATCTCGACGAGCGACATGAAGAAACACGTTGTGCCTTACCTCATTGATTCCACAAAAGATTCCACGGTGAAGAGTAGATTCAGAGCTCGTGGGAAAGCTATATGACAGTTAGTCAAGGAAGTCAATGTTGTGATACTTATTGCTATATCATTCCATTAGTGATAATAATATTCATCCACCTTTGTGCGTGGCAATATCTTTTTAGGTATATAGTAATTCATGTGACTTTGTTCGTAAGTTATGAATAAACGCCTTATTTATCGTGAGATTTACAGATAAAGTGAAATATACATCCAAGATATCAACGAGTGAAGAACGAAACAAGAACAAACGAGAAGACAAATTAAAAGAGCAAAAAAACAAAAACAAAAACAAAAATACTTAAATGTAACATAGTCGGTATCTCATTTATCGAATCTAAACAAACCTTTATGAGACTCGGAAGCTGAGTATAAACAGTTAAAATATTCTCCGCCTTCACCTGTGATTCGCACTCCGTAAATTGAATAGAATAATCCAAAATTATTAAATGGTTTCGCGAAGATGATTCCAAAAATCTTAAAGATACCGTATTGATAATAATGCTGTAAATATGGTAGAAAATATGGTTTCTGATTTTGTTTTACGTAAATCCGGTAAAAACTAGAATCGGAAGTTTTCTGGTTCCGGATTTTTTCGGCACCAATAATTATGATTCCGATTTTTATCCGGAACCCAATATCTGGTTCCGTTTTCATTCCGTATTTTATTTTTTCTTAGTTTTTAAAATCGACCTTCGGATAAAAAATATCAACAACGATTCAAATTAGACAAAATAAAAATTGAAATCCGAAACCATATAAGGTTCTAGTTTTGGATTTTTACAGAAATTCTAGATTTCTGGGTACTAAATTTCCAGGATTAATTAATAATTGGATCCAACGTACAACAAATTTGTAACTTAGGACTCCCAATTGAGTACTATGCATATTATAATAAAAAAGAAATTCAAATAAAATTAATACTCGTCTTATACATAAAAAAAAAATATTATTTATCATAATCTTTTTTCATTTTGTTCTATCCTTTCATATACTTGTTTGATTTCTTCTTACATCTTAGTCATTGAATTTAATGCCATTATCTACACTTAGGGGGTTAATGAAAATAATAATAAAAAGTCCCTTGGTTTTCAGTATTTTATTAATGAAAGAAAAACTCTCCCTACAATTGACTATTCCTTTAAAATTAGACAAAATAATAAACAAATATAAAAACTAATATATGCACGCTCATAAATATTTTAAAGTAGTCTCGTCTTCCAGCAAAGAAAGAAAGAGACAACATTATATACAACTCAATTTACAGTTAAAGCAGGCTTCACTTGCGCCTAGTATATCACTATATATGATTACACGCATTTTTATGTACCCGACATCTCCGAAACGACGCTGTATTATATCCCACGACGGACATCTCTCAGTATACGCGAATGTCCACACTAATACCTCCCGTCTTTTGATGGGCATTACAGCTTAGCCACAAGCACGAGATTCTCGCCAAAGCAGCCTGACCTGCCACACGAACCCGACACACCACGCTCAAACCTGTCCATAACTCTCCACTAGCGTCACGTGATTCGAGATTTGAATTGTAGCCATCGAGGTCTGATTTTGTTATCACAACCACTGAGCCATCGTCGAACGCGATCAGATCTTGAGAAGTTGTTGATCTCGGTGCTTTGAGGGATATGTTGGTAATTGGGCTGTAGAAAACGGCTTTTTTGATCCTCAGATAGTAGTATTCGTTAACGGCCTAGAACCACATTCAAAGAAATTATCAACAATTGTGTTGCATCTGTTTGTCTTGTCTCGGTCAAATATTTGACAATTACTCGTAAACTTTTGAGGACAAAATTGTCGGTAAATTGACATTTGCAGCTATGCCCCCTCACAACAGCACGATAGAACAACAAAATGGCGATTTTATCCTTAAATTCAACCAAAATGGTTATATTTTTACCAAAGTGATAAGACAAACTATACAAGTTCATGGAGAAACTGGTACAAGATTAAGTTAATGATCATGTCAGACATCTGATAATTATCCAAAGAAGATAACGGAACTTTTTTTTAATGGGGTGAAACAGAATAAAGTCCGGGAATCAGGAGAGATCTTGAACTTACCTGCCATTGAGAAGAAGCTAGCAGAACTCTGGGTCGAATCGACTTCAAATACTCATAAGCAGAATCCGGAGTCATATTCTTGTGTTGCATCTGTAAAAACGCAAAGCTAAAAAAACAGGATGGAATTGACACACTTAAAATAGTAGTATATTATTGGGACTTACTAGGTAGCAAATTACGACAGTTGTACTTCGGCCCCTTCCGGCTTTACAGTGAACATAAGTAGTCTTTCCAGATAACGTGTTTTCTATTCAACGACAGAGATAAAGCAGATCAAACCCATATTGGAAACGACATTGGCTCCCATAAAAAGAACTTCTAAAAGTAGGAAATGCTTACCATGAATAAACTCAACGGCCCGACATACGTCACTCAGAGATGGGGCAAAGCAGTAGTCTCTTGTCGGGATTACCAGATGGTCGATGCCATGAGCCTAAAAAGATTAACCAGAAGCATGATTTCTAATATACATGGACGAATGTACTAAAGAAACTCGGAAGTCGTGACAAAGTTTTAACTGGAATAAGAAGCTTACGTGGTATAGAGGCGTCGAAACCAAAGTCTCGTACGATTCGTTAAGAGTGACAACACCGCGAACCCCGGCCTTCTTCAAGCCCGGAACATGACCAGGGAACGGAACAGCACCTAACAACACAAACTGAAGGCAAAACCCAACAAATGCAAAATCAACCATAGCAATTGTTTCATGATTAACAAAAGTAAGAACATCAACAGAGAAATCAGAGAGCACAATCTAAATCAAAGAAACACCGTAACTGGATTCCGATTAAACCTAACAAAGCAATCGAGCGAAGAACATACCTCGTCGACCTTATCCCACCACCTGAATTCAGCCTCGAACGTATTCCTCACGACATTGTAGAGCAGCGTCGGGTAGAACAGCGCGCGAGCACCAGCCCCAACCAAAACCCTCTTCGCGCCAGAGACGACTACGCTTGCCGCCTCGCCGCTCTCCGATTCCTCGCCGCCGCTGCCGCCCTTCAATTCCTCGATATACATGGTCTCGTCGACCCCAGATCAATGAACCACAAACACCACGATTCGCCGATTCTTGCAAACGAAAAAGCCCCTAATTTTGAACCGATCACAAACCCAGCACGGAAACCCTAGACCTCACGGAATCGAAGCAGCGAGAATCAAGAACGAAAATTCTGCGGGCAATCGCCGGCATGATGCTCCGGTGAGAAGAATCAGAGGAGATTTGAGGAAGCGGAAAGCTCGAGAATCGGAATCGCTTGTGGGTTGTTTGAGAATGGAGAAGGTGACTTTTTCAGTGTGTTTGGAAATGGAGAGACGCAAAGAGGAGAGAGAAAGCTTTGATTAATGATAAAATGGAAACGGAAATGGAGTGAATGTGTTTGGGTGGGGATTGGGATATGGGAACTGATATTCTCACTCCACCGTCACATAACCACCGTGAATGTCGCACCACGTGTTACATCATGCTTGGTAGGTGAGGGTCAAATGGTCAAGGAATTTGGATCTCAAATTTATTATCCGGGATAATTGCGATATAAGTATCTAAACTTTTTGATCAACTTAGAGAGTACGGGTTTAAATTTAAAGTGGAAAAATATCGGTTAAACTATATAAAGTTATGAGGTGACACATTCTTTCGTGCAATTTTTTATTATCGTATTCAAATGAAGAGAAGATGTTACATAGTTAGATGAGCATATAGATGCAAGGTTTTAAATGGCGATGCCAACGCTGTTTTGCTCATTCTATTTTATGGGCATGCCGCATGCCAACGAAAATATTGACGGGAAAATCGGGAAAAAAAAAGGGTACGACGCATA
This sequence comes from Parietaria judaica, assembly GCA_954871525.1. Lineage (NCBI taxonomy): Eukaryota > Viridiplantae > Streptophyta > Magnoliopsida > Rosales > Urticaceae > Parietaria > Parietaria judaica. Next base: position 15,229,644 of record OX940868.1, read on the forward strand.
GATTTAATAACACTTTGTTTTTAAGAAAAAAATAACAAAAGCCTAAATAAAAATAAAAAATAAAAATAACTAAAACTGAGCATATTTCTTGACTTTGAGTTCTTTTATCATTATTATTTTACTTTGAACTTTGAATCGCTTCAATTGATCAAATATGAATACTTTTATCATAATTATCTCTTTATTATTTCGTTGTGGGACAATGAAATACCTACTCATGATTTCGATAAGAGAAACTAGTTTTTATTCTATCTTTTTCAACAGAGAAAAATTCGTTTGTTGATAGTAGATTAAAGAAGGAACGTAGTCTTGTGGTTCAAGCCAATTCTTCACACAATTTCCATTCTTACCAATATTATCTCAGATTCCTTACTGACATTTCAAGATACTACTTACTTCTGGTCAAAGATCAAAGTAAAAGGGCAAATTCGAAATAATGAAGACCAATCGATTCTTATAAGCATAAACCAAGAAGACTTCCTACATCCCTAGTGCACAAGGTTTTGCGATAAGCAATATCGGTAAAACCGTTATCGTTTAAATTGGTGTGGCTCACCGTCTAGCGATCACAGAATTGGATGATTTGAGAGAACAAGGCGTATTGATACACTTTTAGGGTCGGTAAGCTAACGGTTTTTTTTTTCTTTCTTTCTTCAGATTGTATATTATTTCTTACACGAAACGGTATTACCGGAATAAAATAAAACATATAATTTATTTTATTGTATTTTCTACATTCACCACTATGGAACAGTAACTTTATATGTTACGTTAGATCTTAAATTAATAATCCATATTGTAGGTTCGTACAAACAAAACGGTAACCGTTTTATCGCCAAAAATGTGAAGGTACATACAGTTATACTGAAAAACGGAAAGAATAATGAATTACCGTTCTACCCCTCCATCATCCCCGAGTCAGAGACGACTTTCACAGCTCACTTAAACTGTTGATGAGCTCGTTGTCTCCAGATTTCTTCAAGATTTTTACAACAGCGTCAATATAAGGAGGAACGAGCCGAACTCTGTTCTTGACCATCAGCTTGGCCAGCTCCACGGCTTCAAGCAAACACCCACGATAACAAAGCCCAGCCGAAAGCATAGAACAAATATCAGAGTCGAGCGTAAGTAAACAACCCATCTTCTCAATCGCAACGCATAACTGAAATCCCTCCAAAACTCTTCCTGTCAAACAAAGCTCCTTCAGCACAGTGCTACACGCCAGACCGTCCGGTTTCATATTAGAAGAAATCATTTTCCAAATCACCTTCTCCGCTTCCTCAAACAGCCCGTTTCTCTTCAACGACACCACAAAAGAACTGTAACACTTGTCGTATGAGACGTTACCTCCTCTCACAGCGTTATCCACTAAATTATGAACCTCCTCAGCCCGTCCCTCTTTGCAGAATCGCTCAACTAAAGGTCTCACAGTTACCTGACTCGGGGAGTAGCCACGAGATTCCATGCGTTCGAGCATCTTTAGTGCGTTCGAGATTTGGCCGTTTTCACAAAATCTTTGTATTATAGACGTGTACGTCACTATATTTGGACTAACTTCTCCTTCAATTCTCTCCATCTCCTCTAACAACTCAATAGCTCGATCCATCTCCCCTTTCTGACAAAACCCGTTGAGAAGAGCGGAATACAAAGTCGTGTTTGGAACACAACCTTGCTCCTTCAGATCCTTCAACAGCCCAAAAGCGTCATCCAAACGACCCGCTTTGCAAAGCCCCATGACCATTTCGACATAAGTGATCATATTGGGATAAAGACCATTCGAACCCATCTCTTTCATCAAACTCTCGGCGGTGCTCATATCGCCCTTCATGCAAAACAGCTTGATAACCCCGTTATACATCGCCGTATCTGCTCTTAAGCCGAACTCCGGCAACATCCTCAGAGCCCACAAAGCCTCACCGGCAAGCTTCGCCTCTCTACACAATCTCAAAACAACCTGGAAAGTCCTGACGCTAACCGAACACCTCTCGGCCTTATAACCCTCGACGACGTCCCGAATGATCTTCGGATTCCGAGTGATCTTCAACGACTTACAAGCTCTCTCGTAGGTGTAAGAAGTGTGTCTGTACCCACATTGAAGACCAGCCCATACAAAGAACCTGATATTACGATTGAATTAAACATTTAAAGTAATGTATATACATATAAACGATCGAACAAACGCAATTCCGGTACCTGAGACCCAACTGAGTCTGGCTCGGAAGGCATCGACCGAGGACCTCGGTCACACAGTGCGGGTCCAGCTCTGCAGTAACTGTGGCAAGGGATTTCTCGACCTCCCGGCCATTTCCCCCTCGGAGGTTGAAGTAGAACTGGTCCGCCGAGGAGGCAGCGGTGGCGAAACGAGCGGCGATCGTGAAATTGACGGCGGCTCGGAGGGGATTGGGGGCTGAGAGGAGGCGAGCGAAAGAGCGAAGCGACATGGGCGTTTGGTTCGGGCGAAGAATGGCTAAAACCCTAGCGAGCTCTCAGGGAAAGGTCGCAGGGTTCTTCATGGCCGTGCCAGCGAGAGATGTTCTTCTCTAATTTCGCCATTATTTTTCTCTCCCTTATTATTATTTTTAGTATTTTGTAACTAAAAATATTAATTTTAGTAAGACAAGTTAGTATCAAAATATTTCTCTGCACTAAATATTAATCTGTTTATTCTTTAATTTAAAGATCTGAGTTTTAAATTTGGGTTTTGATTTTAATACTGGGTCTAAACCCGAAGTTTCAAATCCGAGTTATAAGCTTTTAAAACTGGGTTCGCGTTTTGATTTCCTAAAACCCATAATCCGGGTCCGAGTTCCGGGTTTTAGATCCGGTCTCACTCCTACTTTCAACCGCACCCTATAACTAGGTAGAGATACTTAGCTCTAATGAGGCAGACTTCCGACATGAATTCGCGGGTGACGAACCACAAATAAACTACACTATAATAAATAATTAATATTGTACTCTTGTGACGCATAATTACATCAAAATTAAGAGTCTTGACTTCATACGACGAAAATCATATATGATTACATCAACATTAAACATCTCAACGATTTTTCTTTCAATGTTGACGACTAAATAATCCGACAAGAAATCGCGGGATACAAGTCACTAACACACAATACTCAACATATTACAAATTTCTTCTTTAGCAAAGTTGCAATTTTATGTCCAATTGATAAACCAGAGGAATAAGAAAACTAGATGAACTTACAATAAAGGGTTAAAATTGTGTATAAGATAACCAATGTGGATTTTTTTATTGTAAGACGCAACGAGACTTAGTTGGCTAATGCGAGGACCGCCAGAAAAATAGCTTTATTTGAAGTTGATCATAACTGCCCACATTACGGGTGGTAATTTGGAAGCATGAAATCCGAATTTTCTCAGTTAATGCTCGAAAATGGATCAAAACTAATGCGGCCCAATTCGTGGTTTTGGGCCGGGACCAATGCTCGCTTGATGATTGGATCGGGCCGATTCTTTGTGGTTGGGGTTGAGTCGTTGCCCCAGACGAGGCGACTGAGTCGGCGGTGTCTTCGTGGCGATGCGACTCGTCGTTGTATGGCGGTGAGTTCCTGCAAAATGAACAAACGATGCCGGACCTCACAAGATGAAGGTTGTCTACGTACCCAAATGGGATCATGGGATCATGGCATCACATAGTTCATAGTTAGTAGGTGTTTAAATGCGGTGAGACTTCTGATTATATGTCTCTGAAGGGTTGAAGGTGTTTTCCAGTACATTTTCCTTTGTTTCCTTTTCCGAGAACGCCCTCCGGATCTGGAGAGAAACGAGAATAAAGTCACTCCCGAGCTAGGCTCATCGAAGTTCGTTAGTCTCAGACCTCGTCTCTTTTAAGGAAAGATTCACTCCTCGACCTGGGCTCGTCAGAGTATCGATCTCAGACCTTTTTCCTTAGAAAAAGGGAATGAGACGTAAACTTAGAGCGAGGCACAGAGGGGGGACTTAATTGCTCGTTTTACTTCTCCATATTAATCGGGTGATATTACGTCGGAAAAGGCGAGAGAAACGGTAAACGGACTTTTTCCGAAATTGAGAGAATGTGTGTACAACTAGAGTTTTTTTATGCCAGATTGATCTCTTCCCCGTTCCAAATGGAGAGGGTAGGTATTTATAGGCATCAAAAACAACATAGGGGGCAAAGGAGTGCTTCTTGTAAAGCATACGTGATGTAGATCGGACTACGAAAAAACACAAGAACGCATCTCAACGAGAATAAACTCGGTATTCAAAGCAAAAATTTCAATTTTCTATCCAAACAAATCTAAGAAATACAGAAAGAGAACCAACCCTTATAAAGGAAACTAATTCCTTAAATCTCTCCAACTAAAAGAAAGCTAATTAATTAAATAATTAAATACAAATAAAGAAAATCAATGCAGGATCATGATTGAGTCAATGCGAGGATATCCCCATATATCCTCATATATCCGCATCAATATGTGAGTGGGCCATGCACTGATTAGCATTAGCCGAATGGTGTCAATTGCACAAGTCGAATGGTGCTCTTCATATATATATATATATATATATATATATATATATATATATAGAGGGTAATTTGCGGTTAATGTACCCAATGTTTGATCTTCTGCGGATTATGTACCTAATATTTATTTTCGGCGGCTAATGTACCCAATGTTTGATCCGTTAGATAATTTCGTGCTTTCCGTCAGTTGACCGTTAGAGCGTTATCTTTCTCTATATGTACACTTTTTGCATTTTTGACATAACTCACTCTTTTTTTGTCCAAATTTTATGCACGACATATGGTTGGAAAAATAAGAGATAGATCTACAACTTTTGTGTTTTAAGTATTGTAAAAACAGTGTTTGAAAAATAAAAAAAAATAATTACTACGTAAAATTGGACGTTAGTTTAATGCAAAATATTTATTTCGAGCAAATTTTAACATACTTAATTACTGTTTTATGATGAAATATAAAATAAAAAGTTGTATATAATTGTTTTATCTTTTTAACGGGTGTTTATTTATAAAATTTGGACAAAAAATGAGTGAGTTATGCCAAACATATGAACGATTATTTCACATCACATCATTCATATTTTTGGCATAACTCACTCGTTTTTTGTCCAAAATTTATAAATAAACATCCGTTAGAAATATAAAATATTTATCTATAACTTTTTACTTTTACATTTCATCATAAAAAGTCATTAAGTATATTAAAATTTGCTCGAAATAAATATTTTGCATTAAACTAATGTCAAGTTTCACGTTATATTTAAAATTTCGTATTTTTCAGAAACTTATTTTACAAAGCTTAAAAGACCAACGTTGTATATCTATCTCTCATCTTTCCAACCATAGGTCGTACAAAAAATTTGGACTAAAAATGAATGAGTTATGTCAAAAATTTGAAAAGTGTACATATAGAGGAGGATAACTCTCTAACGGTCAACTAACGGAAAACACAAAAGTATCTAATAGATCAAACATTGGGTACATTAGTCGCCGAAAATAAATATTAAGTACATAATCCACAGAAGATCAAACATTGGGTACATTAGCCGCAGTTTACATATATATATATATATATATATATATATATATATATATATATATATATATATATATATATATATATATATATATATATGAAGATTATATATATATGAAGATTGCGTGACTAAAAAGGGTGTCACTTGTTAATTACTAAGTGGTGTAGTGCCCTGTATGTAGTCCCCAAAATCCGAGGCTTAAACCACGCCGATCGGACAAAAAAAATTTTGCCGCCAAAAACCCGGACCCGGATTTATCCGGTTCCGGAAAAAAAAAATCCCGGATAAATCCGGTTCCGGGTTTTTTAATTTTTATTTTTTTTTATTTAGTTTATTTTATTTAATGTTTAATCCCTGTAATATTTATGTTGTTTAGTTGTTCAAATACAACATTTTGGTACTTATACCTAAGTTCGGTTTTATAATTTATTATAAATAATAAAAGTTTAAATTCTTAAGTTATTTATGTGTTTGAATATTTATTTAGAAACAAACATGAATTAAATAAAAATTAAAATATACAACGAAAAATAAAAATAAAAATGCGTTTTTATTCAACAAAACAAACTCAAGATCGGATTCGGATTCGGATGGGAACGTACAAGTACAACGGTAAAACAATAAAATACAAGTTACAAAGGCGTAATACAACAAGAAAAAAGAACAACTAAGAAGGAATTACACTTGAATATTCGCAAAGTAATTCGCCATTTCTTTGTCCACCATATCGTTTTCTTGTTGTCGTTGGTTGGCCATAATCCAATCTCTCGAAAGCATAAGGATCTCGACCATTCTTGCCGCCGTTGACTTGCGACGAGGCTCTAACAACCTTCCGGCCAATGAGAACGCCGCCTCCGATGATACCGTTGAGACCGGGATTGTGAGAATGTCCCGAGCTAACATGGATAAAACCGGATACTCTGATTGGTTCATGTGCCACCATTTAAGGATGTCAAGGCCTTCATCCGGACACGGTGTTGGAGGAAGGTTGCAGAACCGGGCGTACTCGTCGCCGGATCTGCGACGACGACGTCGACCAGCAACACGAGAGCCTGAACTTGTGCTTGCTTGTGAACCCGTTGAAGAAGACGCGACACCGCCGCCTTGCCCGAGGGACGTAAGGTTGTAGAATAACCGGTGATTGTACATGTATGGTGAACCGGCCCCGCGTCCGCCCTATATTGAAAAGAAAAAAAACATTTGGAATGTTAATAAATTAAATGAGTAAATTAAGAAATTAATTGAGTAAATTAAGAAATTAAATAAAACTTATAATAAAAATTACCTGATTTTGTTGTTGTTGCGGATTCGTTTCATCCGTCTGATCTTCAGCCTCGGTAAATCTTCGCTCGTACTCTTGGTAAAGTTCCTTCATCTTTTGATCCGCGTCGTGGTAATTTTCCGTCATGTAGGGCTCCCCCGTCATATTTTGCATCGCTTGTAAGACATCCTGCAATTGAGAAAGTTTAAGAGTCGGATCTACGATAACCGCGGCACAATATAAAAACGGGAGCCTTTCAGAACTCCAATAAGTCTGGAACTTTGAAATCATAGGAGTTAGTACATTGCTAAATATAGGATTTCTTTTTGCAGTTTCAAAATGACACAAAATATCAAATACAGCGGGCAAAGCTCTTTGAGACGTGGGTGAGTAAACGTGAGATAAATCAATAGTAATTTGATTAAAAAGGTGAAGAAAAGCCTGGAATTGGATAGCGGTTATCCAATCTTCTGCAGTGATGTCTTCGCGGTAGTCGTGCTCCGGGCTGTTGATCCAGTTCGTCAGAAGCTCCTTGTACGGTAGGACAGCATCCAACATCATGTAAGTCGAGTTCCATCGGATCGGCATGTCCGGTTGAAACGTTCTAACCCTGTAATTGTTAGCCCTGCAACAATCTTCCCAAGAAGCTGTACGCTGCGTAGATGATCGGATATATGTAATAACGTTCCTTATTTTTGCTATACTATCGGAAATAACACTCATACCGGATTGAACAATCAAGTTAATAATATGACATGCACACCTTTGATGAAAATGACTATCCCTAAGATTGGTCAAACTTTCCTTCATTATTTCTACGGCACCGGCATGCGCACTAGCGTTATCTAACGTAATAGAAACAACTCTATCCTTGAGGTTCCAATCCGACAAAACCTCTATGATAGCCTCGGCTAGGTTTACTGATGTGTGCCTAACCCTCATCGGCTTAAATCCTATAATGCGCTTTTCCATACTCCACTGATCATTAATAAAATGAGCTACGACGGTAATATAATCATCATTAGCATGGCCTTTCCAACAATCCGACGTTAAAGAAAATTTGTAAGTAGATCGTTGGAACATTTCTTGTAAATCGGCCCTTTGCATTTCATAAAATTTTAGAATCGTTTCGTGGGTTATATAATACGAGATTTCCCTATAGTTTATCGGCGCCAACTTCATCATCATTTTATTAAAACCTTCGCCCTCAGGCGCCGATATAGGCAAACCATCGCGTATAACCCACTCAGCCACAGCTTCCCTATATATTTCATCGGATAGACGACTTACCTCTTGCTCCCGCTTTAACCTTTTGCACCGCTCGGCGTGCTTTTGTAGGCGGGAGTTGCCGTTGTTCTTCGGATGGGCCTTGAATTCTTTTCCGCAGTGGATGCAAATTCCGTACCTATCTTCCAAACCGGTGGAGTAGTTGTATCTATACTCGGCCCGGAAATCGTCCTGCCACACCAAACCCGTTAATTTCTTTCGCTTCCTCGGCGGTGGATGTGGGGGCAGACCGCTAGCTTCCAGAACCTCCTCCTCCTCGGCGACGAAGGCGGCATCGCCTTCATTTGGGACGTCCGCATCGTCGTCCTCATCATCGTCTTCCTCGACGTCGTTGGAATGGTTCCTCGACCTATTTTCCTAAAAAAAAAGTAATGGAATATTAATATTAATTTAACAATATTAATATTAATCGTATGAATTTAATTAAATTTCATATAGCTAATTAAAAAAGTTAACAAAATTAAAAATGGTATTTTTTATGTGTGAAAATAATTATCAAGCTCTTTTAGACGGAACTCCCCGAGGTTCCAAGGCCAGATCGACTGGAAAGGATGCTATGATCTCACTTTAGGCCCAAGCTGTTCTAGACAGAACTCCCCGAGGTTCCCAGGCTAGCTTGGAGGAGATTGCAAAGCAAACCTTATTTAAAAACCAATCTTTCTAAGACACCATAATCCGATAAGAACTTTATAATTATTACAACGCATACAAATTACCTTTTTTAATTTTTTTAACTTATTTAAGTAACCATTTAAAGTTTAATTAAATTAATATGATTAAATGATTATTAAATCTCAAAAAATTCGTTTCTGATGTGGAAGATCAGTCGGAACCGCAACCACAGAGCATACTAAGACTTTCAAGAGACGTGTGATTAATTAATTAATTGACTAATTTAACTAGTATGATTAAATAATTATTAAATAATTAAACAAATTAGGCAAATATGATTAAATGATTATTAATCAACAAACAATCTCAAGAAAATCGTTTCTGATGTGGAAGATCAGTCGGAACCGCAACCACAGAGCATACTAAGATTTTCAAGAAATAATATTTATCACAAAAAATTAATAATTTAATATTTTAATTTATTATCTAACAAATTAATATCACAAATTAAACTCGATTTTTACCTCGTTTTCGTGGGCTTGATTCGCTTGTTGTTGGTATTGTGCTTGATATTGTTGTTGTTGCTCGTTGCTAAGGCTGTGCCATTCCGGAAGATTTGTACCTTGATAATTGAGTAAGTTAGTATAAAGACCGCCGTGACCTTGAGAAAATAACAATTGTTGGTTCGGCCCGACGCCACCGGCAACATATTGAGGATGTGCCGGTAACGGTTGGCTAGAAGAACCGGGAAGTGGAATATTGTGTTGATTCATAACACCGACATTATAATTATGTTGACTAAAAGCCGTCCCGCTATTAATCGACCTCGGCGACGGAATAGTAGCCCGTCCTTTTCCTCGGACATCGGGACGTCCTCGAGAACGGTTGTTTCCACTCGACATATTAACGATAAATTAAGCTAGATTAAAACTATATAACACTAATAATAACAACTAAAATAAATACCTAATACTAATAATAATAACAACTAACAATAATAACAACTAAATAAATTAAACTAATAACAACTAAACAATATATTATAACAACTAAATAAATTAAACTAATAACAACTAAACAATATATTAAACTAAAAATAAAGAGAGTATTTAAATAACTATAAAGTAGCTAAACTATAGACTAAAATCGCAAGAATGATAGCTTGAGAGAGTTTGGGAGAGATTGAGATGAAGAGAGGATGTTGTGTGAAAAAAATGAGAGTGGGATGAGGTATTTATAGGGAAAATGGTGAAGGAATTCGAGAAAGAGGGTATAATAAAGCCCCAACGGTAATATTTTGGGGACCCCGAGGCAATTTAGCCGTTGCTCCCAACGGCTCCCTGCACGCTGATGCGTGGCAGGTACTTTTGCCGCAGTCCCTGCCAAACCTGTCCCCCCTCCAACGGCTCTCTGATCTGAGCCGTTGATCGATTTGATCCAACGGCTCAGATCAAACCCCTTTATTTTTTTTATTTAATTTTAAAAACCCGGAACCGGATCTATCCGGTTCCGACTTTATCCGGACCCGGATAGTTCCGGGTCCTTTTTTTTTTTTTTTTAAATGTGGATCCGGGTTTTAAACCGGATCCACATTTCGGGGACTACCTGTATGTACATAAATAATATATATATATATATTTGTGCGATAAAAACGTTGTATGCAATTGTACATAATACATAAGTGCATATATTTGCACTTCTCCATTTTTCATATCAAATGTATATATATATATACATAATTATATATATTGTTTTGTTTTGTTTGACTTTTATTGTAATTTTCTCGGGTTTGATATTTCGATTGGGCCGTTATTTTTTTAGGCCGCAAAAATACCCGTAACAGTCACTCTAGCCTACACTATGTGTAAGAAATCACAACTACACGTTCTATATCAAAATAACTTATGTCATGTGAATGGATTACCTAAAAGAAAACAATACAATTATATGCAAAAGTATTCTGAAATTTACTAAAAATAAGAGGATTAGTTTGACGAGGTTACCTAGCTCCTAATGTCATATCATATACAATAGAACCTTTATAAATTAATATTGATGGGATAAGAAAATTTTATTATTTTGTCGAGGAAAAATTTAGTCATGCTAGTTAGAGTCGGGACCATACAAAAGTATAATCTTATATGAGATTATTAATTTATCAAGTATAATTTAAGGAGGTTATATTGTATCTCTATATCAAATGATACCAAATAAAAGTCTTAGTTTATAATACCTTAGAAATTTTAGATTAGTTAATCAAAATGGTATAGATTGTGTTGGTTATGCCCGAACCCGATATTGTATCTCTCGGGTTATCGGATATCGACCCGATAACCATAACCGACATTATGGGCCCACTCGGGCCCAAGTATTAATTATGATTCATATTAATTAATAATAGATTAATTAATCCATGATTGGGCTTTTAGAAAGCCCATTAGGTGGGCTTTTAGAAAGCCCACTAGGTCATGACCATAGGGTATTATAAATACCCTAATATGACTCATAATTAAACACAACACACACAAGAGAAACCCTAGCCACCTAGAAATTCGAGCTCCCCTCCCTTGGTAGTCGAATTTTGGCTAGCTCCCCGGTTCAATCAACGGTTGATCATCTAAACACCGACAAGGATCTCACCTATCCTCCGAGGTGTTTTCCGGTCATCTAAGACGTTCCCGAGTGACGTGGTGGACGAAATAGAGGCGCAACACTTGAGGCGTTAAATCCTAAATTCGGCAAGCTTCAGAATCAAAGGAATCGACGGTTATTCGGTACAGTTGGCAAAAGTACCGAAGTTTGGTAACGATCTCTAAACGATATCTTAATTCTCGTAATTATTCTAGATCTTTATTGTTCGATGATATCCCGTGATTTCCGCCTCGGGATTGAGAAAATTCATAAAAAAACCCAACAGTGGTATCAGAGCCGGTCTGAGTAATTTTTGAAAATTAGATATGTTGACCGAAATAATTTTAGAAAATTTTTTGTGTGATTAGATTTTCAGTGGGAGCGTTAGAAAATTAATTATGATTAATTTTGTGTGTTGTTTGGAATCCGATTTAGAATCGGGATTGGTTTTTATTTAATCTTAATGTGTATTATTAAATAAGAAAAGGGAAAAACAAACGGCGGCACCACCACCGGAACCGGCGGCGATTTCACCGTCGCCGCCATGGTTCCAGGTGGCGCCGGCGTTTGTGGCTCCCATTCGATGGGAGCCAATGGGCGACGGCTAGGGTTTCAAAACCCTAGCCGAAATAATTTTTTTTTTTTTTTTAAATCGTGTGGGCCTGATTGGATCAGGCCCACGGGCTGGGTTTTAACCCAGCCCGAATTTAATTCGAGGTGGGCCTGATTGGATCAGGCCCACGGGCTGGGTTTTAACCCAGCCCCAATTCGCCCAGCCCGGATCGCGATGATCCGGGCACACCCAACCCGGGTCTGACCCGGATTGGACCCGGGGCTCCGGCCCGGGTCTATCCTGACCCGGGCCCACACCGAACAGACCCGGATCCGGGTCCTTCTTGACCCGGATCCGGGTCAAAAATTTAATATTTCCGGGCAGGGGCCTTCGGCCCTGCCCGGTCTCCCCCTTCGTGACCGGGGTTGCCCGAGGGCAACCCGTACAAGCTCGGATCTATCCCGAGCTCGTATCCCGGTATTTGATATTTAATTATATTTATGTTTAATTATTTTAAAATACGATTTAAAGTGTTTATTTTATTTTATTTATAATTATTATAAATATCTTTAAATATGAGAATTGAAAATCTAATATATGATATTAACTATTAATAAATATGATTTATTCAATATTATTATCAATCTTATGAAGTTTGTTTCCATTTATTGTTTACGTTATTCATTTATTGATTCACAAATTGTTTGTTCATAAATTTTATTTATAATCAATAATTCTCAATTAGTTTAAGATAATAAATAATCTTTTATTTATTATAGTAATAGAAAAGATCTAAACTTTAATGGAAATAAAAGATATATATATATTGAGATTAAAGATAATTTATCTATAAGATAGTTATTTATCTTTTATTTTGTATTATGACTAAGCTTGATTAAAGATATCTTATCTATAAAGATAGTTATTTATCTTTTATTCATTTATAGAAAAGATAAATCATGAATCAAGATATTTTATCTTTAAGTGATTTATTTATCTTTTATTTAAAGATAAAAGGGTTTGTCTTTAAAAATTTCATAATATATATATATATGTATACTTTCAGAAGTATATTTAATTCGAAATAGAATATGTTTTACAAAATAGGATTATGTATTACATATTCATTGTCTTAATTCTTAGAACATTTTAATTAGTTAACTATGTTTAGTTTAAGACAAAAGTTAGGATCACCTAAAACCCCTCAATAAATATTAGGTATAATGTCTTCCAACGGCTGGGTCCTCGATCTAATTGAGAAAAGTTTTGAGTGTGTCTCTAACCCAAGGGAGTGCTCTTATACCCTCTTTTAGACGCGTAGGGCGACCTATACTGTCCGCCGATTCACCCCTTGGGTCTACCTAAACGAGTACTCTAATTAGATTAGATATCGTAGACAATTCTTTTGAAATCGGTTAGAATGATAAATGAAAAATTGTTTTTCTTTTCTAAACGTCAGAGATAATATAGGATATTAGAGCAATTGTTGACTTTCTCTGAGTGACTAATTAATGGAATTGATGAGGGTTACTTTTCCATTAACAAATCACGAAATATTATATAAAGTCCTTATAATATATACTTTTATGTAACATCTTTATTATAATAAGTAATTTATAATTTACATGTAAATACTAGAATTAATATTGTGCTTATTCAGTTTTTATTTAAAAATTGTAGAAACTGAACAATGTCTAGCAGCTCACTAAGATCCATCCTTGAGAAGGAAAACATCTTAAACGGAAGAAATTTTCCGGAATGGCAAAGACGCCTCAAAATTGTGCTCAGGCACGAAAAGAAGGAGGTTATCATTATGAATGAACCTCCAGCTGAACCTCCTGCTACTGCATCCCGAGCAGACAAAGATGCTTATAAGAAGCATACTGATGAAGCCGCTGAAGTAGCTTGTCTCATGTTGGCAACCATGACACCAAATCTCATGGAGCAACATGAGAACATGTCTGCCTGGGAAATGATTCAACATCTTAAGAAGATGTATGAAAATGAAGCACGTCATACAAGATTCAGGATAATGAGAAATTTGCTGAGAGCAAAATTAACTGAAGGAAATAATGTGCATGATCATGTTCTGAAGATGATCAGCTGGTCAGAAAGTCTGACCAGACAAGAGATAAAGATCCCTGAGGAAGTGTACATTGACATTGTGCTCAACTCTCTCCCCGATTCTTATAATCAGTTTATACTGAATTATAATATGTCCTCTGAAACAAAGAATCTTCATCAGCTTCACAACATGTTGCAAACAGCTGAGGGTAATGTACCCAAAGGACAGAATAGAACTATTAATGCTGTGAATAGCAAGTTCAAGGGAAAGAAGCAGTATGTTCAGAAGAATAAAGGCAAGGCTCCATATAACTTGAGCGTTAAGGCTCGTGCCATGAAACCCAAAGTTGGAGCCACTCCCGATCATAAGTGTTTTCACTGTGATAAGAAGGGACACTGGAAAAGGAATTGTCCTTTGTACCTTGCAGAGATCAAGAAGGTGAAGAAGAGTTCAAACTCCACCACAGGTATAAATGTTATAGAAGTCAATCTTACTACCTCTAAAGATTGGGTATTAGATACAGCATGTGGTACTCATATTTGTACTGACATGCAGACTCTGAAGAGAAGTAAGATGCTGAGGAAGGATGAGACCAACATGCGCGTGGCAAATGGAGCACCAGTTGTTGCAAAAGTTGTGGGCCATGTAGATCTCAACACCTCAGCAGGAATGATTTTAGAATTAAATGATTGTCATTTCGTACCTTCCATTACCAAGAACATAATTTCTATTCCAGAATTGGATGTTTTAGGTTTTGATTTTAAAATTGGGAACAAGCGTTGTGCGGTTTTTAAGGATGGTATTTGTTATGGTATTGCTTATTTATCAAACGGTCTTTATTCGTTGAATACCTCTGAAAATCATATTTATAACATCTCCAATAAAAGAGTGAAACCCAACCTTGTCAATACGGCCTATCTCTGGCACTGTCGACTTGGCCATATAGGCGAGAAGCGCATTACTCAGCTTCACAAATAAGGAAGACTGGATGATTTCGATTATGAATCTTATCACACATGTGAATCTTGCCTGGTCGGGAAAATGACAAAACCTTCCTTTAAAGGAACTTATGAGAGAAAGAAAGGACTATTGGACCTCATACATTCAGATGTATGTGGACCAATACCCATTCAGGCTAAAGGAGGTTTCAGGTATTTCATCACCTTCACTGATGACTTCAGTCGATACGGTTATGTATACTTAATGAAACACAAATCTGAATCGCTTGAAAAGTTCAAGCAGTTCAAGAATGAAGCTGAAAATCAGTTAGCAAGAAAAGTTAAAGCCATACGATCTGATCGAGGTGGCGAATACTTGAGCGATGATTTCAAAGCTTACCTCCGTGACATGGGAATCATTTCATCACTGACCCCTCCGGGTACACCCCAACTAAATGGTGTATCTGAGAGGAGAAATCGAACCTTGTTGGACATGGTTCGATCAATGATGAATAAAACTGACTTACATGAGTCCCTATGGGGACACGCACTTATGACGGCAGCTACCACACTGAACTGTGTGCCATCTAAGACGGTTCCTTCAACCCCATATGAGATATGGAATGGAAGAATACCGGATTTGCATTTCATGAGAATCTGGGGATGTGAGGCATATGTCAAGACTCTAATGTCTGACAAACTCAGTCCCAAATCGGTTAGATGTAACTTTGTGGGATACCCAACGGAAACTCCTGGGTATTACTTCTATAAAAAACACACAGGCAAAATAATAGTTGCCAAAACCGGTGTTTTCTTAGAAGAAGATTTTCTCTCTAGAAAGTCTAGTGGGAGAAACATTGTTCTTAATGAAGAGCAAGAACCACAAGATACTCAAGAACATAAAATGGACACAGAAGGTACTCACACATCGAGTTATGAACATCGTGATCAGATCATGGTTGATAACCAAATAGAAAACGTTGTTCTAAACGAAGAAGTTGAAAATGAGATTGTCAATGAAGAACCTCAAGAAAATATAGTTCTATACGATGTGCCCATACAGGATGGGATTAGTGAGCAACCAGATTACACACTGACATCACGAAGATCAATTAGAGAGAGTCAACCTCCTCTTAAATTGAACCTTCTTGTTTCAATAGAAGATGAAACTGTTCATGAAGACGATGGTGAAGAACCTGAATCTTATAACGAAGCAATGTCGGGAGATGACTCAGACAAATGGCTGGAAGCCATGAACTCTGAAATGGACTCCATGTATAGCAACGAAGTATGGGACCTCGTTGATGCTCCCAAAGGGTCCAAACCCATTGGTTGCAAATGGATCTTCAAAAGGAAGATCGACATGGATGGCAAAATACAAACTTACAAAGGAAGATTAGTCGCTAAAGGTTATCGACAAATTCATGGTATTGACTATAATGAAACTTTCTCTCCTGTTGCCATGTTCAAGTCCATAAGAATCTTGCTAGCCATTGCAGCATTTCATGATTATGAAATCTGGCAAATGGACGTGAAGACCGCGTTCTTGAATGGTGTTCTCGAAGAGGATGTGTACATGACACAGCCTAAAGGTTTCATAGACCGCAAACATCCAAATAAGGTTTGCAAATTGAAAAGATCAATTTATGGTCTTAAGCAAGCATCTCGAAGCTGGAATCGTCGTTTTGATGAATCAATTACTGACTTTGGTTTTGTTAAGAACAAAGACGATCCTTGTGTATATATCAAATCGAGTGGGAGCAAAATAGTTTTCCTGATTCTTTATGTAGATGACATACTGATAATAGGAAACGATACATCTGAACTCCAGACCGTGAAGGAGTGGTTGAGAAAATGTTTCTCAATGAAAGACTTGGGAGAAGCCGCCTATATACTAGGCGTAAAGATTCAAAGAAATAGAAATTAAAGAATCTTATCTCTAAGCCAAGGTACATATATTGACAAAATTGTTAAAAGGTTTAAAATGGACAAATAGGAAAAAGGTTTTACACCGATGACCCATAAGACATACTTGACCAAGAAGCAATGTCCGGTTTCTTCAGAAGAAATCAAAAGTATGGAGAAAATTCCATACGCTTCAGCTATTGGTTCAATAATGTATGCAATGATATGTACAAGACCAGATGTAGCTTTTGCCTTAAGCATGACAAGCAGATTTCAATCAAACCCTGGTTTTAACCATTGGACAACCGTTAAGAATATCTTGTGTTATTTAAACAGAACAAAAGATAGATGTTTGACATACGGTGGTGCAAAAGAATTAACTTTTGAAGGATATTCTGATGCAAGCTTCCAAACAGACAGGGATGATTTCAAATCTCAAACAGGATATGTATTCTGTGCAAATGGTGGTGCTGTTACGTGGAACAGCAGTAAACAAGCTACGGTAGCTGATTCAATCACATAATCTGAGTACATCGCTGCATCTGATGCTGCAAAAGAGGCTGTATGGATCAAGAAATTTGTTTCTGATCTTGGTGTAGTTCCTAGCATTGGTGATCCTGTGAAGCTTTTCTGTGACAACAACGGAGCTATAGCACAAGCCAAGGAACCAAGATCACACAAGACAACAAAGCATGTACTCAGAAAGTACCATCTGATCAGAGACATTGTTGATCGGAAGGACATAGAGATGAGGAGAGTAGACACTGAAGAAAATGTAGCAGATCCGATGACAAAATCTTTATCGAAAGAAAAACATTTTCGTCATGCGGAAAGTATTGGGATAAAGAACCCATAAATGTCTGTTACGATTTTATTATCTGAACCTGATTTTGGATCGGGGACAAATTTTATGTAATCATTATATTTGATTAAATTTGAAGCACATTATTATTTTCTTTAAAAGGCAAGTTTCATCATTTAAAAGTTAATATCAATATTTTATTCAAAACATTGATATCAAGCTATACAAATGTAGTTCCTAAGATGTCTTCGAGACATTCTTGAATTTCCCCAGTCAAAGAAATCATTATGAAGAAACAAAGAGGGACTATCAATGATATTCATAATTGACTGGTACATGTTGTTAAGATAAAAGGAAGGGGTCCTTGATATCTGAGAAATATTCTTATACATGTAGGCACTAGTCGGAATGACTAGCAGTGCTGGAAGACTCGCACTCTAAATATTCTCACATGGAAACAAAACCTTGATACAAGGGGACACTGAGAAACTTAGAGATATGAAGAGACTCCAAAGTTTGAGAACATCATGAGTCCATCACTGGGTAAGTTGCATACTTAGATTACAGCTCAACGCTTACCGTAACTGGAAAGTCATAACAGTTGTAGTTGGGCATGTGATAAACCTTGTAGGATGGAATGACGTTTCAAGAAAACATGCATCCCCCCATTCCTTTTTGGGGCTATACACTCGGGGCCTTCTGAATAGTATAAGTAAAATGAAATCTGTGGCCACAGGCAAAACAAAAGAGTTTTTGTTTTGATGTTTCAATACTTATACCTAAATCAGAAAATTAGATCAAGGCTTAACAGGTGTTCCAAACCATGACCTGTGCCTCATCTAGAGATGTAAGAGGATGTCGAAGGAATCAGTCATATACCTTATTTTAATCGTAAGAACCACATGGTTCACCTCGATTAATCTATAAAAGAGGATTTAAAGTTTTGTAGATTGGGGGAAGTTAAGTCTAGGTGGAGGCCACTTACTTCTTGCATACTCATATGAGTATGTGGCCAACACTACAGAATCCTACAGAGTCACACCGAACTCGCAACGGAAACGGAGTATGATGATTAAATTACAATGAAACAAACTTCACATGTAACTTTGATGAACCAGGCATGAGTAGCTGAGAGAATGTACATCTAACCCAAGGCGGCATTCTCGAGTAATACTTTATGTGCAGTGTGTGCACGGAGATAGCCAATCCGGTGCGTTCATGCAAGTGGGGGATTGTTGGTTATGCCCGAACCCGATATTGTATCTCTCGGGTTATCGGATATCGACCCGATAACCATAACCGACATTATGGGCCCACTCGGGCCCAAGTATTAATTATGATTCATATTAATTAATAATAGATTAATTAATCCATGATTGGGCTTTTAGAAAGCTCATTAGGTGGGCTTTTAGAAAGCCCACTAGGTCATGACCATAGGTTATTATAAATACCCTAATATGACTCATAATTAAACACAACACACACAAGAGAAACCCTAGCCACCTAGAAATTCGAGCTCCCCTCCCTTGGTAGTCGAATTTTGGCTAGCTCCCCGGTTCAATCAACGGTTGATCATCTAAACACCGACAAGGATCTAACCTATCCTCCGAGGTGTTTTCCGGTCATCTAAGACGTTCCCGAGTGACGTGGTGGACGAAATAGAGGCGCAACACTTGAGGCGTTAAATCCTAAATTCGGCAAGCTTCAGAATCAAAGGAATCGACGGTTATTCGGTACAGTTGGCAAAAGTACCAAAGTTTGGTAACGATCTCTAAACGATATCTTAATTCTCGTAATTATTCTAGATCTTTATTGTTCGATGATATCCCGTGATTTCCGCCTCGGGATTGAGAAAAGTCATCGAAAAACCCAACAGATTGACTAACATTATGTGTCTTATATTGTAAAATTAATCATCAAAATTAATGGCAGTACTATGAATATTTCATAAATGTCATTATCGTCACGAATTTGGAATTTCTCTATGTTTTCTCCTTTGGTCGTTTGGGGAGGGTTAAAAAAATATAGTAATATTCCAAATTGCAAGAAAACCTAGTTTTTAATGTAGACATGGAATAATAATAGTAATAAAATAATGCAAAGCATGTGAATCTATCCATTTCCTTCAAACTTTTCTAACTTACTTTCGGCCACCAAATGTGAAATTGGTTGGGATGACACCATTTCATCTTAATTGGGATTTATCACCTTAATTACGCTTTTTTACATTATATATCATTACTTTAATTATGACATTTTAAAACATAATTATCCATAAACAACCCTTTCACATGTTCATGCTTGTTTTGTTCCATTCCATCCAAGTCCAACTTTTTTTAGAACAATTTCTGAAAAAAGCTAAGCGTGAGTCATCAATGATTTATATGAAATTAATTTGATATGATAAATAACCGTGTAGTAATATATATATATATATGTATGTAAATATAATATAATGTCTGTGTGTTCTTCTTGTTAAAGCTTGCGACATGTTATTATCTCTTATGCATTCAACTTTCATAGAGCACAAACAGATCGATTGAATTCTTACCTTTTTAATAATATCTTTTGGTCAACAGTTAATAAATTAAGAAAGAACAATAAAAAGTTAAAAACTAATATTAATAGTGTTAGATGAATATGTGTAAAGTGCAATACAGATATAGGCAACTTATTTTCTTGCTGAGTCAAGTACACATATTAAAACTGCGTTGTGAAATGTTTTATAATGTTTAAATGAAACTTGTAAATGTTTGGATAATCATCAATAGAACAAAATGTTTGTTTTATCATCATTGTCCACAGATAATATATTTACAATAAATGTTTATAGGAATATCTCAAGTTAGAAAAGTAAGGGTGTTCTGTGCAATAGTTTGGAGTTTGGACAAAAACTTGAAAAAATACTTCATTTTAGATAAGCAAGTTGATTTTTTTTTTTTATCAAACATATAAAGTTAAACAAAACAAGTATCCATATTTCAAAAAAATATATATCCAATTTCTTAAATCTTAATCAATAAACGGCGGAGTTTAAAATGACAATATCGATATACCGAGTATTAACCAAAATTCTTTAAAATAAAATAAAAATGCAAGTTATATATACGTTGACAAAATTAAACTCATGATATGAAATAGAATTTCATTAATAAAAAAGTACTTTTTAAGAGATCTAAATGATTGATTTTGACTGAGAAAAAAATATATTTTTCCGTTACGAAGGTCAGATTCACCTCTCTTGTTTTTCGTTGTCCTGTCGTCATTATTTTATAAAATAACACGATATGTGTTGATCACCCATCGGTGACACAAGATCATGTGTGTCACAGTCACTTAAAGATAAGGAGCCTATCGGATGATAACATTCAGTCACCATCCGGGGACGGTAAAGATGAGCCAACGGCTATATAAGCAAAGCTCGTAGAGCGGTTAGAACAGACCAGACCATACAGCAAAGAGAGAGAGAATCAAGCAGAGAGAGTTCTTGAGAGACAGAACTTCTCAGGCGAGTCAGACAGTGGATACGACGACGAAGGTGACGACAGAGTACTGAGAGGGAAGGCTCAGGAACGACAGACAGAGGCGCACACTCAGAGGATCTGTCGGAGCTTCTTCGCGGCGTCAGAAGGGGTTCGTTCACACCGTGGCTCTGATCGCTGGCGTTCTCTGGGTCTAGGTCATCTCCCTTCACCGTGAAGAGTGCTCGAAGACGAAGGTCATCTCGTCATCGGATAGCGTACGGTGGAGTCATTGGAGGGAGCTGTGAAAGGAGCTGTGAGTTTGAATTCAACGGGAAGATCATCTTCTGGAGAAGATCGAGTCTTTTGTAGCCGGTTGTGTAATTCAAACGTTATTGCGATCAATAAAGTGTTAGTCTTTGCCGTCCAATTCTATTGTGTTATTCCGCATTTGTTCGTGGTCACCGATATTGATTATCGGGTTGCTGGGTGAAATCCCCAACAAGTGGTGTCAGAGCTTCTTCTCTCGGTGAATCAAGGAAGGGTTCATCGGAGAATCAAGATCCGAGTTCAAGAACCGAACAAGAAAGTAAAGGAGTTCAAGATTCTGAATCTTGACGAAGATTGTCAGAGTCACTCCTTCAAGACACGATAAGGAATCATGGGACCTGACAAGACAGACATCGCGAAGTTCACCGGCGATGGTGACTTCAACATCTGGAAGATCAAGATGCACGCACAGTTGTGCCAGATGCGCCTCGACAAGGCGCTCAAGGGCGATGAGGCATTCTCGGAGAAGCTGAGTGAGGAGGACAAGGAAGACATCATGACGAGGGCGAGAAGCACCATTATTCTCGCTCTCAGCGATGATGTCATCAGAGACATCCAAGACGAGACAACAGCTGCAGGAATATGGAAGCGTCTCGATGAGACGTACAACAGGAAGTCCTGGGCAAACGAGTTGTTTCTCAAACAACGGATGTATACCCTCAAGATGGCTCCGGGATCATCGCTGAAGCAACACTTTATCGAATTCAAGAAAATCATCACAGATCTGAAGACGATAAACGTGGAGGTCCCGTCAAAGGATCAAGCACTCCTCCTACTGAATTCGGTATCGGGGATGTACGACAGGATCCAGGACATTCTGCTATTTAGTGGCAGGGAGACCCTCACCGTCGACGATGTCAAGACGGCCGTGCTAGCCAAGGAGGTTCAGCGCAAGCAGGAGGGCAAGTTCGATGGAAGATCAGGTGGAGCGGAGAGCCTCGTCGTTAACCGTGAAAGATCGGCTAAGCGAGAGAAGTTCAGGAAAGGCTCACCGAGGCGATCATCATCGAGGCCGAGAAGCGGCAAGTGTTACAACTGTAACAAGGAAGGAAATTTCAAGAAAGATTGTCCTGAGAAGAGAACGAGAAAGCCGTTCAGAAGAAATAGCGACGACGGTCCAGCGAACGCTTCCCAGGTATCGGGAGGGTACGATAGCGCTGAGGTCCTCGCGATGATGCCGACCAGCATGCGAACAGCGTGGATACTGGATTCGGGATGCTCGTACCACATGAGTCACGAGCAGAGTTGGTTCGAGGGGATGAAGGCCGACGAGGAGGTCATGCCAGTATCGACGGGCACCGAGGAGATGTGCGCTGTCGAGGGGATTGGGTCGATATCATTAAGACTCAAGGATGGCACACGGAGAACCCTGAACCAAGTAAGGTATGTCCCTGGACTCAAACGAAATCTTATTTCTTTGGGTGTCCTCGAAGAGCAGGGATACTCATGGAAGTCATGCAAGGGTGGCTTAAAAGTCACAAAGGGTGCGATGACATTCATGAGGGCTTATCGGTACAATGGCATATACATCCTGGAGGGTGAGACTGCCATCGGGGAAGCAGCAAATATCTCAGCGACAGTGTCGAAAACCACTCTATGGCACGATAGACTGGGGCATGACAGCGAGAAGGGGCTTGATATACTCAAGCGAGGAGGCTGCTTCGGGAACGATAAGGTGGAAAAGCTCGACTTCTGCGAACACTGTGTGTTTGGGAAGCAGCATCGGGTGAAATTCGGCAAGGGGTCTCACACGAGCAAGTCAGTTCTTGACTATGTTCACTCTGACTTGTGGGGACCGGCACGAGTAGATTCGCATGGAGGAAACAGATATTTTATCTCTTTCATCGACGACTACTCGAGGAAGCTCTGGGTTTATATGATCAGATCAAAGGACAAGGCTTTCGAAGCCTTTGTCAACTGGCGCGCACTTGTTGAGAATCAGTGCGGGAAGAGGCTCTTACATCTCCGCACGGACAATGGATTGGAGTATCTGTCCAAGGAGTTCAATGATTACTGCCGGAAGGCAGGCATCCGACGATCCAAGACACTGAGGCACACGCCTCAACAGAACGGTCTCGCTGAAAGGATGAACTGAACCATCATGGAACGAGTAAGGTGTATGCTCTCGAGGGCAAATTTGTCATCACGGTTCTGGGGAGAAGCTGTCCATACAGCGGCCTATCTGATCAATAGGTTGCCATCGTCTGCGATAGACTTTGAAGTTCCTCAGAAGCGATGGATAAATCGACCAGAGCACACCGACTATTCCAAACTTAAAGTCTTTGGTTGTGCAGCTTACTATCATGTAAACGATGGTAAGCTTGTACCTAGGGCCAAGAAAGGACTGTTCATGGGGTACCCCGACGGAGTTAAAGGGTACCGGATTTGGTGTTCGGAGTCACGAAAGTGCATCATCAGCCGAGACGTCACTTTCAATGAAGAAAGTTTCTTGGAAGGCAAGGCAACCCCGACAAGCCCTGAAGATCTCTATGAAGGAGACGGATTTCAGCTTGAGGTGGAGCTTTGCGATGAGCCAGTACGAAAAGAGGCTCATCGGGAGTATTTTACCCGAGGAACTTTTATCGGAAACCCAGAGGAAAATGGCCGAAGAGATGATCGCAAAGAGAATTTGCGACAAGGAATTCCCGACGAGCATACCCGACAAGGTATGCGAAAAGAGCTATCGCGACGAGAATCCCGCGATGAGGAACTTCCGAAGTTCCGACAAGGTGCCTGCGATGAAGCTTCGTCGAGCGGCAGCAAAGGAAGCCCGATAAGAAGAGATCGAGCAGAATCCAGCCGACAAGATCATCGGGAGCAGGTCTCATCGAACCACGATGAGGTGTCCAGCGAAGAGGACAGCGAGGAAGAGGCTCTCGGAGCCGAAGAGGAGAATCCCGGCGAGGGATACCTACTTTCTCGGGATAGGCCCCGACGGGCTATCAGGAAGCCGATAAGATACGCCCACGCCGAGATGGTGGCTTATGCTTTCAACACTGCAGGTGTCGAAATCGACAACGAGCCTCGCTCATTCAGTGAAGCCATTAGGTCCAGCGACGAGAAGAAGTGGCGAGCGGCAATGGACGAAGAGATGAACTCTCTTCACCAGAACAATACTTGGGTCCTTGTTCCGAAGCCGAAGAACTGCAAGATTGTCGGCTGTCGGTGGCTATACAAGGTGAAGCCAAGTGCACCAGGAGGCGAGCCGGCGAGGTTCAAAGCCAGGTTGGTGGCGAAGGGATTCACACAGCGAGAAGGTATAGACTTCAATGAAGTCTTCTCGCCAGTGGTAAAGCATACATCGATAAGGGTGCTACTTTCGATGGTTGCGAAGTTCAACTGGGAGCTTGAACAGATGGATGTGAAGACAGCCTTCCTACATGGAGAACTCGAGGAGAATATCCTCATGCAACAACCCGAGGGGTTCGTACAGAAGGGAAAAGAGGATTGGGTTTGCTCTCTTAAGAAGTCGTTGTACGGACTCAAGCAATCCCCTCGACAATGGTATAAGAGGTTTGACACATTCATGCAGAAAAATTCCTATCGGAGGAGCAGACACGACAATTGTGTCTACTCCAGAACGACAAGCAGCGGTGTGAGTATTTACTTACTCCTATTTGTTGACGATATGCTCATCGTTTCCAGCAGCACTGGAGAAATCAGGAAGCTTAAGGACTCATTGAAGTCAGAGTTCGAAATGAAGGACTTAGGGCCAGCGAGAAGGATTCTCGGCATGGACATCCGGAGAGACCGCGCGAGAGGCTACCTCAGCGTCTCGCAAACAGAATACTTCAGGAAGGTCATCGAGAAGTTCCAAATGGAGAAGGCCAAGCCTTCGAAACAGCCCCTCGCACCTCACTTCAAACTCTGCAATGAGTTAAGCCCGACGACTGAGGCGGAGGCGAATAGGATGGGACTTGTGCCATACTCAAGTGCCGTCGAAAGTCTCATGTACGGGATGATCTGCACGAGACCATATTTGGCCTATGCAGTAAGTTTGGTAAGCTGGTACATGGCTAACCCAGGGCAAGAGCATTGGAATGCCGTCAATTGGATCCTCCGATACTTGGCGGGCAGTTCCGACAAGGGCCTGATTTACTCCAGCGAGGAGACAAAGGAATCAGTGATTCAAGGCTTCGTTGACTCAGATTATGCAGGAGACCTCGACAAGCGAAGGTCTCTCACCGGATACAACTTCAAGGTGTTCGGGAATCTAGTCAGCTGGAAGGCATCGCTTCAGCACATCGTGGCCTTATCGACCACCGAGGCTGAATACGTGGCGATCACTGAGGCTGCTAAGGAAGGGCTCTGGCTGAAAGGGTTTCTCACAGAGCTAGGATTCGAGCAAAGGTCTTCGACCTTCACTGCGACAGCCAGTCCGCGATACACTTGTGCAAGAATCAGATGTATCACGAGAGGACCAAGCATATCGACATTAGGCTGCACTTCGTCAAGGACATCGTAGAGTTGAATACGATGAAGGTTCTCAAGATCGGAACCGATGAGAACCCGGCGGACATGATCACTAAGGTGATTCCGGTCGGCAAGTTCGAACAGAGCTTGGTTCAGCTCGGGGTTGGTGATACCCAACCAGAGCCGAAGGATAAGGATGGCTCGAGCGCCTAAGCTCGAGGACATGGGCAAATTATCAATAAGCGACGATGACACAAGGTGGAGATTGTTGATCACCCATCGGTGACACAAGATCATGTGTGTCACAGTCACTTAAAGATAAGGAGCCTATCGGGTGATGACATTCAGTCACCATCCGGGGACGGTAAAGATGAGCCAACGGCTATATAAGCAAAGCTCGTAGAGCGGTTAGAACAGACCAGACCATACAGCAAAGAGAGAGAGAATCAAGCAGAGAGAGTTCTTGAGAGACAGAACTTCTCAGGCGAGTCAGACGGTGGATACGACGACGAAGGTGACGACAGAGTACTGAGAGGGAAGGCTCAGGAACGACAGACAGAGGCGCACACTCAGAGGATCTGTCGGAGCTTCTTCGCGGCGTCAGAAGGGGTTCATTCACACCGTGGCTCTGATCGCCGGCGTTCTCTGGGTCTAGGTCATCTCCCTTCACCGTGAAGAGTGCTCGAAGACGAAGGTCATCTCGTCATCGGATAGCGTACGGTGGAGTCATTGGAGGGAGCTGTGAAAGGAGCTGTGAGTTTGAATTCAACGGGAAGATCATCTTCTGGAGAAGATCGAGTCTTTTGTAACCGGTTGTGTAATTCAAACGTTATTGCGATCAATAAAGTGTTAGTCTTTGCCGTCCAATTCTATCGTGTTATTCCGCATTTGTTCGTGGTCACCGATATTGATTATCGGGTTGCTGGGTGAAATCTCCAACAATATGTAACAGAAATTCTACCGATAATCCGAAGAAAATGATAATACTCGCAAAATTCTGAAACTCTTAATCAAATGTTTCTTTTTATTTCTTGTTTTGCTGTATTTGATCTCTTTATGTCATATAATATGAATACAAATACTAGCGTAGGCAGTCCAAAAGAAGAATCATAACCCATTATAAGCCTCTCTCGATTTCAATTAAATCGAAGATTCTGCTGAGTCAAACAGTTTCGCAATATTAATATATATAAGACGAGCACATAGTTTTGCATGGATTCCAAGTTTTGATTTTTACTTTTTAATTATAAATGGACGAATAATCTCAAACAATGCTAATTAGGTAGTTTTCCAAAAACAAAACAAAAAAGGAATTGCATATTGTATTTTTTTTATCACAAATATGGAACCCGAAGGACCACAAGTTATAGAAGTGGGTAAGATTTTACACACTTGTTCATCTTTCGTGCTTTCATACTTCATTTATTTCAATAAAATTAGTCGACAAAATGGAAAAAGGATCCTACTTTTATTATTATTATACGCATAGTAAGTGCAAGTTTAGTAAATTTTTGCCAAACACAAACAATTCTTTTCAGTTTTGTGAGTCTTTACAAGTTTAGTAATAAAAGCCAAAAAAAAAAATCATCTCACTCAATGTGCATTACAAATATGCCGATCAGAACTTAAATTTACACTTCTTTATATTATATAAAGTTTTATTAAATTTTTAAACATATAATCTTTACTTGTGTTTATAAACGACGGTTTAGAGTCCGTCGATCGGAAGCCATCTTTCACAGACCGTGTCGTGGCTTCTACTAGATTCGCCGCGGCGTACTATAAATGACGGACCACTTTCCGTCGTTTCAATGTAAGAATTCACGAATACCCCGCACCGTTTCGCGAACAAGCCGTGACGTCTTCGTTGCTAAGTGACGATACATATGATGGTTAAGATATAAGATTGAAATAAATCTTTCTTATAATAATAAAAAAAAGCGCCGTGACTTGTTTTGAAGGCGGGCGCCTCGGTATTTTTACATATTTTTGCAGGTTTGTATGCTAAAAAATGACGGTTTTGAATCCGTCGTCTAAAATATCGCTCGGAACGTAAATAGTATCCAGAATTGTATTGATGTACTTAATTACTAAAGCCAATATAGAATTTAGAACAAAAATTATTTTCTCTTTATATAGGTAAGAATTCACGAATACCCCGCACCGTTTCGCGAACAAGCCGTGACGTCTTCGTTGCTAAGTGACGATACATATGATGGTTAAGATATAAGATTGAAATAAATCTTTCTTATAATAATAAAAAAAAGCGCCGTGACTTGTTTTGAAGGCGGGCGCCTCGGTATTTTTACATATTTTTGCAGGTTTGTATGCTAAAAAATGACGGTTTTGAATCCGTCGTCTAAAATATCGCTCGGAACGTAAATAGTATCCAGAATTGTATTGATGTACTTAATTACTAAAGCCAATATAGAATTTAGAACAAAAATTATTTTCTCTTTATATAGGTAAGAATTCACAAATACCCCGCACCGTTTCGCGAACAAGCCGTGACGTCTTCGTTGCTAAGTGACGATACATATGATGGTTAAGATATAAGATTGAAATAAATCTTTCTTATAATAATAAAAAAAAGCGCCGTGACTTGTTTTGAAGGCGGGCGCCTCGGTATTTTTACATATTTTTGCAGGTTTGTATGCTAAAAAATGACGGTTTTGAATCCGTCGTCTAAAATATCGCTCGGAACGTAAATAGTATCCAGAATTGTATTGATGTACTTAATTACTAAAGCCAATATAGAATTTAGAACAAAAATTATTTTCTCTTTATATAGGCACATAACATTTGAGAGAGAGAGAGAGAGCAATACTAGCTACGTGTAGATGAGAAGAAAAGAGAACCTTGAGAAAATGCAAAGCAAAAAGGCAAAAGCAAAGCAAAGCTACGCTAAACACATAAAGCAAAGCATGAAATTTATTCATCTTCTTCCATTTTTCCTTAACCCTTAAGTCTCCTCCTCCTTCTTCTTCTTCTTCGATCTCTAATACACAAAGATCTTCTCTTGCCTCCATCAATGGCGTCCACAGAAAAGGATCACCTCCAAAACCCTCCGAAGCTCCACCACAACTACTTCATATACAAAGCCGTCGCCGTAACAATTTTCCTCGTCGCTCTCCCTCTGTTCCCTTCTGAGGCCCTCGTAACGCAGAGGGCTTGGGAGCTTCTCCACCTCCTCCTCGTCGGCGTCGCCATCTCCTACGGCCTCTTCAGCCGACGGAACGATGACACCAAAGACGCTGCCAATAACGACGACGCCAAGAAGCTGTCGAACAAAGAAAACGAAACATCCAACGCGCAGTCCTACGTCACGAGGTTCCTCGAAGTCTCCTCGGTCTTTGACGACGAGCACGAGACCTCATCGCCCTCTGTCAAAACTTGGAACAGCCAGTACTACAGAAACAACAACCCGACCGTCGTCGTTTCCGCCGCCACTGAAAAGGAGAACGGCGGCGTCGAGAGCGAGAGCACAACAGGCAAGCCCCTGCTTCTGCCTCTCCGTAGCCTAAAAGAAACGAGGACTAGTGCTTCTCCTGCGAATAGTGAGAGCTCCGTCGTTCTTCCCTCGCCAATCCCGTGGCGGTCGAGATCGGGCCGCTTCGAAGCGTACGCAGCAAAACCCGAGAATTTCTTGTCCTCTCTGAGGTCTCAATCCCACCGCTTTTCCCAGCCAGAAATACCCCCGACCCCTTCCCCCGAGCGCCCGGCGAAGATAACATCTGACGATTTCATTACAAAGAAGAAGAGCTTCAACAGAAAATCTCCTCCTCCTCCACCACCACCCCCACCGCCTCCGCCTCCACCGAGATCAGTGAGGAAAACGAGGAGCTTCCCGACGGAGAACGAAGCAACAGAAAAGACGGGGTTCGATCAAACAGTGCCGTTGAGCGGTAAAGGGGATGACTTGATGGAGAAGGTATTGTTAGAATCCGATGCTGAGGAGAGCGAAAGCGAGGAGGAAGAGACAAGTGGAGAAAGTGGCCATGGCGGTGACGTGGACAAGAAGGCAGATGAGTTCATTGCCAAGTTCAGAGAGCAGATTAGGCTTCAGAGAATCGCATCCATCAAGAGATCGAGTGCTCAAATGAGTAAGAACTTGGCAAGGTAAATGATATATACATAATACATATATATAGTGGTTTTAGGGTTTCTTGGGTATTATTCTCATGAAGAAATGGTATACACTGATTTTTCATGTTTGGTTTGGATGTTGTGTATACACATTTGAAAATGGGTTGTGAGATTAAAGAAAAAAAAAACAGAAATCGTTGAACTTTGAATTTTCATCTTTAAAGTGCTGAGGTCTATCACCTTCGGATTAATTACTGTCTAGAAAAAAGCGGCCCCGCGGATAAATTTTTAAAATTTGAATTCTCCAAATATTAAGGGGAACAAAACCTAGCTTTGTAAAAGAGAAATACTTGAGGTTGATTTGTTATGTTTTTATTTTTCTTCAATTTTATAAAGTTTATGTTCAGCAATTGCTCTATGGTTTAATACTCTTTGAGTCGACAAGATGTGTTTGGTCTAGTGGTAACAAGTACATTACTTAAGACATTAAAGATCTTGAGTTCGAGTCACCATGGGAGTAGGAGTGAAATTCAAAGACAATCTATAACCCTTGTCCAGTTACAAAATGGGAAAAGAAGTGATCTTGAATCTCAACTAGATCAGCACCTACAAAAACACAAAGCAAAACAAGGAGCTCGGAATAGTACTACCGACATTTGTTCTTAATATACTACTTTTATCGTAATTATAGCCAAGTTTTGCATGACACAAAGAGACTTTATTAAGAACTTTTTCGTTAATTGACTCTTCGATATCATGTATTCATTATTTTAACCTCGCATAGTACCTAATAATTGTACAAAAATATCTTTGAAAAATTTGGACAAAAAAAATTATATATTTTCATCATAACTCAAACATCTATTTTTTTTCTTCTAAATAAGTCTATTCAAAGCTCATTTCAGAGATAAGACAAGCATATATAAAACGTTAATATAAAGGTTTTGTAAAATTAGGCCTAAAAAGACTAAAGTTTGTCCAAAGATTCCAAACGAGCATTCAATTTTGTCCGAAATTCAGAGAGTGTTTTTGTCCTTTAAAAAAAAAAATACTTTAGTGACTTCTTGCCGTTTTTATGAGCATTTACAATTGCAGACTCGTATTGTATAATCCAAGGTTTTAAATGCCGCTTGCCGATTTCGTTTCGCATTTTTCGTTTTACGGATATATCGCTTGCCGATGGGTATGCCGATGAAAAAAAATTGTAAAAAAAAAGAAATACCGCATGCCGCATATACCGCACTTTTCGCATGGGCATACCGCATGCCGATGGAGTTTTCGACGGATATTCTGTAAAAAAATATTTGAGTATTTAAGCAAGATATTTATATAAGTTCAAAACTACATATTTAATAAATACAAGATATTCGTTAATTAAATATGTAGGTGACATGTATAATATTAAGTCACTTTATTAATTGAAGTGTATAATATTAAGTCAAATTATCATGTGAAGTGAATATGTATGTTAATTAAGTGTGTAATATTAAGTGAATATTCATGTTAATTGTATATGTATGTTAACAAATTTAATATTAGTTGAAGTGTATATTATTAAATGAATATGTATA
Organism: Parietaria judaica; assembly: GCA_954871525.1. Lineage (NCBI taxonomy): Eukaryota > Viridiplantae > Streptophyta > Magnoliopsida > Rosales > Urticaceae > Parietaria > Parietaria judaica. The sequence goes on from OX940868.1 coordinate 15,261,103, forward strand.
TTGAGCGTATATGTATGTTAGGTGAAGTAAATATGTATTCTAAGTGTATACTATTATTTGAGGTGTATAATATTAAGTTAAATTATTAGGTGAAGTGTATGTGTATGTTAAGTGTGAATGTGTGATATTAGTTGAATGAATAACAAAAAGTCCCACATTGATAGATGACAAGAGTTTAGTGATGTTTTTATACCAAATATTAGGGACAAGGGATTGGGCCCTTTGGGTCATAGGATTTTGTGGATGGGGGAAGACTCACACAAATGATCTAATCTACCACACACGCGCGCCGCCGCCAGCCGGGGTGGGGTGGGGTGGGGTGGGGTCTTGAGCAAGTATAAATATTTTTGGCGAAAGTTTAATTGGTATTTTTCAATTTTTTCTCTATAAAACGAAAAAAGATTTTCCACACTCGTACCCATGAGAATTTCGCGAAATTTGGTATCCTTTTTAGAATAAGAGGCTTACATAGTAATAAGTTTCATCAAAATGGGCCTCAATTTCTTATGAAAGAACTATCTTTTCTCTTGGCCCTATTATCATTTGTTATCTTTTCATGACCTTTAAAATGCGGCCCAATTAAACATGGCATAAGCTTGGCGTAAGTTCAAAGCTAAGTACTTGTACTGCTCAATTTTCACCCAAAATTATTTTGGTCATAGAACTATTAATAAATGAATCAATATATGCTACTAGTATCTTTTTGCTCTTAAAGGTCAATGAATTAAAAGGAAACAAATTCAAAACTATAAAAAATTCAAGGACAAAATTTTCAACATAGATAAATTATATAATGTTTCACTATGACATTATGTATAAATACTCTTTATTCACACAATAAAGTAATCCCATATCTTGTTCTCGGTGAAACTAAGTACCGAGCACAAAACAAAGATTATTACCTTTGTGATAAAAAATATTATTACGTTTCTTTAGGTAGTTGGGTAATTTATTTAGTACGACAGTCATGAGACAAGTGACTATGTCTATATGTAACATCGTCATTTCTGTAATTGTAAATAAACCCTTTAAATTTGTTACATTAAGATATTTTACCTTCAATTTAATATATGGTTACTAAATTTAGAAAGCAATCACCTTCCTTATTATCGTATTTGGTTACTAAATTTGAGACTTCGATGCTATTATATAAAATATAAAACGGAAAGAAAAAAAAATAAGTTTTTGGGCCGGACAGCCCGATGTTGGGTGTGGGCCGACTTCCCGCGGGCCACCCGTGCCCTAAAAAAGGATTGGATCGGGCGTGGTCAGGTTGAGGTCCGTGGGACCCACCCGACGCTCAGGTTCAGTAAGCTACAACCTACAAATAGTCTTCTGATTCTTCAGCAACTTGTCAAAGAGATATTCTGAAAGTCAAAGCATTGGCAATTAATTAGTTTAATGTTAGCTAGTGCATGATGCTATATGGATGAGAAGTGACATTTAATGGATATCTATAATGGTATTGTTGACAAAAACCTAATTAATCACCAATTTCAGCAAATATTAGAGTAGATTAAATATAATATTATTATTAGTAGATGAGGATAGGAACTTGTATTGCTTTTGGGTAATTTTTAAAAGTAGGTTAAACAAACAAATACACTACTTTATCATGTCTAAGATTGTTTCGAGTTTATAATTTTGTTTAGATTTATTTAGTTCTTATTTTAAAAATATTCAAGTTAAATTATACGTATAATCGTTTTTATATTATCCATTTTGCAAGCAAAAAAAAAAAGGTCCAGAAGTTTTGATGATTTCATTTTGCTTGTAGGTAATTTGTGGTTTTCACATTAAAATACAATAGATTAACTGTCATTTCATGTAAAGTGGTGATCTAACAAACACCGAACTTGATTTGATTGAATTGTTTTCACATCATGAGTCTTTTAAATAGAAGTATTTACTTTATAAATTTCTCAAGTCAATTACCATGAAAGCCATGCACGTACTATGACAGAAATCAACCAATAACAAAATGACGCCAAATCTGATGGAACGATATTTGTAAGTTGTAACAATAACTAGTTATCAAATGCCCAATATTTAACTATAATTAACAAAACTAATAGAACTCTCTAAGCGTAAACATATAATTAAGCTCTCAAAAAAACTGTAATTAAACACGAGGATTAACATTATAGCCGGCTTTTGATTGACACAATACTTATATTTTACCCGGTTGATAACTTATAACATGTCGTTTAACTCGTAAAATTGGACCATAACTTGGTTTTTCTTCTTTTATCCTTGATCTGCATAAGTTGATAAAAGTAAACTATGGGTATGCTTTATGCAAGATTGATGCGGTTATATAAGGGAAGATTTATAATGATACTGATATATATGGGAAGATTTATTGTATTTTAATTATTATTTATTTGTTTCCATTTTAGTTAGAAAGATTGAGGGAATTAGTTCCTCTTTTCTTGCTTTTCGATTTAAACCCTGGCTCTATATAAGAGTGTCGGATGTATTGTATTTCGGAGATTTTGATTAATATAAAATTGAAGCTTTTGCTTTAAAAACCGAGTTTATTCTCGTTGAGACGCGTTCTTGTATTTCTTCCCGTAGTCCGATTCTTTAATTATCAAAGAAAAATAAATCATATCGATATATTTTTTCACCAATACACTAAATACTGTACGTTATTTCTAACTAGATTTATAATGGGTCCTCACATCTTGTCTAATAAGAGGACAAATAATAAATTCAAAGAAAAAAAAACGAATAGGAAATTTAATATGAACAATTAATTCATCTACAGAATGATAATGAATTGAACAAAAACTAAAGACTTGTTATGATCGTTACTTTTATTCATTGAATATTTTGAGTACTAATAATCATAATTTATCCCACCAATCTCGCAAAAGATGATTTTAATAAAATTGTGAGCATTTATCTTCAAAAGATGATTTGGGAAATGAAACTTTTCAACTTGATGTTCCTTAAAAATTGGGAGCGTGCACTATATTAATGGAAACAAGTGTCTCTAAAAGGTCCAGTTTAATTAATACTAATCTCCTTAATTTGCAACCTCTAATCAAACTATCAAAATGTCCAAATCTCAACCAACACAGAAACCCTAAATATATATTCTTGGAAGGATATTTGGTGCAAAATATCAATAAACTATATGAAAGTTGTTAAAATTGTGAACATTTTTTTTTAGTAAAATTGTGAGCATTTAAAATTCATATTTCTTAAATTTTCTTAGCGAATTAAAAACCTAATTATGTTACTGTGTTAAACTAAATATAGTATTCTATACAACTGTAATTAGAATTTGTAAGAAAATTTGTTCTTAACAAGATTTACCATAAAATACTCTATTAATATTGATAAATCAGTTTATCCGTAGATAATCATGTACGTAGATAAACCAATTGATAATCAGTTTATCCGTCGAAAATCATCAATACTAAGTATTGTTAGTATTGTTAATGACAAATTTCATTATCATACCTTATTCATGGGTAAATCCTCGATAATCGATTATTGCTTAATCAACAAAAGCAATAACTTAGACATTGGATGGTAATAAGAGCTATATAACAAAAAAATGAGTATATGTTCTTAAAATATTTTAGACATTTTTTATCGATAAATATTGATAATGCATCGATAATTATCAATAATAATAATCTATAATTTTATATGTTATTCTTTGAGAAATCCTTACTATATTTTAAATCTGTTAAGAATGGTATCTAATTTATCGATTAAAACAACAATCGAAAACTTGGGTGGTATAATGGTATGGGGCAAGGTTAAACTTACCGAACTTGCCGATTAATCGTTTGCCGTTATCAACGGATTAATCGATAACTTACCGGATTATCGACGAAAAACTAATAATACTGGAGCTTACCGATTACCGATACTTTTCGATGATTATCGACGGATTATCAACACTAATAATCGATGAAAAATCACTAAAATATTTTTAAGAATATATTTACTAAATTTATAATGTTGATAAAACATTAAAATGTCAAAAATAAAATCATTTCATACTCAAACATAGGTAAATAAAGTATAGTCTTACTCTGAGTGATGTTTACTCGAATAAAATCATCGAAAAGTGCAAAATTTCTTGAAAAGTACCATATTTTTGTTATTTTTTTAGATGTTTACCGATTTTCAATAAAAATCATAAAAAATTACTAGCATGGTCGTCTTGCCGATAATTACCGGCAAGACGGATAATCGGAAATTATCGAAGATAATCGTGAAAAAATTGTAACCTTGGTATGGGGTATTTCATATAGTTAATAAGTTTACTTCATAAATTCACTTTTTCTCTCTTTTGTTTATTCACGCTTTTCCGAAAGTCAAATGACACGCCATACCCTTTCGTTGGGAATGTAAGAGAAAGAGGCGAAAGGGCATTAAAGTACTTGACTTTCTGGACCAAGTTGCGAGCCTCCATTATTACCACTCATGTGGATCCTACGTGGCGCACAGTTCTCTACGCAGCCGACCGACAGCAAAGCACACGTGTAGCATACCCATCGCACGTGCACTTTCGGTCAAACTTACCTCGTCTTTGCTGGATCCTCAGTCAACGGTCAAATCCCCAATATTTTATCAACCAATATTCCACTTCTCTCCTTCCCCTTCACAACCGGAACAGTCGGTCACCAAATCCTGTACGGACGAATCCTGTCCGTCCGATACGACTCAAGCGGCTGAGCACCGTCCGATCGCGAGATTTGGCGCACGTGCACGTGCGACCTTGCAAGCTCAGCTCCTGAGGATTTGTTCGTTGAAAGCACATTTCGTGGGTCCCACCGCATCCTTCCACGTGACCGGGTGAGCTGGTAGCCCATGTGAACGACTCGTTCGTTGCTTTGCTTTGCTTTGCTTTTTATTCGTTATTCGATGTCGTTTGAGTTGTTTCGCACGTGGGTTGCACGTATGGCTCGGCGATTTGGCGAATATACCCTTGCTTGAAGGGGGCATAAAAGCCGGTCACGTGAAGGGAAAGACAAGGGTACTTTAGGCATGGAAAAGTGCTTCTGATTTTGTTAGGACAGTATGTTTGTTGATGATGGGTTCTAAATATTTTGGGAATTTCAAAATAAATAAAGAAGCATCACCAATTCACCATATCATAATTTAATCATTTGAGATCTTTCTTCTCTGTTTTTAATAAGATTGTTTATTAGTGTAGTTAGCTTCAATCAATCATATTTAGCATTAATTAATTAAACTTCCAATCATGTCATTATTTCAAATGATTAACTCTGTTAATTAAAAATTAATAATTTGCAGAACCAAGCATCAATATATTCTTGTGATTTTCTTGTATCTATTTTCTAAAGCCTAATAATGAAGTTTTATGTCAGCATTCATATCAACAAAATTTAATTTTAACCTAGATGTACTCACATTATTACGTTTACGTTTTAACTCTTTGTAACTTATAAGTTTAATTTCTCTTAAAAAATCCAAACATAAAAAATATTAGTTTTGAATTTTTCAGAAAATAAATATTTTTCGTCAAATCTTTGATCGAACAATTCCAAATTAATAATGATAAAATAAATATGAATATTTTAAGATAAATTTAGACCCGGAAAAACTCAAACCCGAATAGTTATTCAAATTTACCATCTCCTCCCACTAACCAAAAAGCTTGTCCAACATTTTACTGTAATTTTAGGATTAGTGTTATGCATATGAGTTATGGCACATTTAATTATTTAATTATAAAAAATAAGTTGATGAATTTATATAATTATATCTCAGATGTTAATGAGTAATAAAATATATATAAGGAAGATGAGAGTACAGATGTTGAAGAATCAAATAATGAGTAACCCTAGATTCCTCGTAAATATGTCCCTCTTGGCATTGCAGCCTTTTAATAATTAGCATTATTTTTGGGGCATAAACGTGGTCTACTTGCATTATTGTAATTAATTTAAGAGACAATCATAAGCTGGCAATATATTCCTTTTGTTAATTCCATAATATCACCACTTTAAGGAAAACTCTTAATTATGCTTTAAACATGCTAATCTATTATTACTATTAAACTAATCACAATAGCGTCTATCTGGTATGTTTCTTTAAACAATCAAACCATGCAAATAAATTCTTAATATATAACCAATAATTGAGAGTCGTTTAAAGTTGAAGAAATATAGTTATTTTCAAATAATGCCTTAAAGTGCAAAGCTTTAAGCAATGTTTATTAAACTTAACTAGAATGCTTCAAGACTTCTTAAATATGATTAGTAGTGGGGTTTTATGACTCACGGAAAATCACTTTTCGACGGTGACCGGCATCTAGCAACCGGATAATTTTAGTTCACAAAATAGAATTTAAATTTCAGGTGAATTTTGTTGATGCGTGTTACTATATGTCACAAAGTGATAACTAAATTTAATAATAGAATAAGAGCCCAATAATCAGCCGCAAATTAATCAAGCCCAATAAAAGCCCAATAATCCGGATTTCATTATATCCAGCCTAAATTGCCACGAGGCACACGCCTAACTCGCAGAAGGTCAAAGTATGACTCTTCCAGGATTTCATGAGCTGACCCAGACTACTCGAAAACCCGTCCATCATAGCATATTAAAACTCTCCAACGGCTGTAAAGCCCAACGGCTAATCTGGGGTTAAGGATCTATTCTCGCGACCACGTGTTAACCTGTGAGGATATTTTTGAGCCCACTAAAGCCCAACTACTCGGACGCGAGGAGCAGAGGCTTCAAATTCACTTTTTTCGATATATAAAGTTGTTGTCTTTGAATACATTTGAATTTTGTCTTCACTATGATATGTACTCTAAAATCATCAATAAATTCTAGAGGAAGTAGTCTTCTATCGCTTTGGGGAGAATTTCTCTAAAAGTTATTTGTGTCAATCAATAAATACATTTTATATATTTTACGCCGGAAATTATCTATAAAATTCGAGATCGGGATCCATATAGCAAATACACATGCATATAAATCAACCGGCATTGTTTAGGTGGTTATCCAAGTAAACAAAATTTTTTAGAGAAAACTTCTCTAAATTTGAACATTTAGCGAAATATTTAACTATGTCAATATACTAATTAGTTATCAATATATCTATAAAATTATACCTTCATCATAGGTTATTGATTTTCAAAATCTTACAAAATCCCATCAATATATCCGCAACTCCTTAGTACACCTTTACAATTTGATTATCATGTAGTTTTTGTTAAGAATTTTGACATAAATCCTAAAATAAATAAATAAAATGCAAATAGCATGACGAAAAGAAATCAACACCAAAAATTATAATATTTCGCTCTCAATGTAGATTATATATCCACTTGCAAATCTAAATCCTCTATATATTTTTATCAAAATTGTTCGAAAACACCCTCAAGCTCCCTCTCACTATTTTGTGTTAATATACACATGTATCGGTTACAAAGCTATATAAGCAAAAATACATAAATTAGGCAAGAATAAGTTATGTGAAAAATCTAAATACGCTTAGCTACTTAACGCTCTAAATCTTTGACAATCTACGCCGAGTCCCCGTTATCTTTTAAAGTAGATTTTTTTTCTTATTTATATTATATATATATATATAAGGATCTTTGGATTTCACTCCTACCATCATGGTGACTCAAACTCAAGACGTCTAATGTCCTAAGTGGTGTGATTATTGCCACTAGACCAGGCACATCTCGTCATCTTTTAAAGTAGACTAAGCTTCACGCTCTGACATTTTAAAAAAAATGACTAATAGTACTAGGCATAAGCTGCGGTGCAAAATTCTTCTATAAGATGTAAAACAAATTATTTCTTTCCAATAAATAGCGAGGCATTATAGCTCTAAGCGTTACCTACTTTCCAAAACCTCGTAAATAATTGCCCAAATTTATTAGATAATGGTGTGGAAAATAGCCATGGTAGTGATATTTCTTTCTTTCCCCTTGTTATTATTTGATTTTAAAACAATTATATACAAATATTCTAATTAAATTCGTGAAAATACGGATGAGTTATTTGCCACAAGAACTTAAAGGTCAGAGGGATAATTTACTTATTTGCCACAATTAATGTCAATTACTAATAAAGTAATAATCTATACATAGACTTAAGATAACCAATAATTTTGAGCTCCCTTGTATTATTGAGAAAGAAATAGAAACTTTGCGACTTTATGTGAAAGAATTAGAAAAATCCCCCAATTATAGGAAGTTGTCTTGAATTAAATAGTAAGTTATGGGTCCATGGTGTTCCTAATCACACTTTCCAAATCTGGACCACCACACCAGACACACAATCCTTGATTAATACAATATTAATTGTATAACTTAACCCACGATTTCATGCGAGTTCATTATTAATTACGGTTTAACAAAACCGGTCAAACACCGAGATTCATGGCTTCGTCATGATTGATTACCATTTCTTTAATACAGCACATTACAAGGTCTCTCATTTGATTATCATTATAGACATTAGAATTTACTAATATTAGAAATTATTTTATTAAATAGTAACATCTTTATTACACAAATGTATACTATTTAATATAATTATTTACAATAATATTTCCACAAGTATATAGCAAAATATGATTTTTTTTAAGGTTAAAAATACGCCCGAAAAATAAATAAAAATATTTTAAAATGTAATGACAAATTTTGAGTAAAAAAAAAAACTTAGAACGAGAAATCACTTAATTATTTACACATGAAAGTGAACTATAAATAGTTTTTATATTATTCACGATCAAGCTCAACCGAATTGCTATAAGCAACCAAAGGCACCTCGGCCCCTTCCCTCGATATTTATAATTAAGTACGTACCTAGAGTTTTTTTTTTCGTCCACTTGTTTTTTGCCGTAAAAAAATTTGGTAATCCATCTTGTTTGTGCTTTGGATACCCGTATAACTATCGAAATGGACTTAATTTTTTTATATTTAATTAAATATGAAAGGGAAATTTAATTTCCTTAAAAAGTCCTTAAAATTTACTTAGCTTATTTACTCGACTAAATAGACAAGCTTAAGACTCTTAGAGCCGCTATATGATTTATCGGTTAGTGAGAAGTACAATCGGTTATAACTTATAAGGTCCGACCTAGGTTGAATTATTATTATTATTATTTTTTAGAACAATAATAGAGAGGCAAAAAGTCCAAAAGGAAGATAAAAGAAAATTATTAAAAAGAATTTACAGACGAAGCACTTTTTCCATTATAACCCTCCAAAAGTTACATTTTGCTCGAAAGGTCGTAAGAAAAAGAAACCACCATATCATTATCAACCCTCCTAGTGTTAGTTTAGCAGTAATTAACAAGAAAACAAAGAACAAACTAAATCTATAATTAAATTTAAAATTAAAAAAAAAAAAGATGATGGGTCAAAATCAAATAATACAAAACTTTTGCAGACCCACCCAAAACGCTCACTGCAACAACCTATCTATCTACCATCACCGGAGCGCCTCGAACGCCCGGTGCGCGCCTGCCCCGGCGGAGGCGGACGCTGACCCCCACGCGCTGGAAACGACGGCGCGTGGGGCGTGGGAGGAGGAGGGCGGGACGGCCACGCGCTCGCACGAGGGGCACATGGTGAGCGTGGTGGGCGGGGTCATCTGCATGTAGAACTGCGGCGAGAGCTTCAAGGCCCGAAGCTCCTGAACTTCCTTCTGCAATCGCCTGTTCTCCTCCGTCAGATTCTCGCAGCATCGCTTCAGGAACTCGCAATCCACCTCCGTTTGCTTCAGCTTCGTCCTGCGAATTCAGCCATGGTCAGATCGGAGCAGAATCGGAGAGGATCTACACAAGGTTTCGAATGATTTGCAGTATACACACCTTGCTCGTCGGTTCTGGAACCAGACCTCGACTTGCCTCGGCCTCAATCCGAGCTGCTTCGCGAGCGCGAGCTTTTGCTTCTGATCACAATCAAGACGATGAAACAGTTAGAATTAAGCTGATCGGAACCTGTGTAATCTGTTTGTTTCTCGGGAAAATTCGGTTGGTTGGTGTGCTATACTCACTGGATTGAGCGTGTTGTGTTCCTTGAAGCTCTCTTCGAGAATGGCGGACTGGTCCTTGGAGAGGCGGAGCTTCTTCCTGGAGGTCTCGCCGTCCTCCTCGTCGCTGATCCCGCCGCGCGACGAGTCCCTCTCCAGCTCGTCGTCGTCGCCGGCCGCGGCCTGCTCCCGCTCGCTCCTCTTCCCGCTCACGCTCGACACGGTGCTGTTCGGCGAGGAGACGCCGGCGTCGTATTCGCCGCAGTCAACGCCGGTCAACGCCGGCGCGAGGTTCACGTCGAATCCCCGGAGCAACGACCTCGTCGCCTCCGAGCTCCGATCTGAAAATTATAGTACAAATGAAAGATTACAAATCGTTGGGGACGCATTCAGATCTGAAAAAACAAACAGAGATCGGCGCAGGCACGGACCTGTGGCGTCGGGCTTGAGGAGGAGGGCGGCATTACGGAAGGGGTTGGAGGAGGAGGAGGAAGCGGAGGAGATGAGATTCTTGGTGTTGTGGTGGGGGAAGGAGAGGCTGAGGCAGAGCCCTAGGTGGTCTTCTTTCTCCACCATCATTGTTGCTTTGCAAGCTTCGTCTGTGAGAGTAGAGATGGAGAGAGAGAGAAGAATGCTGTGGGATTGTTGGAGAGAGGAAGGGGCTTACAGTTATATATATAGGAGGAGAGGAGAGAGAGAGAAGGGCAAGCAAGCAATAATCACAATCATGGCACTTGCCTCCCTAAATAATCCCCACTCCCTACCTACTTCTCCTGTCCTCTCTTTTCCATTTCCGCCACTTTCTTCCTTCTCTTTCTCATTATTTCCAAATACGCCCCTCGCGCTACTATAAAGACTCGAATACGAGATACGCAGGACTTACATTATCAAGGTTATTAATTTATCGACATATAATGTAATTATGTTATTTAGAATCAGAATCATACAAGAGTATTATTGAATCATATTTATCAATTTAAAAAAGTCTTATTGTGATTATATTTATTAGATTTAGAAAAAAAATCTTTATTTGAGAAACGATACGTTTTAATTTTACTTTCTTCGAGGGCGCTCATGCGTTAGTAAGTGCACGTGCTTCACAGCACTTTAGTTGTCTGAAAGTACACGTGTTTCACCTCAACCGCAAATTCCGCTATAGTTATCTGTAAAACGAGCCAATCATGGGTTTATATATATATATATATTAAAAGAGAATTTAAGTGTATATAAATACAATATAATGTGTGATATATATATATATATATTTTATAAAATAAGAAAGAATCACATGTCTATAATTTTATGCCATATATTTATTGAAGAAAAATTATTAACTTAATTACTTGATCATAGATTGGTATATATCTATAATTCTTAATTAATGCTAGTTTTTTAAGGATAGACTATTTTTTACTATTATGACTCGTTTAATTTAGCATATATAAACCTTTTATTTGAACTAAATTTATGAAATAAATATTTCAAAATATGCTACTTTTTATATGAGATAGCATATATAAACCTATAGTGATCAATGTTCAAATTTCAATATTATGTTACTTTTTTAGTTCTTGACAATATTCCTTTAAATTATGCTTTTCGGCATTTAGTTGAATGTTGATTGATATTATTGGGGTGGAGTTATGAGAAGACTGCATAGTCACTTCATTGGTCAATTATTTGATTATAATTGACTTATTTCTGTTTCTAAGAATCAATATAATTTTCAATAAATGTCAATGTATATTGGTTCTTCAACAAGTAAATCAATTATTGACATTGTAGTACCAATTTGTTATTAATGTTGCCCTTGTATTCATTACATATGTTTTATCACTTACAATAAAAATATTATATTTATCGTACGGGAAATATTTTGTTCGAATTGAATGGTTTAGTTAGTAGGACGGAATTTCAATAGAGAAGTTACAAACATATTTAAATATGCATCATATATTAAAATATATAAATGAGGGTCCACATATGATGTGACATATTCCGAAACTATAAGATTAGTGTTAACATGTTCAATGAGATAATAATGTGTCTCTCCTTGGTTTAATAATTAACAGTATATGTATATATATATATATATAGGGATAATAGCGGCATAAGTCCTCAACCTTTACTCAAGTGGGGCGGCATAGCCCCAACCCCATTTAATAGCGGTATAAGTACTAAAAGATGATTTCCGTCCATTTTTTTGTTGGGTTTTTCGATGACTTTTCTCAATCCCGAGGCGGAAATCACGGGATATCATCGAACAATAAAGATCTAGAATAATTACGAGAATTAAGATATCGTTTAGAGATCGTTACCAAACTTTGGTACTTTTGCCAACTGTACCGAATAACTGCCGATTCCTTTGATTCTGGAGCTTGCCGAATTTAGGATTTAACGCCTCAAGTGTTGCGCCTCTATTTCGTCCACCACGTCACTCGGGAACGTCTTAGATGACCGGAAAACACCTCGGAGGATAGGTTAGATCCTAGTTGGTGTTTAGATGATCAACCGTTGATTGAACCGGGGAGCAAGCCATGAAAATTCGACTCCAAGGGAGGGAGCACGAATTTCTAGGTGGCTAGGGTTTCTATTATGTGTGTTGTATTTAATTATGAGTCATATTAGGGTATTTATAATACCCTATGGTCATGACCTAGTGGGCTTTCTAAAAGCCCACCTAATGGGCTTTCTAAAAGCCCAATCATGGATTAATTAATCTATTATTAATTAATATGAATCATAATTAATACTTGGGCCCGAGTGGGCCCATAATGTCGGTTATGGTTATCGGGTCGATATCCGATAACCCGAGAGATACAATATCGGGTTCGGGCATAACCAACAATCTCCCACTTGCACGAACGCACCGGATTGGCTATCTCCGTGCACGCACTGCACATAAAGTATTACTCGAGAATGCCGCCTTGGGTTAGATGTACATTCTCTCAGCTACTCATGCCTGGTTCATCAAAGTTACATGTGAAGTTTGTTTCATTGTAATTTAATCATCATACTCCGTTTCCGTTGCGAGTTCGGTGTGACTCTGTAGGATTCTGTAGTGTTGGCCACATACTCATATGAGTATGCAAGAAGTAAGTGGCCTCCACCCAGACTTAACTTCCCCCAATCTACAAAACTTTAAATCCTCTTTTATAGATTAATCGTGGTGAACCATGTGGTTCTTTACGATTAAAATAAGGTGTATGACTGATTCCTTCGACATCCTTTTACATCTCTAGATGCGGCACAGGTCATGGTTAGGAACACCTGTTAAGCCTGATCTAATGTTTTCTGATTCAGGCATAAGTATTGAAACATCAAAACAGAAACTCTTTTGTTTTGCCTGTGGCCACAGATTTCATTATACTTATCCTATTCAGAAGGCCCCGAGTGTATAGCCCCAAAAAGGAATGGGGGGATGCATGTTTTCTTGAAACGTCATTCCATCCTACAAGGTTTATCATATTTAGAGTGCGAGTCTTCCAGCACTGCTAGTCATTCCGACTAGTGCCTACATGTATAAGAATATCTCTCAGATATCAAGGACCCCTTCCTTTTATCTTAACAACATGTACCAGTCAATTATGAATATCATTGATAGTCCCTCTTTGTTTCTTCATAATGATTTCTTTGACTGGGGAAATTCAAGAATGTCTCGAAGACATCTTAGGAACTACATTTGTATAGCTTGATATCAATGATTTTGAATAAAATATTGATATGAGCCTTTTAAATGATGAAACTTGCCTTTTAAAGAAATAATATTGTGCTTCAAATTTAATGTATAATTGTTACATAAAATTTGTATTTCAACTTTATACTTTTAACAAAATAAAGTAAGAGTTCAACGTGTTAGAATAGACCACAAGCATCTAGACTCTTCTAGATCTTGTATGACCATACTACTTTTCTATTGATGAAGCCTTGGTCATCGGGTCAACCACGTTTACGATGTGTCTACTGTTTTCATCGCAACAACCCTCTGATCAATTATGTCTTTGATCACTGAGAACCTTTCTCTTGTTCTGTGATCTTAGTTTCTTGACTCGTGCCTTGGCTCCGTTGTTTTCAGCAAGGAGCCGCACTGGATCACCAATGCCAGAAACTACACTGTGATCAGGAACAAAATTTCCTGATCTAGAAAGCTTCTACAGCTGCATCTTATGATGCTATATACTCAGATTTGATGGTCAAGTCCACTATAGTAGCTTGCTTACTGTTGTTCCAAATAACAGTACCATCATTTAAGACAGAGTATATATTCTACTTGCGATGTGAAATTATCCCAATTAGTTTGGTGATTTGCATCAGTATAAGCGATAATGCTTGACTGATCAACATTGTCGTAAATAAGTGATCTTTCATCGGTCGCTAAGGTACCTGAAGATATTATTTACGATAGTCCAGTGACTATTTTGGGATAGGTTTGGAACTGGCTTGTTTTGTTAAGGTAAATGATACATCGAGACGGGTACATAATATGGCTTTCTTTATAAAGTCATTAGCAGTAGTATAGAGAACATTTTCTTTATTTTGTATTGCTCTGACATTTCAGGGCACTGCTTTCTTGAAAGATGCAACTTAGGAGTTACTGAATAAGTCCTCAGTTTTCTTGTTCACTCTGAACTTACTTGCCATCCTTTCTATGTACTATGACTTATTCATTCTTTACTTTAAAGAATTTCCGTCGTATCATTTTCTATCCTTTTAAAGGATTACCGTGCTCCCACTAGCTTTCGTGTATACACAAGGTTAATCTTTGTTTTCGATGAAGTCTAATATCATTAGTTTCTCCGTTGAAAACTAGATTTCATTTGAGAGATGCTTGCTATAGATCATACTTGAACGTATATATCTATTTGATTCACATGCTTCAGAAACATGTTATGAATCAATGAAGTTAGTTAGGTTGTGTATAATACATATTCCTTTTCAGAGTCATATTCTGAAAACTATCTTCATGTCCAATTGCCTGATTCTTAAATCATAGTTGGCAATAGCAAGTGAAATCATAATTGACTTTAGTCATGGTAATAAGAGAAAAAAGTTTCTTCTTAGTCTTTACTATAGGCTTGTTTGAACTATTTCATTACAAGTCTCCTTTTGTACATTTGTACTTTACCATTCATGAATATCTTCCCTTGAAGATCTACGTGCATCCTATGGGCATAAACCCTTCGGGTGCATTAACTAAGTCACATACTTAGTATATGTACATGATTCTATTTGATTTCATGGCTCCTAGCCATTTCTCAGGGTCTTCACCTTTAACCGTTTCATTGTAAGTGTTGGTTCATCATTGTTATCTAAGTATTTTGTTCTTCTGTGTTCAAAACGAGAAGATCCTTTTCTTAGTTGTATGATGTTCCTTATCCGACTTACACGGTTTTTGTGTCATACTAGGTTGCTCAAATGCTTAATCATATATAAAGCATTTCACATTCGGCTTGACTTTCTTCCACGATCCTATCTGGAGTTTAGTCAACCATTGGTGAGCATCCTCTGTGTTCATCTTGAGTTCCTCGAGATTTTCTGAGTTATGTGCTTCATGAAGTGCATACTTTCTCCCACTAGACTTTATAGGAAAGATTTCCTTTCTTAAAGGCTCCGTAATTGTCACAACTATTTTGTGTATTAATTTTCTCGTAAACGACAAATTGGGTTTTATCCCTTATCATATCTTTATATGTTATCGTCGGAATCACTTTTCATGATACACTGTAAAGTGTGGTAGCACCAAGTTAAAAGTGCATGTCCTTTTATAAACATAAGCATATCATTGTATTAACAAAGTCTAACAGAGTTTGTTGAGTTCTCTCGATACACCTCGTAAAATGAGGTGTGTCGAGAGAAATAAATGATCAGACAAACCTTTTGTCACTCAGGAAAACTTTATACTTATTGCTCAAATATTAATTGTCTCGATCAGATCGAGGGCCTATTATTATTTTGAGCGTTTTGGTTTTCTACTTCATTCTTGAATTCCTTGAACCGGTCAAGAGATTTCAACTTTTGTCTTAATTAAATAGACATGATTGTACCGACTGAAGTAATCAGTTGGTAGTCATAATTAATGAAGTACCATCAGCCTTCCTTATCCTAATTGTGCATTTGACCACATACACATGAATGTGTGTGGTTTAAAGCCACAATCAATCTTTAGTGTGCCCCTTTGAATGAGCCCTTTTGTCATATGGTCAGTTAGAGAAGATTCGCATTTCTCGTAAGATTCATAATCAGAACGATCAAGATGTCCATCATTATGGAGCTTGGTGATGCGTCTCTTGTTATTATGACTTATATGACAATACTAGAGATATGCTATATTGAGTTTATATGGTTCAAGCCTTTTGCATACAACGTTAAATATCATATATTGAACATGTATCCTTTAAAATAGTCAAACTATCTTAAAACGCTTGTACCTAAAGAAGAGTCATTACTCTGTATATTTCACCTCTTTCAAGACAAGTCGGACAATCCTTGTTATCTGTAGTTAAAGCACTTTTAGATTTTGGAACCTAACCTTATGTTCTATCACATCACATATGTGATCACTTTAAGATTGGAGTCCCACTCATCTTTTGTTGTAAGAGCCATTATTCCATTGCTCTTTGTTAAACTTGATCACAAACAATTTGTGAAAGTTGAGCAAGGAATCCTAAACGATGTCAATAGAGAGATCATTAAATATCTTATCATTTACATGAGCTTTTCTTTAAGGTAAGTTATCAATTTCCCAAATTATAACCAACCTCAGAATTTACAGACTTTCTGGAATTCTATAAGTTCTCTGTGATCTTTCATCGCTTGTGTTTTAACCTGCTATACACATATCTTCAGAGGATATTGATTGAACTTCCATGTTATAGTGATTTTATGCTTTTGAAAAGCATTTTATCATTAATTTCGAAATGCTTCTTATAAGCATTCTTATTAGTTCTGGAAGTTTTGTCAGGTGGCTCCAAATGAGTATTCATCTATTATGAAAAATCATTTCTTTATCAAGGCTCCGAACATTATTTCAGAAGCCTTTGCCATTCCAAGGAAATCTCTTTCCTTTTGATTTGGAAACTCGTTTCCATGTTCTTTAAAAACAATTTTCAAGTGGTTCTTTGTTGACACTTGTTTCACATACATTAAATGAAACAAATAATAAGCACATTACTAATTTTAGAGTTGTACATGTAAATTATAAGGCATACATTATAATAAAGATGTAACAATTATATTATAAGGACTTTATATAATATTTCGTGATTTGTTAATGGAAAAGTAACCCTCATCAATTCCATTAATTAGTCACTCAGAGAAAGTCAACAATTGCTCTAATATCCTATATTATCTCTGACGTTTAGAAAAGAAAAACAATTTTTTTCATTTATCATTCTAACCGATTTCAAAAGAATTGTCTACGATATCTAATCTAATTAGAGTACTCGTTTAGCTAGACCCAAGGGGTGAATCGGCGGACAGTATAGGTCGCCCTACGCGTCTAAAAGAGGGTATAAGAGCACTCCCTTGGGTTAGAGACACACTCAAAAATTTTCTCAATTAGATCGAGGACCCGGCCGTTGGAAGACATTATACCTAATATTTATTGAGGGGTTTTAGGTGATCCTAACGTTTGTCTTAAACTGAACATAGTTAACTAATTAAAATGTTCTAAGAGTTAAGGCAATGAATATGTAATACATAATCCTATTTTGTAAAACATATTCTATTTCGAATTAAATATACTTCTGAAAGTATACATATATATATATATATATTATGAAAATTTTAAAGACAAACCCTTTTATCTTTAAATAAAAGATAAATAAATCACTTAAAGATAAAATATCTTAATTCATGATTTATCTTTTCTATAAATGAATAAAAGATAAATAACTATCTTTATAGATAAGATATCTTTAATCAAGTTTTGTCATATTACAAAATAAAAGATAAATAACTATCTTATAGATAAACTATCTTTAATCACAATATATATATCTTTTATTTCCATTAAAGTTTAGATCTTTTCTATTACTATAATAATTAAAAGATTATTTATTATCTTAATCTAATTAAGAATTATTGATTATAAATAAAATTTATGAACAAACAATTTTTAAATCAATAAATGAATAACATAAATATTAAATGGAAACAAACTTCATAAGCTTGATAATAATATTGAATAAATCATATTTATTAATAATTAATATCATATATTAGATTTTCAATTCTTATATTTAAAGATATTTATAATAACTATATATAAAATAAAATAAACACTTTAAATCGTATTTTAAATTAATTAAACATAAATATAATTAAATATCAAATACCGGGATACGAGCTCGGGATATACCCGAGCTTGTACGGGTTGCCCTCGGGCAATCCGAGCATTATGGGCAGGGCTAACAGCCCCCGCCTAAGTAAATCCAATTTACTAAGTTTATAAATTTGTTTAAATCTTGTTTATTTAAAATAATTAAAGATTTAAACAAGTTTATCATTAAATAAATTTCCTTTTAATTTAGAGGGGTATAGTTGTAAATCCAATTTACAATATTGAAATTAAATAATAATTAAATTCATAATTAAAATTATTAAATAAAATTAATAAAATAAAATTAATAATTTAGGGAATCGGGTTTGATCACGTTCTTCGAGTCAAAACCCAAACTTGTGGTCAACATAACGTGATGGGCCCATTTAATTTGCTCATCCCGTTTTGGTCAACTCTGGTCAAACCAGTTGAGCCTAATGGCTGATTTGACCAAAGCCCATTTGGGTTTTTGTTTTCGGATCAGGCCCAAGCCCAAAAAGGGGTGGAACAGTGGCAGCCCTAGGGCTCCACTCGCGCAGCACGTGCGCCGTCACCCATCCCGCGCCGTCACCCATCGAGCCACGCCGTCGCCGAGCTGCCATGGAGGAGCTGCACGTCTTCGTCGTCGTCGCCACAGAGGCTCGTTGGAGTCGCCTTCGTCGCACGATCGAGGAGGTTGCACGTTCGGTTGGCCGAGGGTGAAGCTTCGTTGGTTGTGCGACGGACTTCCAACGAAGCCCACCTAATGGTCATGACCTTGTGGGCTTTCTAAAAGCCCACCTAATGGGCTTTCTAAAAGCCCAATCATGGATTAATTAATCTATTATTAATTAATATGAATCATAATTAATACTTGGGCCCGAGTGGGCCCATTATGTCGGTTATGGTTATCGGGTCGATATCCGATAACCCGAGAGATACAATATCGGGTTCGGGCATAACCAACATTTTTACTAACGGAAGTAGTCAACGTTTGCGTGGTCAACTTCTCGTCAACGTGGACGCCACATAATCCGACATGTCACCATACATGTCATCCTCGCGTCATCAAATTTAATGCAAAATTAATTGAATCCCTCCATCACCCTTAATTTCGCATTAAATTTGAAGACACGAGGATGACGTGTATGGTGACATGTCGGATTACGTGGCGTCCACGTTGATGAGAAGCTGACCACGCAAACGTTGACTACTTCCGTTAGTCAAATATGGACGGAAATCATCTTTTGGTACTTATACCGCTAGTAAATGAGATTGAGGCTATGCCGCCCCAGTTGAGTAAAGGTTGAGGACTTAAACCGCTATTATCCCCCATATATATATATGTAAACGCTTTGGGATTATACATTTGTTTCGTAGATGTGTCATGTGTGTGTGAAATATTGGATTCCCTTGTTTACTTTAAAATGCACTAAAAACGCAATTTAATTAATCAATTTATTGTTACATACCTATAATCTCTTTCCAAAATATAGGGGAACTTGTAAAAATAAATATATAACTATAAGAAGTCTAAGAACTGAATCTTCTCTGATGAAAGGTGGTTCGATCGTCTATTTGATCGGATTTTGGAGGGAACACGATGCTGCATAGGGCAACTTAACCCTGTGACTGAGAGTACGGTTCAGACATCGGATATAAACGGTCGTTTTATTTGCTTCTTTTTTTTTATTCATCCTCCATTGACATAGAGAGTGGCCATTATGCCTGAAAATAATTTAGTCTCCAGAGAAAGTAAATTTTGGCCGAATGTGTGTCGTCTAATTACATATATAAATTTTGAAGGCGTGGACATATAATGCAAATGCAAAGTGTAAAAGGAGAATAGCATTAGGAGTTAATATGCTTGTTTTATAGTTAAATGTTTTGACGTTCGATGATTATAAAAGGTGAAAATTTAAAATTTTAAGTCAAATGTTAGGTGGCATCCAGTTGACTACCATATAACATTTAAAAAATATATTTTTTTTGGACGTCGATAAGTTTTTTTATAAAAAAGTCAAATATATTTTTTCTGTTTAAGAATTTAAAAATACCCAGATTAATTCAAAATTATGCGAATTCGATTTAACGTTTGAAGACAAAAAGTTGATGGAAGTGGATTAAAGAAACAAAATAAGAGAATGATAACTTTCTCGGTCCAAAGAAAGAATAGGTTTTTCACATAAACAATTGGAAAACTTCAGTGCCATCTTCCTTCTTTTTTAAAAAATAAAAAGATCAATGTATTTGATTTTGTAACTAATGTAAAACACTTAAACGTTAGAGCATTTAATTTGGTAACAACGAGTAAGGCTGAAAAAAAAAATCGAGTTAAGTGTTTTAAAAAAGTTAATATCGATCAAATTCAATATTTAAATACTTTACTGGTAAATTTACGCACGATTTTTCAAAAGATTTTAGGTTCAAATTTACGAAACACAAATATGTAAGTTTGGATAGTAAAACTTGCGGTGAATATACAAGACATTAATGTCATGCCTGCCTAGCTATGAATTTATTTTTAAAATTTGTTTCAGTTATTAAGGTTGGGGAATCTACTCAAAGAAAAGTCATCCAAATGTCACAAAAGCCTTAACAATAAATTAGAAAGAGCAAATAGTCCACTTTGGGGTCATTTTAGTCAAAGTGATAGTGTAAAATGCGTTACACAACAATATTTACCCGACCTAGCATTTATTGACATTTTAACACTACTATTCAAGTGTCGACAATAAAATGTGACTCTCCCTTTCCTCTCATGACTCCTTAGTCAAACAATGCCTTTAATGCATTAGAGATATTTATCATAAATAACTAATAATTTGTACCCTCTTTATTTCTCTTACAATATATAGCACCTCGTATTGCCGACGAATAATTATCTTCCACAAAGATATATTTAAGATCATTACTCAAAATTCTTAAACTCTCGAATATATCACAATTTAATTTTATTAATTTATTGAGTATCAAATTAATACCATTTGTTTCAACGGAAATTAATAAAAAAATATTATTTAATTAAATATATTAATTTATAAAAACTATTGTATTTCTGTAATCTATTATGAAGGCTATAAAAAGGAAATCATATTTATTTAATATAACTGTCTCAAATCTTTAATGATATTGTATTTAACATAAAATAGTTTTGGACTTTTAGCTAGTCAAAACTCAAAAGGTGCTCAACTAGATATTAAATACAGGGATAATTTAGGTAAAAAAAATACTCGGAGGTACTTCAATTCAATGTTTATGGTATATTTTAAATTTTATTTTTTAGATGTAAAAGTATTAAATTGTTAAAAATATGTTTATGCCCTTAGTGCTAGACTGTTAACTTTCACAAAATAATAATATTTATTACGGCATAAGCTCATAAATTATTATTGATGACCTAAAATATTTAAGTTATTGTAATTTATCAACGACATAGGTACCTAAGTTCATATCTTATTCGTAAAATATATAATATTAGTTGATAAATTACAAAAAATGTCATAAGTTCTTAAGTTATTATTGATGACATAAATACCAAAAGTTATTATCATTTATGCTTTTTGTAATTTTATCCATCAATTCTACATAATTTATGTACATGATAATAACTTAAATACTTATGTTGATAATAAAATGATAATAAATTAAGTACTTACGTCATCACTAAAAGCTTAGGTACTTATGTCATAATAAACATTGATATTTTTAAAATTTAACGATTTGGTACTAACAACATAAATAATTTTTAACTATTTGATACTATGTCGTGAACTTTGAGATACTTCAAAATACTTCCGCCTATATTTTCCCACAAATAAAAAACCCATTCAAATATATATAGTCTAAACTCTAAAGATACTATTACATCATGCGTTTTAATCATATTTTTCTTTGACTCCCATCCTTTTTAATCATATAGCGCCTTTTTTTTTCATTGTTAGAGGCACAAAAGGGATCAAATGAGAAAGTTGCAGACATATTGAGGATTTTGTAAGAGAAATATTTGAAAAGGAAAAAAATAAATAGAGAATTAATGAGCTTTTGTAGCATTATATATAACCAATAAATTCAAGTATATCCTAATGTATAGCTGAATTTTTATTTATACTTTTAGTTACACCTTTTGCAATAATATCTAAATATTTCCTTCTTTGTAAGAAGAAATAGTCAAATAATAGAAACGATCCCACACTTAAATGAATATAATAATTACTTCGAATGATTAAAAAAAAAATAGTATGTTCAAGTTATTTTTTTTAAATGACT
Source organism: Parietaria judaica (assembly GCA_954871525.1). Taxonomy (NCBI): domain Eukaryota; kingdom Viridiplantae; phylum Streptophyta; class Magnoliopsida; order Rosales; family Urticaceae; genus Parietaria; species Parietaria judaica. The sequence continues at coordinate 15,283,664 of OX940868.1, forward strand.
TCAGGGAATTTATGCTAATAATTCAACATAAATTTAACGAGAAATGACCGATGATTTGTCGCGAAGCCAAAAAATAAAGAACAAGATAGAACAAACAATAAGTAACAACACTTCTGATATAAATTATATAATTAATATACACATATATACGATATAGAGAGTGAGTGAGATAGAGAGAAAACATATATATAATTGTATGTATATAATATATATTTATATGAAATATCAATATTCAAGAGAGAGACGAGAGACAAGAAATAGTGGATTCACGTGGAAACAGATGGTGTGGGGTTGTTTGTTCCACAAAAACGAAAAAAACGATTTAAAACGTAATAAAAAGAATGGAAGATGCGTGGGATTTGGAGGACTGGAGGAGGACCATTTATTTATTTCAATTTAAAAAAAAAACACACAACTTTTTTTCCTTTTTAAGTATGAATTTGTTGAATAATTTTTTTTTAATTTAATCGGTATTTTAAATGTCAAAATTATAAGAGTAGCAATTAGTGCCTTCCAATAATATTTATACAAATTTTATGTAGATATAAATTCATTTTATTTATTAATTGGATCTACAATTAAGGCTAGTTATTGAGTTTGTCGAAATCAAAGACGAAAATTAATTTTAAGACCTTGTCGAAATTACATAATTAATTTTCTAGGCAAAAGTACACAAAATATTGTATAACTAATAACTACTCATTCTATTATGACACGTTTAGCGTTTTTAGAAGTAAAAGTATTTCATCACATATAGCCGAGTTACAAAAACATAAGTTAATTATTTAAAAAAGATTGTATGCATCACTAGTAACTAGAGGTGTCAAGTGGGCTGGGGTGGGCCAACCCGGCCCACAACCCGTTAAACCCGCATGTTAAACGGGTGGGGCTCGACCCGTCCTGTTCAATGTGCGGGGCGGGGCGGGGCGGGTTTTGGAAAAGGCATCAAGGCCCACCCTGGCCCATGAACCCGAACCCACAATGTCGCGGGGCGAGGCGGGGCGGGCTTTTTACGAGTCGATTTAGTGGGCTTTTACGAGTCGAGTTTAGTGGGCTTTTACAGGTCGAATTTGGTGGGCTTTTCATAAACCAAAACGGGTTGGATTTTTACGGAGAATAAATACATGAATGAATGAATAACAAATTATAACTTGAAAGTATAGCATGAATGAATGTTGAATTGATTCATGAATTTCAAGATGTAAAGAATGAATAGTGAACATGAAAGTGAAAGTGAACAATAAAATGAGAATACGTGATTTTAAAATTAATTAGTGAATAATAAAATTAGAATAGTGAATAATGAACGTGACTAATAATTATAAATTGTAAAGTTGAAACTTGAAACTTGAAACTAATCAATTATAAAATCTAAATGAATATGTTAATATGAAAGAGATTAGTGAATCGTCAAACCGAAGGTCTATACCTCGTGAATAATAATGAAATTAATTAGTAAGTTATGAAATTGATTAGCGAATTATAACTTGATAGTTTAAAATTAATGAACGTTGAATTGATTCGTGAATTTCAAGATTTATATGTTAAATAGTGAATATGATAATGCTAATTGAATAATAAAATGATAATGAGTGGTTTTGAAATTAATTATTGAATATAAAATTAGAATAATGATTTATGAACGTGGCCAGTAATTATAAATTGTAAAGGTGAAACTAGTGAATTAAGAAATCATGTTTTATACATGAAATCACGCAATGTCGTAATTGATTAATTCATTCTCAAACTAAAATTAAAACTAGAGAATAATCGATTATCAAATTTTGATTAATAAATTTTAAAAAATTAATTAAAAAATTTAAGAGCTACATTTAATAGAATATATGTACAAAATAAATTAATAAATCATGTAATATAAAGATAATTGTTAATTTCTATAACAATAAAATATTTAGAGTAATTTTTTATTTTTATAATATTAATTATAATATTTTTATTATAATTTTTATAAATCATTTATGAGCCTCACAGTCACTGCCATAAAATAGAAATAGAGTTATCAAATGATACATACCAATTACAAACGATATCAGAAACAAAAACGACTGAATTATTAGTAAACATTGTCAATGTTGTAAAAGAAAAAAGGATAAAAGTTGACGATATGGTGGATTACTTGATTTATTAGGGCACCAAAAAACGACAATGACATTTGAAAGCGACTAATACAAAAAAAACAGTAAAACAAGTAAAAATATGGTTTATGTGGGCTTTTTTAAACGGGGCGGGGCGAGTTGGCCACGGGGCGGGTTTATGTGGGCTTCGGGGCGGGGCGGGGCGGGGCGGGATTTTGAACGGGGCGAGCCTAGAAAAGCATAACCCAGCCTGACCCTTTTGATAGGGGCGAGTCTAGCCCTGCCCACAAAAAAAGGGGCGGGGCGGGGTGAACCCGCTTTCTTTACGAGTCGGGGCGGGTGGTCCTGGGCCGACCCGGCCCACTTGACACCTCTACTAGTAACTATATATATATATATTGTTTTATTCCCTTATTTTTGTGTAATTAGATCTTTGTTTTTATTAATTATTTAATCATATTAGCGTCCACCACATAATTTTCTTTCCTCTTCGGTCTTCATATATTATTTGCTTTGAAAAAGTAAAAAATGATGAAGTCCTTTCAACATCTCTCAGTCAACCGTATTTTAAAAAAAAATAGCTTATTACATTACTGGAACATGTAACTAACAATTATATTGCATAATATACACACAATTATTTAAAGCGGGTCGTTACATTCTGATCTCAAAACGAACCAATCAAGTGCGTGTGTGTGAGAGGAGAGAGAAGGTCACGTGGACAAGCATGAAGTGGGGTTGGAACACGTGGATGTGGGCCCCGCGGAGCAGGAGATGTGTTGTGGTTAGACTTTAGAGCTGCACAAGATTCATCGCCACTGGCGATGCGACGGTTCGCGACGGCTTAGGGAGAATCGTGATGGAGTCGCGATTGTCGGCTGAAAATCGCGAACGATCGCAAACGTGGAGGAACATCGCGATTTCAACGTACTGTACACTCTCTCTCTCTCTCTCTCTCTCTCTCTCTCTCTCCCATCGTGATGCCACCGCGAGCTATCACGAACCCATCATTCACGACGCGTCGCGACCGCCGGACTGACGACTTCGGGCGATTCCATCGCGATGCACCACGACGACCGGGTGTGCAGCTCTAGTTGTGGTGTTGGCGCAGAGGTTCGTGACCTGTCCTTTTGTCCACTCCTCCCAAGACAATCTTTCTCCACGCAATCATTTGAACTTCTTTCTAATCATATTCTACTCTCACCTCATTAGAACGTCATACCACTCGCCTCTTAATCCCAACAAATATATATCTCTCTTCTTAAAAAATTTAAAATTGAATGTGTCGGTTTGATTTTATATTTCGACTATGCTGATTTTAGGAAAAATATTATTTTAAATTTTAAAATAATATTTTAAATTAAAAACAAATTTTACAGATGAGATGTAGTAGCGTTTTGAGAGATTTGGTAAAAGTGATGTGAAAAATAAAACATAATAAGATATTATTTCGGTCAAAGATCGAGTTTGTGAACTAAAATCTAAAAAAAATAATCTTTGTGCCTAAGAAAATTATTGCAAACGACGTACACGTCAAAAATAACTAAATAAGTAACTGTGAATATATTGGATATTCTTAAACTTTGGTTAAGATAATATTGTTTCCTTGAATACATCAAAATCCTATCTTAATTGTATTTACTATTTAGTATTCATCATACTCGATTGTGAAAATCGCTAACGCAACTTAAAAATGATCTAACTTGAATATGTGTTTTTTTTCTTTTTCTTTTTTGTCTGAAATTGTTATTTCGCAGCATTATAACATCAACATAGCTTTAAAGAACATGATGGATTCCCTAATATATATATATATATATATATATATATATATATATATGATGGATCCTGCAAAATAAAACGTTCCACGTTCATGATTTGTGTCATGATTAAAATGTTCCGTGCTACTTTAAATTAATTGGATGTTGAAATATATCACACTTTTGACCACAAGTTTTTAGATTGTTCACTAGATACACAATTCAATATCTTTTATAGTTTTATTCATTTGCAGGCATTAATGATATCACCAACTCAACTTATAAAAATATAATATGACACTGAGTTATCATTTTCACTATCCTTTTCTCTTCCTTTTGCATTTACTCTAAGTCTCTAACCTTTCAAAATAGAGAACAAATGGAGAACATCTCTGCAAGGAAAAGGCTGATGATCAATCATTTTTTGGCAACTATTAAATGTGGGCTTACACTCTGGCACAACCATCCTCATTTATGACATCTGTGCCCCTAGAGTAGAGTAATATAGCTATGAAATGAAGAAGCCAAATGTACAACAAATCCATGAAAATTAAATAAATAATATTGAAACTATGGCAATTATTAGAGGCCTCAATCTGAAAGCACATTCACACCCAATCTTGTCCCACTTAACTTAAGATGAGACATATGATCATTAGTGAGTCATGCTAATTTATTAAAGCTTTCTTTCACAAATGTGTATGGAATTAGTGGAATTGAAGGTCCCTTTCCTTTTAGGTTATGGCAAATGAGGCCATTAATACATATATATATATATTTAATTATAAATTATAAGCGGGTGAGAAGAAAAGAAAAATACTATTTCAAGACTTAATGCAATACTCTTTTATGTAAATACAATACCAACAAATCCGGAATCTGGTAAAAATTCGGAAAAAAATCCAGAGCCAGATGTTCTGGTTCCGGAATCAAAAGTTTTGGTTCCGATAAAATTCAGATTCGAATTTATTTATATTTAACTGAACCGTTGTATTTTTTAACCCGGACTTCGATTTTTTTTTTTGTCAAATTGTACCTTTGATATTTTTTATCTGACGGTTGTCTTTAAAAAATAAAAAAATAGTAACAAATCGGAATCCGATTCCAGTATCCGGATAAAAACCATAACAAAAAATTCTCGTTTCGGATAAAATCGGAACCAAATTTTATGGTTTCGGGTTTTTTCCGGATTTGTGAAAACCAGTATCGGATAAATTATAATACAGGCTTCCTAGACATTTACACATTTTCAAAATGCGTGTAGATATCATTAATACTCTCTAACTTTTCACTTTGAATCAATTTGCCCCTCGAATTTAATTTATATTGGTTTACTATATGAACTTATCATTTTGTATCGTTTTGCCCTCAATTTTTTTTTCTTATAACAACTTAATCTTTGAACTAATCACTATGTACCAATTTTACCCCATAAATCTTATCATTGTGTATCAATTTTCTTTTATGGATTTTGAATTTTATAAGAATGCCCCTTTTATATAATTTTATCGATCTTTTCAAATGCAAAGAACAAATATGTCCTTCCCTGGGTATTCCGTATTTTAATAAAAAAAATTATCTTAGAATTTCATTGCTCATGGTATTCCGTATCAATTTTAATTTATTTTCAAGGGAAAACAAATACCAAAAACATATAGTCGGTAATATGATATAAAATGATAAATTCAGAGGAATGACTTTTACACATTAAACTTCAATGGGTAATATGATACAAAATGATAAGTGCGAAATGAAAACTACTACGAATAAAGTTCATGAGGCAAATTGATACAAAATGATAAACTTAAAAAGTAAAACTGACACATGATAAAATTTGACGGACAAATTGATAATATGAAAATTTCATGATGTAGGTTATGCCCGAATCTGATATTATATCTTTCGGGTTATCGGATATCGACCCGAATCTATAACCGACATAGCGGGCCCACTTGGGCCCGAGTGATAATTATGAGTGCACTTAATTAATTAAGAATTAATTAATTAAAGCTTATTGGGCTAACTAAAGCCCATTAGGCTTTATGATATTAGGAATCATAAATACCTAATCATGACTCATAAAGCACTAATCCAAACCCTAGCCACTGAGAGAGAATTCGACCTCCCCTCCCTAGAAGGAAGTCGAGTTTTGGCTTGCTCCACGGTTCATCATCGGTTCGTCATCCAAACACCGAATAAGATCTAACCTATACTCCGAGGTGTTTTTCGGTCATCAAGATGTTCCATAGTGACGTGGTGGAGGACATAGAGGCACTACACTTGAAGTGCTCATCCCCGGGATTCTCACAGGAATCGGCCAAGCCTCAGTATCGGCAAGAATAGGCGTTTTTGGTACAGTTGGCAAAAGTACCAAAGTTTGGTAACGATCTCTAATTCGATATCATAATTCTCGTAATTATTCTAGATCTATATTGTTCGATGATATCCCGTGATTTCCGCCCCGGGATGTAGAAAGAGTCATTGAAAACCCAACAGTGGTATTAGAGCCGATCTGAGTAAATTTCAAAAATTAGATATGTTATCCGAAATAATTTTATGAAATTTTCGGTATGATTAGATTTTCAGTGGGAGCAGTAGAAAATTAATTGCATTGATTTTTTAGTGTGTTCGGGATCCGTTATAGAATCGGGATTTGACTTTTTTTCAATTTTAAACAATAAAATAAAATTATAAAAGGGAGACACAACTGGCGGCACCACCACTGTGATCGGCGGCGACTTCGCCGCCGCCGCCGTGGTCCCGGCGCCGCCACCAGATGTGCCTCCCACGTAGTAGGAGGATTTTGGGAACGGCTATGGTTTTGAAAACCCTAGCCAAACAGGAATCGGGCCTGGTTTATGAACCAGGCCCACGGGCTGGGTCAAACCCAGCATGGTCAACAGGCTGGGTCAAACCCAGCATGGTCAACAGGCTGGGTTGACCCAGCCCGACCCAAAACCCCACCCGGATCCAGCAAGATCTGGGTAGACCCAACCCGGGTCCGACCACGGTTTTCGACCCGAAACCCGACCCGGATACGGGTCAAACCCCTTGCCGGGTCCAATTGGACCCGGGTCTGACCTGTTCTCGGGCAGAGGCTGCATGCCCTGCCAGCTCAGGCTGCCCTAAGGAGCCCGGGTCAAGCACGTGCTCGTATCCCGGTCCAATATTTAATTTATATTTTAATTATTTTAAAAATGATTAAATTGTTTATATTGTTTTTAATTATAATTAAATATGAATTAATTAATTATAAGTTTGAAAATCTGATAAAAGTTTATAAATTCGATTTATCTAACTTTTATGTTAATTGCCTTATCATGTTTAATGTTTTATTATTATTCATAATTTGATTTATAAATTGTTATTAATCAAAATTATTCACTTTGAAATAATACTTAATTAGATTAAATTTATGAACATACATTTTAATTATTATTGTAATAAGAAATGTGAAAACGTTATTGAATAAATAATCATTATGACAATTAATAGATTATTTATAAATATATATAGAGGAATTTATATATATATATATATATATATATCGAATATATATAGTGAAATTTGATTGTGCATTACATATTCCCTTGTTCTATGCCACTCGGGGCTCTTCCTCCTCCCGGGGCGGAGGATCCTACGACCATGCTCTCCGAAACTTCTCTCCTCCGATCGGCATGCGCATAATCCAAAAGGGCGGTGAGCCGGTTGTTCCTCTCGGCCTGTTCTTCCGCCTTCTTGTTGGCCTCCTCGGCCTTCCTGTCCGCTTCCTTCGCTGCTGTCATCGCTTCCTCCAGTTGTTGCCGGAGACTTTCCAAGGTCGGGGCCTCGTTTCCTCCGTTGCCGGTGGTCACATCGTTCATCGACATCTCTCGTCCTTCAAATTCCTAGTTGTGAGTTAGAAAGAAAACCCTGCCCCCTCGGTGGGCGCCAAACTGTTGAGGGCGATTTTCACCGCCCTTTTCCAGTCACAAAGATATCAAGAAAAGAACAAATAAATATGGTGGGCTGAATATCTCTGTTTTATTATATTTTATAGGGCTCGGTTTCTTCCGTTTGATAGCTCGGACAAACGAATGACTCGAAAATACAACGAACTACAGACACTTTTCGGATCTTGTTGTGCCTGAAATCATTATAAGATTAGAAACTCAATACAACAAATAACGGAATATGACTCTCTATGTGAATGAGCGAATTATCAAATCATCGAATGCCTTCATTTGAGGCTTTACATGTGTATTTATAGCCTTAGGGTTTACTATGATTGTTTCCTTTCTTGTTCCTCTAATCTCGCTAGATTTTCCCTTATTCTCGCTTGATTTGTTGCTGACTTTCTTTTAATACGTAGTTAACTCCACGATTTCCTCACTGATTAACTGATTCTCCTTTATTCTTGTGATTCGTGCTTATCTCTTCATTAATTCGTCGTGATTTTGCGATGGGCTTCTCCCCGATGAGCTTCTGTGCAAACAAGTTCTTCGATAACGAACTCGTGCGACCAAGTATTCTGATGAGCTCTTGCGAGGAAGTACTTGCTCGGGCGGAACCTACTCGCTGGACGATACTTGCTCGGGCGTATTCCTTTGTTGACCGATAGTCAACGAGTCTTCTTGTCTTCATTCTATCTCGTTTTAGTAGAAAACGACATGCGTTGTGTTGAGGATGGATTTGACAAAATCCGACCTTAACAATGAGGACGCCTCTCCCACTCGCGGCACACGTTCCAACATGAACATAGTGATTGTATTGAGTCCTAGGCGTCAATGTGATTTTAGTGTGCTGTCATAAGCGGCGAAAAATTATTTATTTATTTACTTATTATTATTATATGTATTTATTTGATTTTTACTTCATATTTATTCAACATTAAATATCTCGCCCTGTTGCAGTACGAATTTAACCATTTTTTTCATCTTAAACTAATAGTTTGTTTTAAATATTAATCTGTTTAATTACTATAATATTTTAAAATTTACAAATACCAGCTTACCGAGTACTTTGTGTCAATTTACTAAAGATAAAAAACCTTAACCTTTCAGCATTTAATTCATGCACGTGATATGAAAAACTAAAATTCGTCAGCGTCAATTCGCGTCGTATAACATTATCGGTGAAAGCCGTCTCGCGTTGAAAAAAATGTACCAAGTAATATGCATATTTCCGGACGAGACTAATTATCAAGAATTAATAACAATTTTAAATTTGTAAATCACAATTTCTACCGCAACTAAAACTACAAAATAGATTATTTATCACTCAGCTAATTTTCGTTTAAATTTTGTGTAACGTTATTTACACACTTAATATTTCCGTTCCGTAACAAAAGAAAATAATTTACGTGAAGTCACGCGCCGAAGAGGAATGTGAAGAATGAAGTACAGAGAGGAGGAGGATCATGGAGTGGTATGGTGAGATCCAGAATCCATCATGAATTGATGATGATCATGATTGTGATCATAAGGGTGTCACCTATTAATCATTTAAATCTAATAATAATAATAATAAAACAAATCATATTGTATAAAAAAAAAAAATAATAATAATCATATGATAATGTTGGGTGCGACAAGATGTCGGGGTGATGATTAACGTGTCCCCACGGGTGCGTGATAGCTGTCCCACGTGTTCCCAACCAATCACCATTTTTTCTTCTCATTTTTTATTTAACTATTAATTAAATTAAAGATTAATGATTAATTACCCAGATATTTATTTTGAATTATTTTTAATCCGCGAAAATGGTCAAAATCGGGGCCTACAGAAACCGACAAGAACACTCATGATGATGGTCCTCCCTCATGCGCCGTACGAGGCTCCTTCCATATCTCCCATGTGGTGTGCACGTGAACTCGACCCCATGCTCTCTTCTCTCTCATGTAATTTACCGTTTTGCCCTTTTGTCTTCCTTGAGTGATATTTTTTCCAAGTGGATAATAAAACTTTTAGATTGTCAAACTCAAAACAAAACTTTAATAAAGGAATAAATAAATGGAAGCGTGAAGTCCTCAATAATGGCCATTTTGATACTATTGGAATAGTTTCAGATTTGGGTTATGCTTTCGTACTAATTGTATGTATATTTAGGGCAAGCCATTCCGTTAGAAGAATATATATATATATATATTTATATTGCATCAATTTTTTATTTTTTGTTTTTATAGTAGTAGACTAGTAGTAAATGTAATACTTTATTTCACTCGAAAAAATACTTTATTTATTTTATTTTATTTTTGTTTTATTTTTTATTTTTAGTTGTAATTGTCACCTTAATGACTAGACACTCTAAAGTTTAACGTTAACACTTCGTTTCTCCCAAGTGTTTGTCGGTGCGGGTTCGGCGGCATTTTTTTCGTAACTCCACCAGAAATGTGAAGGGAGTATTTGGTCTTAATTGGAGGGGTTGCGCTTCAATAACTACAGGAGAAGTTCTCGCCATTCGACATGGCCTCATTCTCGCAAAAGAACGCAGTATTTTTCAACTCACGGTGGAATCTGACGCTTATGCTATTCTTGACGTTATCAACGGATCTAAAAACTCAGATTTGCGATCTAATATAAAGATGTACCGTTAGGGTCACGGCCCACGGGTAGCTCGCGTTTAATCAACATCGCACATGCAGGCCCGACCCTAATGCAAGATTTACAAGGCATGGGCCTTGGGCCCCCCCAAAACATAATGAGATAAGCCAATTAATTCCTGTATGTGCCAGCTATAATTTTTTTATATTCACAACGAGGTTAAGCCTACTAATTCATGTATGTGTTGGACATTGTTGCCAAATATACTCTCTATTTTCTTTTAAACCTACTTTGGCGCTTATAAGACATTTTAGAGTCAAATAATTGTATAGGTCTATGAACAAATAAATTTTAACGCTCACACTGAGAATACTGTTCATTTACTAATTCCCATATGTTAATTTTTAAAATTTTATTTCTATTCATACTTATACTTTTTTATCATTATTTATTCGGTCAAAACAAAAGGTCCTAAATTTTGTTTTGTCTAGAGCCCCTAAAATCATAAGGTCAGCCTCTCGCGCACGCGATCACCACGAAAGCTTATGTTTACTCCGTTTCTCTGATTGATTTTAAAGACTATTTCGCTTTGGATAATTAATTTTTTTTATATAATGTTCTTATTTGTCGTTAATGAAATAAATTTATAAATACTTTTATATTTGTTTTGATAAGTAATTGATCATTTGACGACATTATAATAAACAAGATATATTAGATTTAATGGAAAAAATTGATCCCTTTATTTATAAAATGAGTGGCTTATAATATTACAATATCCGAATAATCCTATCAAATATCCTTTTAGAATTTCGAGTACTATTAAACATATTGTTTCTAATAAATATATTTTTTCATATAAATTAAAACCCCAAATGATTGATAATAATAATGAATGACGGGACGGGGAGACTCATATGTTTGTGCAATTTTTTTTAATAAATTAACTCTTAGCAATATATATTTTTAAATTAAAAAAAAAACTATATTGTTTCTTAAATATTAAAAAATACAAAAAAATATAAATTTGTACTTAGTGCGTAACCCCTCAAAAGAATCATCAAAATATTTGAGTATTAAATTATTATGAAGTAATTCATAAACATAATTATTTAAAAATATCATTGGATATATACAGAATTTAAAAATTATTTGGAAATAAGTTATGTATTGCAGATAAATTGAAATTTTCCGTCTTTAATTATTTGATGATGTGCTCTCTCTATAACGTACTATTAAAAATAAAAAAAAATACCCAAATATAAAATTCAAGGAGCTTGCTGTTAATTACTTTAGTAAAGCGTAGAATCGCAAGTTTATTATTATTATTTTATTTTAAAAACTTTGTGTATTACTGTTACAGTATTTGTACTAAAACCAAAAAATACGGGACAAAAAATATCATACTATAAAGTTGAAGGAGCATTACTCCAATTAATGAAAGAAGACGAGAGTGGAAAGTCCAACACTTTCTAAATCGAAAAGCCTTTTTTTTATAAATAAAAGAAAAAAAAAGAAAAGAAAAGAAAAGAAAGTAATGTGGTTGTTTGAGTTGTGGAAGTGTCCGAAAAGAGCCAATAATTGGGTATTTGTGCATTATCCGACAAATTCCCCACGTGGGTCCCACGGAAGCCCCTCTCCACGTGTGGTCTCTCTATCACTTGTCCAAGGTATTTCTAAATTCTAACGAAACTCTCTCTCTCTCTCTCTCCCCATGTGAACAGCACGTGAACCCCATGGCCCTCACGTATGAAAAGACCCTCTTATCCTCACCTTGCCCAATCATTTCTTTATCTCATTTGCAAGAATCTATTATTGGACCATTCACTATGTCTTCGTCAATTTCTTTTAACTTTCTTCTTAAACTAATAAAGGTTACTATCGGCATAAGTATTATTTCTCTTGAAAACGTTCGATTTATGTTTTCTGTGTTTTTTTTTTCTGCGTATATTGTAAAGTCTTAAATTGTATTCAAATTCAATCACCGTCTCTTTATTTTCGTGTTCTGTTCATTTCTACCGCATGTCATGTTGATATTGCGCTGTGAATGGTTTAAAAGATTTCAAAACAAATTAAAAATAAAACATTTTTTTGTTTGTAAAAGTACCTTTTCTAAACAACACCAATTCATTTTAATCCATTATAAAAAAATAAAAAAAATTTACACTTCTAACTTTAATTGGTATTAAATTGCAGTTATAACTTTATTTTATATGGACTTGCAGTTACAACCTAAATTTATATACTGTATATATTATTAGTTATAAAAAAAATAGTCAGTAAACTTTTTATTAAGAAAAAAACCGTAGTAAGTAAACCCGTAATTCGTTGGTAAACTGTAAACTCAGAAGTTCGGTAGTTGTTTTTGAAGTTTGATCTATTAATGATTTAATTCCCATCATATTTTTTTTCTTCAGATTTTATATTAAATTTATTTGAGTTGATTAGACTTCTCGTGAAGTCATGATCATCAGAAATTGATTTCAAGACCCTACAATACGAATTCTCCTCATCCAGCCTTTCTTGCTCCAATATATTTGGTGTTACATTTTTTTCTTTTTTCAAGCAAAGGGTAATGCCCATCACAACATTTTCCACTTCTTAAATTAACAAGAAAATAAAAAATTCAGTTGAAAAACCCTAGAAAATAAATGACGAGTAGAATAGTGTTTTATGTCGGTCCATTGAATGTGATCCTTCAGTGAGTTCGTCTTACACTTGATATTATTATCACATCTATTTTCATACGGCAAATGAACGAAATATTAATTTTGTGTCAATTTTTTTTCAAAAATTGTTCATTGTGTATATTTTTTTACTCTCACAAATGAGTATTTTTTAAAAGGTTTGACATAAAATTGAACATTTCGTACAATTTCCTTTAATAAAAATTTATTTTACAATTGATGACCCATATCGCATTTTTAAGATTTTATAAGCTACTTATGCAATAATATACAATTTTCGTAGGAAAAAAAACGAGAGAAAATAATAAGGTTTATTTAACATAAATTCGGAATCCACTAAATAATCATATTATCTAGAAAAAATATATATATATATATAAAAAAGAGCCCGATATATTAGGATTTTTTTTCTTTTTTTCTTTCATTATTGGCATTTATTCATAACTAATTAAACAAGATCCTTCTCTCAGATTTCTTTCTAAATACAATTGTAATTGGCCCATTTGGGCATCCTTTAGTTGGCAAGATATTTGAGTTGTGATATAGTATAGTTCACAAGTTCAATTATTTATACTTATAGCACATAATATTATTATTATTATTAATTATATTTGTATATATTTTTTAAAGGATTATATTTGTATATTGAAACTGAACAACTTATTTCAGTTGACCAGATGATCCCAAAAGTAAGGCAAAGAATCCATTATTTCATGGACTTCAATAGAAGGAAAGATTTGGTGGTTGGTGAGTTGTGCCTTGTGAGTTTCATAAATCTTTATCCTCTATAAAAATGTATATTTAATTATACTTATTTAGTAGTCTATACTCTAATTTTGAATATATAAAAAAGCGAAATTTATTGTTTATTGTATATTAAAATATATATATATATATATATATATATATTCTTCATCAAATAATTTGAAAAATATCAACTAAATATAATTTTACGACGCTTCTCTCTATTTGTTGAAGTTTTTAAGCAACATCATAAAAAATAAAATCCATAAAAAAAAACTAATAATATTTTTACTTTCTGATAATAAGTGGTATATTTTTGTAACAAATAAAATTAGTATGTATACAAAAAAGCAAACCTTAAAATTATGACTAAGTGACAATTTTGTTGTTTAAAAATTAAAATAATGGGATATGAAAATAAATTAAAATACACTTTGATAGTTTATTTTAACTATTTTTAAAATCAGTAGTATATTTTCCACACAAAAAAAGGTGTATAAATATAGCATTAAAAATAAACTAGAATTTATAAATTTTATTTTGGCAACTCTTGTTTTACTTGAGCTTGGGCCAGCATTGAAACTTAGCTATTCATATTTCATACCCAAATATTTATTGTAAAGTAATGGGCCTATTTCCCACTAAACCGGGTCCTATTTAATGTACTAAATACTAACTAATTAAAGCCCAAACATAACATTTTAAAGTCCATGAGAGTGATTCCATTTACATATTTGGTAAATTGTTTTTTTTAATCTTTTGACTTCATTAATATGGAAAACACTTACACGAAAAAGGTTTCCAAATTGCTATGCAGCTTGTAAATTGCTTCTCCATTTAAAAAAGTTATGTAAACATTATATATATCATTATCTATTAATGAAGTCAAATCATTTATAGGGTTTAGGTACGTCCCCTAAGGTACGAGCTCTATCCTCGAAGCCATTGGCGAGTTTGCCCCGTCCCGGTCTTTCCTTGGGCACATGCCTCTGGCGTCCCGCTTTTCGCTAGGTGCCCGCAACTTGCCCATTTTTTTAAAATGGAGGGGCTGCCCAGTTTCGAGTTGATTGGGCCTTAATCTATGACTCTTAAACATCAATGACCTTGGAAATAATAGACAATCCACCAAATCAATTATATATAAAATATTATTTGAAAATATATAGCACTGCTTACATTTCTAATTTCTACCTATATTAGTAAGGTCTAGTCACAACTTCACAAGTGACAACACACAACCAAAGAAAATAGAATGATAATATAGGAATTAATGTAGTTTGTATATTAATATTGGGCAATTATAACATTATTCTCTTACAAAAGAAAAAGTACCAGTAAAAATAAAATTTTATTTTTCCTCTCTACACTCATGTTCTGTTTTATCAAACTTTTTTTTATATATAAATAATTTATCCAGTTCCTCCTTTGATTTGAAGTTTACACTAAAAGTATTTTTTTAATCAGATATTTCAAAATTTAAATAAATTCATAAATACAAACGTACTAAGTCTTGGTCAATTCTGTAAAAAAAAAAAAAAAAAAGTCTTGGTCAATTGGAATCGAAAACTTAAATGAACAAGACACCCGAATGTATTTCCACAGGTGTTGCTTAAATTTAGGTATTTTAATAATAAGTCGAGTTATGATTATGAATAAATAATAAATTATAAATAAAGAAAAACAATTCACTCCATAGTATAAAGTATAAAATATAAACTCTAGTTTTTAGAATCTTCTTTTGTATTATTCTAGATTAAAAGGTGAAAAGTATTATGGCCGAAGATTTTTTTTTAAAAATGTATATAATTCTGTCGTTTTTTTAAAATAAATTATAGAACTTAATCGTTTTAAAAGTAAAACCGAACTTGCAGACTTTCAAAGACTTTAAAGTTTAAACCATAGCCACTCGGTCAACTAAATTTGATTGAATTGTCAATTTTCTTAGTCTAACGCTAACTCTAACTCTAACTCTATAAAGGGTAATCAATGATACTAATTAAGAATAAAATAATAATAATAATAATAATAATAATAATAATAATAATAATAATAATAATCACATCACATCAAAGCTTAGACTTAACATTTTTTTTCTTCCGTGTACGAGCAAATATTCCAAAGTGATCTTCTCTTTCTATATTAGTAATGGTCGTGATTGAATGAGAGAATGCTTTGATTTTTTTTTTCTTTCCCTTTTACGAGGAATCTGTAATTCTATATCCATACCATACTTCTATTAGACATATGATCCGATAAATAGGAGGATCCGAATTTCGGATCCCGATATTTTTTAAAATTGTATTCTTTATTTTAGTATCTTAAATTTGTTCTATCTTGATTCTATGTAAGTATGAACCGTTAAATACAAGAAAAACAGAATTACCAAAACTGTAAATTTGGATTTCAAAGACCGAATATGTAGGAGAGATGAGTCGAATGTAGAAGGGAAAACAGACTACCACCCTTTTCCCCATGTTTTGTTCTGTTAAAGTTTTTACTTTTAAGATTTTATACTAGAGTAAGTCATATCTATTTGTCTTTATATATATGTGTATATATATAGTTACAATGTTATTATTGATTCTTGTAACTTGTTGTGATTGTTGTTAATTGCGTGCTTGTTTGCCTAATATACTTTTTTTTATATAAAAAAATAAATAAAATTAGTAGACACCACCTGAATTGAAATCCTGACTCCGCCACTGCTCGCCATGGCGAGGTGTTCGTTAGGGCAAGGTACCTCGTTAGAGTATCTTGCCTGGAGGTGCCTTTTTGATTAAGGGCTTTGTCTTTTTCGTCTTCTTGGCTCCGGGCCTCGCCAAATGCATTGGGTCGTGGGCCTCTAGTCTTTGACTTCGTCAGTGAGCTTTGACTTTTATTGATGGGTTTTGACTTTTGCCAAAGAGAACTCAATTTTTATATGTTCCGAAAAATATATATAACACTATTTTTGAATATATAGAATCATATTTGTTCGAAATAAATATGGGTGTCCGAATCTCATATTAACAAGATTACTTGTAGCATATTATATAGAACTTGTCCATATAGATTATAAATAAACAAAATATTAGTCTTTCTAATTTCTATCAATATTGTATATTACATATATAAAATACAAAGTTGAGGATACGCTGCCACTTGCTAGTGCTACTCGTCAGAATTTGACTTTGACAATTTCTTTTCATTAAATCAGAATTGACTCTCCTCTACAAGTACAACGAATCGCAAATCCTCCTTAGTTAACTATAAATTATACTTATTATTAAATTAATGAACTGATCGGCTCTCTTCGAAAAAACATGAAAACATTCACAACTCTATCTCGAAAATTCCACTTATTCAGTCAAACTCCTTATATGGTAGGTAGTGTGCCAATTTGAATCTCGTGTTTTTAATCGTTCGTAGCTATCTCATTTACTAATCGTCTATTAAGGAAGACCCGTATCAGCCCCATTTATCTATATTATTTGAAAAACCATTCCTACACTCACTTTATATATTGATTGCATCGTGCCAAACTCACTTGAGCCATTGAAATGACACATTGTATAATTAAAAGACAAATGACTTAATGAATAGTGACTAATTAGCATTATATTTTTACGAATATCAAGATAAATTTACACGTTATAACTTACATTACATACACATAAATAAAAATTATGTTCACGATTAAATCCAACGATGTTCTCATGTTCTTGTCGTAACCCGATGTCAAGAACCCTAATTTTTAATCCTACTAAGTGGGCACTCGAGTGATTTGCGCCGGCCCAATTAACTAGAGGAATAATAAATAAATAAATATTTTACATATTACTTTATTCAATTTTAAATGTAAGAAAAGACTTAAAACAATTTAGAAACAAAATAAAAACTTAATTAATCTATTATTCTAGTTAAGTTGAATGTTTAAAATTATGCTTAATTACTACTCAATTAAATTTACCTGAAGAGTTTTTGGGATTAGATTGAATTGGATTTTAACATTTGAGGGTAAATCGAGTTGATTTTTTTTTTTAATCTAATAAGATTGAATCGGTTTGAGTTTTTAGGCATGCATGACGAGTAAGAGTTGCACGATCCAAAAACGTTGACGAATCCAAGCTATATTAGAAAGAATGTGTTAACGCAATGTGTCCCACTTGATAGCCTTGGTCTTCGCTCTTTTGCCTACCCATCAAGCCAAAAGGCAAACATGGAAAGCTCGTAAAATAGAATCGAATATTAGAAAGAAAGAAAGATATACCAAAATTAAAGGCAAACAGAATATTCAATAAACAAGGAAAAATCAAGTAAGCATAATCAAGAGTAAATAATTTTATTTCTTAAAAAAATAAGTGTGGAAGTTTATTTATTTTTAATCATTTCGAATAAATTTTTTATCATTATATTTACAACATACATGTTCTTAACTTAACCTGATAACCGTATATATAAAGCCTTCAGAACATATCAGAGCCATAATAAGAACACATTTAATCAATCACATGAAATTTTGTTCCACATTTCTACTTCCTGATTCAGAAGAGCAAAGAGAAGCTAAAATTATTTGCCTCTATACCAAAATTGCTACACACACACACACACACAAAAAAAAAAAAAAACTTACCTGTTACTCATGTCCTGATTCGAAAACTATTCGTGCATGTGATTACATTCAATCACCATTAACTTGTTTTCAAAAGAAGATTGCAATGTTGGTATGAAGATGTGAAAAAGAGTTTACCCAAATCAGTTTACCAAAACAAATAAAGTGCATGAACAACAAAGATGAAGACTTGATATATAAGAGGCTGAAACTCATCAAATGTTTGATGATCTTTTGACCCCATCACAGGCACATAACCAAATGAAGAATAAAATTCTGTCAGAACAAGGAAGCAACCAAGCAGCGGGTCGATAGAAGAAAAAAAAACCCCGCTAAATTAACCTCGTGGAAAAACGGGGAGCAAATATCTCAAGCACCAACACCATCCGAGGCGGAAATCAAGAACTTCCAGCTATACCATTGACCATTCATCTATATCCGTTTCTGTTTACAATCTTAATAACAAAAAAACACTACTTAACCATCAAATAAAAGCCTAGGTTTTGCACTTGAACATCGTCGAACCCCGAGCGCTAAACCAAAATTCCCAGAACGAAGACACAAAACGAGAGCAGAGCGACATTTCGCCTCTTCCATAAGTAGTTTTATGCCTTCTCTGAACAAAAATTTAGCGCAATATGTACCTCAATTGAAGCCCCCAATGTCACAAGTGCAGAAAACTTCACAATTTAGATTGACCCCTTCGCAAATCTTCAAGAGCCGCCATTGACAAACAGCCCCTTCACCTCTGATTGCATACAACACGGAATCAGAAAAATAAACCCCGCAATTTCTCGCTGAAATCGAGTGAGAGGGAAGAAGATCAAACCTTGGGAGCAGCCTCGGTTACCCGGTAAGCATCAGCACTGTACCCAACGAGCCAGAATCCCGGAGACATAGCCTGAAAATCCATCAAAAAGGCATGTTATGATCAATTTTATATCAATTTTTCGAGCAAAAATGGAAATCGGAGCTTGTTAACCTACGTCAAACTGTTTCTGGATATTCTTGGGGCGCTTCCTGGGTCGCCGCGAGGGTCTGGAGCCGGTGAGGATGAAAATGTCCTCCTCGATTTCGTCCCTCGAGAGCGCGACCCAGAGCTTCCTCTTCAGCTCCGGCGCCGTCTCCGGGCCTGGATTCTGCTGCTGCTGCTGAGGCGACTCGCAATTCGCCCTCAGCCTCATCGATTTCATCTGCTGCTCAACGTGCGCAAGCTTACTGATATTCTCGCGGGCGTTCTCCCCGCTGATCCCTGCCGCCTCCGGCTCCTGCGGCTCCTTCGCCGCCTTCGCGAACAGCGCCTTCCGCGGCCTCAGGTTCCAGGGCTTCGCCTCGGCCTCCTCGTTGTTGTTATTGTTGCCGTTTCCGCCGTCCTTGGGCTTCTCAGCCGAGCACGGCGCGAGGCGGTTACGCCGCGACCCCCCGCGGCTCGGCGCGTCGGGTTCGGCGGAGCCGTCGCCGGCGGTCGGGCGGCGGCAGCGGGTGCTGCTGCCGCCGCCGCCGGTTCCTCCGCCCCAGCCGAGGAAGGGAAGCGGGAAGTTGTGCAGCGGCGACTTGACCGGCACGGTGGCCATTGGTGGCGATCAAAGCTAGGTGATGGAGAGCGGAGAGGTTGTTCGCTGTTCTCTGAGAAACCCTAGGAGAGAGAGAGAGAGCGATCGGTGACGGAGGAGAAGAGAGGAATGGTCTGTGACTGAGAGAAGCGGTTTTCGAGAGAGAGTTTTGCGAACGTAGCTTTTTTGGTGCTTCTGACTGATCAAAACCCTTGTATTTCTTTCTCTCTCTCTCTTCTATTTAGAGAAATCGGCAATGAAGCCCCCTCAACTTTTTAATTAAGGTTGGTTTGCCCTCTCAATTTCAATTTATTGCTACCAAAGGACCCTAGTACTTTTTAAAATAATATTAATTTGCTTTAATGGGAGAAGATTGGTACACTAAAATATAAAAACAGTTCGGAGCAATTTATTAAGGGTTAATTACGGTAAAAATACCCAATTTTTGATCAAATTCTATGTTGTGTATACAACCTCTGTAAATGGCGACAAAAGTACCCAAACTTAGCATTTGGAAATTGACTGAGAATATCTATCTATGTGGCAATCAGCCTTTGCCACGTGGCACGCCACATGGCACTAGGGCGCACGTGGCATGCCACGTAATTATTATTTTATTAATTAATTTTCCATAAAAACCAATAATGAATATTTAAATATAATTATTCATTTTAGAAAAGTGGATCAAACGAAATAAATAAAGAAAAAAATCTCTGCTCACGGTTCACTCGAGCTCCGCATCTGATCCGGTTTACGGGTGATCAAACGAAATCGCTTAATATGTTTAATAATAATAATAACCAATAATAATAATATGATTATTTAACGATTTTTTTTAAAAAAGAATAATGTATAAATAAAAAAACATATTAAACAATTATTATTATTCTAAAATGCAAACAAATACAAATAATTTTTCATTAAATATAAATATGACTACTATTTTTTGTTTTTGAATAAGTGGTGTGTATATAAATTATGTCTTGATTTTTTAAACATTATGTATGTGTTTATTAGTTATTATTATTAAACATATTAAACAATTTTATTCGATGAGTGAACCGGACCGAAAACGGAGTTGAAGTGAACCGTAAACGGTGAAAATTAATTCGTTCTACCCACTTTTAAAAAAATAAAATTATAACGAATAATGAATATTTAAATTTAAATATTCTTTATTTGTTATTATAAAAAATATTAAAATTAAAAATAAAAATAATGTCACACCACTTATGGTGAGTGAAAATAAAAAATAAAAAAAATCAACGGTCTAACCAATCGGCCAGTCCAATTAAACCAAATCCCAATCAAACTTAACCTAATAATTATTGGCTGATAAAATGAATGGGTTAAATGTAGACCGATAAAATTGGAGTGAAGCCGGCCCAATTAACTAGAGGAATAAAAAATAAATAAATATTTTACATATTATTTTGATCAATTTTAAATGTAGGAAAAGACTTAAAACAATTTAGAAACAATTTAATCCTAAAATCATTATTTTTTCAATTGGTTCGAAATTTTAGGTCGTAAACAATGTAAAATAAAGAAACGCTATAGGAAATGCTTTAGCATTTCCTATGGCATTTCTCGTCAACAATTTAATCCTTACATATTTTTCCACGAGAACGCTTGTAATATTCCAATTCCAATGTATAATCCCTAAAATAATTATTTTTTCAATTAGTTCAAAATTTTAGGTTGTAAACAACGTAAAAGAAAGAAATTCTAGAGGAAATGCTATGGCATTTCCTATGGCATTTCTCGTCAACAAATTAATCCTTGCATATTTTTGCAGGACAACACTTGTAATTTTAAAATTCCAATGTATAAAGCCCTAAAATCATTATTTTTTCAATTGGTTCGAAATTTTAGGTTTTAAACAATGTAAAATAAAGAAATGCTATAGCATTTCCTTCGGCAGTTCTCGTCAACAATCTAATCCTTGCATATTTTTGCATGAGAACTCTTGTTATATTAAAATTCCAATGTATAAGCCCTAAAATCATTTTTTTTATCAAATGGTTCGATATTTTAGGTTGTAAACAATGTAAAATAAAGAAATGCTATAGGAAATGATATAGCATTTCCTATGGCATTTCTCGTCTACAATTTAATCCTTGCATATTTTTGCATGAGAATTCTTGTTATATTCAAATTCCAATGTATAAGACCTAAAATCATTATTTTTTCAATTGGTTCGAAATTTTAGGTCTTCAACAATGTAAAATAAAGAAACGCTACATTTCCTATGGCATTTCTCGTCAACAATTTATTCATTGCATATTTTTGCATGACAACGCTTGTAATATTAAAATTCCAATGTATAACCCCTAAAATCATTATTTTTTCAATTGGTTTGAAATTTTAGGTTGTAAACAATGTAAAATAAAGAAATGCTTTAGGAAATGCTATAGCATTTCCTATGGCATTTCTCGTCAACAATCCTTGCATATTATTGCATGAGAACTCTTGTTATATTCAAATTCCAATGTATAAGCCCTAAAATCATTATTTTTTCAATTGATCCAAAATTTTAGGTCGTAAACAATGTAAAAGAAAGAAATGCTATAGGAAATGCGAGCATTTCCTATAGCATTTCTCGCCAACAAATTAATCCTTGCATATTTTTGCATGAGAACGCTTGTAATATTAAAATTCCTATGTATAAGCCCTAAAATCATTATTTTTTCAACTGATTCAAAATTTTAGGTTGTAAACAATGTAAAATAAAGAAATGCTATACGAAATGATATAGCATTTCCTATGGCATTTCTCGTCAACAATTTAATCCTTGCATATTTTTGCATGAGAATTCTTGTTATATTCAAATTCCAATGTATAAGCCCTAAAATCATTATTTTTTCAATTGGTTTGAAGTTTTAGGTCGTATATCGTCAACAATTTAATCCTTTCATATTTTTGCATGAGAACGCTTGTAATATTGAAATTCCAATGAATAAGCCCTATAATCTTTATTTTTCAATTGGTTCGAAATTTTAGGTTGTAAACAATATAAAATAAAGATATGCTATAGGAAATGCTATAGCATTTCCAATGGCATTTCTCGTCAACAATTTAATCGTTGCATATTTTTCCATGAGAACTCTTGTTATATTCAAATTCCAATGTATAAGCCCTAAAATCGTTATTTTTTCAATTGGTTCAAAATTTTAGGTCGTAAACAATGTAAAATATTGAAATGCTATAAAAATGCTATAGGATTTCCTATGGCATTTCTCGTCGACAATTTAATCCTTGCATATTTTTGCATGAGAACGCTTGTAATATTAAAAATCAAATGTATAAGCCCTAAAATCATTATTTTTTTCAATTGATTTGAAATTTTAGGTTGTAAACAATGTAAAATAAAGAAATGCTATAGGAAATGCTATGATATTTATCGTTAACAATTTAATCCTTGCATATTTTTGCATGAGAACTCTTTTTATATTCAAATTCCAATGTATAAGCCCTAAAATAATTATTTTTTCAATTGGTTCGAAATTTTAAGTTGTAAACAATGTAAAATAAAGAAATGCTATAGGAAATGCTATAGCATTTTCTATGGCATTTCTCGTCAACAATTTAATCCTTGCATATTTTTGCATGGGAACGCTTGTAATATTCAATTTCGAATGTATAAGCCCTAAAATCATTATTTTTTTCAATTGGTTCGAAATTTTATGTTGTAAACAATGTAAAATAAAGAAATGCTATAGGGAATGCTATTTCCTATGGCATTTCTCGTCAACAATATAATCCTTGCATATTTTTGCATGAAAAATCTTGTTATATTCAAAATCCAATCTATAAGCCCTAAAATAATTATTTTTTCAATTGGTTCAAAATTTTAGGTCGTAAACAATGTAAAATAAAGAAATGCTATAGGAAATGCAATAGCATTTCCTATGGCATTCCTCGTCAACAATTTAATCGTTTCATATTTTTGCATGAGAACGCTTGTAATATTGAAATTCCAATGTATAAACCCTAAAATCATTATTTTTTCAATTGGTTTGAAGTTTTAGGTTGTAAACAATGTAAAATAAACAAATGCTATAGTAAATGTATGTATTTCTCGTTAACAATTTAATCCTTGCATATTTTTGCATGAGAACTCTTTTTATATTCAAATTTCAATGTATCCTAAAATCATTATTTTTTTAATTGGTTCAAAATTTTAAGTTGTAAACAATGTAAAATAAAGAAATGCTATAGGAAATGCTATAGCATTTCCTATGGCATTTCTCGTCAACAATTTAATCCTTGCAAATTTTTGCATGAGAACGCTTGTAATATTGAAATTCCAATGTATAAGCCCTAAAATCATTATTTTTTCAATTGGTTCAAAATTTTAGGTTTTAAATAATGTAAAATATAGAAATGCTATAGGAAATGCTAAGACATTTCTCGTTAACAATTTAATCCTTGTATATGTTTGCATGAGAACTCTTTTTATATTCCAATTCCAATGTATAAGCCCTATAATCATTATTTTTTCAATTGGTCCAAAATTTTAGGTTGTAAATAATGTAAAATAAAGAAATGCTATAGGAAATGCTATAACATTTCCTATAGCATTTCTCGTCAACAATTTAATCGTTGCATATTTTTTAATGAGAACGCTTGTAATATTGAAATTTCAATGTATAAGTCCCAAAATCATTATTTTTTAATTGGTTCAAAATTTTAGGTTGTAAACAATGTAAATTAAAGAAAGGCTATAGGAAATGCTATGCATTTCTCGTGAACAATTTAATCCTTGCATATTTTTGCATGAGAACTCTTTTTATATTTAAATTCCAACGTATAAGCCCTAAAATCAATATTTTTCCAATTCGTTCAAAATTTTAAGTTGTAAACAATGTAAAATTAAGAAATTCTATTAAAATGCTATAGCATTTCCTATGTAATTTCTCGTAAACAATTTAATCCTTGCATATTTTTGCATGTGAACGCTTGTAATATTAAAATTCCAATGTATAAGCTCTAAAATCATTATTTTTTCAATTAGTTCAAAATTTTAGGTTGTAAATAATGTAAAATAAAGAAATGCTATAGGAAATGCCATGGCATTTCTCGTTAAAAATTTAATCCTTGCATATTTTTGCATGAGAACTATTTTTATATTCAAATTCTAATGTATAAGCCCTAAAATATTTATTTTTTCAATTGGTTCAAAATTTTAGGTTGTAAACAATGTAAAATAAAGAAATGCTAATTTCTCGTCAACAATTTAATCCTTGCATATTTTTGCATGAGAACGCTTGTACTAATGAAATTTTAATGTATAAGCCCTAAAATCATTAATTTTTTAATTGGTTCAATATTTTAGGTTGTAAACAATGTAAATTAAAAAAATGCTATAGGAAATGCTATAGCATTTCCTATGGCATTTCTCGTCAACAATTTAATCCTTGCATAGTTTTGCATGAGAACTCTTGTTATATTCAAATTCCAATGTATAAGCCCTAAAATCATTATTTTTTCAATTGGTTCAAAATTTTAGGTCGTAAACAATGTAAAATAAAGAAAAGCTATACGAAATGCTATAGCATTTCCTATGGAATTTCTCGTCAACAATTTAACCCTTGCATATTTTTGCATCAGAATGCTTGTAATATTAAAATTCCAATGTATAAGCCCAAAAATCATTATTTTTTCAATTGCTTCGAAATTTTAGGTTGTAAACAATGTAAAATAAAGAAATGCTACAGCATTTCTTATGGAATTTCTCGTCAACAATTTAATCCTTGCATATTTTTGCACGAGAACACTTGTTATATTCAAATTCCAATGTATAAGCCCTAAAAGTATTATTTTTTCAATTGGTTTGAAATTTTAGGTCGTAAACAATGAAAAATAAAGAAATGTTATAGGAAATTCTAGCATTACTCGTTAACAATTTAAGCCTTGCATATTTTTGCATGAGAACTCTTGTTATAATCAAATTCCAATGTATAAGCTCTAAAATAATTATTTTTTCAATTGGTTTGAAATTTTAGGTTGTAAACAATGTAAAATAAAGAAATGCGATAGGAAATGCTATATCATTTCCTATGGCATTTCTCGTCAACAATTTAATCCTTGCATATTTTTGCATGAGAACGCTTGTAATATTAAAATTCCAATGTATAAGCCCTAGAATCATTATTTTTTCAATTGGTTTGAAATTTTAGGTTGTAAAAAATGTAAAATAAAGAAATGCTGTAGGAAATGCTACAGCATTTCCATTGAATTTCTCGTCAAAAATTTAATCCTTGCATATTTTTGCATGAGATTGCTTGTAATATTAAAATTCCAATGTTTAAGCCCTAAAATCATTATTTTTTCAGTTGGTTCGAAATTTGAGGTCAGAAACAATGTAAAATAAAGAAACGCTATAAAATTTCCTATGGCATTTGTTGTCAACAATTTAATCCTTGCATATTTTTGCATGAGAACGCTTGTAATATTGAAATTCCAATGTATAAGCCCTAGAATCATTATTTTTTCAATTGGTTCGAAATTTTAGGTTGTAAACAATGTAAAATAAAGAAATGCTATAGCATTTCCTATGAAATTTCTCGTCAACAATTTAATCCTTGCATATTTTTGCACGACAACAATTGTAATATTCAAATTCCAATGTATAAGCCCTAAAATTATTATTTTTACAATTGGTTCAAAATTTTAGGTTGTAAACAATGTAAAATAAAGAAATTCTATAGGAAATGCTATAGCATTTCCTATTGCATTTCTCGTCAACAATTTAACTCATGCATATTTTTGCATGAGAACTCTTGTTATATTCAAATTCCAATGTATAAGCCCTAAAAACATTATTTTTTCAATTCGTTCTAAATTTTAGGTCGTAAACAATGTATAATAAAGAAATGCAATAGGAAATGCTATTGCATTTCTTATGGCATTTCTCGTCAACAATTTAATCCTTGCATATTTTTGCATGAGCACGCTTGTAATATTATAGTTCCAATGTATTAGCCTTAAAATCATTTTTTTTTCAATTGGTTTAAAATTTTAGGTTGTAAACAATGTTAAAATAAAGAAATGCTATAGGAAATGCTATAGCATTTCCTATGGCATTTCTCGTCAACAGTTTAATCCTTGCATATTTTTGCATGAGAACTCTTGTTATATTCAAATTCCAATGTATAAGCCCTAAAATCATTATTTTTTCAATTGGTTCAAAATTTTAGGTTGTAAACAATGTAAAATAAAGAAATGCTATAGGAAATGCTATAGAATTTCCTATGGCATTTCTCATCAACAATTTAATCCTTGCATATTTTTGCATGAGAACGCTTCTAATATTAAAATTCCAATTTATACACCCGAAAATCATTATTTTTTCAATTGGTTTCAAATTTTAGGTTGTAAACAATGTAAAATAAAGAAATGCTATAGGAAATGCTATAGCATTGCTTATGGAATTTCTCGTCAACAATTTAATCCTTGCATATTTTTGCATGAGAACTCTTGTTATATTCAAATTCCAACGTATAAGCCCTAAAATCATTATTTTTTCAATTGGTTTGAAATTTTAGGTTGTAAACAATGTAAAATAAAGAAATGCTATACAAAATGCTATAGCATTTCCTATGGCATTTTTCGTCAACAATTTAATCCTTGCATATTTTTGCATGAGAACTTTTGTTATATTCAAATTCCAATGTATAAGCCCTAAAATCACTATTTTTTCAATTGGTTCAAAATTTTAGGTTGTAAACATTGTTAAAATAAAGAAATGCTATAGGAAATGCTCCTATGGCATTTCTCGTCAACAATTTAATCCTTGCATATTTTTGCATGAGAACCCTTGTAATATTAAAATTCCAATGTATAAGCCCTAAAATGATTATTTTTTTATTGGTTTGAAATTTTAGGCTGTAAACTATGTAAAATAATGGAATGCTATAGGAAATGCTATAGCATTTCCTATGGCATTTCTCGTTAACAATTTAATCCTTGCATATTTTTGCATGAGATTTCTTGTTATATTCAATTTCCAATGTATAAGCCCTAAAATCATTATTTATTTCAATTGGTTCGAAATTTTAGGTTGTAAACAATGTAAAATAAAAAAATGCTATAGGAAATGCTATAACATTTGCTTTTCCTATGGCATTTCTCGTTAACAATTTAATCCTTGCATATTTTTGCATGAGAACTCTTGTTATATTCAAATTCCAATGTATAAGCTCTAAAATCATAGTTTTTTCAATTGGTTCAAAAATTTAGGTCGTAAACAATGTAAAATAAAGAAATGGTATAGCATTTCCTATGGCATTTCTCGTCAACAACTTAATCCTTGCATATTTTTGCATAAGAACGCTTGTAATATTAAAATTCCAATGTATAAGCCCTAAAATCATTATTTTTTCAATTGGTTCAAAATTTAAGGTTGTAAACAATGTAAAATAAAAAAATTCTATATAAAATTCTATAGCATTTCCTATTGCATTTCTCGTAAAAAATTTAATCGTTAAATATTTTTGCATGAGAACTTTTGTTATAGTCAAATTCCAATGTATAAACCCTAAAATCATTATTTTTTCAATTAATTAAAATTTTTAGATGGTAAACAATGTAAAATTAAGATATGCTACAGGAAATGCTATAGGATTTCCTCAGGAATTTCTCGTCAACAATTTAATCCTTGCATATTTTTGCATGAAAACTCTTGTTATATTCAAATTCCAATGTATAAGCCCTAAAATCATTATTTTTTCAATTGGTTCAAAATTTTAGTTGGTAAACAATGTAAAATAAAGAAAAGCTATAAGAAAAGCTATACATTTCCTATGGCATTTCTCGTCAACAATTTAATCCTTGCATATTTTTGCATGAGAACGCTAGTAATATTCAAATTCCAATGTATAAGCCCTAAAATGATTATTTTTTCAATTGGTTCGAAATTTTAGGCAGTAAACAATGTAAAATAAAGAAATGCTATAGAAAATGCTATGGCATTTCCTATGGCATTTCTCGTTAACAATTTAATCCTTGCATATTTTTGCATGAGAGCTCTTGTTATATTCAAATTCCAATGTATAATCCCTAAAATCATTATTTATTCAATTGGTTCGAAATTTTAGGTTGTAAAATATGTAAAATAAAGAAATGCTATAGGACATACTATAGCATTTCCTATGGCATTTCTCGTCAACAATTTAATCCTTGCATATTTTTGCATGAGAACTCTTGTTATATTCAAATTCCAATGTATAAGCCCTAAAATTATTTTTTTTTCAATTGTTTTGAAATTTTAGGTTGTAAACAATGTAAAATAAAGAAATTTTATAATAAATGCTATAGCATTTGCTATGACATTTCTCGTCAACAATTTAATCCTTGCATATT
Organism: Parietaria judaica; assembly: GCA_954871525.1. NCBI lineage: Eukaryota > Viridiplantae > Streptophyta > Magnoliopsida > Rosales > Urticaceae > Parietaria > Parietaria judaica. Next base: position 15,312,983 of record OX940868.1, read on the forward strand.
TTTGCATGAGAACTCTTGTTATATTCAAATTCCAATTTATAAGCCCTAAAATCATTATTTTTTCAATTGGTTCGAAATTATAGTGTGTAAACAATGTAAAATAAAGAAATGTTATAGGAAATGCTAGCAATAGGAAGTGCTAGCATTTCCTATGGCATTTCTCGTCAACAATTTAATCCTTGCAAATTTTGCATTAGAACGCTTGTAATATTCAAATTCCAATGTATAAGCCCAAAAATCATTATTTCTTCAATTGGTTCGAAATTTTAGGTCGTAAACAATGTAAAATAAAGAAATGCTATAGCATTTCCTATGGCATTTCTTGTCAATAATTTAATCCTTGCATATTTTTGCATGAGAATGCTTGTAATATAAAAATTCCAATGTATAAGCCCTAAAATCAATAATTTTTCAATTGGTTCGAAATTTTAGGTCGTAAACAATGTAAAATAAAGAAATGCTATAGGAAATGCTAGCATTTCTCGTCAACAATTTAAGCCTTGCATATTTTTGCATGAGAACGCTTGTAATATTAAAATTCCAATGTATAAGCCCTAAAATCATTATTTTTTCAATTGGTTCGAAATTTTAGGTTATAAACAATGTAAAATAAAGAAATGCAATATGAAATGCTAGCATTTCCTATGTCATTTCTCGTCAACAATTTAATCCTTGCATATTTTTGCATGAGAACGCTTGTAATATTCAAATTCCAATGAATAAGCCCTAATAAAATTATTTTTCAATTGGTTTGAAATTTTAGGTCGTAAACAATGTAAAATAAAGAAATGTTATAGGAAATCCTATTGCATTTCCCATGGCATTTCTCGTCAACAATTTAATCCTTGCATATTTTTGCATGAGAACTCTTGTTATATTAAAATTCCAATGTATAAGCCCTAAAATCATTATTTTTTCAATTGGTTCGAAATTATAGGTTGTAAACAATATAAAATAAAGAATTGTTATAGGAACTTCTATAGAATTTCCTATGGCATTTCTCGTCAACAATTTAATCCTTGCATATTTTTGGATGAGAACTCTTGTTATATTATTAAAATTCCAATGTATAAGCCCTAAAATCATTATTTTTTAAATTGGTTCGAAATTTTAGGTCCTAAACAATGTAAAATAAAGAAATGCTATAGGAAATGCTATAACATTTTCTATGGCATTTCTCGTCAACAATTTAATCCTTGCAAATTTTTGCATCAGAATTCTTGTTATGTTCAAATTCCTATGTATAAGCCCTAAAATAATTATTTTTTCAATTGGTTCAAAATTTTAGGTCGTAAAAATTGTAAAATAAAGAAATGCTGTAGGAAATGCTATAGCATTTCCTATGGCGTTTCTTGTCAACAATTTAACCCTTGCATATTTTTACACGAGAACGCTTGTAATATTAAAACTCCAATGTATAAGCCCTAAAATCATTAATTTTTCAATTGGTTTGAAATTTTAGGTTGTCAACAATGTAAAATAAAGAAATGCTATAGCATTTCTTATGGCATTTCTCGTCAACAATTTAATCCTTGCATATTTTTTGCATGAGAACGCTTGTAATATTCAAATTCCAATGTTTAAGCCCTTAAATCTTTATTTTTTTTAATTGGTTTGAAATTTTAGGTAGTAAACAGTGTAAAATAATGAAATGCTATTAGAAATGCCATTTCCTATGGCATATCTCGTCATCAATTTAATCCTTGCATCTTTTTGCATGAAAACGCTTGTAATATTATAATTCCAATGTATAAGCCCTAAAATCATTATTTTTTCAATTGGTTCTTAATTATAGGTTGTAAACAATGTAAAATAAAGAAATGCTATAGGAAATGCTATAGCATTTCCTTTGGCATTTATCGTCATAAATTTAATCCTTGCATATTTTTGCATGAGAACGAATGTAATATTAAAATTCCAATGTATAAGCCCTAAAATCATTATTTTTTCAATTGATTCAAAATTTTAGGTTGTAAACAATGTAAAATAAAGAAATGCTATAGGAAATGCTATAACATTTCCTATGACATTCCTCGTCAACAATTTAATCCTTGCATATTTTTGCATCAGAATTCTTATTATATTCAAATTCCTATGTATAAGCCCTAAAATCATTATTTTTTCAATTGGTTCGAAATTTTAGGTCGTAAACAAAGTAAAATAAAGAAATGCTATAGGAAATGCTATAGCATTTCCTATGGCATTTCTCGTCACAATTTAAGCCTTGCATATTTTTGCATGAGAACTCTTGTTATATTCAACTTCCAGTGTATAAGCCCTAAAATCATTGTTTTTTTCAATTGGTTTGAAATATTAGGTTGTAAACAATGTAAATAAAGAAATGTTATAGGAAACGCTATAGCATTTGCATTTCCTATGGAATTTCTCGTTAACAATTTAATCCTTGCATATTTTTGCATGAGAACTCTTGTTATATTCTAATTCCAATGTATAAGCCCTAAAATCATTATTTTTTCAATTGGTTTGAAATTTTAGGTTGTAAACAATGTAAAATAAAGAAATTCTATAATGAATGCTATAGAATTTCCTATGGCATTTCTCGTCAACAATTTAATCCTTGCATATTCTTGCATGAGAACTCTTGTTATATTAAAATTCCAATGTATAAGCCCTAAAATCATTATTTTTTCAATTGGTTCGAAATTATAGGTTGTAAACAATATAAAATAAAGAATTTTTATAGGAACTTCTATAGAATTTCCAATGGCATTTCTCGTCAACAATTTAATCCTTGCATATTTTTGGATGAGAACTCTTGTTATATTATTAAAATTCCAATGTATAAGCCCTAAAATCATTATTTTTTAAATTGGTTCGAAATTTTAGGTCCTAAACAATGTAAAATAAAGAAATGCTATAGGAAATGCTATACATTTTCTATGGCATTTCTCGTCAACAATTTAATCCTTGCAAATTTTTGCATCAGAATTCTTGTTATGTTCAAATTCCTATGTATAAGCCCTAAAATAATTATTTTTTCAATTGGTTCAAAATTTTAGGTCGTAAAAATTGTAAAATAAAGAAATGCTGTAGGAAATGCTATAGCATTTCCTATGGCGTTTCTTGTCAACAATTTAACCCTTGCATATTTTTACACGAGAACGCTTGTAATATTAAAACTCCAATGTATAAGCCCTAAAATCATTAATTTTTCAATTGGTTTGAAATTTTAGGTTGTCAACAATGTAAAATAAAGAAATGCTATAGCATTTCTTATGGCATTTCTCGTCAACAATTTAATCCTTGCATATTTTTTGCATGAGAACGCTTGTAATATTCAAATTCCAATGTTTAAGCCCTTAAATCTTTATTTTTTTTAATTGGTTTGAAATTTTAGGTCGTAAACAGTGTAAAATAATGAAATGCTATTAGAAATGCCATTTCCTATGGCATATCTCGTCATCAATTTAATCCTTGCATCTTTTTGCATGAAAACGCTTGTAATATTATAATTCCAATGTATAAGCCCTAAAATCATTATTTTTTCAATTGGTTCTTAATTATAGGTTGTAAACAATGTAAAATAAAGAAATGCTATAGGAAATGCTATAGCATTTCCTTTGGCATTTCTCGTCATAAATTTAATCCTTGCATATTTTTGCATGAGAACGAATGTAATATTAAAATTCCAATGTATAAGCCCTAAAATCATTATTTTTTCAATTGATTCAAAATTTTAGGTTGTAAACAATGTAAAATGAAGAAATGCTATAGCATTTCCTATGGCATTTCTCATCAACAATTTAATCCTTGCATATTTTTGAATGAGAACGCTTGTAATATTAAAATTCCAATGTATAAGCCCTAAAATAATTTTTTTTTATTGGTTCGAAATTTAAGGTTGTAAAAATGTAAAATAAACAAATGCCATGGGAAATGCTATAGCATGTTTCCTATAACATTTCTCGTCAACAATTTAATCCTTGCATATTTTTGCATGAGAACGTTTGTAATATTCAAATTTCAATGTATAAGCCCTAAAATGGTTATTTTTTCAATTGGTTCGAAATTCAGGTTGTAAACAATGTAAAATAAAGAAATGCTATAGGAAATAATATAGCATTTCTTATGGCATATCTCGTCAACAACTTAAACATTGCATTTTTTTGTATGAGAACTCTTGTTATATTAAAATTCCAATGTATAAGCGCTAAAATCATTATTTTTTCAATTGGTTCAAAATTTTAGGTCGTAAACAATGTAAAATAAAGAAATGCAATAGGAAATACTATAGTATTTCCTATGGCATTTCTCGTCAACAATTTAATCCTTATATAATTTTGCATGAGAACGCTTGTAATATTCAAATTCCAATGTATAAGCCCTAAAATCATTATTTTTTCAATTGGTGCAAAATTTTAGGTTGTAAAAAATGTAAAATAAAAAAATGCTATAGGAAATGCTATAGTATTTCCTATGGCATTTCTCCTCAACAATTTAATCCTTGCATATTTTTTCATGAGAACTATTGTTATATTAAAATTCCAATGTATAAGCCCTAAAATCAATATTTTTTCAATTGGTTCGAAATTTTAGGTCGTAAACAATGTATAATAAAGAAATGCTATAGGAAATGCTCCTATGGCATTTCTCGTCAACAATTTAATCCTTGCATATTTTTGCACGAGAACGCTTGTAGTATTAAAATTCCAATGTAAAATCCCTAAAATAATTATTATATTTTCAATTGGTTCAAATTTTAGGTCGTAAACAATGTAAAATAAAGAAATGAGATAGGAAATTCTATAGCATTTCCTACGGTATTTCTTGTCATCAATTTAATCCTTGAATATTTTTGCATGAAACGCTTGTAATATTAAAATTACAATGTATAAGCCCTAAAATAATTATTTTTTCAATTGGTTCGAAATTTTGGGTTGTAAACAATGTAAAATAAAGATATGCTATAGGAAATGCTATAGCATTTCTCGTCAACAATTTAATCCTTGCATATTTTTGCACGAAAACTCTTGTTATATTAAAATTCTAATGTATAAGCCCTAAAACCATTTATTTTTTAATTGGTTCAAAAATTTAGGTCGTAAACAATGTAAATGAAGAAATGCTATAGGACATGCTATAGCATTTCCAATGGCATTTCTCGTTAACAATTTAATCCTTGCATATTTTTGCATGAGAACGGTTGTAATATTAAAAATCCAATGTATAAGCCCTAAAATAATTATTTTTTCAATTGGTTCCAAATTTTAATATGTAAACAATGTAAAATAAAGAAATGCTACATTTCTCGTTAACAATTTAATCCTTGCATATTTTTGCATGAGAACTGTTGTTATATTCAAATTCCAATGTATAAGCCCTAAAAGCATTATCTTTTCAATTGGTTCAAAATTTTAGGTTGTAAACAATGTAAAATAAAGAACTGTTATAGGAAATGCTATAGGAAATTCTATAGCATTTCCTATAGCATTTCTCGTCAATAATTTAATCCTTGCTTATTTTTGCATGAGAACTCTTGTAATATTAAAATTCTAATGTATAAGCCCTAAAATCATTATTTTTTTAATTGGTTCGAAATTTTAGGTCGTAAACAATGTAAAATAAAGAAATGCTATAGTAAATGCCATATCCTATGGCATATCTCGTCTTCAACTTAATCCTTGCACATTTTTGCATGAGAACGCTTGTAATATTAAAATTCCAATGTATAAGCCCTAAAACTATCGTTTTTTCAATTGGTTCAAAATTTTAGGTTGTAAACAATGTAAAATAAAGAAATTTTATAAGAAATGCTATAGCATTTCCTATAGCATTTCTCGTCAACAATTTAATCATTGCATATTTTTGCATGAGAACTCTTGTTATATTCATATTCCAATGTATAAACCGTAAAATCATTATTTTTTCAATTGGTTTTAAAATTTTAGGTCGTAAACAATGTGAAATAAAGAAATGCGATTTCCTATGGCATTTCTCGTCAACAATTTAATCCTTGCATATATTTGCATGAGAACGCTTGTAATATTAAAATTTCAATGTATAAGCCCTAAAATCATTATTTTTTGAATTGGTTCGACATTTAAGGTTGTAAAAAATATAAAATAAAGATATGCTATAGGAAATGCTATAGCATTTCCTATGACATTTCTCGTCAACAATTTAATCCTTGCATATTTTTGCATGAGAACGCTTGTAATATTAAAATTCCAATGTATAAGCCCTAAAATTCTTTTTTTTTTCAATTGGTTAGAAATTTTAGGTTGTAAACAATGTAAACTAAAGAAATGCTATACGAAATGCTATAGCATTTCCTATGGCATTTCTCGTCAACAATTTAATCCTTGCATATTTTTGCATGAGAACTCTTGTTATATTCAAATTCCAATGTATAAGCCGTAAAATCATTATTTTTTCAATTGGTTCGAAATTTTAGGTTGTAAACAATGTAAAATAAAGAAATGCTATATGAAATGCTATGGAATTTCTCGTTAACAATTTTTACCTTGCATATTTTTGCATGAGAACTCTTGTTATATTCTAATTCCAATGTATAAACCCTAATATCATTATTTTTTCAATTGGTTAAAAATTTTAGGTCGTAAACAATGTAAAATAAAGAAATGCTATAGGAAATGCTAGCATTTCCTATGGCATTTCTCGTCAACAATTTAATCCTTGCATAATTTTGCATGAGAACGATTGAAATATTAAAAGTCCAATGTATAAGCCCTAAAATCATTTTTTTTCAATTGGTTCGAAATTTTAGGTTGTAAACAATGTAAAATAAAGAAATGCTATATGAAATGCTATGGAATTTCTCGTTAACAATTTTTACCTTGCATATTTTTGCATGAGAACTATTGTTATATTCAGATTCCAATGTATAAACCCTAATATCATTATTTTTTCAATTGGTTCAAAATTTTAGGTCGTAAACAATGTAAAATAAAGAAATGATATAGGAAATGCTAGCATTTCCTATGGCATTTCTCGTCAACAATTTAATCCTTGCATAATTTTGCATGAAAACGATTGAAATATTAAAAGTCCAATGTATAAGCCCTAAAATCATTTTTTTTTCAATTGGTTCGAAATTTTAGGTTGTAAACAATGTAAAATAAAGAAATGCTATTCGAAAAACTATAGCATTTCCTATGGCATTTCTCGTCAACAATTTAATCCTTGCATATTTTTGCATGAGAACTCTTGTTATATTCAAATTCCAATGTATAAGCCCTAAAATCATTAATTTTTCAATTGGTTAGAAATTTTAGGTCGTAACCAATGTAAAATAAAGAAATGCTATATAGCATTTCCTATGACATTTCTCATCAACAATTTAATCCTTGCATATTTTTGCATGAGAACGCTTGTAATATTAAAATTCTAATGTATGAGCCCTAAAATCGTTATTTTTTCAATTGGTTCCGAAATTTAAGGTTGTAAAAAATGTAAAATAAAGAAATGCTATAGGAAATGCTATAGCATTTCCTATGGCATTTCTCGTCAACAATTTAATTCTTGCATATTTTTGCATGAGAACTCTTGTTATATTAAAATTCCAATGTATAAGCACTAAAATTATTATTTTTTCAATTGGTTCAAAATTTTAGGTCGTAAATAATGAAAAATAAAGAAATGCTATAGCATTTCCTATGGCCTTTCTCGTCAACAATTTAATCCTTGCATATTTTTGCATGAACGCTTGTAATATTAAAATTCCAATGTATAAGCCCTAAAATCATTATTTTTTCAATTGGTTCGAAATTTAAGTTTGTAAAAAATGTAAAATAAAGATATGCTATAGGAAATGCTATAGCATTTCCTATGACATTTCTCGTCAACAATTTAATCCTTGCATTTTTTTGCATGAGAACTCTTGTTATATTCAAATTCCAATGTATAAGCCCTAAAATTATTATTTTTTCAATTGGTTTGAAATTTTAGGTCGTAAACAATGTAAAATAAAGAAATGCTATAAGAAATACATTTCCTATGGCATTTCTTGTCAACAATTTAATCCTTGTATATTTTATCATGAGAACGCTTGTAATATTTAAATTCCAATATATAAGCCCTAAAATCATTATTTTTTCAATTGGTTCGAAATATAAGGTTGTAAAAAATTTAAAATAAAGAAATGCTATAAGAAAAACTATAGCATTTCTCGTCAACATATTAATCCTTGCATATTTTTGCATGAGAACGCTTGTAATATTAAAATTCCAATGTATAAGCCCTAAAATCGTTATTTTTTTTATTGGTTCGAAATTTAAGGTTGTAAAAAATGTAAAATAAAGAAATGCTATAGGAAATGCTATAGCATTTCGTATGGCATTTCTCGTCAACAATTTAATCCTTGCATATTTTTGCATGAGAACTCTTGTTATATTCAAATTCCAATGTATAAGCCCTAAAATTATTATTTTTTCAATTGGTTTGAAATTTTAGGTCGTAAACAATGTAAAATAAAGAAATGCTATAAGAAATACATTTCCTATGGCATTTCTTGTCAACAATTTAATCCTTGTATATTTTATCATGAGAACGCTTGTAATATTTAAATTCCAATATATAAGCCCTAAAATCATTATTTTTTCAATTGGTTCGAAATATAAGGTTGTAAAAAATTTAAAATAAAGAAATGCTATAAGAAAAACTATAGCATTTCTCGTCAACATATTAATCCTTGCATATTTTTGCATGAGAACGCTTGTAATATTAAAATTCCAATGTATAAGCCCTAAAATCGTTATTTTTTTTATTGGTTCGAAATTTAAGGTTGTAAAAAATGTAAAATAAAGAAATGCTATAGGAAATGCTATAGCATTTCGTATGGCATTTCTCGTCAACAATTTAATCCTTGCATATTTTTGCATGAAAACTCTTGTTATATTCAAATTCCAATGAATAAGCCCTAAAATCATTATTTTTTCAATTGGTTCGAAATTTTAGGTCGTAAACAATGTAAAATAAAGAAATGCTATAGGAAATGGAATAGTATTTCCTATGGCATTTCTCGTCAACAATTTAATCCTTTCGTATTTTTGCATGAGAACGCTTGTAATATTAAAATTCCAATGTATAAGCCCTAAAATCGTTATTTTTTCAATTGGTTTGATATTTAAGGTTGTAAAAAATGTAAAATAATGAAATGCTATAGGAAATGCTATAGCATTTCCTATGGCATTTCTCGTCAACAATTTAATCCTTGCATATTTTTGCATGAGAACTCTTGTTATATTCAAATTCCAATGTATAAGCCTTTAAAATCATTATTTTTTCAATTGGTTCGAAATTTTAGGTCGTAAACAATGTAAAATAAAGAAATGCTATAGGAAATGGTATAGCATTTCCTATGGCATTTCTCGTCAACAATTTAATCCTTGCATATTTTTGCATGAGAACTCTTGTTATATTCAAATTCCAATTTATAAGCCCTAAAATTATTATTTTTTCAATTGGTTCGAAATTTAAGGATGTAAGAAATGTAAAATAAAGAAATGCTATAGGAAATACAATAGCATTTCCTATGGCATTTCTCGTCAACAATTTAATCCTTGCATAATTTCGCATGAGAACTCTTGTTATATTCAAATTCCAATGTATAAGCCGTAAAATCATTATTCTTTCAATTGGTTCGAAATTTTAGGTCGGAAACAATGTAAAATAAAGAAATGCTATAGGAAATGCTATAGCATTTCCTATGCATTTCTCGTCAACAATTTAATCCTTTCATATTTTTGCATGAGAACTCTTGTTATATTCAAATTCCAATGTATATGCCCTAAAATCATTCTTTTTTTCAATTGGTTTGAAATTTTAGGTCGTAAATAATGTAAAATAAACAAATGCTATAAGAAAGGCTATAGAATTTCCTATGGTATTTCTCGTAAACAATTTAATCCTTAAATATATTTGCATGAGAACGCTTGTAATATTAAAATTCCAATGTATAAGCCCTAAAATAATTATTTTTTCAATTGGTTCGAAATTTAAGGTTGTAAAAAATGTAAAATAAAGAAATGCTATAGCATTTACTATGGCATTTATCGTCAACAATTTAATCCTTGCATATTTTTGCATGAGAACTCTGGTTATATTAAAATTCCAATGTATAAGCCCTAAAATCATTCTTTTTTCAATTGGTTCAAAATTTTAGGTCGTAAATAATATAAAATAAAGAAATGCTATAGGAAATGCTATAGCAATTTCTATGGAATTTCTCGTCAACAATTTAATCTTTGCATATTTTTGCATGAGAACGCTTCTAATATTAAAATTCCAATGTATAAGCCCTAAAATCATTATTTTTTTAATTGGGTCGAAATTTAAGGTTGTAAAAAATATAAAATAAAAAAATGCTATAGGAAATGCTATAGCATTTCCTATGGCATTTATCGTCAACAATTTAATCCTTGCATATTTTTGCATGAGAACTCTTGTTATATTCAAATTCCAATGTATAAGCCCTAAAATCATTATTTTTTCAATTGGTTTGAAATTTTAGGTCGTAAACAATGTAAAATAAAGAAATGCTATAAGAAATACATTTCCTATGGCATTTCTTGTCAACAATTTAATCCTTGCATATTTTATCATGAGAACGCTTGTAATATTTAAATTCCAATATATAAGCCCTAAAATCATTATTTTTTCAATTGGTTCGAAATATAAGGTTGTAAAAAATTTAAAATAAAGAAATGCTATAAGAAAAACTATAGCATTTCTCGTCAACATATTAATCCTTGCATATTTTTGCATGAGAACGCTTGTAATATTAAAATTCCAATGTATAAGCCCTAAAATCGTTATTTTTTTTATTGGTTCGAAATTTAAGGTTGTAAAAAATGTAAAATAAAGAAATGCTATAGGAAATGCTATAGCATTTCGTATGGCATTTCTCTTCAACAATTTAATCCTTGCATATTTTTGCATGAAAACTCTTGTTATATTCAAATTCCAATGAATAAGCCCTAAAATCATTATTTTTTCAATTGGTTCGAAATTTTAGGTCGTAAACAATGTAAAATAAAGAAATGCTATAGGAAATGGAATAGTATTTCCTATGGCATTTCTCGTCAACAATTTAATCCTTGCGTATTTTTGCATGAGAACGCTTGTAATATTAAAATTCCAATGTATAAGCCCTAAAATCGTTATTTTTTCAATTGGTTTGATATTTAAGGTTGTAAAAAATGTAAAATAATGAAATGCTATAGGAAATGCTATAGCATTTCCTATGGCATTTCTCGTCAACAATTTAATCCTTGCATATTTTTGCAAGAGAACTCTTGTTATATTCAAATTCCAATGTATAAGCCCTAAAATCATTATTTTTTCAATTGGTTCGAAATTTTAGTTCGTAAATAATGTAAAATAAAGAAATGCTATAGGAAATGCTATAGCAATTTCTATGGAATTTCTCGTCAACAATTTAATCTTTGCATATTTTTGCATGAGAACGCTTCTAATATTAAAATTCCAATGTATAAGCCCTAAAATCATTATTTTTTTAATTGGGTCGAAATTTAAGGTTGTAAAAAATATAAAATAAAAAAATGCTATAGGAAATGCTATAGCATTTCCTATGGCATTTATCGTCAACAATTTAATCCTTGCATATTTTTGCATGAGAACTCTTGTTATATTCAAATTCCAATGTATAAGCCCTAAAATCATTATTTTTTCAATTGGTTCGAAATTTTAGTTCGTAAACAATGTAAAATAAAGAAATGCTATAGGAAATTCTATATCATTTCCTATGGCATTTCTCGTCAACAATTTAATCCTTGCATATTTTTGCATGAGAACTCTTGTTATATTCAAATTCCAACGTATAAGCCCTAAAATCACTATTTTTCAATTGGTTCGAAATTTTAGGTCGTAAACAATGTCAAATAAAGAAATGCTATAGGAAATGCTATATCATTTCCTATGGCATTTCTCGTCAACAATTTAATCCTTGCATATTTTTGCATGAGAACTCTTGTTATATTCAAATTCCAATGTATAAGCCTTAAAATCATTATTTTTTCAATTGGTTCGGAATTTTAGGTCGTAAATAATGTAAAATAAAGAAATGCTATAGGAAATGCTACAACATTTCCTATGGCATTTCTCGTCAACAATTTAATCCTTGCATATTATTGCATGAGAACGCTTATTATTAAAATTCCAATGTATAAGCACTAAAATCATTATTTTTTCAATTGGTTCGCAATTTAAGGTTGTAAAAAATGTAAAATAAAGAAATACTATAGGAAATGCTATAGCATTTTCTATGGAATTTCTCGTCAACAATTTAATCCTTGCATATTTTTGCATGAGAACGCTTGTAATATTAAAATTCCAATGTGTAACCCCTAAAATCATTATTTTTTCAATTGGTACGAAATTTTAGGTTGTAAACAATGTAAAATAAAGAAATGTTAAACGAAATGCTATAGAATTTCCTATGACATTTCTCGTCAACAATTTAATCCTTGCATATTTTTGCATGAGAACTCTTGTTATATCCAAATTCCAATGTATAAGCCCTAAAATCGTTATTTTTTCAAATGGTTCAAAATTTTAGGTCGTAAACAATGTAAAATAAAGAAATGCTATAGGAATTGCTAGCATTAAATAGAAGAACGCTAGTAATATTAATATTCCAATGTATAAGCCCTAAAATCATTATTTTTCAATTAGTTCAAAATTTAAGTTTGTAAATAATGTAAAATAATGAAATGCTATAGGAAATGCTATTTCCTATGGCATTTATCGTCAACAATTTAATCCTTGCATATTTTTGCATGAGAACTCTTGTTATATTCAAATTCCAATGTATAAACCCTAAAATCATTATTTTTTCAATTGGTTCGAAATTTTAGGTCGTAAATAATGTAAAATAAAGAAATGCTATAGGAAATGCTATAGCATTTTCTATGGCATTTCTCGTCAACAATTTAATCTTTGCATATTTTTGCATGAAAACGCTTCTAATATTAAAATTCCAATGTATAAGCCCTAAAATCATTATTTTTTCAATTGGTTCGAAATTTTAGGTCGTAAACAATGTAAAATAAAGAAATGCAATAGCATTTCCTATGGCATTTTTCGTCAACAATTTAATCCTTGCATATTTTTGCATGAGAACTCTTGTTATATTCAAATTCCAATGTATAAGCCCTAAAATCACTATTTTTTCAATTAGTTCAAAATTTAGGTCGTAAACAATGTCAAATAAAGAAATGCTATAGGAAATGCTATATCATTTCCTTTGGCATTTCTCGTCAATAATTTAATCCTTGCATATCTTTGCATGAGAACTCTTGTTATATTCAAATTCCAATGTATAAGCTCTAAAATAACTATTTTTCAATTGGTTCGAAATTTTTGGTCGTAAACAATGTAAAATAAAGAAATGCTATAGGAAATGCTATAGCATTTCGTATGGCATTTCTCGTTAATAATTTAATCCTTGCTTATTTTTGCATGAGAACTCTTGTTACATTCAAATTCCAATGTATAAGCCTTAAAATCATTATTTTTTGTATTGGTTCGAAAGTTTAAGTCGTAAATAATGTAAAATAAAGAAATGCTATAGGAAATGCTACAACATTTCCTATGGCATTTCTCGTCAACAATTTAATCGTTGCAATTTTTTGCACGAGAACGCTTAAAATATTAAAATTCCAATGTATAAGCCCTAAAATCATTATTTTTTCAATTGGTTCAAAATTTAAGGTTGTAAAAAATGTAAAATAAAGAAATACTATACGAAATGTTATAGCATTTCCTATGCTATTTATCGTCAACAATTTAAGCCTTGCATATTTTTGCACGAGAACTCTTGTTATATTCAAATTCCAACGTATAAGCCCTAAAATTACTATTTTTCAATTGGTTCGAAATTTTAGGTCGTAAATAATGTCAAATAAACAAATGCTATAGGATATGCTATATCATTTCCTATGGCATTTCTCGTCAACAATTTAATCCTTGCATATTTTTGCATGAGAACTCTTGTTATATTCAAATTCCAATTTATAAGCCTTAAAATCATTATTTTTTCAATTGGTTCAGAATTTTAGGTCGTAAATAATGTAAAATAAAGAAATGCTATAGGAAATGCTACAACATTTCCTATGGCATTTCTCGTCAACAATTTAATCCTTGCATATTTTTGCATGAGAACGTTTATAATATTAAAATTCCAATGTATAAGCCCTAAAACCATTATTTTTTCAATTGGTTCGAAATTTAAGGTTGTAAAAAATGTAAAATAAAGAAATACTATAGGAAATTCTAGAATTTCCTATGGCATTTATCGTCAACAATTTAAGCCTTGCATATTTTTGGATGAGAACTCTTCTTATATTCACATTCCAATGTATAAGCCCTAAAATCATTATTTTTTCAATTGGTTCGAAATTTTAGGTCGTAAACAATGTATAATAAAGAAATGCTATAGGAAATGCTAGCATTTCTCGTCAACAATTTAATCCTTGCATATTTTTGCACGAGAACGCTTGTAATATTAAAATTTCAATGTATAAGCCCTAAAATCATTATTTTTCAATTGGTTCAAAATTTAAGGTTGTAAAAAATGTAAAATAAAGAAATACTATATGAAATGCTATAGCATTTCATATGGCATTTCTCGTCAACAATTTAATCCTTGCATATTTTTGCATGAGAACGCTTGTAATATTAAAATTCCAATGTGTAACCCCTAAAATCATTATTTTTTCAATTGGTACGAAATTTTAGGTTGTACACAATGTAAAATAAAGAAATGCTAAACGAAATGCTATAGCATTTCCTATGACATTTCTCGTCAACAATTTAATCCTTGCATATTTTTGCATAAGAACGATTGTAATATTAAAATTCCAATGTATAAGCCCTAAAATCATTATTTTTTCAATTGGTTCGAAATTTATGGTTGTAAAAACTGTAAAATAAAGAAATGCTATAGTAGCATTTCTTATGGCATTTCTCGTCTAAAATTTAATCCTTGCATATATTTGCATGATAACTCTTGTTATATTCAAATTCCATTGTATAAGCCCTAAAATCATTATTTTTTCAATTGGTTCGAAATTTTAGGTCGTAAACAATGTAAAATAAAGAAATGCTATAGGAAATGTATTTCTCGTCAACAATTTAATCCTTGCATATTTTTGCATGAGAACGCTTGTAATATTAAAATTCCAATGTATAAGCCCTAAAATCATTATTTTTTCAATTGGTTCCAAATTTTAGGTTGCAAAAACTGTAAAATAAAGAAATGCTAATGGAAATGGTATAGCATTTCCTATGGCATTTCTCGTCAATAATTTCATCCTTGCATATTTTTGCATGAGAACTCTTGTTATATTCAAATTCCAATGTATAAGCCCTAAAATCATTATTTTTTCAATTGGTTCGTAATTTTAGGTCGTAAGCAATATAAAATAAAGAAATGCTATAGTATTTCCTATGGCATTTATCGTCAACAATTTAATCCTTGCATATTTTTGCATAAGAATTCTTGTTATATTCAAATTCCATTGTATAAGTCCTAAAATAATTATTTTTTCAATTGGTTCGAAATTTAAGGTTGTAAAAAATGTAAAATAAAGAAATGCGATAGGAAATGCTATACCATTTCCTATGGCATTTCTCGTCAACAATTTAATCGTTGCATATTTTTGCATGAGAACAATTGTAATATTAAAATTCCAATGTATAAGCCCTAAAATCATTATTTTTTCAATTGGTTCGAAATTTTAGGTTGTAAACAATGTAAAATAAAGAAATGCTATACGAAATGCTATAGCATTTCCTATGGCATTTCTCGTCAACAATTTAATCCTTGCATATTTTTGCATGAGAACGATTGTAATATTAAAATTCCAATGTATAAGCCCTAAAATCTTTATTTTTTCAAGTGGTTCGAAATTTAAGGTTGTAAAAAATGTAAAAAAAAGAAATGCTATAGGAAATGCTATAGCATTTCTCGTCAACAATTTAATCCTTGCATATTTTTGCATGAGAACTCTTGTTATATTCAAATTCCAACGTATAAGCCCTAAAATCATTATTTTTTCATTTGGTTCGAAATTTTAGGTCGTAAACAAATTAAAATAAAGAAATTATTTCCTATGGCATTTCTCGTCAACAATTTAATCCTTCCATATTTTTGCATGAGAACGCTTGTAATATTAAAATTCCAATGTATAAGCCCTAAAATCATTATTTTTTCAATTGGTTCAAAATTTAAGGTTGTAAAAAATGTAAAATAAAGAAATGCTATAGGAAATGCTATAGCATTCCCTATGGCATTTCTCGTCAACAATTTAATCCTTGCATATTTTTGCATGAGAACTCTTGTTATATTCAAATTACAATGTATAAGCCCTAAAATCATTATTTTTTCAATTGGTTCAAAATTTTAGGTCGTAAACAATGTAAAATAAAGAAATGCTATACGTAATGCTATAGCATTTTTTATGGAATTTCTCGTCAACAATTTACTCCTTGCATATTTTTGCATGAGAACTCTTGTAATATTAAAATTCCAATGTATAAGCCCTAAAATAATTATTTTTTTAATTGGTTCGAAATTTATGTTTGTAAAAAATGTAAAATAAAGAAATGCTATAGGAAATGCTATAGCATTTCCTTTGGCATTTCTCGTCAACAATTTAATCCTTGCATATTTTTGCATGAGAACGCTTGTAATATTAAAATTCCAATGTATAAGCCCTAAAATCATTATATTTTTCAATTGGTTCAAAATTTTAGGTTGTAAACTAAGTAAAATAAAGAAATGCTATACGAAATGCTATAGCATTTACTATGGCATTTCTCGTCAACAATTTAATCCTTGCATATTTTTGCATGAGAACGCTTGTAATATTAAAATTCCAATGTATAAGCCCTAAAATCATTATTTTTTCAATTAATTCGAAATTTAAGGTTGTAAAAAATGTAAAATAAAGAAATGCTATAGGATATGCTATAGGATTTCCTATGGCATTTCTCGTCAACAATTTAATCCTTGCATATTTTTGCATGAGAACGTTTGAAATATCATAATTCCAATGTATAAGCCCTAAAATCATTATTTTTTTCAATTGGTTTGAAATTTTAGGTTGTAAACAATGTAAAATAAAGAAATGCTATACAAAATGCTATACATTTCCTATGGCATTTCTCGTCAACAATTTAATCCTTGCATATTTTTGCATGAGAACTCTTGTTATATTCAAATTCCAACGTATAAGCCCTAAAATCATTATTTTTTCAATTGGTTCAAAATTTTAGGTCGTAAACAATATAAATAAAGAAATGCTATAGGAAATGCTATAGCCTTTCCTATGGCATTTCTCGTCAAAAATTTAATCCTTGCATATTTTCGCATGAGAACGCTTGTAATATTAAAATTCCAATGTATAAGCCCTAAAATCATTATTTTTTTCAATTGGTTCAAAATTTTAGGTTGTAAACAAAGTAAAATAAAGAAACGCTATACGAAATGCTATAGCATTTCCTATGGCATTTCTCGTCAACAATTTAATCCTTGCATATTTTTGCATGAGAACGCTTGTAATATCTAAATTCCAATGTATAAGCCCTAAAATCATTATTTTTTTCAATTGGTTCGAAATTTTAGGTTGTAAACAATGTAAAATAAAGAAATGCTATACAAAATGCTATAGCATTTACTATGGCATTTCTCGTCAACAATTTAATCCTTGCATATTTTTGCATGAGAACTCTTGTTATATTCAAAGTCCAACGTATAAGCCCTAAAATCATTATTTTTTCAATTGGTTCAAAATTTTAGGTCGTAAACAATGTAAAATAAAGAAATGCTATAGGAAATGCTATAGCCTTTCCTATGGCATTTCCCGTCAACAATTTAATCCTTGCATATTTTTGCATGAGAACGCTTGTAATATTAAAATTCCAATGTATAAGCCCTAAAATCATTGTTTTTTCAATTGGTTCAAAATTTAAGGTTGTAAAAAATGTAAAATAAAGAAATGCTATAGGAAATGCTATAGGATTTCCTATGGCATTTCTCGTCAACAATTTAATCCTTGCATATTTTTGCATGAGAACGCTTGTAATATTAAAATTCCAATGTATAAGCCCTAAAATCGTTATTTTTTTCAATTGGTTCGAAATTTTAGGTTGTAAACAATGTAAAATAAAGAAATGCTATATAAAATGCTATAGCATTTCCTATGGTATTTCTCGTCAACAATTTAATCCTTGCATATTTTTGCATGAGAACTCTTGTTATATTCAAATTCCAACGTATAAGCCCGAAAATCATTATTTTTTCAATTGGTTCAAAATTGTAGGCCGTAAACAATGTAAAATAAAGAAATGCTATAGGAAATGCTATAGCCTTTCCTATGGCATTTCTCGTCAACAATTTAAGCCTTGCATATTTTTGCATGAGAACGCTTGTAATATTAAAATTCCAATGTATAAGCCCTAAAATCATTATTTTTTCAATTGGTTTGAAATTTAAGGTTGTAAAAAATGTAAAATAAAGAAATGCTATAGGAAATGCTATAGGATTTCCTATGGCATTTCTCGTCAACAATTTAATCCTTGCATATTTTTGCATGAGAACGCTTGAAATATTAAAATTCCAATGTATAAGACCTAAAATCATTATTTTTTTCAATTGGTTCGAAATTTTAGGTTGTAAACAATGTAAAATAAAGAAATGCTATATAAAATGCTATAGCATTTCCTATGGTATTTCTCGTCAACAATTTAATCCTTGCATATTTTTGCATGAAAACTCTTGTTATATTCAAATTCCAACGTATAAGCCCTAAAATCATTATTTTTTCAATTGGTTCAAAATTTTAGGCCGTAAACAATGTAAAATAAAGAAATGCTATAGGAAATGCTATAGCATTTCCTTTGGAATTTCTTGTCAACAGTTTAATCCTTGCATATTTTTGTATGAGAACGCTTGTAATATTAAAATTCCAATGTATAAGCCCTAAAATCATTATTTTTTCAATTGGTTCAAAATTTAAGGTTGTAAAAAATGTAAAATAAAGAAATGCTATAGAAAATGCTCTAGGATTTCCTATGGCATTTCTCTTCAACAATTTAATCCTTGCATATTTTTGCATGAGAACGCTTGTAATATCTAAATTCCAATGTATAAGCCCTAAAATCATTATTTTTTTCAATTGGTTCGAAATTTTAGGTTGTAAACAATGTAAAATAAAGAAATGCTATACAAAATGCTATAGCATTTCCTATGGCATTTCTCGTCAACAATTTAATCCTTGCATATTTTTGCATGAGAACTCTTGTTATATTCAAAGTCCAACGTATAAGCCCTAAAATCATTATTTTTTCGATTGGTTCAAAATTTTAGGTCGTAAACAATGTAAAATAAAGAAATGCTATAGGAAATTCTATAGCCTTTCCTATGGCATTTCTCGTCAACAGTTTAAGCCTTGCATATTTTTGCATAACAACGCTTGTAATATTAAAATTCCAATGTATAAGCCCTAAAATCATTATTTTTTCAATTGGTTTGAAATTTAAGGTTGTAAAAAATGTAAAATAAAGAAATGCTATAGGAAATGCTATAGGAATTCCTATGGCATTTCTTGTCAACAATTTAATCCTTGCATATTTTTGCATGAGAACGCTTGAAATATTAAAATTCCAATGTATAATCCCTAATATCATTATTTTTTTCAATTGGTTCGAAATTTTAGGTTGTAAACAATGTAAAATAAAGAAATGCTATATAAAATGCTATAGCATTTCATATGGCATTTCTAGTCAACAATTTAATCCTTGCATATTTTTGCATGAAAACTCTTGTTATATTCAAATTCCAACGTATAAGCCCTAAAATCATTATTTTTTCAATTGGTTCAAAATTTTAGGCCGTAAACAATGTAAAATAAAGAAATGCTATAGGAAATGCTATAGCATTTCCTATGGAATTTCTCGTCAACAATTTAATCCTTGCATATTTTTGTATGAGAACGCTTGTAATATTAAAATTCCAATGTATAAGCCCTAAAATCATTATTTTTTCAATTGGTTCAAAATTTAAGATTGTAAAAAATGTAAAATAAAGAAATGCTATAGAAAATGCTATAGCATTTCCTATGGCATTTCTCGTCAACAATTTAATCCTTGCATATTTTTGCATGAGAACGCTTGTAATATTAAAATTCCAATGTATAAGCCCTAAGATCATTATTTATTCAATTGGTTCGAAATTTTAGTTCATAAACAATGTAAAATAATGAAATGCTATACGAAATTCTATAGCATTTCCCATGGCAATTCTCGTCAACAATTTAATCCTTTGATATTTTTGCATGAGAACGCTTGTTATATTAAAATTCCAAAATATAAGCCCTAAAATAATAATTTTTTTAATTGGTTCGAAATTTAATCTTGTAAAAAATGTAAAATAAAGAAATGCTATAGGAAATGCTATAGCATTTCCTATGGCATTTCTCGTCAACAATTTAATCCTTGCATATTTTTGCATGAGAACGCTTGTAATATTAATATTCCAATGTATAAGCCCTAAAATCATTATTTTTTTCAATTGGTTCGAAATTTTAGGTTGTAAACAATGTAAAATAAAGAAATGCTATACGAAATGCTATAGCATTTCTATGGCATTTCTCGTCAACAATTTAATCCTTGCATATTTTTGCATGAGAACTATTGTTATATTCAAATTCCAACGTATAAGCCCTAAAATCATTATTTTTTCAATAGGTTCGAAATTTTAGGTCGTAAAAAATGTAAAATAAAGAAATGCTATAACATTACCTATGGCATTTCTCGTCAATAAATTAATCCTTGCATATTTTTGCATGAGAACGCTTGTAATATTAAAATTCCAATGTATAAGCCCTAAAATCATTATTTTTTCAATTGGTTCGAAATTTTAGGTCGTAAACAATGTAAAATAAAGAAATGCTATACGAAATGCTATAGCATTCCCTATGGTATTTCTCGTCAAAAATTTAATCCTAGCATATTTTTGCATGACAACTCTTGTTGTATTCAAATTACAATGTATAAGCCTTAAAATCATTATTTTTTCAATTGGTTCGAAATTTTAGGTCGTAAACAATGTAAAATAAAGATATGCTATATGAAATGCTATAGCATTTTCTATGGCATTTCTCGTCAACAAATTACTCCTTGCATATTTTTGCATGAGAACGCTTGTAATATTAAAATTCCAATGTATAAGCCTTAAAATCATTATTTTTTTCAATTGGTTCGAAATTTAAGGTTGTAAAAAATGTAAAATAAAGAAATGCTATAGGAAATGCTATAGCATTTCTTATGGCATTTCTCGTCAACAATTTAATCCTTGCATATTTTTGCATGAGAACGCTTGTAATATAAAATTCCAATGTATAAGCCCTAAAATCATTATTTTTTCAATTGGTTCTAAATTTTAGGTCGTAAACAATGTAAAATAAAGAAATGCTATACGAAATGCTATAGCATTTCCTATGGCATTTCTCGTCAACAATTTAATCCTTGCATATTTTTGCATGAGAACGCTTGTAATATTAAAATTCCAATGTATAAACCCTAAAATCATTATTTTTTAAATTAGTTCGAAATTTAAGGTTGTAAAAAATGTAAAATAAAGAAATGCTATAGGAAATGCTATAGCGTTTCCTATGGCATTTCTCGTCAACAATTTAATCTTTGCATATTTTTTCATGAGAACGCTTGTAATATAAAATTCCAATGTATAAGCACTAAAATAATTATTTTTTCAATTGGTTTGAAATTTAAGGTTGTAAAAAATGTAAAATAAAGATATGCTATAGGAAATGCTATAGCATTTCCTACGGCATTTCTCGTCAACATTTTAATCCTTGCATCTTTTTGCATGAGAACGCTTGTAATATTAAAATTCCAATGTATAAGCCCTGAAATCATTATTTTTTCAATTGGTTCGAAATTTTAGGTCGTAAACAATGTAAAATAAAGAAATGCTATACTAAATGCTATAGAATTTCCTATGGCAATTCTCGTCTACAATTTAATCCTTGCATATTTTTAGGTCGTAAACAATGTAAAATAAAGAAATTCTATAGGAAATGCTATAGCATTTCCTATGGCATTTCTCGTCAACAAATTAATCCTTGCATATTTTTGCATGAGAACACTTGTAATATTAAAATTCCAATGTATAAGCCCTAAAATCATTATTTTTTTCAATTGGTTCTAAATTTAAGGTTGTAAAAAATGTAAAATAAAGAAATGGTATAGGAAATGCTATAGCATTTCCTATGGCATTTCTCGTCAACAATTTAATCCTTGCATATTTTTGCATGAGAACGCTTGTAATATTAAAATTCCAATGTATAAGCCCTAAAATCATTATTTTTTCCATTGTTTCAAAATTGTAGGTTGTAAACCATGTAAAATAAAGAAATGGTATAACATTTCCAATGCCATTTCTCGTCAACAATTTAATCCTTGCATATTTTTGCATGAGAACGCTTGTAAAATTAAAATTCCAATGTATAAGCCCTAAAATCATTTTTTTTTCAATTTGTTCGAAATTTAAGGTTGTAAAAAATGGAATATAAAGAAATGCTATAGGAAATTCTATAGCATCCCCTATGGCATTTATCCTCAACAATTTAATCCTTGCATATTTTTGCATGAGGACTCTTGTTATATTCAAATTCCAATGTATAAGCCCTAAAATCATTATTTTTTCAATTGGTTCGAAATTTTAGGTCGTAAACAATGTAAAATAAAGAAATGCTATAGGAATTGCTATAGCATTTCCTATGACATTTCTCGTCAACAAATTAATCCTTGCATATTTTTGCATGAGAACGCTTGTAATATTAAAATTCCAATGTATAAGCCCTAAAATCATTATTTTTTCAATTGGTTCGAAATTTAAGGTCGTAAACAATGTAAAATAAAGAAATGCTATAGGAAATACTATAACATTTCCTATGGCATTTCTCGTCAACAATTTAATCCTTGCATATTTTTGCATGAGAACGCTAGTAATAATAAAATTCCAATGTATAAGCCCTAAAATCATTATTTTTTCAATTGGTTCGAAATTTAAGGTTGTAATAAATGTAAAATAAAGAAATGTTATACGAAATGCTATAGCATTTCCTATGGCATTTCTCGTCAACAATTTAATCCTTGCATATTTTTGCATGAGGACTCTTGTTATATTCAAATTCCAATGTATAAGCCCTAAAATCATTATTTTTTCAATTGGTTCGAAATTTTAGGTCGTAAACAATGTAAAATAAAGAAATGCTATAGGAAATGCTATAGCATTTCCTATGGCATTTCACGTTAACAATTTAATCCTTGCATATTTTTGCTTGAGAACGCTTGTATAAGCCCTAAAATCATTATTTTTTCAATTGGTTTGAAATTTTAGGTTGTAAAAAATGTAAAATAAAGAAATGCTATACGAAATGCTATAGCATTTCCAATGACATTTCTCGTCAACAATTTAATCCTTGCATATTTTTGCATAAGAACGCTTGTAAAATCAAAATTCCAATGTATAAGCCCTAAAATCATTTTTTTTTCAATTTGTTCGAAATTTAAGGTTGTAAAAAATGTAGAATAAAGAAATGGTATAGGAAATTCTAGAGCATTTCCTATGGCATTTCTCGTCAAGAATTTAATCCTTGCATATTTTTGCATGAGAAATATTGTTATATTCAAATTCCAATGTATAAACCCTAAGATCATAATTTTTTCAATTGGTTCGAACTTTGAGGTCGTAAACAATGTAAAATAAAGAAATGCTATAGGAAATGCTATATAGCATTTCCTATGGCATTTCTTGTTAATAATTTAATCCTTGCATATTTTTGCATGAGAACGCTTGTAATATTAAAATTACAATGTATAAGCCCTAAAATCATTAGTTTTTCAATTGGTTCCAAATTTAAGGTTGTAAAAAATGTAAAATAAAGAAATGCTATAGGAAATGCTATAGCATTTCCTATGGCATTTCGCGTCAACAATTTAATCCTTGCATATCTTTGCATGAGAAATGTTGTTATATTCAAATTCCAATGTATAAACCCTAAGATCATTATTTTTTCAATTGGTTCGATTTTTTAGGTTGTAAACAATGTAAAATAAAGAAATGCTATAGGAAATGCTATAGCATTTCCTATGGCATTTCTCGTCAACAATTTAATCCTTGCATAGTTTTGCATGAGAACTCTTGTTATATTCAAATTCCAATGTATAAGCCCTAAAATCATTATTTTTTCAATTGGTTCAAAATTTTAGGTCGTAAACAATGTAAAATAAAGAAAAGCTATACGAAATGCTATAGCATTTCCTATGGAATTTCTCGTCAACAATTTAACCCTTGAATATTTTTGCATCAGAATGCTTGTAATATTAAAATTCCAATGTATAAGCCCAAAAATCATTATTTTTTCAATTGCTTCGAAATTTTAGGTTGTAAAGAATGTAAAATAAAGAAATGCTACAGCATTTCTTATGGAATTTCTCGTCAACAATTTAATCCTTGCATATTTTTGCACGAGAACACTTGTTATATTCAAATTCCAATGTATAAGCCCTAAAAGTATTATTTTTTCAATTGGTTTCAAATTTTAGGTTGTAAACAATGTAAAATAAAGAAATGCTATAGGAAATGCTATAGCATTGCTTATGGAATTTCTCGTCAACAATTTAATCCTTGCATATTTTTGCATGAGAATTCTTGTTATAATCAAATTCCAATGTATAAGCTCTAAAATCATTATTTTTTCAATTGGTTTGAAATTTTAGGTTGTAAACAATGTAAAATAAAGAAATGCGATAAGAAATGCTATATCATTTCCTATGGCATTTCTCGTCAACAATTTAATCCTTGCATATTTTTGCATGAGAACGCTTGTAATATTAAAATTCCAATGTATAAGCCCTAGAATCATTATTTTTTCAATTGGTTTGAAATTTTAGGTTGTAAAAAATGTAAAATAAAGAAATGCTGTAGGAAATGCTACAGCATTTCCATTGCATTTCTCGTCAAAAATTTAATCCTTGCATATTTTTGCATGAGAATGCTTGTAATATTAAAATTCCAATGTTTAAGCCCTAAAATCATTATTTTTTCAGTTGGTTCGATATTTGAGGTCAGAAACAATGTAAAATAAAGAAACGCTATAAAATTTCCTATGGCATTTGTTGTCAACAATTTAATCCTTGCATATTTTTGCATGAGAACGCTTGTAATATTGAAATTCCAACGTATAAGCCCTAGAATCATTATTTTTTCAATTGGTTCGAAATTTTAGGTTGTAAACAATGTAAAATAAAGAAATGCTATAGCATTTCCAATGAAATTTCTCGTCAACAATTTAATCCTTGCATATTTTTGCATGAGAACTCTTGTTATATTCAAATTCCAATGTATAAGCCCTAAAATCATTATTTTTTCAATTGGTTCAAAATTTTAGGTCGTAAACAATGTAAAATAAAGAAAAGCTATACGAAATGCTATAGCATTTCCTATGGAATTTCTCGTCAACAATTTAACCCTTGAATATTTTTGCATCAGAATGCTTGTAATATTAAAATTCCAATGTATAAGCCCAAAAATCATTATTTTTTCAATTGCTTCGAAATTTTAGGTTGTAAAGAATGTAAAATAAAGAAATGCTACAGCATTTCTTATGGAATTTCTCGTCAACAATTTAATCCTTGCATATTTTTGCACGAGAACACTTGTTATATTCAAATTCCAATGTATAAGCCCTAAAAGTATTATTTTTTCAATTGGTTTCAAATTTTAGGTTGTAAACAATGTAAAATAAAGAAATGCTATAGGAAATGCTATAGCATTGCTTATGGAATTTCTCGTCAACAATTTAATCCTTGCATATTTTTGCATGAGAATTCTTGTTATAATCAAATTCCAATGTATAAGCTCTAAAATCATTATTTTTTCAATTGGTTTGAAATTTTAGGTTGTAAACAATGTAAAATAAAGAAATGCGATAAGAAATGCTATATCATTTCCTATGGCATTTCTCGTCAACAATTTAATCCTTGCATATTTTTGCATGAGAACGCTTGTAATATTAAAATTCCAATGTATAAGCCCTAGAATCATTATTTTTTCAATTGGTTTGAAATTTTAGGTTGTAAAAAATGTAAAATAAAGAAATGCTGTAGGAAATGCTACAGCATTTCCATTGCATTTCTCGTCAAAAATTTAATCCTTGCATATTTTTGCATGAGAATGCTTGTAATATTAAAATTCCAATGTTTAAGCCCTAAAATCATTATTTTTTCAGTTGGTTCGATATTTGAGGTCAGAAACAATGTAAAATAAAGAAACGCTATAAAATTTCCTATGGCATTTGTTGTCAACAATTTAATCCTTGCATATTTTTGCATGAGAACGCTTGTAATATTGAAATTCCAACGTATAAGCCCTAGAATCATTATTTTTTCAATTGGTTCGAAATTTTAGGTTGTAAACAATGTAAAATAAAGAAATGCTATAGCATTTCCAATGAAATTTCTCGTCAACAATTTAATCCTTGCATATTTTTGCACGACAACAATTGTAATATTCAAATTCCAATGTATAAGCCCTAAAATTATTATTTTTACAATTGGTTCAAAATTTTAGGTTGTAAACAATGTAAAATAAAGAAATTCTATAGGAAATGCTATAGCATTTCCTATTGCATTTCTCGTCAACAATTTAACTCATGCATATTTTTGCATGAGAACTCTTGTTATATTCAAATTCCAATGTATAAGCCCTAAAAACATTATTTTTTCAATTGGTTCTAAATTTTAGGTCGTAAACAATGTATAATAAAGAAATGCAATAGGAAATGCTATTGCATTTCCTATGGCATTTCTCGTCAACAATTTAATCCTTGCATATTTTTGCATAAGCACGCTTGTAATATTATAGTTCCAATGTATTAGCCTTAAAATCAATTTTTTTTTCAATTGGTTTAAAATTTTAGGTTGTAAACAATGTTAAAATAAAGAAATGCTATAGGAAATGCTATAGCATTTCCTATGGCATTTCTCGTCAACAGTTTAATCCATGCATATTTTTGCATGAGAACTCTTGTTATATTCAAATTCCAATGTATAAGCCCTAAAACCATTATTTTTTCAATTGGTTCGAAATTTTATGTTGTAAACAATGTAAAATAAAGAAATGCTATAGGAAATGCTATAGAATTTCCTATGGCATTTCTCATCAACAATTTAATCCTTGCATATTTTTGCATGAGAACGCTTCTAATATTAAAATTCCAATTTATACACCCGAAAATCATTATTTTTTCAATTGGTTTCAAATTTTAGGTTGTAAACAATGTAAAATAAAGAAATGCTATAGGAAATGCTATAGCATTGCTTATGGAATTTCTCGTCAACAATTTAATCCTTGCATATTTTTGCATGAGAACTCTTGTTATATTCAAATTCCAACGTATAAGCCCTAAAATCATTATTTTTTTCAATTGGTTTGAAATTTTAGGTTGTAAACAATGTAAAATAAAGAAATGCTATACAAAATGCTATAGCATTTCCTATGGCATTTTTCGTCAACAATTTAATCCTTGCATATTTTTGCATGAGAACTCTTGTTATATTCAAATTCCAATGTATAAGCCCTAAAACCATTATTTTTTCAATTGGTTCGAAATTTTATGTTGTAAACAATGTAAAATAAAGAAATGCTATAGGAAATGCTATAGAATTTCCTATGGCATTTCTCATCAACAATTTAATCCTTGCATATTTTTTGCATGAGAACGCTTCTAATATTAAAATTCCAATTTATACACCCGAAAATCATTATTTTTTCAATTGGTTTCAAATTTTAGGTTGTAAACAATGTAAAATAAAGAAATGCTATAGGAAATGCTATAGCATTGCTTATGGAATTTCTCGTCAACAATTTAATCCTTGCATATTTTTGCATGAGAACTCTTGTTATATTCAAATTCCAACGTATAAGCCCTAAAATCATTATTTTTTCAATTGGTTTGAAATTTTAGGTTGTAAACAATGTAAAATAAAGAAATGCTATACAAAATGCTATAGCATTTCCTATGGCATTTTTCGTCAACAATTTAATCCTTGCATATTTTTGCATGAGAACGCTTGTAATATTAAAATTCCAATGTATAAGCCCTAAAATCATTATTTTTTCAATTGGTTAAAAATTTTAGGTTGTAAACAATGTAAAATGAAGAAATGCTATACGAATTGCTATAGCATTTCCTATGGCATTTCTCGTCAACAATTTAATCCTTGCATATTTTTGCATGATAACGCTTGTAATATTAAAACTCCAATGTATAAGCCCTAAAATCATTATTTTTTCAATTGGTTCGAAATTTAAGGTTTTAAAAAATGTAAAATAAAGAAATGTTATGGCATTTCTCGTCAACAATTTAATCCTTGCATATTTTTGCATGAGAACTCTTGTTATATTCAAATTCCAATGAATAAGCCCTAAAATCATTATTTTTTCAATTGGTTCGAAATTTTAGGTCGTAAACAATGAAAAATAATGAAATGCTATACGAAATGTTATAGCATTTCCTATGGCATTTCTCGTCAACAATTTAATTCTTTCATATTTTTGCATGAGAACTCTTGTTATATTCAAATTCCAATGTATAAGCCCTAAAATCTTATTTATTCAATTGGTTCGAAATTTTAGGTCGTAAACAATGAAAAATAAAGAAATGCTATAGGAAATGCTATAGCATTTCTATGGCATTTCTCGTCAACAATTTAATCCCTGCATATTTTTGCATGAGAACTCTTGTTATATTCAAATTCCAATGTATAAGCCCTAAAACCATTATTTTTTCAATTGGTTCGAAATTTTAGGTTGTAAACAATGTAAAATATAGAAATGTTATACGAAATGCTATAGCATTTCCTATGGCATTTCTCGTCAACAATTTAATCCTTGCATATTTTTTGCATGAGAACTCTTGTTATATTCAAATTCCAATGTATAAGCCCTAAAATCATTATTTTTTCAATTGGTTCAAAATTTTAGGTCGTAAACAATGAAAAATAAGAAATGCTATAGCATTTCCTATGGCATTTCTCGTCAACAATTTAATCCTTGCATATTTTTGAATGAGAACGCTTGTAATATTAAAATTCCAATGTATAAGCCCTAAAATAATTTTTTTTTATTGGTTCGAAATTTATGGTTGTAAAAATGTAAAATAAAGAAATGCTATAGGAAATGCTATAGCATTTCGTATGGCATTTCTCGTCAACAATTTAATCCTTGCGAATTTTTGCATGAGAACTCTTGTTATATTCAAATTCCAATGAATAAGCCCTAATATCATTTTTTTTATATTGGTTTGAAATTTTAGGTCAAAAACAATGTAAAATAAAGAAATGCTATAGGAAATGGAATAGCATTTCCTATGGCATTTCTCGTCAACAATTTAATCCTTGCATATTTTTGCATGAGAACGCTTGTAATATTAAAATTCCAATGTATAAGCCCTAAAATCGTTATTTTTTCAATTGGTTGGATATTTAAGGTTGTAAAAAATGTAAAATAATGAAATGCTATAGGAAATGCTATAGCATTTCCTATGGTATTTCTCGTCAACAATTTAATCCTTGCATATTTTTGCATGAGAACTCTTGTTATATTCAAATTCCAATGTATAAGCCTTTAAAATCATTATTTTTTCAATTGGTTCGAAATTTTAGGTCGTAAACAATGTAAAATAAAGAAATGCTATAGGAAATGGTATGGAATTTCTTATGGCATTTCTCGTCAACAATTTAATCATTGCATATTTTTGCATGAGAATACTTGTAATATTAAAATTCCAATGTATAAGCCCTAAAATCATTATTTTTTCAATTGTCTCAAAATTTAAGGTTGTAAAAAATGTAAAATAAAGATATGCTATAGGAAATGCTAGCATTTCCTATGGCATTTCTCGTCAACAATTTAATCCTTGCATATTTTTGCATGAGAACGCTTGTAATATTAAAATTCTAATGTATGAGCCCTAAAATCATTATTTTTTCAATTGGTTCGAAATTTTAGGTTGTAAACAATGTAATATAAAGAAATGCTATAGGAAATGCTATGGAATTTCTCGTTTACAATTTAATCCTTGCATATTTTTTCATGAGAACTTTTGTTATATTCAAATTCCAATGTATAAGCCCTAATATCATTATTTTTTCAATTGGTTAAAAATTTTAGGTCGTAAACAATGTAAAATAAAGAAATGCTATATGGAATGCTATGGAATTTCTCGTTAACAATTTTTACCTTGCATATTTTTGCTTGAGAACTCTTGTTATATTCAAATTTCAATGTATAAACCCAAATATCATTATTTTTTCAATTGGTTCAAAATTTTAGGTCGTAAACAATGTAAAATAAAGAAATGCTATAGGAAATGCTAGCTTTTTCTATGGCATTTCTCATCAACAATTTAATCCTTGCATAATTTTGCATGAGAACAATTGAAATATTAAAAGTCCAATGTAGAAGCCCTAAAATCTTTTTTTTTTTAATTGGTTCGAAATTTTAGGTTGTAAACAATGTAAAATAAAGAAATGCTATACGAAATGCTATAGCATTTCCTATGGCATTTCTCGTTAACAATTTAATCCTCGCATATTTTTGCATGAGAACTCTTGTTATATTCAAATTCCAATGTATAAGCCCTAAAATCATTATTTTTTCAATTGGTTAGAAATTTTAGGTCGTAAGCAATATAAAATAAAGAAATGCTATATAGCATTTCCTATGGCATTTCTCGTCAACAATTTAATCCTTGCATATTTTTGCATGAGAACGCTTGTAATATTAAAATTTAAATGTATGAGCCCTAAAATCGTTATTTTTTCAATTGGTTCCGAAATTTAAGGTTGTAAAAAATGTAAAATGAAGAAATGCTATAGCAAATGCTATAGCATTTCCTATGGCATTTCTCGTCAACAATTTAATCCTTGCATATTTTTGCATGAGAACTATTGTTATATTAAAATTCCAATGTATAAGCACTAAAATCATTATTTTTTCAATTGGTTCAAAATTTTAGGTCGTAAACAATGTAAAAGAAAGAAATGCTATAGGAAATGGTATAGCATTTCCTATGGCATTTCTCGTCATCAATTTAATCATTGCATATTTTTGCACGAGAACACTTGTAATATTAAAATTCCAATGTATAAGCCCTAAAATCATTATTTTTTCAATTGTCTCAAAATTTAAGGTTGTAAAAATTGTAAAATAAAGATATGCTATAGGAAATGCTAGCATTTCCTATGGCGTTTCTCGTCAACAATTTAATCGTTGCTTATTTTTGCATGAGAACGCTTGTAATATTAAAATTCTAATGTATGAGCCCTAAAATCATTATTTTTTCAACTGGTTCGAAATTTTAGGTTGTAAACAATGTAATATAAAGAAATGCTATAGGAAATGCTATGGAATTTCTCGTTTACAATTTAATCCTTGCAAATTTTTTCATGAGAACTCTTGTTATATTCAAATTCCAATGTATAAGCCCTAATATCATTATTTTTTCAATTGGTTCAAAATTTTAGGTCTTAAACAATGTAAAATAAAGAAATGCTATACGAATTGCTATAGCATTTCCTATGGCATTTCTCGTCAACAATTTAATCCTTGCATATTTTTGCATGATAACGCTTGTAATATTAAAACTCCAATGTATAAGCCCTAAAATCATTATTTTTTCAATTGGTTCGAAATTTTAGGTCGTAAACAATGAAAAATAATGAAATGCTATACGAAATGCTATAGCATTTCCTATGGCATTTCTCGTTAACAATTTAATTCTTTCATATTTTTGCATGAGAACTCTTGTTATATTCAAATTCCAATGTATAAGCCCTAAAATCTTATTTATTCAATTGGTTCGAAATTTTAAGTCGTAAACAGTGAAAAATAAAGAAATGCTATAGGAAATGCTATAGCATTTCTATGTCATTCTCGTCAACAATTTAATCCTTGCATATTTTTGCATGAGAACTCTTGTTATATTCAAATTCCAATGTATAAGCCCTAAAACCATTATTTTTTCAATTGTTCAAAATTTTAGGTTGTAAACAATGTAAAATAAAGAAATGTTATACGAAATGCTATAGCATTTCCTATGGCATTTCTCGTCAACAATTTAATCCTTGCATATTTTTGCATGAGAACTCTTGTTATATTCAAATTCCAATGAATAAGCCCTAAAATCATTATTTTTTCAATTGGTTCAAAATTTTAGGTCGTAAACAATGAAAAATAAAGAAATGCTATAGCATTTCCTATGGCATTTCTTGTCAACAATTTAATCCTTGCAAGTTTTTGCATGAGAACTCTTGTTATATTAAAATTCCAATGAATAAGCCCTAATATCATTATTTTTTCAATTGGTTCGAAGTTTTAGGTCAAAAACAATGTAAAATAAAGAAATGCTATAGGAAATGGAATAGCATTTCCAATGGCATTTCTCGTCAACAATTTAATCCTTGCATATTTTTGCATGAGAACGCTTGTAATATTAAAATTCCAATGTATAAGCCCTAAAATCGTTATTTTTTCAATTGGTTGGATATTTAAGGTTGTAAAAAATGTAAAATAATGAAATGCTATAGGAAATGCTATAACATTTCCTATGGTATTTCTCGTCAACAATATAATCCTTGCATATTTTTGCATGAGAACTCTTATTATATTCAAATTCCAATGTATAAGCCTTTAAAATCATTATTTTTTCAATTGGTTCGAAATTTTAGGTCGTAAACAATGTAAAATAAAGAAATGCTATAGGAAATGGTATAGCATTTCCTATGGCATTTCTCGTCAACAATTTAATCCTTGCATATTTTTGCATGAGAACTCTTGTTATATTCAAATTCCAATTTATAAGCCCTAAAATCATTATTTTTTCAATTGGTTTGAAATTTTAGGTTGTAAACAATGTAAAATAAAGAAATGCTATATGAAATGCTATGGAATTTCTCGTTAACAATTTTTACCTTGCATATTTTTGCATGAGAACTCTTGTTATATTCAAATTCCAATGTATAAACCCTAATATCATTATTTTTTAGATTGGTTCAAAATTTTAAGTCGTAAACAATGTAAAATAAAGAAATGCTATAGGAAATGCTAGCATTTCCTATGGCATTTCTCGTCAACAATTTAATCCTTGCATAATTTTGCATGAGAACGATTGAAATATTAAAAGTCCAATGTATAAGCCCTAAAATCATTTTTTTTCAATTGGTTCAAAATTTTAGGTTGTAAACAATGTAAAATAAAGAAATGCTATATGAAATGCTATGGAATTTCTCGTTAACAATTTTTACCTTGCATATTTTTGCATGAGAACTCTTGTTATATTCAAATTCCAATGTATAAACCCTAATATCATTATTTTTTCAATTGGTTCAAAATTTTAGGTCGTAAACAATGTAAAATAAAGAAATGATATAGGAAATGCTAGCATTTCCTATGGCATTTCTCGTCAACAATTTAATCCTTGCATAATTTTGCGTGAAAACGATTGAAATATTAAAAGTCCAATGTATAAGCCCTAAAATCATTTTTTTTTTTCAATTGGTTCGAAATTTTAGGTTGTAAACAATGTAAAATAAAGAAATGCTATTCGAAATGCTATAGCATTTCCTATGGCATTTCTCGTCAACAATTTAATCCTTGCATATTTTTGCATGAGAACTCTTGTTATATTCAAATTCCAATGTATAAGCCCTAAAATCATTAATTTTTAAATTGGTTAGAAATTTTAGGTCGTAACCAATGTAAAATAAAGAAATGCTATATAGCATTTCCTATGACATTTCTCATCAACAATTTAATCCTTGCATATTTTTGCATGAGAACGCTTGTAATATTAAAATTCTAATGTATGAGCCCTAAAATCGTTATTTTTTCAATTGGTTCCGAAATTTAAGGTTGTAAAAAATGTAAAATAAAGAAATGCTATAGGAAATGCTATAGCATTTCATATGGCATTTCTCGTCAACAATTTAATCCTTGCATATTTTTGCATGAGAACTCTTGTTATATTAAAATTCCAATGTATAAGCACTAAAATCATTATTTTTTCAATTGGTTCAAAATTTTAGGTCGTAAATAATGAAAAATAAAGAAATGCTATAGCATTTCCTATGGCCTTTCTCGTCAACAATTTAATCCTTGCATATTTTTGCATGAACGCTTGTAATATTAAAATTCCAATGTAATTGCCCTAAAATCATTATTTTTTCAATTGGTTCGAAATTTAAGGTTGTAAAAAATGTAAAATAAAGATATGCTATAGGAAATGCTATAGCATTTCCTATGGCATTTCTCGTCAACAATTTAATCCTTGCATTTTTTTGCATGAGAACTCTTGTTATATTCAAATTCCAATGTATAAGCCCTAAAATCATTATTTTTTCAATTGGTTTGAAATTTTAGGTCGTAAACAATGTAAAATAAAGAAATGCTATAGGAAATACATTTCCTATGGCATTTCTTGTCAACAATTTAATCCTTGCATATTTTATCATGAGAACGCTTGTAATATTTAAATTCCAATATATAAGCCCTAAAATCATTATTTTTTCAATTGGTTCGAAATATAAGGTTGTAAAAAATTTAAAATAAAGAAATGCTATAAGAAAAACTATAGCATTTCTCGTCAACATATTAATCCTTGCATATTTTTGCATGAGAACGCTTGTAATATTAAAATTCCAATGTATAAGCCCTAAAATTGTTATTTTTTTTATTGGTTCGAAATTTAAGGTTGTAAAAAATGTAAAATAAAGAAATGCTATAGGAAATGCTATAGCATTTCGTATGGCATTTCTCGTCAACAATTTAATCCTTGCATATTTTTGCATGAAAACTCTTGTTATATTCAAATTCCAATGAATAAGCCCTAAAATCATTATTTTTTCAATTGGTTCGAAATTTTAGGTCGTAAACAATGAAAAATAATGAAATGCTATACGAAATGCTATAGCATTTCCTATGGCATTTCTCGTTAACAATTTAATTCTTTCATATTTTTGCATGAGAACTCTTGTTATATTCAAATTCCAATGTATAAGCCCTAAAATCTTATTTATTCAATTGGTTCGAAATTTTAAGTCGTAAACAGTGAAAAATAAAGAAATGCTATAGGAAATGCTATAGCATTTCTATGTCATTTCTCGTCAACAATTTAATCCTTGCATATTTTTGCATGAGAACTCTTGTTATATTCAAATTCCAATGTATAAGCCCTAAAACCATTATTTTTTCAATTGGTTCAAAATTTTAGGTTGTAAACAATGTAAAACAAAGAAATGTTATACGAAATGCTATAGCATTTCCTATGGCATTTCTCGTCAACAATTTAATCCTTGCATATTTTTGCATGAGAACTCTTGTTATATTCAAATTCCAATGAATAAGCCCTAAAATCATTATTTTTTCAATTGGTTCAAAATTTTAGGTCGTAAACAATGAAAAATAAAGAAATGCTATAGCATTTCCTATGGCATTTCTTGTCAACAATTTAATCCTTGCAAGTTTTTGCATGAGAACTCTTGTTATATTAAAATTCCAATGAATAAGCCCTAATATCATTATTTTTTCAATTGGTTCGAAGTTTTAGGTCAAAAAACAATGTAAAATAAAGAAATGCTATAGGAAATGGAATAGCATTTCCAATGGCATTTCTCGTCAACAATTTAATCCTTGCATATTTTTGCATGAGAACGCTTGTAATATTAAAATTCCAATGTATAAGCCCTAAAATCGTTATTTTTTCAATTGGTTGGATATTTAAGGTTGTAAAAAATGTAAAATAATGAAATGCTATAGGAAATGCTATAACATTTCCTATGGTATTTCTCGTCAACAATATAATCCTTGCATATTTTTGCATGAGAACTCTTATTATATTCAAATTCCAATGTATAAGCCTTTAAAATCATTATTTTTTCAATTGGTTCGAAATTTTAGGTCGTAAACAATGTAAAATAAAGAAATGCTATAGGAAATGGTATAGCATTTCCTATGGCATTTCTCGTCAACAATTTAATCCTTGCATATTTTTGCATGAGAACTCTTGTTATATTCAAATTCCAATTTATAAGCCCTAAAATCATTATTTTTTCAATTGGTTTGAAATTTTAGGTTGTAAACAATGTAAAATAAAGAAATGCTATATGAAATGCTATGGAATTTCTCGTTAACAATTTTTACCTTGCATATTTTTGCATGAGAACTCTTGTTATATTCAAATTCCAATGTATAAACCCTAATATCATTATTTTTTAGATTGGTTCAAAATTTTAAGTCGTAAACAATGTAAAATAAAGAAATGCTATAGGAAATGCTAGCATTTCCTATGGCATTTCTCGTCAACAATTTAATCCTTGCATAATTTTGCATGAGAACGATTGAAATATTAAAAGTCCAATGTATAAGCCCTAAAATCATTTTTTTTCAATTGGTTCAAAATTTTAGGTTGTAAACAATGTAAAATAAAGAAATGCTATATGAAATGCTATGGAATTTCTCGTTAACAATTTTTACCTTGCATATTTTTGCATGAGAACTCTTGTTATATTCAAATTCCAATGTATAAACCCTAATATCATTATTTTTTCAATTGGTTCAAAATTTTAGGTCGTAAACAATGTAAAATAAAGAAATGATATAGGAAATGCTAGCATTTCCTATGGCATTTCTCGTCAACAATTTAATCCTTGCATAATTTTGCGTGAAAACGATTGAAATATTAAAAGTCCAATGTATAAGCCCTAAAATCATTTTTTTTTTCAATTGGTTCGAAATTTTAGGTTGTAAACAATGTAAAATAAAGAAATGCTATTCGAAATGCTATAGCATTTCCTATGGCATTTCTCGTCAACAATTTAATCCTTGCATATTTTTGCATGAGAACTCTTGTTATATTCAAATTCCAATGTATAAGCCCTAAAATCATTAATTTTTAAATTGGTTAGAAATTTTAGGTCGTAACCAATGTAAAATAAAGAAATGCTATATAGCATTTCCTATGACATTTCTCATCAACAATTTAATCCTTGCATATTTTTGCATGAGAACGCTTGTAATATTAAAATTCTAATGTATGAGCCCTAAAATCGTTATTTTTTCAATTGGTTCCGAAATTTAAGGTTGTAAAAAATGTAAAATAAAGAAATGCTATAGGAAATGCTATAGCATTTCATATGGCATTTCTCGTCAACAATTTAATCCTTGCATATTTTTGCATGAGAACTCTTGTTATATTAAAATTCCAATGTATAAGCACTAAAATCATTATTTTTTCAATTGGTTCAAAATTTTAGGTCGTAAATAATGAAAAATAAAGAAATGCTATAGCATTTCCTATGGCCTTTCTCGTCAACAATTTAATCCTTGCATATTTTTGCATGAACGCTTGTAATATTAAAATTCCAATGTAATTGCCCTAAAATCATTATTTTTTCAATTGGTTCGAAATTTAAGGTTGTAAAAAATGTAAAATAAAGATATGCTATAGGAAATGCTATAGCATTTCCTATGGCATTTCTCGTCAACAATTTAATCCTTGCATTTTTTTGCATGAGAACTCTTGTTATATTCAAATTCCAATGTATAAGCCCTAAAATTATTATTTTTTCAATTGGTTTGAAATTTTAGGTCGTAAACAATGTAAAATAAAGAAATGCTATAGGAAATACATTTCCTATGGCATTTCTTGTCAACAATTTAATCCTTGCATATTTTATCATGAGAACGCTTGTAATATTTAAATTCCAATATATAAGCCCTAAAATCATTATTTTTTCAATTGGTTCGAAATATAAGGTTGTAAAAAATTTAAAATAAAGAAATGCTATAAGAAAAACTATAGCATTTCTCGTCAACATATTAATCCTTGCATATTTTTGCATGAGAACGCTTGTAATATTAAAATTCCAATGTATAAGCCCTAAAATTGTTATTTTTTTTATTGGTTCGAAATTTAAGGTTGTAAAAAATGTAAAATAAAGAAATGCTATAGGAAATGCTATAGCATTTCGTATGGCATTTCTCGTCAACAATTTAATCCTTGCATATTTTTGCATGAAAACTCTTGTTATATTCAAATTCCAATGAATAAGCCCTAAAATCATTATTTTTTCAATTGGTTCGAAATTTTAGGTCGTAAACAATGTAAAATAAAGAAATGCTATAGGAAATGGAATAGTATTTCCTATGGCATTTCTCGTCAACAATTTAATCCTTGCGTATTTTTGCATGAGAACGCTTGTAATATTAAAATTCCAATGTATAAGCCCTAAAATCGTTATTTTTTCAATTGGTCTGATATTTAAGGTTGTAAAAAATGTAAAATAATGAAATGCTATAGGAAATGCTATAGCATTTCCTATGGCATTTCTCGTCAACAATTTAATCCTTGCATATTTTTGCATGAGAACTCTTGTTATATTCAAATTCCAATGTATAAGCCTTTAAAATCATTATTTTTTCAATTGGTTCGAAATTTTAGGTCGTAAACAATGTAAAATAAAGAAATGCTATAGGAAATGGTATAGCATTTCCTATGGTATTTCTCGTCAACAATTTAATCCTTGCATATTTTTGCGTGAGAACTCTTGTTATATTAAAATTCCAATGTATAAGCACTAAAATCATTATTTTTTCAATTGGTTCAAAATTTTAGGTCGTAAACAATGTAAAATAAAGAAATGCTATAGGAAATGGTATAGCATTTCCTATGGCATTTCTCGTCATCAATTTAATCATTGCATATTTTTGCATGTGAACACTTGTAATATTAAAATTCCAATGTATAAGCCCTAAAATCATTATTTTTTCAATTGTCTAAAAATTTAAGGTTGTAAAAAATGTAAAATAAAGATATGCTATAGGAAATGCTAGCATTTTCTATGGCGTTTCTCGTCAACAATTTAATCCTTGCATATTTTTGCATGAGAACGCTTGTAATATTAAAATTCTAATGTATGAGCCCTAAAATCATTATTTTTTCAATTGGTTCGAAATTTTAGGTTGTAAACAATGTAATATAAAGAAATGCTATAGGAAATGCTATGGAATTTGTCGTTTACAATTTAATCCTTGCATATTTTTTCATGAGTACTCTTGTTATATTCAAATTCCAATGTATAAGCCTTAATATCATTATTTTTTCAATTGGTTAAAAATTTTAGGTCGTAAACAATGTAAAATAAAGAAATGCTATAGGAAATGCTAAAAGCATTTCCTATGGCATTTCTCGTCAACAATTTAATCCTTGCATAATTTTGCATGAGAACGATTGAAATATTAAAAGTCCAATGTATAAGCCCTAAAATAATTTTTTTTTTCAATTGGTTCGAAATTTCAGGTTGTAAACAATGTAAAATAAAGAAATGCTATGCGAAATGCTATAGCATTTCCTATGGCATTTCTCGTCAACAATTTAATCCTTGCATATTTTTGCATGAGAACTCTTGTTATATTCAAATTCCAATGTATAAGCCCTAAAATCATTATTTTTTCAATTGGTTAGAAATTTAAGGTCGTAAGCAATGTAAAATAAAGAAATGCTATAGGAAATGCTATAGCATTTCCTATGTAATTTCTCGTCAACAATTTAATCCTTGCATATTTTTGCATGATAACGCTTGTAATGTTAAAAATCTAACGTATGAGCCCTAAAATAATTATTTTTTTAATTGGTTCAAAATTTAAGGTTGTAAAAAATGTAAAATAAAGATATGCTTTAGGAAATGCTATAACATTTCCTATGGCATTTCTCGTCAACAATTTAATCCATGCATATTTTTGCATGAGAACGCTTGTAATATTAAAATTCCAATGTATAAGCCCTAAAATCATTATTTTTTCAATTGGTTCGAAATTTTAGGATGTAAACAATGTAAAATAAAGAAATGCTATACAAAATGCTATAGCATTTCTTATGGCATTTCTCGTCAACAATTTAATCCTTGCATATTTTTGCATGAGAACGCTTGTAATATTAAAATTCCAATGTATAAGCCATAAAATCATTATTTTTTCAATTGGTTCGAAACTTTAGGTTGTAAACAATGTAAAATAAAGAAATTTTATACGAAATGCTATAGCATTTCCTATGGCATTTCTCGTCAACAATTTAATCCTTGCATATTTTTGCATGAGAACTCTTGGTATATTCAAATTCCAATGTATAAGCCCTAAAATCATTATTTTTTCAATTGGTTCGAAATTATAGGTCGTAAACAATGAAAAATAAAGAAATTCTATAGCATTTCCTATAGCATTTCTCGTCAACAATTTAATCCTTGCATATTTTTGCATGAGAACGCTTGTAATATTAAAAACCCAATGTATAAGCCCTAAAATCATTATTTTTTCAATTGGTTCAAATTTAAGGTTGTAAAAAAATGTAAAATAAAGATATGCTATAGGAAATGCTATAGCATTTCCTATGGCATTTCTCGTCAACAATTTAATCCTTGCATATTTTTTCATGAGAACGCTTGTAAAATTAAAATTCAAATCTATAAACCCTAAAATCATTATTTTTTCAATTGGTTCGAAATTTTAGGTTGTAAACAATGTAAAATAGAGAAATGCTATACGAAATGCTATAGCATTTCTTATGGCATTTCTCGTCAACAATTTAATCCTTGCATTTTTTTGCATGAGAACGCTTGTAATATTAAAATTCCAATGTATAAGCCATAAAATCATTATTTTTTCAATTGGTTCGAAATTTTAGGTTGTAAACAATGTAAAATAAAGAAATGTTATACGAAATGCTATAGCATTTCCTATGGCATTTCTCGTCAACAATTTAATCCTTGCATATTTTTGCATGAGAACTCTTGTTATATTAAAATTCCAATGTATTAGCCCTAAAATCATTATTTTTTCAATTGGTTCGAAATTTTAGGTCGTAAACAATGTAAAATAAAGAAATGCTATAGGAAACGCTATAGCATTTGCATTTCCTATGGAATTTCTCGTCAACAATTTAATCCTTGCATATTTTTGCATGAGAACTCTTGTTATATTATTAAAATTCCAATGTACAAGCCCTAAAATTATTATTTTTTTCGATTGTTTTAAAATTTGAGGTCTTAAACAATGTAAAATAGAGAAATGCTATAGGAAATTTCATTTCCTATGGCATATCTCGTCATCAATTTGATTCTTGCATATTTTTGCATGAGAACGCTTGTAATATTAAAATTCCAATGTATAAGCCCTAAAATCATTATTTTTTCAATTGGTTTGAAATTTTAGGTCGTAAACAATGTAAATTAAAGAAATACTATAGGAAATGCT
The DNA here is from genome assembly GCA_954871525.1 of Parietaria judaica. Taxonomy (NCBI): domain Eukaryota; kingdom Viridiplantae; phylum Streptophyta; class Magnoliopsida; order Rosales; family Urticaceae; genus Parietaria; species Parietaria judaica. The sequence goes on from OX940868.1 coordinate 15,354,381, forward strand.
ATAGCATTTCCTATGGCATTTCACGTCAACAATTTAATCCTTGCATATTTTTGCATGAGAACGCTTGTAATATTAAAATTCCAATGTATAAGCCCTAAAATAATTATTTTTTCAATTGGTTCGAAATTTAAGGATGTAAGAAATGTAAAATAAAGAAATGCTATAGGAAATACAATAGCATTTCCTATGGCATTTCTCGTCAACAATTTAATCCTTGCATATTTTCGCATGAGAACTCTTGTTATATTCAAATTCCAGTGTATAAGCCCTAAAATCATTATTTTTTCAATTGGTTCGAAATTTTAGGTCGGAAACAATGTAAAATAAAGAAATGCTATAGGAAATGCTATAGCATTTCCTATGCATTTCTCGTCAACAATTTAATCCTTGCATATTCTTGCATGAGAACTCTTGTTATATTCAAATTCCAATGTATATGCCCTAAAATCATTCTTTTTTTCAATTGGTTTGAAATTTTAGGTCGTAAATAATGTAAAATAAACAAATGCTATAAGAAAGGCTATAGAATTTCCTATGGTATTTCTCGTGAACAATTTAATCCTTAAATATATTTGCATGAGAACGCTTGTAATATTAAAATTTCAATGTATAAGCCCTAAAATAATTATTTTTTCAATTGGTTCGAAATTTAAGGTTTTAAAAAATGTAAAATAAAGAAATGCTATAGCATTTCCTATGGCATTTATCGTCAACAATTTAATCCTTGCATATTTTTGCATGAGAACTCTGGTTATATTAAAATTCCAATGTATAAGCCCTAAAATCATTCTTTTTTCAATTGGTTCGAAATTTTAGGTCGTAAATAATGTAAAATAAAGAAATGCTATAGGAAATGCTATAGCATTTTCTATGGAATTTCTCGTCAACAATTTAATCTTTGCATATTTTTGCATGAGAACGCTTCTAATATTAAAATTCCAATGTATAAGCCCTAAAATCATTATTTTTTTAATTGGGTCGAAATTTAAGGTTGTAAAAAATATAAAATAAAGAAATGCTATAGGAAATGCTATGGCATTTATCGTCAACAATTTAATCCTTGCATATTTTTGCATGAGAACTCTTGTTATATTCAAATTCCAATGTATAAGCCCTAAAATAATTATTTTTTCAATTGGTTCGAAATTTTAGGTCGTAAACAATGTAAAATAAAGAAATGCTATAGGAAATGCTATATCATTTCCTATGGCATTTCTCGTCAACAATTTAATCCTTGCATATTTTTGCATGAGAACTCTTGTTATATTCAAATTCCAACGTATAAGCCCTAAAATCACTATTTTTCAATTGGTTCGAAATTTTAGGTCGTAAACAATGTCAAATAAAGAAATGCTATAGGAAATGCTATATCATTTCCTATGGCATTTCTCGTCAACAATTTAATCCTTGCATATTTTTGCATGAGAACTCTTGTTATATTCAAATTCCAATGTATATGCCTTAAAATCATTATTTTTTCAATTGGTTCGGAATTTTAGGTCGTAAATAATGTAAAATAAAGAAATGCTATAGGAAATGCTACAACATTTCCTATGGCATTTCTCGTCAACAATTTAATCCTTGCATATTATTGCATGAGAACGCTTATTATTAAAATTCCAATGTATAAGCCCTAAAATCATTATTTTTTCAATTGGTTCGCAATTTAAGGTTGTAAAAAATGTAAAATAAAGAAATACTATAGGAAATGCTATAGCATTTCCTATGGCATTTCTCGTCAACAATTTAATCCTTGCATATTTTTGCATGAGAACGCTTGTAATATTAAAATTCCAATGTGTAACCCCTAAAATCATTATTTTTACAATTGGTTCGAAATTTTAGGTCGTAAATAATGTAAAATAAAGAAATGCTATAGGAAATGCTATAGCATTTTCTATGGCATTTCTCGTCAACAATTTAATCTTTGCATATTTTTGCATGAAAACGCTTCTAATATTAAAATTCCAATGTATAAGCCCTAAAATCATTATTTTTTCAATTGGTTCGAAATTTTAGGTCGTAAACAATGTAAAATAAAGAAATGCAATAGCATTTCCTATGGCATTTTTCGTCAACAATTTAATCCTTGCATATTTTTGCATGAGAACTCTTGTTATATTCAAATTCCAATGTATAAGCCCTAAAATCACTATTTTTTCAATTAGTTCAAAATTTAGGTCGTAAACAATGTCAAATAAAGAAATGCTATAGGAAATGCTATATCATTTCCTATGGCATTTCTCGTCAATAATTTAATCCTTGCATATCTTTGCATGAGAACTCTTGTTATATTCAAATTCCAATGTATAAGCTCTAAAATAACTATTTTTCAATTGGTTCGAAATTTTAGGTCGTAAACAATGTAAAATAAAGAAATGCTATAGGAAATGCTATAGCATTTCGTATGGCATTTCTCGTCAATAATTTAATCCTTGCTTATTTTTGCATGAGAACTCTTGTTATATTCAAATTCCAATGTATAAGCCTTAAAATCATTATTTTTTCAATTGGTTCGAAAGTTTAAGTCGTAAATAATGTAAAATAAAGAAATGCTATTGGAAATGCTACAACATTTCCTATGGGATTTCTCGTCAACAATTTAATCGTTGCATATTTTTGCACGAGAACGCTTAAAATATTAAAATTCCAATGTATAAGCCCTAAAATCATTATTTTTTCAATTGGTTCAAAATTTAAGGTTGTAAAAAATGTAAAATAAAGAAATACTATACGAAATGTTATATCATTTCCTATGGCATTTCTCGTCAACAATTTAATCCTTGCATATTTTTGCATGAGAACTCTTGTTATATTCAAATTCCAATTTATAAGCCTTAAAATCATTATTTTTTCAATTGGTTCGGAATTTTAGGTCGTAAATAATGTAAAATAAAGAAATGCTATAGGAAATGTTACAACATTTCCTATGGCATTTCTCGTCAACAATTTAATCCTTGCATATTTTTGCATGAGAACGCTTATAATATTAAAATTCCAATGTATAAGCCCTAAAACCATTATTTTTTCAATTGGTTCGAAATTTAAGGTTGTAAAAAATGTAAAATAAAGAAATACTATAGGAAATGCTAGAATTTCCTTTGGCATTTATCGTCAACAATTTAAGCCTTGCATATTTTTGGATGAGAACTCTTCTTATATTCACATTCCAATGTATAAGCCCTAAAATCATTATTTTTTCAATTGGTTCGAAATTTTAGGTCGTAAACAATGTATAATAAAGAAATGCTATAGGAAATGCTAGCATTTCTCGTCAACAATTTAATCCTTTCATATTTTTGCACGAGAACGCTTGTAATATTAAAATTCCAATGTATAAACCCTAAAATCATTATTTTTCAATTGGTTCAAAATTTAAGGTTGTAAAAAATGTAAAATAAAGAAATACTATAAGAAATGCTATAGCATTTCATATGGCATTTCTCGTCAACAATTTAATCCTTGCATATTTTTGCATGAGAACGCTTGTAATATTAAAATTCCAATGAGTAACCCCTAAAATCATTATTTTTTCAATTGGTACGAAATTTTAGGTTGTACACAATGTAAAATAAAGAAATGCTAAACGAAATGCTATAGCATTTCCTATGACATTTCTCGTCAACAATTTAATCCTTGCATATTTTTGCATAAGAACGATTGTAATATTAAAATTCCAATGTATAAGCCCTAAAATCATTATTTTTTCAATTGGTTCGAAATTTATGGTTGTAAAAACTGTAAAATAAAGAAATGCTATAGTAGCATTTCCTATGGCATTTCTCGTCTAAAATTTAATCCTTGCATATATTTGCATGATAACTCTTGTTATATTCAAATTCCATTGTATAAGCCCTAAAATCATTATTTTTTCAATTGGTTCGAAACTTTAGGTCGTAAACAATGTAAAATAAAGAAATGCTATAGGAAATGCTATAGCATTTCCTATGGGATTTCTCGTCAACAATTTAATCCTTGCATATTTTTGCATGAGAACGCTTGTAATATTAAAATTCCAATGTATAAGCCCTAAAATCATTATTTTTTCAATTGGTTTGAAATTTAAGGTTGCAAAAACTGTAAAATAAAGAAATGCTAATGGAAATGGTATAGCATTTCCTATGGCATTTCTCGTCAATAATTTAATCCTTGCATATTTTTGCATGAGAACTCTTGTTATATTCAAATTCCAATGTATAAGCCCTAAAATCATTATTTTTTCAATTGGTTCGTAATTTTAGGTCGTAAACAATATAAAATAAAGAAATGCTATAGTATTTCCTATGGCATTTATCGTAAACAATTTAATCCTTGCATATTTTTGCATAAGAATTCTTGTTATATTCAAATTCCATTGTATAAGCCCTAAAATAATTATTTTTTCAATTGGTTCGAAATTTAAGGTTGTAAAAAATGTAAAATAAAGAAATGCGATAGGAAATGCTATACCATTTCCTATGGCATTTCTCGTCAACAATTTAATCCTTGCATATTTTTGCATGAGAACAATTGTAATATTAAAATTCCAATGTATAAGCCCTAAAATCATTATTTTTTCAATTGGTTCGAAATTTTAGGTTGTAAACAATGTAAAATAAAGAAATGCTATACGAAATGCTATAGCATTTCCTATGGCATTTCTCGTCAACAATTTAATCCTTGCATATTTTTGCATGAGAACTCTTGTTATATTCAAATTCCAACGTATAAGCCCTAAAATCATTATTTTTTAATTGGTTCGAAATTTTAGGTCGTAAACAATGTAAAATATAGAAATGCTATAGGAAATGCTATAGCATTTCCTATGGCATTTCTCGTCAACATATTAATCCTTGCATGTTTTTGCATGAGAACGCTTGTAATAATAAAATTCCAATGTATAAGCCCTAAAATCATTATTTTTTCAATTGGTTCGAAATTTTAGGTTGTAAATAATGTAAAATAAAGAAATGCTATATGAAATGCTATAGCATTTCCTATGACATTTCTCGTCAACAATTTAATCCTTGCATATTTTTACATGAGAACTCTTGTTATATTCAAATTCCAACGTATAAGCCCTAAAATAATTATTTTTCAATTGGTTCGAAATTTTAGGTCGTAAACAATGTAAAATAAAAAAATGCTAGCATTTCCTATGGCATTTCTTGTCAACAATTTAATCCTTGCATATTTTTGCATGAGAACGCTTGTAATATTAAAATCCCAATGTATAAGCCCTAAAATCATTTTTTTAAATTGGTTTGAATTTTAAGGTTGTAAAAAATATAAAACAAAGATATGCTATAGAATATGCTATAACATTTCCTATGGCATTTCTCTTCAACAATTTAATCCTTGCATATTTTTGCATGAGAACGCTTGTAATATTAAAATTCCAATGTATAAGCCCTAAAATAATTATTTTTTCAATTGGTTCAAAATTTTAGGTCGTAAACAATGTAAAATAAAGAAATGCTATAGGAAATGCTATAGCATTTCCTATGGCATTTTTCGTCAACAATTTAATCCTTGCATATTTTTGCATGAGAACTCTTGTTATATTCAAATTCCAACGTATAAGCCCTAAAATCATTATTTTTTCAATTGGTTCAAAAATTTAGGTCGTAAACAATGTAAAATAAAGAAATGCTATAGGAAATCCTATAGCATTTCCCATGGCATTTCTCGTCAACAATTTAATCCTTACATATTTTTGTATGAGAACTCTTGTTATATTCAAACTCCAATGTATAAGCCCTAAAATCGTTATTTTTTTTCAATTGGTTCGAAATTTTAGGTCGTAAACAATGTAAAATAAAGAAATGCTATAGGAAATGCTATAGCATTTACTATGTCATTTCTCGTCAACAATTTAATTCTTGCATATTTTTGCATGAGAACGCTTGTAATATTAAAATTCCAATGTATAAGCCCCAAAATCATTATTTGTTCAATTGGTTCAAAATTTAAGGTTGTAAAAAATGTAAAATAAAGAAATGCTATAGGCCTATGGTATTTCTCGCCAACAATTTAATCCTTGCATACTTTTGCATGATAACGCTTGTAATATAAAAATTCCAATGTATAAGCCCTAAAATCATTATTTTTTCAATTGTTCGAAATTTTAGGTTGTAAACAATGTCAAATAAAGAAATGCTATACGAAATGCTAGCATTTCCTATGGCATTTTTTGTCAACAATTTAATCCTTGCATATTTTTGCATGAGAACTCTTGTTATATTCAAATTCCAACGTATAAGCCCTAAAATCATTATTTTTTCAATTGGTTCAAAATTTTAGGTCGTAAACAATGTAAAATAACGAAATGTTATAGGAAATCCTATTGCATTTCCCATGGCATTTCTCGTCAACAATTTAATCCTTGCATATTTTTGCATGAGAACGCTTGTAATATTTAAATTCTAATGTATAAGCCCTAAAATCATTATTTTTTCAATTGTTTCGAAATTTAAGGTTGTAAAAAATGTAAAATAAAGAAATGCGATAGGAAATGCTATAGCATTTCTTATGGCATTTCTCGTCAACAATTTAATCCTTGCATATTTTTGCATGAGAATGCTTGTAATATTAAAATTCCAATGTATTAGCCCTAAAATCATAATTTTTTCAATTGGTTCAAAATTTAAGGTTGTAAAAAATGTAAAATAAAGAAAAGCGATAGGAAATGCTATAGCATTACCTATGGCATTTCCCGTCAACAATTTAATCCTTGCATATTTTTGCATGAGAACGCTTGTAATATTAAAATTCCCATGTATAAGCCCTAAAATCATTATTTTTTCAATTGGTTCGAAATTTTAGGTTGTAAACAATGTAAAATAAAGAAATGTTATACGAAATCCTATAGCATTTCCTATGGCATTTCTCGTCAACAATTTAATCCTTGCATATTTTTGCATGAGAACTCTTGTTATATTTAAATTCCAACGTATAAGCCCTAAAATCATTATTTTTTAAATTTTTCGAAATTTTAGGTCGTAAACAATGTAAAATAAAGAAATGCTATAGGAAATGCTATAGCATTTCCTATGGCATTTCTCGTCAACAATTTAATCCTTGCAGATTTTTGCATGAGAACGATTGTAATATTAAAATTCCAATGTATAAGCCCTAAAATCATTATTTTTTCAATTGGTTCGAAATTTAAGGTTGTAAAAAATGTAAAAAAAAGAAATGCTATAGGAAATGCTATAGCATTTCTCGTTAACAATTTAATCCTTGCATATTTTTGCGTGAGAACTCTTGTTATATTCAAATTCCAACGTATAAGCCCTAAAATCATTATTTTTTCATTTGGTTCGAAATTTTAGGTCGTAAACAAATTAAAATAAAGAAATTATTTCCTATGGCATTTCTCGTCAACAATTTAATCCTTCCATATTTTTGCATGAGAACGCTTGTAATATTAAAATTCCAATGTATAAGCCCTAAAATCATTATTTTTTCAATTGGTTCGAAATTTAAGGTTGTAAAAAATGTAAAATAAAGAAATGCTATAGGAAATGCTATAGCATTCCCTATGGCATTTCTCTTCAACAATTTAATCCTTGCATATTTTTGCATGAGAACTCTTGTTATATTCAAATTACAATGTATAAGCCCTAAAATCATTATTTTTTCAATTGGTTCAAAATTTTAGGTCGTAAACAATGTAAAATAAAGAAATGCTATACGTAATGCTATAGCATTTTTTATGGAATTTCTCGTCAACAATTTACTCCTTGCATATTTTTGCATGAGAACTCTTGTAATATTAAAATTCCAATGTATAAGCCCTAAAATCATTATTTGTTCAATTGGTTCAAAATTTAAGGTTGTAAAAAATGTAAAATAAAGAAATGCTATAGGCCTATGGTATTTCTCGCCAACAATTTAATCCTTGCATACTTTTGCATGATAACGCTTGTAATATAAAAATTCCAATGTATAAGCCCTAAAATCATTATTTTTTCAATTGTTCGAAATTTTAGGTTGTAAACAATGTCAAATAAAGAAATGCTATACGAAATGCTAGCATTTCCTATGGCATTTTTTGTCAACAATTTAATCCTTGCATATTTTTGCATGAGAACTCTTGTTATATTCAAATTCCAACGTATAAGCCCTAAAATCATTATTTTTTCAATTGGTTCAAAATTTTAGGTCGTAAACAATGTAAAATAACGAAATGTTATAGGAAATCCTATTGCATTTCCCATGGCATTTCTCGTCAACAATTTAATCCTTGCATATTTTTGCATGAGAACGCTTGTAATATTTAAATTCTAATGTATAAGCCCTAAAATCATTATTTTTTCAATTGTTTCGAAATTTAAGGTTGTAAAAAATGTAAAATAAAGAAATGCGATAGGAAATGCTATAGCATTTCTTATGGCATTTCTCGTCAACAATTTAATCCTTGCATATTTTTGCATGAGAATGCTTGTAATATTAAAATTCCAATGTATTAGCCCTAAAATCATAATTTTTTCAATTGGTTCAAAATTTAAGGTTGTAAAAAATGTAAAATAAAGAAAAGCGATAGGAAATGCTATAGCATTACCTATGGCATTTCCCGTCAACAATTTAATCCTTGCATATTTTTGCATGAGAACGCTTGTAATATTAAAATTCCCATGTATAAGCCCTAAAATCATTATTTTTTCAATTGGTTCGAAATTTTAGGTTGTAAACAATGTAAAATAAAGAAATGTTATACGAAATCCTATAGCATTTCCTATGGCATTTCTCGTCAACAATTTAATCCTTGCATATTTTTGCATGAGAACTCTTGTTATATTTAAATTCCAACGTATAAGCCCTAAAATCATTATTTTTTAAATTTTTCGAAATTTTAGGTCGTAAACAATGTAAAATAAAGAAATGCTATAGGAAATGCTATAGCATTTCCTATGGCATTTCTCGTCAACAATTTAATCCTTGCAGATTTTTGCATGAGAACGATTGTAATATTAAAATTCCAATGTATAAGCCCTAAAATCATTATTTTTTCAATTGGTTCGAAATTTAAGGTTGTAAAAAATGTAAAAAAAAGAAATGCTATAGGAAATGCTATAGCATTTCTCGTTAACAATTTAATCCTTGCATATTTTTGCGTGAGAACTCTTGTTATATTCAAATTCCAACGTATAAGCCCTAAAATCATTATTTTTTCATTTGGTTCGAAATTTTAGGTCGTAAACAAATTAAAATAAAGAAATTATTTCCTATGGCATTTCTCGTCAACAATTTAATCCTTCCATATTTTTGCATGAGAACGCTTGTAATATTAAAATTCCAATGTATAAGCCCTAAAATCATTATTTTTTCAATTGGTTCGAAATTTAAGGTTGTAAAAAATGTAAAATAAAGAAATGCTATAGGAAATGCTATAGCATTCCCTATGGCATTTCTCTTCAACAATTTAATCCTTGCATATTTTTGCATGAGAACTCTTGTTATATTCAAATTACAATGTATAAGCCCTAAAATCATTATTTTTTCAATTGGTTCAAAATTTTAGGTCGTAAACAATGTAAAATAAAGAAATGCTATACGTAATGCTATAGCATTTTTTATGGAATTTCTCGTCAACAATTTACTCCTTGCATATTTTTGCATGAGAACTCTTGTAATATTAAAATTCCAATGTATAAGCCCTAAAATCATTATTTTTTCAATTGGTTCGAAATTTATGTTTGTAAAAAATGTAAAACAAAGAAATGCTATAGGAAATGCTATAGCATTTCCTTTGGCATTTCTCGTCAACAATTTAATCCTTGCTTATTTTTGCATGAGAACGCTTGTAATATTAAAATTCCAATGTATAAGCCCTAAAATCATTATATTTTTCAATTGGTTCAAAATTTTAGGTTGTAAAAAAAGTAAAATAAAGAAATGCTATACGAAATGCTATAGCATTTCCTCTGGCATTTCTCGTAAACAATTTAATCCTTGCATATTTTTGCATGAGAACGCTTGTAATATTAAAATTCCAATGTATAAGCCCTAAAATCATTATTTTTTCAATTAATTCGAAATTTAAGGTGGTAAAAAATGTAAAATAAAGAAATGCTATAGGATATGCTATAGGATTTCCTATGGCATTTCTCGTCAACAATTTAATCCTTGCATATTTTTGCATGAGAACGTTTGTAATATCAAAATTCCAATGTATAAGCCCTAAAATCATTATTTTTTTCAATTGGTTTGAAATTTTAGGTTGTAAACAATGTAAAATAAAGAAATGCTAGACAAAATGCTATACATTTTCTATGGCATTTCTCGTCAACAATTTAATCCTTGCATATTTTTGCATGAGAACTCTTGTTATATTCAAATTCCAACGTATAAGCCCTAAAATCATTATTTTTTCAATTGGTTCAAAATTTTAGGTCGTAAACAATATAAATAAAGAAATGCTATAGGAAATGCTATAGCCTTTCCTATGGCATTTTTCGTCAACAATTTAATCCTTGCATATTTTCGCATGAGAACGCTTGTAATATTAAAATTCCAATGTATAAGCCCTAAAATCATTATTTTTTTCAATTGGTTCAAAATTTTAGGTCGTAAACAAAGTAAAATAAAGAAACGCTATACGAAATGCTATAGAATTTCCTATGGTATTTCTCGTCAACAATTTAATCCTTGCATATTTTTGCATGAGAACTCTTGTTATATTCAAAGTCCAACGTATAAGCCCTAAAATCATTATTTTTTCAATTGGTTCAAAATTTTAGGTCGTAAACAATGTAAAATAAAGAAATGCTATAGGAAATGCTATAGCCTTTCCTACGGCATTTCCCGTCAACAATTTAATCCTTGCATATTTTTGCATGAGAACGCTTGTAATATTAAAATTCCAATGTATAGGCCCTAAAATCATTGTTTTTTCAATTGGTTCAAAATTTAAGGTTGTAAAAAATGTAAAATAAAGAAATGCTATAGGAAATTCTATAGGATTTCCTATGGCATTTCTCGTCAACAATTTAATCCTTGCATATTTTTGCATGAGAACGCTTGTAATATTAAAATTCCAATGTATAAGCCCTAAAATCATTATTTTTTTCAATTGGTTCGAAATTTTAGGTTGTAAACAATGTAAAATAAAGAAATGCTATATTAAATGCTATAGCATTTCCGATGGTATTTCTCGTCAACAATTTAATCCTTGCATATTTTTGCGTGAGAACTCTTGTTATATTCAAATTCCAACGTATAAGCCCTAAAATCATTATTTTTTCAATTGGTTCAAAATTTTAGGCCGTAAATAATCTAAAATAAAGAAATGCTATAGGAAATGCTATAGCCTTTCCTACGGCATTTCCCGTCAACAATTTAATCCTTGCATATTTTTGCATGAGAACGCTTGTAATATTAAAATTCCAATGTATAAGCCCTAAAATCATTGTTTTTTCAATTGGTTCAAAATTTAAGGTTGTAAAAAATGTAAAATAAAGAAATGCTATAGAAAATGCTCTAGGATTTCCTATGGCATTTCTCTTCAACAATTTAATCCTTGCATATTTTTGCATGAGAACGCTTGTAATATCTAAATTCCAATGTATAAGCCCTAAAATCATTATTTTTCTCAATTGGTTCGAAATTTTAGGTTGTAAACAATGTAAAATAAAGAAATGATATACAAAATGCTATAGCATTTCCTATGGCATTTCTCGTCAACAATTTAATCCTTGCATATTTTTGCATGAGAACTCTTGTTATATTCAAAGTCCAACGTATAAGCCCTAAAATCATTATTTTTTCAATTGGTTCAAAATTTTAGGCCGTAAACAATGTAAAATAAAGAAATGCTATAGGAAATGCTATAGCATTTCCTATGGAATTTCTCGTCAACAATTTAATCCTTGCATATTTTTGTATGAGAACGCTTGTAATATTAAAATTCCAATGTATAAGCCCTAAAATCATTATTTTTTCAATTGGTTCAAAATTTAAGGTTGTAAAAAATGTAAAATAAAGAAATGCTATAGAAAATGCTATAGCATTTCCTATGGCATTTCTCGTCAACAATTTAATCCTTGCATATTTTTGCATGAGAACGCTTGTAATATTAAAATTCCAATGTATAAGCCCTAAAATCATTATTTGTTCAATTGGTTCGAAATTTTAGTTCATAAACAATGTAAAATAATGAAATGCTATACGAAATTCTATAGCATTTCCCATGGCAATTCTCGTCAACAATTTAATCCTTTCATATTTTTGCATGAGAACGCTTGTAATATTAAAATTCCAAAATATAAGCCCTAAAATAATAATTTTTTTAATTGGTTCGAAATTTAAGGTTGTAAAAAATGTAAAATAAAGAAATGCTATAGGAAATGCTATAGCATTTCCTATGACATTTCTCGTCAACAATTTAATCCTTGCATATTTTTGCATGAGAACGCTTGTAATATTAATATTCCAATGTATAAGCCCTAAAATCATTATTTTTTTCATTTGGTTCGAAATTTTAGGTTGTAAACAATGTAAAATAAAGAAATGCTATACGAAATGCTATAGCATTTCTATGGCATTTCTCGTCAACAATTTAATCCTTGCATATTTTTGCATGAGAACTCTTGTTATATTCAAATTCCAACGTATAAGCCCTAAAATCATTATTTTTTCAATAGGTTCGAAATTTTAGGTCGTAAAAAATGTAAAATAAAGAAATGCTATAGGAAATGCTATAACATTACCTATGGCATTTCTCGTCAATAAATTAATCCTTGCATATTTTTGCATGAGAACGCTTGTAATATTAAAATTCCAATGTATAAGCCCTAAAATCATTATTTTTTCAATTGGTTCGAAATTTTAGGTTTTAAACAATGTAAAATAAAGAAATGCTATAGGAAATGCTATAGCATTCCCTATGGTATTTCTCGTCAAAAATTTAATCCTAGCATATTTTTGCATGACAACTCTTGTTGTATTCAAATTACAATGTATAAGCCTTAAAATCATTATTTTTTCAATTGGTTCGAAATTTTAGGTCGTAAACAATGTAAAATAAAGATATGCTATATGAAATGCTATAGCATTTTCTATGGCATTTCTCGTCAACAATTTACTCCTTGCATATTTTTGCATGAGAACGCTTGTAATATTAAAATTCCAATGTATATGCCTTAAAATCATTATTTTTTCAATTGGTTCAAAATTTAAGGTTGTAAAAAATGTAAAATAAAGAAATGCTATAGGAAATGCTATAGCATTTCTTATGGCATTTCTCGTCAACAATTTAATCCTTGCATATTTTTGCATGAGAACGCTTGTAATATAAAATTCCAATGTATAAGCCCTAAAATCATTATTTTTTCAATTGGTTCTAAATTTTAGGTCGTAAACAATGTAAAATAAAGAAATGCTATACGAAATGCTATAGCATTTCCTTTGGCATTTCTCGTCAACAATTTAATCCTTGCATATTTTTGCATGAGAACGCTTGTAATATTAAAATTCCAATGTATAAACCCTAAAATCATTATTTTTTAAATTAGTTCGAAATTTAAGGTTGTAAAAAATGTAAAATAAAGAAATGCTATAGGAAATGCTATAGCGTTTCCTATGGCATTTCTCGTCAACAATTTAATCCTTGCATATTTTTTCATGAGAACGCTTGTAATATAAAATTCCAATGTATAAGCCCTAAAATAATTATTTTTTCAATTGGTTTGAAATTTAAGGTTGTAAAAAATGTAAAATAAAGATATGCTATAGGAAATGCTATAGCATTTCCTACGGCATTTCTCGTCAACATTTTAATCCTTGCATATTTTTGCATGAGAACGCTTGTAATATTAAAATTTCAATGTATAAGCCCTGAAATCATTATTTTTTCAATTGGTTCGAAATTTTAGGTCGTAAACAATGTAAAATAAAGAAATGCTATACTAAATGCTATAGCATTTCCTATGGCAATTCTCGTCTACAATTTAATCCTTGCATATTTTTAGGTCGTAAACAATGTAAAATAAAGAAATTCTATAGGAAATGCTATAGCATTTCCTATGGCATTTCTCGTCAACAAATTAATCCTTGCATATTTTTGCATGAGAACACTTGTAATATTAAAATTCCAATGTATAAGCCCTAAAATCTTTATTTTTTTCAATTGGTTCTAAATTTAAGGTTGTAAAAAATGTAAAATAAAGAAATGGTATAGGAAATGCTATAGCATTTCCTATGGCATTACTCGTCAACAATTTAATCCTTGCATATTTTTGCATGAGAACTCTTGTTATATTCAAATTACAATGTATAAGCCCTAAAATCATTATTTTTTCAATTGGTTCGAAATTTTAGGTCGTAAACAATGTAAAATAAAGAAATGCTATACGAAATGCTATAGCATTTCCTATGGCATTTCTCGTCAACAATTTAATCCTTGCAAATTTTTGCATGAGAACGCTTGTAATATTAAAATTCTAATGTATAAGCCCTAAAATCATTATTTTTTCCATTGTTTCAAAATTGTAGGTTGTAAACCATGTAAAATAAAGAAATGGTATAACATTTCCAATGCCATTTCTCGTCAACAATTTAATCCTTGCATATTTTTGCATGAGAACGCTTGTAAAATTAAAATTCCAATGTATAAGCCCTAAAATCATTTTTTTTTCAATTTGTTCGAAATTTAAGGTTGTAAAAAATGGAATATAAAGAAATGCTATAGGAAATTCTATAGCATTCCCTATGGATTTATCCTCAACAATTTAATCCTTGCATATTTTTGCATGAGGACTCTTGTTATATTCAAATTCCAATGTATAATCCCTAAAATCATTATTTTTTCAATTGGTTCGAAATTTTAGGTTGTAAACAATGTAAAATAAAGAAATGCTATAGGAAATGCTATAGCATTCCCTATGGTATTTCTCGTCAAAAATTTAATCCTAGCATATTTTTGCATGACAACTCTTGTTGTATTCAAATTACAATGTATAAGCCTTAAAATCATTATTTTTTCAATTGGTTCGAAATTTTAGGTCGTAAACAATGTAAAATAAAGATATGCTATATGAAATGCTATAGCATTTTCTATGGCATTTCTCGTCAACAATTTACTCCTTGCATATTTTTGCATGAGAACGCTTGTAATATTAAAATTCCAATGTATAAGCCTTAAAATCATTATTTTTTCAATTGGTTCAAAATTTAAGGTTGTAAAAAATGTAAAATAAAGAAATGCTATAGGAAATGCTATAGCATTTCTTATGGCATTTCTCGTCAACAATTTAATCCTTGCATATTTTTGCATGAGAACGCTTGTAATATAAAATTCCAATGTATAAGCCCTAAAATCATTATTTTTTCAATTGGTTCTAAACTTTAGGTCGTAAACAATGTAAAATAAAGAAATGCTATACGAAATGCTATAGCATTTCCTTTGGCATTTCTCGTCAACAATTTAATCCTTGCATATTTTTGCATGAGAACGCTTGTAATATTAAAATTCCAATGTATAAACCCTAAAATCATTATTTTTTAAATTAGTTCGAAATTTAAGGTTGTAAAAAATGTAAAATAAAGAAATGCTATAGGAAATGCTATAGCGTTTCCTATGGCATTTCTCGTCAACAATTTAATCCTTGCATATTTTTTCATGAGAACGCTTGTAATATAAAATTCCAATGTATAAGCCCTAAAATAATTATTTTTTCAATTGGTTTGAAATTTAAGGTTGTAAAAAATGTAAAATAAAGATATGCTATAGGAAATGCTATAGCATTTCCTACGGCATTTCTCGTCAACATTTTAATCCTTGCATATTTTTGCATGAGAACGCTTGTAATATTAAAATTTCAATGTATAAGCCCTGAAATCATTATTTTTTCAATTGGTTCGAAATTTTAGGTCGTAAACAATGTAAAATAAAGAAATGCTATACTAAATGCTATAGCATTTCCTATGGCAATTCTCGTCTACAATTTAATCCTTGCATATTTTTAGGTCGTAAACAATGTAAAATAAAGAAATTCTATAGGAAATGCTATAGCATTTCCTATGGCATTTCTCGTCAACAAATTAATCCTTGCATATTTTTGCATGAGAACACTTGTAATATTAAAATTCCAATGTATAAGCCCTAAAATCATTATTTTTTTCAATTGGTTCTAAATTTAAGGTTGTAAAAAATGTAAAATAAAGAAATGGTATAGGAAATGCTATAGCATTTCCTATGGCATTACTCGTCAACAATTTAATCCTTGCATATTTTTGCATGAGAACTCTTGTTATATTCAAATTACAATGTATAAGCCCTAAAATCATTATTTTTTCAATTGGTTCGAAATTTTAGGTCGTAAACAATGTAAAATAAAGAAATGCTATACGAAATGCTATAGCATTTCCTATGGCATTTCTCGTCAACAATTTAATCCTTGCAAATTTTTGCATGAGAACGCTTGTAATATTAAAATTCTAATGTATAAGCCCTAAAATCATTATTTTTTCCATTGTTTCAAAATTGTAGGTTGTAAACCATGTAAAATAAAGAAATGGTATAACATTTCCAATGCCATTTCTCGTCAACAATTTAATCCTTGCATATTTTTGCATGAGAACGCTTGTAAAATTAAAATTCCAATGTATAAGCCCTAAAATCATTTTTTTTTCAATTTGTTCGAAATTTAAGGTTGTAAAAAATGGAATATAAAGAAATGCTATAGGAAATTCTATAGCATTCCCTATGGATTTATCCTCAACAATTTAATCCTTGCATATTTTTGCATGAGGACTCTTGTTATATTCAAATTCCAATGTATAATCCCTAAAATCATTATTTTTTCTATTGGTTCGAAATTTTAGGTTGTAAACAATGTAAAATAAAGAAATGCTATAGGAAATGCTATAGCATTCCCTATGGTATTTCTCGTCAAAAATTTAATCCTAGCATATTTTTGCATGACAACTCTTGTTGTATTCAAATTACAATGTATAAGCCTTAAAATCATTATTTTTTCAATTGGTTCGAAATTTTAGGTCGTAAACAATGTAAAATAAAGATATGCTATATGAAATGCTATAGCATTTTCTATGGCATTTCTCGTCAACAATTTACTCCTTGCATATTTTTGCATGAGAACGCTTGTAATATTAAAATTCCAATGTATAAGCCTTAAAATCATTATTTTTTCAATTGGTTCAAAATTTAAGGTTGTAAAAAATGTAAAATAAAGAAATGCTATAGGAAATGCTATAGCATTTCTTATGGCATTTCTCGTCAACAATTTAATCCTTGCATATTTTTGCATGAGAACGCTTGTAATATAAAATTCCAATGTATAAGCCCTAAAATCATTATTTTTTCAATTGGTTCTAAATTTTAGGTCGTAAACAATGTAAAATAAAGAAATGCTATACGAAATGCTATAGCATTTCCTTTGGCATTTCTCGTCAACAATTTAATCCTTGCATATTTTTGCATGAGAACGCTTGTAATATTAAAATTCCAATGTATAAACCCTAAAATCATTATTTTTTAAATTAGTTCGAAATTTAAGGTTGTAAAAAATGTAAAATAAAGAAATGCTATAGGAAATGCTATAGCGTTTCCTATGGCATTTCTCGTCAACAATTTAATCCTTGCATATTTTTTCATGAGAACGCTTGTAATATAAAATTCCAATGTATAAGCCCTAAAATAATTATTTTTTCAATTGGTTTGAAATTTAAGGTTGTAAAAAATGTAAAATAAAGATATGCTATAGGAAATGCTATAGCATTTCCTACGGCATTTCTCGTCAACATTTTAATCCTTGCATATTTTTGCATGAGAACGCTTGTAATATTAAAATTCCAATGTATAAGCCCTGAAATCATTATTTTTTTCAATTGGTTCGAAATTTAAGGTTGTAAAAAATGTAAAATAAAGAAATGGTATAGGAAATTCTAGAGCATTTCCTATGGCATTTCTCGTCAAGAATTTATTCCTTGCATATTTTTGAATGAGAAATATTGTTATATTCAAATTACAATGTATAAGCCCTAAAATCATTATTTTTTCAATTGGTTCTAAATTTAAGGTTGTAAAAAATGTAAAATAAAGAAATGGTATAGGAAATGCTATAGCATTTCCTATGGCATTACTCGTCAACAATTTAATCCTTGCATATTTTTGCATGAGAACTCTTGTTATATTCAAATTACAATGTATAAGCCCTAAAATCATTATTTTTTCAATTGGTTCGAAATTTTAGGTCGTAAACAATGTAAAATAAAGAAATGCTATACGAAATGCTATAGCATTTCCTATGGCATTTCTCGTCAACAATTTAATCCTTGCAAATTTTTGCATGAGAACGCTTGTAATATTAAAATTCCAATGTATAAGCCCTAAAATCATTATTTTTTCCATTGTTTCAAAATTGTAGGTTGTAAACCATGTAAAATAAAGAAATGGTATAACATTTCCAATGCCATTTCTCGTCAACAATTTAATCCTTGCATATTTTTGCATGAGAACGCTTGTAAAATTAAAATTCCAATGTATAAGCCCTAAAATCATTTTTTTTTCAATTTGTTCGAAATTTAAGGTTGTAAAAAATGGAATATAAAGAAATGCTATAGGAAATTCTATAGCATTCCCTATGGATTTATCCTCAACAATTTAATCCTTGCATATTTTTGCATGAGGACTCTTGTTATATTCAAATTCCAATGTATAAGCCCTAAAATCATTAGTTTTTCAATTGGTTCGAAATTTTAGGTCGTAAACAATGTAAAATAAAGAAATGCTATAGGAATTGCTATAGCATTTCCTATGACATTTCTCGTCAACAAATTAATCCTTGCATATTTTTGCATGAGAACGCTTGTAATATTAAAATTCCAATGTATAAGCCCTAAAATCATTATTTTTTCAATTGGTTCGAAATTTAAGGTCGTAAACAATGTAAAATAAAGAAATGCTATAGGAAATACTATACCATTTCCTATGGCATTTCTCGTCAACAATTTAATCCTTGCATATTTTTGCATGAGAACGCTAGTAATAATAAAGTTCCAATGTATAAGCCCTAAAATCATTATTTTTTCAATTGGTTCGAAATTTAAGGTTGTAATAAATGTAAAATAAAGAAATGTTATACGAAATGCTATAGCATTTCCTATGGCATTTCTCGTCAACATTTTAATCCTTGCATCTTTTTGCATGAGAACGCTTGTCATATTAAAATTCCAATGTATAAGCCCTAAAATCATTATTTTTTCAATTGGTTCGAAATTTTAGGTCGTAAACAATGTAAAATAAAGAAATGCTATAGGAAATACTATAGCATTTCCTATGGCATTTCTCGTCAACAATTTACTCCTTGCATATTTTTGCATGAGGACTCTTGTTATATTCAAATTCCAATGTATAAGCCCTAAAATCATTATTTTTTCAATTGGTTCGAAATTTTAGGTCGTAAACAATGTAAAATAAAGAAATGCTATAGGAAATGCTATAGCATTTCCTATGGCATTTCTCGTTAACAATTTAATCCTTGCATATTTTTGCATTAGAACGCTTGTATAAGCCCTAAAATCATTATTTTTTCAATTGGTTTGAAATTTTAGGTTGTAAAAAATGTAAAATAAAGAAATGCTATACGAAATGCTATAGCATTTCCAATGACATTTCTCGTCAACAATTTAATCCTTGCATATTTTTGCATAAGAACGCTTGTAAAATCAAAATTCCAATGTATAAGCCCTAAAATCATTTTTTTTTTCAATTGGTTCGAAATTTAAGGTTGTAAAAAATGTAAAATAAAGAAATGGTATAGGAAATTCTAGAGCATTTCCTATGGCATTTCTCGTCAAGAATTTAATCCTTGCATATTTTTGCATGAGAAATATTGTTATATTCAAATTCCAATGTATAAACCCTAAGATCATTATTTTTTCAATTGGTTCGAACTTTTAGGTCGTAAACAATGTAAAATAAAGAAATACTATAGGAAATGCTATATAGCATTTCCTATGGCATTTCTCGTTAATAATTTAATCCTTGCATATTTTTGCATGAGAACGCTTGTAATATTAAAATTCCAATGTATAAGCCCTAAAATCATTAGTTTTTCAATTGGTTCCAAATTTAAGGTTGTAAAAAATGTAAAATAAAGAAATGCTATAGGAAATGCTATAGCATTTCCTATGGCATTTCTCGTCAACAATTTAATCCTTGCATATTTTTGCATGAGAAATGTTGTTATATTCAAATTCCAATGTATAAACCCTAAGATCATTATTTTTTCAATTGGTTCGATTTTTTAGGTTGTAAACAATGTAAAATAAAGAAATGCTATAGCATTTCCTATGGCATTTCTCGTCAACAATTTAATCCTTGCATATTTTTGCATGAGAACGCTTGTACTATTAAAATTCCAATGTATAAGCCTTAAAATCATTATTTTTTTAATTGGTTCGAAATTTTAGGTCGTAAACAATGTAAAATAAAGAAATTCTATACGAAATGCTATAGCATTTCCTATGGAATTTCTCGTCAACAATTTAATCCTTGCATATTTTTGCATAAGAACTCTTGTTATATTCAAATTCCAATTTATAAGCCCTAAAATCATTATTTTTTCAATTGGTTTGAAATTTTAGGTCGTAAACAATGTAAAATAAAGAAATGCTATTGGAAGTGCTATAGCATTTCCTATGGCATTTCTCGTCAACAATTTAATCCCTGCATATTTTTGCATGATAACGCTTGTAATATTAAAATTCCAATGTATAAGCCCTAAAATCATTATTTTTTTAATTGGTTCGAAATTTAAGGTTGTAAAAAATGTAAAATAAAGAAATGCTATAGGAAATGCTATAGCATTTCCTATGGCGTTTCTCGTCAACAATTTAATCCTTGCATATTTTTGCATGAGAACTCTTGTTAGATTCAAATTCCAATGTATAAGCCCTAAAATAATTATTTTTTCAATTGGTTCGACATTTTAGGTTGTAAACAATCTAAAATAAAGAAATGATATAGTATGGCATTTCTCGTCAACAATTTAATCCTTGCATATTTTTGCATGAGAACGCTTGTAATATTAAAATTCCAATGTATAAGCCCTAAAATAATTATTTTTTCAATTGGTTCGAAATTTAAGGTTGTAAAAAATGTAAGATAAAGAAATGTTATAGGAAATGCTATAGCATTTCCTATGGCATTTCTCGTCAACAATTTAATCCTTGCATATTTTTGCATGAGAACGCTTATAATATTAAAATTCCAATGTATAAGCCCTAAAATCATTATTTTTTCAATTGGTTCAAAATTTTAGGTCATTTCCTATGGCATTTCTCGTCAACAATGTAATCCTTGCATATTTTTGCATGAGAACGCTTGTAATATTAAAATTCCAATGTATAAGCCCTAAAATCATTATTTTTTCAATTGGTTCGAAATTTAACATTTCCTATGGCATTTCTCGTCAACAATTTAATCCTTGCATATTTTTTTATGAGAACTCTTGTTATATTCAAATTCCAATGTATAAGCCCTAAAATCTTTATTTTTTCAATTGGTTCGAAATTTTAGGTTGTAAACAATGTAAAATAAAGAAATGCTATAGGAAATGCTATAGGTCTTTGAAAGTCTTAGTATGCTCTATGGTTGCGGTTCCGACTGATCTTCCACATCAGAAACGATTTCCAGAGATTTATTTTTTTTGTGAGAGTTTTTTTTTTTGTCGAGGTACTGGCAACACGATGACTGATCTCCAAATTGACGAGGTATCAAGAAACTCAACAGCAATAACTACAACACATGGGCGACATGCATGATGTCCTATTTGCAAGGGCACGACCTATGGGAGGTCGTCGGCGGAAGCGAAACTACGCCGCCGGAAAAAGATGCTAACGGCACCTTGCGCAAATGGAAAATCAAAGCAGGCAAAGCGATGTTCGCCCTGAAGACCACCGTTGAAGAAGAGATACTAGAGCACATTCGGGACGAGAAGACGCCCAAAGAAGCATGGGAGACGTTCGTGACGCTTTTCTCAAAGAAGAATGATGCGAGGCTACAGCTCTTAGAGAACGAGCTGCTATCAATCTCACAACGCGACGTGACGATTGCTCAGTACTTTCACAAGGTCAAGTCGATATGTCGTGAAATTAGCGATCTCGATCCGAAGTCTGTCATCGGAGAGGCTCGTATGAAGAGGATCATCATTCACGGCTTGAGATCGGAGTACTGAAGCTTCGTGATTGCTGTACAAGGATGGCCCGTTCAACCATTACTTGTAGAGTTTGAGAATTTGCTAGCAAGCCAAGAAGCGATGGCTAAGCAGATGGGAGGCGTCACAATGAAGAACGAAGATGAGAAACACCTCCTGCTGACACATGAAGAGTGGTTGGCCAAGAAGAAGAAGAACTATGGAGCTGTGTCTTCTTCAAGCTCGTCGAGTCGTGGAGGGTACGGCGGAGATAGCCGAGCAAGTGGTAGAGGCCGAGGATGAGGGAGAGGTCGTGACATGCGAGGTCGCGGCAGTAGATCACCCCGCCAGGAAGGCACCACGGTCCGAAGAGACAAGAGCACGGTGAAGTGCTACAATTTTCAGAAACTCGGGCACTATGCATCGGAATGCCGCAGTAAGAAGCACGGCGATGAAGCGAATCTGACAAGATTTGACGAAGACGAGCAAATGCTGATGTTCGCCCAGCAGGAGAAGAACATTGAAGTGCGGAGAGACGAGGAGACGAGCGTCGAAGGAGAGATCGACGCTGAGCCCGGGCGAGAATCGGTCAGAGAGAAGACCGACCTGGAGGAGCCAGTCGACGTGAAGTCGAGCCCGGAGCCCGAGCTGATGAAGGCCAAGAAGAGGCCCGGCCCGGAGAATATGACTGACGAGATGGTCATGCTTATCGAGGACAAGGTTATTGTGAACCTCCTCGTAGACGGAGAGAATAATGTCTATACCGACGTCTGGTATTTAGACAATGATGCAAGAAACCACATGACGGGACACCGAGCTAAGTTTAAAGAGCTCGATGAAAAAATCACAGGAAGCGTAAAGTTCGGCGATGAATCGATCGTCGAAATTAGAGGCCGAGGGTGGATCCTGTTCAAGTGCAAGAACGGAGACCAACGCCTACTGACCTAGGTGTACTACATCCCAAAATTGAAGAGTAACATCATCAGCCTTGGTCAGATGACGGAAGTCGGTAACACGGTGGTGATGGCCGGCTCATACCTGAAGATGTGGAACCAAAGCGGCGCACTGTTGATGAAGGTGAAAAGTACGCGGAACAGGTTGTACAAGATACTCCTGGAGACGGGCCAACCCGTCTGCTTAATGGCGTCCCTGACAGACCCAGCTTGGTTGTGGAACGCACGACTTGGGCACGTAAACTTCTACGCGCTCAAGATGATGGGAGAGAAGAAGATGGCCTTTGGGGTACCGAAGATCGAACACCCCAACCAGCTCTGCGAATGCTGCATGGTCGCAAAACAGGAAAGAGTGCCATTTCAGATAAAGGCCAAGTTTCGAGCAGAGCGACCCCTCTAACTGGTGCACGCTGACCTGTGTGGTCCAATCACCCCGGCCACTCTAGCCGGCAACAAGTACTTATTTTTACTTGTTGATGATTACAGCCGTTGGATGTGGGTTTATACACTCAAGGAGAAGAGTGGGGCCCTTGAAGTCTTCAAGAAGTTCAAGAGGCTCGTCGATAACCAATCTGGACATAAACTGAAGACCCTGCGAACAGATCAAGGAGGCGATTTCACATCTCAGAATTTCGCGGAGTACTGCGGAGAAGAAGGTGTAGAGCGACACCTCACCACACCATACACGCCCCAACAGAACGGCGTGGTGGAGAGAAGAAACCGAACTGTGATGGACACAGCAAGGAGTTTGCTGAAAAGCATGCAAGTTCCGGCGAGATTTCGGGGAGAAGCAGTATGACATGATGTCTACTTGCTGAACCGTCTACCTACGAAGGCGCTAGGCGAGCGCACCCCTTACCAAGCAAGGATAAGGCAGAAACCTCATCTGGAGCATTTGAAGGTGTTTGGGTGTACCGCACATGTGAAGACTATAGGACCAAACCTCAAAAAGCTCGATGATCGAAGTCAACTGATGATGTACCTTGGCGCCGAAGAAGGGAGCAAGGCACACAGGTTTTACGACCCCCGACGCGGCAAAGCGCATGTGAGCAGAGACGCCGTGTTTGAAGAGGAGAAAAAGTGACAGTGGCGAGACAAGAACGGGGAGCCGGAACAGAACTCGGTGGAGTTTATACTCTAAGAGGAAGAGGCGATCGAGCAGGAAGAAGGAGAGATTCCCTTCCAAGGACTAGCAACGCCCAGTTTGCCTGGAACCAGCACGGCTCGAACCAGCTCACCGCCTGGCTCGCCTAACCCAGGATCAGGAATGAGCACCCCGATCCTAATGACAGCTAGTTCGGGAGGAACCAGCTCAAGAGATTCGTCAATCAAGGACGGACCAAGAGGGTTTCGTACCCTTTCCGACGTCTACGAAGAAGCACACGAGCTCGACTTGAGCCCAGAAGAGCTCTTGCTGGTGAGCGCTAAAGAACCAACCAGCTATCGTGAGGCAGCCACCGAGAAGGAATTGCAAGAAGCGATGAAGAGAGAGCTGGAGTCCATTGTGAAGAATCATACGTGGGAACTTGTCAACCTTCCAGGAGGTCACAAGTCCATTGGTCTGAAGTGGGTCTACAAGCTCAAGAAGGACTCAGAAGGAAAAATCCTCAATCGCAAGGCCAGACTGGTCGCAAAGGGTTATGTGCAGAAACAGGGAATAGACTTTGAAGAGGTCTTTGCTCCCGTAGCCAGACTCGACACGGTCAGGCTCATCCTAGCCCTTGCAGCTCACCGAGGCTGGAAGATCCATCACCTGGACGTCAAATCGGCGTTCCTGAATGCTGAACTAGAAGAAGAAGTCTATGTCGCTCAACCAGAAGGCTTCGTCAAAAATACCGCAGAGCACAAGGTGTACAGGCTGTCAAAGGCCCTTTATGGGTTGCGACAAGCACCACGTGCATGGAACACTCGACTCGACATGAGTATGAAAAGTCTTGGTTTCAAGAAGTGTTCCCACGAGCAAGCGGTCTACACAAGGAACTCAAGAGATGAGGCCCTCATCGTCGGTGTGTATGTCGACGACCTGATCGTGACTGGATCCAGTGCAGAAGACATAGATGGATACAAGAAACAGATGATGAAAGAGTTCGAGATGAGCGACCTCGGACTACTCTCATACTACCTCGGCATCGAGGTCGATCAGAAGCAAGAGTGCGTCACGCTAAAAAAGACGGCTTACGCAAAGAAGATTCTAAAGCAATTCAAGATGGCGAATTGCAATCCGAGCAAGTATCCGATGGAGGCAAAGTTGAAGCTCGGGAAAGATGTAGAAGGAACCCCGGTGGATCCCACGGAGTACAGACGTGTCGTCGGGTGTCTCAGGTACCTAACCCATACCCGACCGGACATCTCATATGCAGTTGGCATAGTGATTCGTCACATGGAGAAGCCTACCGGTTTACACCAGCAGGCTGTGAAGCACATCCTTCGTTACGTTAAGGGAACGATGAACTTCAGGATCCAATACAAAAGAGGAAATGGAGTTGAAGAACTGGTCGGTTTCACCGACAGTGACTTAGCCGGTGATATCGAAGACAAAAAGAGTACCGGAGGTATGGCATTTTACCTCAACGGGAATTTGATCACTTGGCATTCTCAAAAGCAGAAAACTGTGGCTTTATCGTCTTGCGAAGCAGAGTTTATGGCAGCGACCGCAGCGGCCTGTCAAGCGATATGGCTCAGAAATTTGTTGAGCGAGGTCACTGGAGCCGAGCAAAAACCAGTGACTCTCTACGTTGACAACAAGTCCGCGATCGCACTAATGAAAAACCCGGTGTTTCATGGACGTAGCAAGCACATCGACACTCGCTTTCACTTTATTCGCGAGTGTGTGGAGAACCGAGAGATCATCGTTTAATTTATCAGCACTAGAGAGCAACGAGCTAACATTCTCACCAAGGCTTTAGCGAGAATCAAATTCACCGAGATGCGGGAACTTCTCGGCATGAAGAATCTCGAGCCAAGTCAAGCTTATGGGGGAAAATATTGTGGATAAGCTTTAAGACATGGCATATGAAACTTTCTCAGCAAGTTTTTTATAATAGGTTTATTATTTAATCTTACTTGATTGGCAAGTATATGTGGCTGTCACGTTTACTTCATCTCCAAGTTTTGGTACTGTATTTGCACTATAAATAGATATATAGTGTGCTTGTATTTTGCAACTCAAAAAAAGAGAGTTCATTCTCATTTCTCCTATTGCCTTCCTACTCTCTGCATATCACGTTAGAATATTATATATACAATATATTACAATCAAAGTGAGAGTCTTAGTGAGTGTGGCGGATTTTCTTGAGGCAAATCGTCGTTTCCAATATTTGGGTGGAAATCAACAAAATAAAGAAATACCGTAGGAAATGCTATAGCATTTCCTATGGCATTTCTCGTCAACAATTTAATCCTTGCATATTTTTGCATGAGAACGCTTGTAATATTAAAATTCCAATGTATAAGCCCTAAAATCATTATTTTTTCAATTGGTTCGAAATTTAAAGTTGTAAAAAATGTAAAATAAAGAAATGCTATAGCATTTCCTACGGCATTTCTCGTCAACAACTTCATCCTGGCATATTTTTGCACGAGAACTCTTTATATATTCAAATTCCAATGTATAAGCCCTAAAATCATTATTTTTTCAATTGGTTCAAAATTTTAGGTCGTAAACAAAGTAAAATAAAGAAATGCTATAGGAAATGCTAGCATTTCCTATGGCATTTCTCGTCAACAATTTAATCCTTGCATATTTTTGCATGAGAACGCTTGTAATATTAAAATTCCTATGTATAAGCCCTAAAATAATTATTTTTTAAATTGGTTCAAAATTTAAGGTTGTAAAAAATGTAAAATAAAGAAATGCTATAGTAAATGCTATAGCATTTCCTATGGCATTTCTCGTCAATAATTTAATCTTTGCATATTTTTGCACGAGAACTCTTGTTATATTCAAATTCCAATGTATAAACCCTAAAATCATTATTTTTTCAATTGGTTCGAAATTTTAGGTCATAAACAATGTAAAATAAAGAAATGCTATAGGAAATGCTATGGCATTTCCTATGGCATTTCTCGTCAACAATTTAATCCTTGCATATTTTTGCATGAGAACGCTTGTTAGATTCAAATTCCAATGTATAAGCCCTAAAATCATTATTTTTTCAATTGGTTCGAAATTTTAGCTTGTAAACAATGTAAAATAAAGAAATGCTATAGTATGGCATTTCTCGTCAACAATTTAATCCTTGCATATTTTTGCATGAGAACGCTTGTAATATTAAATTTCCAATGTATAAGCCCTAAAATCTTTATTTTTTCAATTGGTTCAAAATTTAAGGTTGTAAAAAATGTAAAATAAATAAATGTTATAGGAAATGCTATAACATTTCCTATGACATTTCTCGTCAACAATTTAATCCTTGCATATTTTTGCATGAGAATGCTTGTAATATTAAAATTCCAATGTATAAGCCCTAAAATAATTATTTTTTCAATTGGTTCAAAATTTTATGTTGTAAACAATGTAAAATAAAGAAATACTATAGGAAATGCTCCTATGGCATTTCTCGTCAACAATTTAATCCTTGCAAAATTTTGCATGAGAACTCTTGTTATATTCAAATTCCAGTGTATAAGCCCTAAAATCATTATTTTTTCAATTGGTTCGAAATTATAGGTCGTAAACAATGTAAAATAAAGAAATGCTATAGGAAATGCTATGGTATTTCTCGTCAACAATTTAATGCTTGCATACTTTTGCATGAGAACTCTTGTAATATTAAAATTCCAATGCATAAGCCCTAAAATCATTATTTTTTCAATTGGTTCCAAATCTAAGGTTGTAAAAAATGTAAAATAAAGAAATGCTATAGGAAATGCTATAGCATTTCCTACGGCATTTCTCTTCAACAATATAATCCTGGCATATTTTTGCACGAGAACTCTTGTTATATTCAAATTCCAATGTATAAGCCCTAAAATCATTATTTTTTCAATTGGTTCAAAATTTTAGGTCGTAAACAATGTAAAATAAAGAAATGCTATAGGAAATGCTAGCATTTCCTATGGCATTGCTCGTCAACAATTTAATCCTTCAATATTTTTGCATGAGAACGCTTGTAATATTAAAATTCCTATGTATAAGCCCTAAAATCATTATTTTTTCAATTGGTTCAAAATTTAAGGTTGTAAAAAATGTAAAATAAAGAAATGCTATAGTAAATGCTATAGCATTTCCTATGGCATTTCTCGTCAACAATTTAATCCTTGCAAATTTTTGCATGAGAACTCTTGTTACATTCAAATTCCAATGTATAAGCTCTAAAATCATTATTTTTTCAATTGGTTCGAAATTTTAGGTCATAAACAATGTAAAATAAAGAAATGCAATAGGAAATGCTATGACATTTCTCGTCAACAATTTAATCCTTGCATATTTTTGCATGAGAACGCTTGTAATATTAAAATTCCAATGTATAAGCCCTAAAATCATTATTTTTTCAATTGGTTCAAAATTTAAGGTTGTAAAAAATGTAAAATAAAAAATGCTATAGTAAATGCTATAGCATTTCCTACGGCATTTCTCGTCAACAATTTAATCCTGTAATATTTTTGCACGAGAACTCTTGTTATATTCAAATTCCAATGTATAAGTCCTAAAATCATTATTCTTTCAATTGGTTCAAAATTTTAGGTCGTAAACAATGTAAAATAAAGAAATGCTATAGGAAATGCTAGCATTTCCTATGGCATTTCTCGTCAACAATTTAATCCTTGCATATTTTTGCATGAGAACGCTTGTAATATTAAAATTCCTATGTATAAGCCCTACAATCATTATTTTTTCAATTGGTTCGAAATTTTAGCTTGTAAATAATGTAAAATAAAGACATGCTATAGTAAATGCTATAGCATTTCCTATGGCATTTCTCGTCAACAATTCAATCTTGGCATATTTTTGCACGAGAACTCTTGTTATATTAAAATTCCAATGTATAAGCCCTAAAATCATTATTTTTTCAATTGGTTAAAAATTTTAGGTCGTAAACAATGTAAAATAAAGAAATACTATAGGAAATGCTATGGCATTTCTCGTCAACAATTTAATCCTTGCATATTTTTCCATAAGAACACTTGTTAGATTCAAATTCCAATGTGTAAGCCCTAAAATCATTATTTTTTCAATTGGTTCAAAATTTTAGCTTGTAAACAATGTAAAATAAAGAAATGCTATAGTATGGCATTTCTCGGCAACAATTTAATCCTTGCATATTTTTGCATGAGAACGCTTGTAATATTAAATTTCCAATGTATAAGCCCTAAAATCATTATTTTTTCAATTGGTTCGAAATTTAAGGTTGTAAAAAATTTAAAATAAAGAAATGCTATAGGAAATGATATAGCATTTCCTATGCCATTTCTCGTCAACAATTTAATCATTGTATATTTTTGCATGAGAACGCTTGTAATATTCAAATTCCAATGTATAAGCCCTAAAATCATTATTTTTTCAATTGGTTCGATATTTAAGGTTGTAAAAAATATAAAATAAAGAAATGTTGTAGGAAATGCTCCTATGGCATTTCTCGTCAACAATTTAATCCTTGCATATTTTTGCATGAGAACTCTTGTTATATTCAAATTCCAATGTATAAGCCCTAAAATCATTCTTTTTCCAAATTATTCTAAATTTTAGGTCGTAAACAATGTAAAATAAAGAAATGCTATAGGAAATGCTATGGAATTTCTCGTCAACAATTTAATCCTTGCATATTTTTCCATGAGAACGCTGGTAATATTAAAATTCCAATGTATAAGCCCTAAAAACATTATTTTTTCAATTCGTTCGAAATTTAAGGTTATAAAAAAATTAAAATAAAGAAATGCTATAGGAAATGATAGCATTTCCTATGGCATTTCTCGTCAACAATTTAATCCTTGCATATTTTTGCATGAGAACGCTTGTAATATTAAAATTCCAATGTATAAGCCTTAAAATCATTATTTTTTCAATTGGTTCGAAATTTAAGGTTGTAAAAAATGTAAAATAAAGAAATGATGTAGGAAATGCTATAGCATTTCCTATGGCATTTCTCGTCAACAATTTAATCCTGGCATAATTTTGCATGAGAACTCTTGTTATATTCAAATTCCAATGTATAAACTCTAAAGTCATTATTATTTCAATTGGTTCGAAATTTTAGGTCGTAAACAATGTAAAATAAAGAAAAACTATAGGAAATGCAATAGCATTTCCTATGGCATTTTTAGTCAACAATTTAATTCTTGCATATTTTTGCATCAGAACGCTTGTAATATTAAAATTCCAATGTATAAGCCCTAAAATCATTATTTTTCCAATTGGTTCGAAGTTTTAGGTTGTAAACAATGTTAAATAAAGAAATGCTATAAGAAATGCTATGGCATTTAGCGTTAACAATTTAATCCTTGCATATTTTTGCATGAGAACTCTTATATTCAAAGTCCAATGTATAAGCCCTAAAATCATTATTTTTTAATTGGTTCAAAATTTTAGGTTGTAAACAATGTAAAATAAAGAAATGCAATAGGAAATGCTATAGCGTTTCCTATAGCATTTCTCGTCAACAATTTAATCCTTGCATATTATTGCATGAGAACGCTTGTAATATTCAAATTCCAATGTATAAGCCCTAAATTCATTATTTTTTCAATTGGTTCGAAATTTTAGGTTGTAAACAATGTAAAATAAAGAAATGCTATAGGAAATGCTATAGCATTTCCTATGGCATTTCTCGTCAACAATTTAATCCTTGCATATTTCGCATGAGAAAATTTGTTATATTCAAATTAAAATGTATAAGCCCGAAAGTCATTATTTTTTCAATTGGTTCGAAATTTTAGGTTGTAAACAATGTAAAATAAAGAAATGCTATAGGAAATGCTCCTATGGCATTTCTCGTCAACAATTTAATCCTTGCATATTTTTGCATGAGAACTTTTGTTATATTCAAATTCCAATGTATAAGCCCTAAAATCATTATTTTTTTCAATTGGTTTGAAATTTTAGGTTGTAAACAATGTAAAATAAAGAAATGCAATAGGAAATGCTCCTATGGCATTTCTCGTCAACAATTTAATCCTTGCATATTTTTGAATGAGAACGCTTGTAATATTAAAATTCCAATGTATAAGCTCTAAAATCATTATTTTTTCAATTGGTTCGAAATTTTAGGTTGTAAACAATATAAAATAAAGAAATGCTATGACATTTCTGGTTAACAATTTAATCCTTGCATATTTTTGCATGAGAACTCTTTTTATATTCAAATTCCAATGTATAAGGTCTAAAATCATTATTTTTTCAATTGGTTCAAAATTTTAGGTTGTAAACAATGTAAAATAAAGAAATGCTATAGTAAATGCTCCTATGGCATTTCTTTTCAACAATTTAATCCTTGTATATTTTTGCATGAGAACGCTTGTAAAATTCAAATTCCAATGTATAAGCCCTAAAATCATTATTTTTTCTATTGGTTCGAAATTTTAGGTTGTAAACAATGTAAAATAAAGAAATGCTATAGGAAATGCTCCAATGGTATTTCTCGTCAACAATTTAATCCTTGCATATTTTTGCATGAGAACTTTTGTTATATTCAAATTCCAATGTATAAGCCCTAAAATCATTATTTTTTCAATTGGTTTGAAATTTTAGGTTGTAAACAATGTAAAATAAAAAAATGCTATAGGAAATGCTATACAATTTAATCCTTGCATATTTTTGCACGACAACGCTTGTAATATTCAAATTCCAATGTATAAGCCCTAAAATCATTATTTTTTCAATTGGTTCGAAATTTTAGGTTGTAAACAATGTTAAATAAAGAAATGCTTTGGAAATTCTAGCTTTTCCTATGAAATTTCTCGTAAACAATTTAATCCTAGCATATTTTTGCATGAGAACGCTTGTAATATTTAAAATTCCAATGTATAAGCCCTAAAATCATTATTTTTTTTCAATTGGTTCGAAATTTTAGTATGTAAACAATGTAAAATAAATAAATGCTATAGGAAATGCTAGCATTTCCTATGGCATTTCTCGTCAACAATTTAATCCTTGCATATTTTTGCATGAGAACTCTTGTTATATTCAAATTCCAATGTATAAGCCCTAAAATAGTTATTTTTACAATTGGTTCAAAACTTTATGTCGTAAACAATGTAAAATAATAAATACTATAAGAAATGCTATAGCATTTCCTATGGCATTTCTCGTCAACAATTTAATCCTTGCATATTTTTGCATGAGAACGCTTGTAATATTAAAATTCCAATGTATAAGCCCTAAAATCATAATTTTTTCAATTGGTTCAAAGTTTTAGGTTGTAAACAATGTAATATAAAGTAATGCTATAGGAAATGCTATAGCATTTCCTATGGCATTTCTCGTCAACAATTTAATCCTTGCATATTATTGCATGAGAACTCTTGTTATATTTAAATTCCAATGTATAAGCCCTAAAATCGTTATTTTTTCAATTGGTTCAAAGTTTTAGGTCGTAAACAATGTAAAATAAAGAAATACCATAGCAAATGCTATAGCATTTCCTATGGCATTTCTCGTCAACAATTTAATCCTTGCATATTTTTCCATGAGAACGCATGTAATATTAAAATTCCAATGTAATAAGCCCTAAAATCATTATTTTTTCAATTGGTTCGAAATTTTAGGTTGTAAACAATGAAAAATAAAGAAATGCTTTAGGAAATGCTATAGCATTTCTTATGGCATTTCTCGTCAACAATTTAAACCTTGCAAATTTTTGCATGAGAACTCTTGTTATATTCAAATTCCAATGTATAAGCCCTAAAATCATTATTTTTTCAGTTGGTTCAAAATTTTAGGTTGTAAACAATGTAAAATAAAGAAATGTTATAGGAAATGCTAGCATTTCCTATGGTATTTCTCGTCAACACTTTAATCCTTGCATATTTTTGCAGGAGAACGCTTGTAATATTAAACTTCCAATGTATAAATCCTAAAATCATTATTTTTTCAATTGGTTCGAAATTTTAGGTTGTAAACAATGTAAAATAAAGAAATGCTTTAGGAAATGCTATAGCAATTCCTATGTCATTTCTCATCAACAATTTAATCCTTGCATATTTTTGCATGAGAACTCTTGTTATATTCAAATTCCAATGTATAAGCCCTAAAATCATTATTTTTTCAATTGGTTCGAAGTTTTAGGTCGTAAACAATGTAAAATAATAAATGCTATAGGAAATGCTAGCATTTCCTATGGCATTTCTCGTCAACAATTTAATCCTTGCATATTTTTGCATGAGAACTCCTGTTATATTCAAATTCCAATGTATTAGCCCTAAAATTATTATTTTTTCAATTGGTTCGAAATTTTAGGTTGTAAACAATGTAAAATAAAGAAATGCTATAGCATTTCCTATGGCATTTCTCGTCAAAAAATTTAATCCTTGCATATTTTTGCATGAGAACTCTTGCTATATTCTAATTCCAATGTATAAGCCCTAAAATCTTTATTTTTTCAATTGGTTCGAAGTTTTAGGTCGAAAACAATGTAAAATAGAGAAATGTTATAGCAAATGCTATAGCATTTCCTATGGCATTTCTCGTCAACAATTTAATCCTTGCATATTTTTGCATGAGAACGTATGTAATATTAAAGTTCCAATGTATAAACCCTAAAATCATTATTTTTTTAATTGGTTCGAAATTTTAGGTTGTAAACAATGTAAAATAAAGAAATGCAATAAGAAATGCTATAGCATTTCCTATGGCATTTCTCGTCAACAATTTAATCCTTGCATATTTTTGCATGAGAACTCTTCTTATATTCAAATTCCTATGTATAAGTCCTAAATTCATTATTTTTATCAATTGGTTTGAAATTTTAGGTCGTAAACAATGTAAAATAAAGAAATGCTATAGGAAATGCCAGCATTTCCTATGGTATTTCTCGTCTACAGTTTAATCCTTGCATATATTTGCATGAGAACGCTTGTAATATTAAAATTCCAATGTATAAATCCTAAAATCATTATTTTTTCAATTGGTTCGAAATTTTAGGCTGTAAACAATGCAAAATAAAGAAATGCTATACGAAATGCTATAGCATTTCCTATGGCATTTCTCGTCAACAATTTAATCCTTGCATATTTTTGCATGAGAACTCTTGTTATATTAAAATTCCAGTGTATAAGCCCTAGAATCATTATTTTTTCAATTGGTTCGAAATTTTAGGTTGTAAACAATGTAAAATAAAGAAATGCTTTAGGAAATTGTATAGCATTTCCTATGGCATTTCTCGTCAACAATTTAATCGTTGCATATTTTTGCATGCGAACTCTTGTTATATTAAAATTCCAATGTATAAGCCCTAAAATCATTATTTTTTCAATTGGTTCAAAATTTTAGGTTGTAAACAATGTAAAATAAAGAAATGCTATAGCATTTCCTATGGCATTTCTCGTCAACGATTTAATCCTTCCATATTTTTGCATGAGAACGTATGTAATATTAAAATTTCAATGTATAAGCCCTAAAATCATTATTTTTTCAATTGGTTCGAAATTTTAGGTTGTAAACAATGTAAAATAAAGAAATGCTATAAGAAATGCTATAGCATTTCTCGTCAACAATTTAATCCTTGCATATTTTTGCATGAGAACGCTTGTAATATTAAAATTCCAATGTATAAACCCTAAAATCATTATTTTTCAATAGGTTCGAAATTTTAGGTTGTAAACAATGTAAAATAAAGAAATGCTATACGAAATGCTATAGCATTTCCTATGGCATTTCTCGTCAACAATTTAATCCTTGCATATTTTTGAGTGAGAACTCTTGTTATATTAAAATTCCAGTGTATAAGCCCTAGAATCATTATTTTTTCAAATTGTTCGAAATTTTAGGTTGTAAACAATGTAAAATAAAGAAATGCTTTAGGAAATTCTATAGCATTTCCTATGGCATTTCTCGTCAACAATATAATCCTTCTTATTTTTACATGAGAACGCTTGTAATATTAAAATTCCAATGTATAAGCCCTAAAATCTTTATTTTTTCAATTGGTTCGAAATTTTAGGTTGTAAACAATGTAAAATAAAGAAATGCTATAGGAAATGCCATTTCTCGCCAAAAAATTTAATCCTTGCATATTTTTGCTTGAGAACTCTTGTTATATTCAAATTCCAATGTATAAGCCCTAAAATCATTATTTTTTCAATTCGTTCGAAGTTTTAGGTCGTAAACAATGTAAAATAAAGAAATGCTATAGCAAATGCTATAGCATTTCCTATGGCATTTCTCGTCAACAATTTAATCCTTGCATATTTTTGCATGCGAACGTATGTAATATTAAAATTCCAATGTATAAGCCCTAAAATCATTATTTTTTCAATTGGTTCGAAGTTTTAGGTCGTAAACAATGTAAAATAAAGAAATGCTATAGCAAATGCTATAGCATTTCCTATGGCATTTCTCGTCAACAATTTAATCCTTCCATATTTTTGCATGAGAACGTATGTAATATTAAAATTTCAATGTATAAGCCCTAAAATCATTATTTTTTCAATTGGTTCGAAATTTTAGGTTGTAAACAATGTAAAATAAAGAAATGCTATTGGAAATGCTAGCATTTCCTATGGTATTTCTCGTCTACAGTTTAATCCTTGCATATTTTTGCATGAGAACGCTTGTAATATTAAAATTCCAATGTATAAATCCTAAAATCATTATTTTTTCAATTGGTTCGAAATTTTAGGTTGTAAACAATGCAATAAAGAAATGCTTTAGAAAATGCTATAGCAATTACTATGGCATTTCTCGTCAACAATTTAATCCTTGAATATTTTTGCATGAGAACTCTTGTTATATTCAAATTCAAATGTATAAGCCCTAAAATCATTATTTTTTCAATTGGTTCGATGTTTTAGGTCGTAAACAATGTAAAATAAAGGAATGCAATAGGAAATGCTATAGCATTTCCTATGGCATTTCTCGTCAACAATTTAATCCTTGCATATTTTTGCATGAGAACGCTTGTAATATTAAAATTCCAATGTATAAGCCCTAAAATGATTATTTTTTCAATTGGTTTGATATTTAAGGTTGTAAAAAATGTAAAATAAACAAATGCTATAGGAAATGCTATAGCATTTCCTATGGAATTTCTCGTCAACAATTTAATCCTTGCATATTTTTGCATGAGAATGCTTGTAATATTAAAATTCCAATGTATAAACCCTAAAACCATTATTTTTCAATAGGTTCGAAATTTTAGGTTGTAAACAATGTAAAATAAAGAAATGCTATACGAAATGCTATATCATTTCCTATGGCATTTCTCGTCAACAATTTAATCATTGCATATTTTTGCATGAGAACTCTTGTTATATTAAAATTCCAATGTATAAGCCCTAGAATCATTATTTTTTCAATTTGTTTTAAATTTTAGGTTGTAAACAATGTAAAATAAAGAAATGCTTTAGGAAATGCTATAGCATTTCCTATGGCATTTCTCGTCAACAATTTAATCCTTACATATTTTTGCATGAGAACTCTTGTTATATTCAAATTCCAATGTATAAGCCCTAAAATCATTATTTTTTCAATTGGTTTGAAGTTTTAGGTCGTAAACAATGTAAAATAAAGAAATGCCATAGGAAATGCTATAGCATTTCCTATGGCATTTCTTGTCAACAATTTAATCCTTGCATATATTTGCATGAGAACTCTTGTTATATTAAAATTCCAATGTATAAGCCCTAAAATTATTATTTTTTTAATTGGTTTAAAATTTTAGATCGTAAACAATGTAAAATAAAGAAATGTTATAGGAAATGCTATAGCATTTCCTATTGCATTCTCGTCAACAATATAATCCTTGCATATTTTTGCATGAGAACTCTTGTTATATTTAAATTCCAATGTATAAGCCCTGAAATCATTATTTTTTCAATTGGTTCGAAGTTTTAGGTTGTAAACAATGTAAAATAAAGAAATGCTATAGCAAATGCTATAGCATTTCCTATGGCATTTCTCGTCAACAATTTAATCCTTGCTTATTTTTGCATGAGAACGCATGTAATATTAAAATTCCAATGTA
This sequence comes from Parietaria judaica, assembly GCA_954871525.1. NCBI lineage: Eukaryota > Viridiplantae > Streptophyta > Magnoliopsida > Rosales > Urticaceae > Parietaria > Parietaria judaica. The sequence goes on from OX940868.1 coordinate 15,391,593, forward strand.
TAAGCTCTAAAATCATAATTTTTCAATTGGTTCGAAATTTTAGGTTGTAAACAATGTAAAATAAAGAAATGCCATAGGAAATGCTAAAGCATTTCCTATTGCATTTATCGTCAACAATTTAATCCTTGCACTTTTTGCATGGGAACTCTTGTTATATTCAAATTTCAATGTATAAGCCCTAAAAGCATTATTTTTTTAATTGGTTTGAAGTTTTAGGTCGTAAACAATGTAAAATAAAGAAATGATATAGGAAATGGCATTTCCTATAGCATTTCTCGTCAACAATTTAATCCTTGTATATTTTTGCATGAGAACTCTTGTTATATTCAAATTCCAATGTATAAGGCCTAAAATAATTATTTTTTCAATTGGTTCGAAATTTTAGGTTGTAAACAATGTAAAATAAAGAAATGTTATAGCATTTCCTATGGCATTTCTCGTCAACAACTTAATCCTTGCATATTTTTTCATGAGAACTCTTGTTATATTCAAATTCCAATGTATAAGCCCTAAAATCATTATTTTTTCAATCGGTTCGATGTTTTAGGTCGTAAACAATGTAAAATAAAGAAATGCAATAGGAAATGCTATAGCATTTCCTGTGGCATTTCTCGTCAACAATTTAATCCTTGCATATTTTTGCATGAGAACGCTTGTAATATTAAAATTCCAATGTATAAGCCCTAAAATGATTATTTTTTCAATTGGTTTTAAATTTAAGGTTGTAAAAAATGTAAAATAAAGAAATGCTATAGGAAATGCTATAGCATTTCCTATGGAATTTCTCGTCAACAATTTAATCCTTGCATATTTTTGCATGAGAACGCTTGTAATATTAAAATTCCAATGTATAAACCCTAAAATCATTATTTTTCAATAGGTTCGAAATTTTAGGTTGTAAACAATGTAAAATAAAGAAATGCTATACGAAATGCTATAGCATTTCCTATGGCATTTCTCGTCAACAATTTAATCCTCGCATATTTTTGCATGAGAACTCTTGTTATATTAAAATTCCAGTGTATAAGCCCTAGAATCATTATTTTTTCAATTGGTTCGATGTTTTAGGTCGTAAACAATGTAAAATAAAGGAATGCAATAGGAAATGCTATGGCATTTCTCGTCAACAATTTAATCGTTGCATATTTTTGCATGCGAACTCTTGTTATATTAAAATTCCAATGTATAAGCCCTAAAATCATTATTTTTTCAATTGGTTCAAAATTTTAGGTTGTAAACAATGTAAAATAAAGAAATGCTATAGCAAATGCTATAGCATTTCCTATGGCATTTCTCGTCAACGATTTAATCCTTCCATATTTTTGCATGAGAACGTATGTAATATTAAAATTTCAATGTATAAGCCCTAAAATCATTATTTTTTCAATTGGTTCAAAATTTTAGGTTGTAAACAATGTAAAATAAAGAAATGCTATAAGAAATGCTATAGCATTTCTCGTCAACAATTTAATCCTTGCATATTTTTGCATGAGAACGCTTGTAATATTAAAATTCCAATGTATAAACCCTAAAATCATTATTTTTCAATAGGTTCGAAATTTTAGGTTGTAAACAATGTAAAATAAAGAAATGCTATACGAAATGCTATAGCATTTCCTATGGCATTTCTCGTCAACAATTTAATCCTTGCATATTTTTGAGTGAGAACTCTTGTTATATTAAAATTCCAGTGTATAAGCCCTAGAATCATTATTTTTTCAAATTGTTCAAAATTTTAGGTTGTAAACAATGTAAAATAAAGAAATGCTTTAGGAAATGCTATAGCATTTCCTATGGCATTTCTCGTCAACAATATAATCCTTCTTATTTTTACATGAGAACGCTTGTAATATTAAAATTCCAATGTATAAGCCCTAAAATCTTTATTTTTTCAATTGGTTCGAAATTTTAGGTTGTAAACAATGTAAAATAAAGAAATGCTATAGGAAATGCCATTTCTCGCCAAAAAATTTAATCCTTGCATATTTTTGCTTGAGAACTCTTGTTATATTCAAATTCCAATGTATAAGCCCTAAAATCATTATTTTTTTCAATTCGTTCGAAGTTTTAGGTCGTAAACAATGTAAAATAAAGAAATGCTATAGCAAATGCTATAGCATTTCCTATGGCATTTCTCGTCAACAATTTAATCCTTGCATATTTTTGCATGCGAACGTATGTAATATTAAAATTCCAATGTATAAGCCCTAAAATCATTATTTTTTCAATTGGTTCGAAGTTTTAGGTCGTAAACAATGTAAAATAAAGAAATGCTATAGCAAATGCTATAGCATTTCCTATGGCATTTCTCGTCAACAATTTAATCCTTCCATATTTTAGCATGAGAACGTATGTAATATTAAAATTTCAATGTATAAGCCCTAAAATCATTATTTTTTCAATTGGTTCGAAATTTTAGGTTGTAAACAATGTAAAATAAAGAAATGCTATTGGAAATGCTAGCATTTCCTATGGTATTTTACGTCTACAGTTTAATCCTTGCATATTTTTGCATGAGAACGCTTGTAATATTAAAATTCCAATGTATAAATCCTAAAATCATTATTTTTTCAATTGGTTCGAAATTTTAGGTTGTAAACAATGCAATAAAGAAATGCTTTAGAAAATGCTATAGCAATTACTATGGCATTTCTCGTCAACAATTTAATCCTTGAATATTTTTGCATGAGAACTCTTGTTATATTCAAATTCAAATGTATAAGCCCTAAAATCATTATTTTTTCAATTGGTTCGATGTTTTAGGTCGTAAACAATGTAAAATAAAGGAATGCAATAGGAAATGCTATAGCATTTCCTATGGCATTTCTCGTCAACAATTTAATCCTTGCATATTTTTGCATGAGAACGCTTGTAATATTAAAATTCCAATGTATAAGCCCTAAAATGATTATTTTTTCAATTGGTTTGATATTTAAGGTTGTAAAAAATGTAAAATAAACAAATGCTATAGGAAATGCTATAGCATTTCCTATGGAATTTCTCGTCAACAATTTAATCCTTGCATATTTTTGCATGAGAATGCTTGTAATATTAAAATTCCAATGTATAAACCCTAAAACCATTATTTTTCAATAGGTTCGAAATTTTAGGTTGTAAACAATGTAAAATAAAGAAATGCTATACGAAATGCTATATCATTTCCTATGGCATTTCTCGTCAACAATTTAATCATTGCATATTTTTGCATGAGAACTCTTGTTATATTAAAATTCCAATGTATAAGCCCTAGAATCATTATTTTTTCAATTTGTTTTAAATTTTAGGTTGTAAACAATGTAAAATAAAGAAATGCTTTAGGAAATGCTATAGCATTTCCTATGGCATTTCTCGTCAACAATTTAATCCTTGCATATTTTTGCATGAGAACTCTTGTTATATTCAAATTCCAATGTATAAGCCCTAAAATCATTATTTTTTCAATTGGTTTGAAGTTTTAGGTCGTAAACAATGTAAAATAAAGAAATGCCATAGGAAATGCTATAGCATTTCCTATGGCATTTCTTGTCAACAATTTAATCCTTGCATATATTTGCATGAGAACTCTTGTTATATTAAAATTCCAATGTATAAGCCCTAAAATTATTTTTTTTTTAATTGGTTTAAAATTTTAGATCGTAAACAATGTAAAATAAAGAAATGTTATAGGAAATGCTATAGCATTTCCTATTGCATTCTCGTCAACAATATAATCCTTGCATATTTTTGCATGAGAACTCTTGTTATATTTAAATTCCAATGTATAAGCCCTGAAATCATTATTTTTTCAATTGGTTCGAAGTTTTAGGTTGTAAACAATGTAAAATAAAGAAATGCTATAGCAAATGCTATAGCATTTCCTATGGCATTTCTCGTCAACAATTTAATCCTTGCTTATTTTTGCATGAGAACGCATGTAATATTAAAATTCCAATGTATAAGCTCTAAAATCATAATTTTTTCAATTGGTTCGAAATTTTAGGTTGTAAACAATGTAAAATAAAGAAATGCCATAGGAAATGCTAAAGCATTTCCTATGGCATTTATCGTCAACAATTTAATCCTTGCACTTTTTGCATGGGAACTCTTGTTATATTCAAATTTCAATGTATAAGCCCTAAAAGCATTATTTTTTTAATTGGTTTGAAGTTTTAGGTCGTAAACAATGTAAAATAAAGAAATGATATAGGAAATGGCATTTCCTATAGCATTTCTCGTCAACAATTTAATCCTTGTATATTTTTGCATGAGAACTCTTGTTATATTCAAATTCCAATGTATAAGGCCTAAAATAATTATTTTTTCAATTGGTTCGAAATTTTAGGTTGTAAACAATGTAAAATAAAGAAATGCTATAGCATTTCCTATGGCATTTCTCGTCAACAACTTAATCCTTGCATATTTTTGCATGAGAACTCTTGTTATATTCAAATTCCAATGTATAAGCCCTAAAATCATTATTTTTTCAATTGGTTCAAAAGTTAAGGTCGTAAACAATATAAAATAAAGAAATGCTATAGGGAATGCATTTCCTATGGTATTTCTCGTCAACAGTTTAAATCTTGCATATTTTTTCATGAGAACGCTTGTAATATTAAAATTCCAATGTATAAATCCTAAAATCATTATTTTTTCAAGTGGTTCGAAATTTTAGGTTGTAATTAATGTATAATAAAGAAATGCATTAGGAAAAGCTATAGCATTTCCTATAGCATTTCTCGTCAACAATTTAATCCTTGCATATTTTTGCATAAGAACTCTTGTTATATTCAAACTCCAATGTATAAGCCCTAAAATCATTATTTTTTCAATTGGTTCAAAATTTTAGGTCGTAAACAATGTAAAATAAAGAAATGCTATGGGAAATGCTATAGCATTTCCTATGGCATTTCTGGTCAACAATTTAATCCTTACATATTTTTGCATGAGAACTCTTGTTATATTCAAATTCCATTGTATAAGCCCTAAAATCATTATTTTTTAATTGATTTGAAATTTTAGGTCGTAAATAATGTATAATGTAAACAATGCTATAGGAAATGCTATAGCATTTCATATGGCATTTCTCGTCAACAATTTAATCCTTGCATATTTTTGCATAAGAACTCTTGTTATATTCAAATTCCAATGTATAAGCCCTAAAATAATTTATTTTTTCAATTGGTTCGAAGTTTTAGGTGGTTAACAATGTTAAATAAAGAAATGCTACAGGAAATTCTATAGCATTTCCTATGGCATTTATCGTCAACAATTTAATCCTTGCATATTTTTGCATCAAAACTTTTGTTATATTCAAATTCCAATGTATAAGCCCTCAAAGCATTATTTTTTCAATTGGTTCGAAATTTTAGGTCGTAAACAATGTAAAATAAAGAAATGCAATAGGAAATGCTTAAGCAGTTCCTATGGCATTTCTCGTCAACAAGTTAATCCTTGCATATTTTTGCATGAGAACGATTGTAATATTAAAATTCCAATGTATAAGCCCTAAAATCATTATTTTTTCAGTTGGTTCAAAATTTTAGGTCGTAAACAATGTAAAATAAAGAAATGCTATGGGAAATGATAGCATTTCCTATGGCATTTCTCGTCAACAATTTAATCCTTGCATATTTTTGCATGAGAACTCTTGTTATATTCAAATTCCAATGTATAAGCCCTAAAATCATTATTTTTTCAATTGGTTCAAATTTTAGGTCGTAAACAATGTAAAATAAAGAAATGCTATGGGAAATGCTATAGAAATTCCTATGGCATTTCTCGTTAACAATTTAATCCTTGCATATTTTTGCATGAAAACTCTTGTTATATTCAAATTCCAATGTATAAGCGCTAAAATCATTATTTTTTCAATTGGTTCGAAATTTTGTGTCGTAAACCATGTAAAATAAAGAAATGCCATAGGAAATGCTAAGCATTTCCTATGGCATTTCTCGTCAACAAGTTAATCCTTGCACATTTTTGCATGAGAACGATTGTAATATTAAAATTCCAATGTATAAGCCCTAAAATAATTATTTTTATAATTGGTTTGAAATTTTAGGTTGTAAACAATGTAAAATAAAGAAATGCTATAGGAAATGCTATATGGCATTTCTCGTCGACAAGTTAATCCTTGCATTTTTTGCATGAGAACTCTTGTTATAATCAAACTCCAATGTATAAGCCCTAAAATCATTATTTGTTTAATTGGTTCGAAATTTTAGGTCGTAAACAATGTAAAATAAAGAAATGCTATGGGAAATGCTATAGCATTTCCTCTGGCATTTCTCTTCAACAATTTAAATGTTGCATATTTTTGCATGAGAACTCTTGTTATATTCAAATTATAATGTATAAACCCTAAAATAATTATTTTTTCAATTGGTTTGAAATTTTAGGTCGTAAATAATGTATAATGCAAACAATGCTATAGGAAATGCTATAGCATTTCCTATGGCATTTCTCGTCACCAATTTATTCCTTGCATATTTTTTCATGAGAACTCTTGTTATATTCAAATTCCAATGTATAATCCCTAAAATCATTATTTTTTCAATTGGTTCAAAATTTTAGGTCGTAAACAATGTAAAATAAAGAAATTCTATAGGAAATCCTAAAGCATTTCCTATGGCATTTCTCGTCAACAAGTTAATCCTTACATATTTTTGCATGAGAACGATTGTAATATTAAAACTCCAATGTATAAGCCCTAAAATTTTTGTTTTTTCAATTGGTTGAAAGTTTAGGTCGTAAACAATGTAAAACAAAGAGATGATATGTCAAATGCTAGCATTTCCTATGGCATTTTCGTCAATAATTTAATCCTTGCATATTTTTGCATGAGAACTCTTGTTATATTCAAATTCCAATGTATAAGCCCTAAAATCATTATTTTTTCAATTGGTTCAAAATTTTAGGTCGTAAACAATGTAAAATAAAGAAATGCTATCGGAAATGCTATAGAATTTCCTATGGTATTTCTCGTCAACAATTTAATCCTTGCATATTTTTGCATGAGAACTCTTGTTATATTCAAATTCCAATGTATAAGCCATAAAATCATTATTTTTTCAATTGGTTTGAAATTTTAGGTCGTAAATAATGTATAATGTAAACAATGTTATAGGAAATTCTATAGCATTTCCTATAGCATTTCTCGTCAACAATTTAATCCTTGCATATTTTTGCATGAGAACTCTTGTTATATTCAAATTCCAATGTATAATCCCTAAAATCATTCTTTTTTCAATTGGTTCGAAGTTTTAGGTCGTAAACAATGTAAAATAAAGAAATGCTATAGGAAATGCTATGGCATTTCTCGTCAACAAGTCAATCCTTGTATATTTTTGCATAAGAATGATTGCAATATTAAAATTCCAATGTATAAGCCCTAAAATCATTATTTTTTCAATTGGTTCGAAATTTTAGGTCGTAAACAATATAAAATAATGAAATGATATGGGAAATGCTAGCATTTCTTATGGCATTTCTCGTCTACAATTTAATCCTCGCATATTTTTGCATGAGAACTCTTGTTATATTCAAATTCCAATGTATAAGACCTAAAATCATTATTTTTTCAATTGGTTTGAAATTTTAGGTCGTAAACAATGTAAAATAAAGAAATGCTATAGGAAATGCTGGCATTTCTCGTCAACAAGTTAATCCTTGCATATTTTTGCATTAGAACGATTGTAATATTAAAAGTCCAATCTATAAGCCCTAAAATCATTATTTTTTCAATTGGTTTGAAATTTTAGGTTGTAAACAATGTAAAATGAAGAAATGCTCTAGGAAATGCTATATGGCATTTCTCGTCGACAAGTTAATCGTTGCATATTTTTGCATGAGAACTCTTGTTATATTCAAACTCCAATGTATAAGCCCTAAAATAATTATTTTTTCAATTGGTTAGAAATTTTAGGTCGTAAACAATGTAAAATAAAGAAATGCTACGGGAAATGCTATAGCATTTCCTATGGCATTTCTCGTTAACAATTTATCCTTGCATATTTTTGCATGAGAACTCTTGTTATATTCAAATTCCAATGTATAAGCCCTAAAATCATTATTTTTTCAATTGGTTCGAAATTTTAGGTCGTAAACAATGTAAAATAAAGAAATGCTATAGGAAATGCTATAGCATTTCCTATTCCATTTCTCGTTAACAATTTAATCCTTGCATATTTTTGCATGAGAACTCTTGTTATATTCAAATTCCAATGTATAAGCCCTAAAATCATTATTTTTTCAATTGGTTCGATGTTTTATGTCGTAAACAATGTAAAATAAAGAAATGTTATAGGAAATGCTAGCATTTCCTATGGTATTTCTCGTTAACAGTTTAATCCTTGCATATTTTTGCATGAGAACGCTTGTAATATTAAAATTCCAATGTATAAATCCTAAAATCATTATTTTTTCAATTGGTTTGAAATTTTAGGCTGTAAACGATGTAAAATAAAGAAATACTTTAGGAAATGCTATAGCATTTCTTATGGCATTTCTCGTCAACAATTTAATCCTTGCATATTTTTGCATGAGAACTCTTGTTATATTCAAATTCCAATGTATAAGCCCTAAAATCATTATTTTTTCAATTGGTTCAAAGTTTGAGGTCCTAAACAATGTAAAATAAAGAAATGTTATAGGAAATGCTATAGCATTTCCTGTAAAATTTCTCGTCAACAATTTAATCCTTGCATATTTTTGCATGAGAACGCATGTAATATTAAAATTCCAATGTATAATCCCTAAAATCATTATTTTTTCAATTGGTTCGAAATTTTAGGTTGTAAACAATGTAAAATAAAGAAATGCTATAGGAAATGCTTTAGCATTTCCTATGGCATTTCTCGTCAACAATTTAATCCTTGCATATTTTTTCATGAGAACTCTTGTTATATTCAAATTCCAATGTATAAGCCCTAAACTCATTATTTTTTCAATTGGTTCAAAATTTTAGGTCGTAAACATTGTAAAATAAAGAAATGTTATAGGAAGCATTTCCTATGGTATTTCTCTTCAGCAGTTTAACCATTGCATATTTTTGCATGAGAACGCTTGTAATATTAAAATTCCAATGTATAAATCCTAAAATCATTGTTTTTTCAATCGGTTCAAAATTTTAGGTTGTAAACAATGTAAAATAAAGAAATGCTTTAGTAAATGCTATAGCATTTCCTATAGCATATCTCGTCAACAATTTAATCCTTGCATATTTTTGCATGAGAACTCTTGTTATATTCAAATTCTAATGTATAAGCCCTAAAATCATTATTTTTTCAACTTGTTCGAAGTTTTAGGTCGTAAACAATGTAAAATAAAGAAATGCTATAGGAAATGCTATAGCATTTCCAATGGCATTTCTCGTCAACAATTTAATCCTTGCATATTTTTGCATGAGAACTCTTGTTATATTCAAATTCCAATGTATATACCCTAAAATCATTATTTTTTCAATTGGTTCGAAATTTTTGGTTGTAAACAATGTAAAATAAATAAATTCGATAGGAAATGTAGCATTTCCTATGGCATTTCTCGTCAACAATTTAATCCTTGCATATTTTTTCATGAGAACTCTTGTTATATTCTAATTCCAATGTTTAAGCCCTAAAATCATTATTTTTTCAATTGGTTCAAAATTTTAGGTCCTAAACAATGTAAAATAAAGAAATGCCATAGGAAATTCTAGCATTTCCTATGGTATTTCTCGTCAACAGTTTAATCCTTGCATATTTTTGCATGAGAACGCTTGTAATATTAAAATTCCAATGTATAAATCCTAAAATCAATAGTTTTTCAATTGGTTCGAAATTTTAAGGTGTAAACAATGTAAAATAAAGAAATGCTTTAGGAAATGCTATAGCATTTCCTATGGCATTTCTCGTCAATAATTTAATCCTTGCATACTTTTGCATGAGAACTCTTGTTATATTCAAATTCCAATGTATAAGCCCTAAAATCATTATTTTTTCAATTGGTTCGATGTTTTATGTCGTAAACAATGTAAAATAAAGAAATGCTATAGGAAATGCTAGCATTTCCTATGGCATATCTCGTCAACAATTTAATCCTTGCATATTTTTGCATGAGAACTCTTGTTATAATCAAATTCCAATGTATAAGCCCGAAAATCATTATTTTTTCAATTGGTTCAAAGTTTTAGGTCCTAAACAATGTAAAATAAAGAAATGTTACAGGAAATGCTATAGCATTTCCTGTAAAATTTCTCGTCAACAATTTAATCCTTGCATATTTTTGCATGAGAACGCATGTAATATTAAAATTCCAATGTATAATCCCTAAAATCATTATTTTTTCAATTGGTTCGAAATTTTAGGTTGTAAACAATGTAAAATAAAGAAATGCTATAGGAAATGCTATAGCATTTCCTATGGCAATTCTCGTCAACAATTTAATCCTTGCATATTTTTTCATGAGAACTCTTGTTATATTCAAATTCCAATGTTTAAGCCCTAAAATCATTATTTTTTCAATTGGTTCAAAATTTTAGGTCGGAACATTGTAAAATAAATAAATGCTATAGGAAGCATTTCCTATGGTATTTCTCGTCAACAGTTTAACCATTGCATATTTTTGCATGAGAACGCTTGTAATATTAAAATTCCAATGTACAAATCCTAAAATCATTGTTTTTTCAATCGGTTCGAAATTTTAGGTTGTAAACAATTTAAAATAAAGAAATGCTTTAGTAAATGCTATAGCATTTCCTATGGCATATCTCGTCAACAATTTAATCCTTGCATATTTTTGCATGAGAACTCTTGTTATATTCAAATTCCAATGTATAAGCCCTAAAATCATTATTTTTTCAACAGGTTCGAAGTTTTAGGTCGTAAACAATGTAAAATAAAGAAATGCTATAGGAAATGCTATAGCATTTCCAATGGCATTTCTCGTCAAAAATTTAATCCTTGCATATTTTTGCATGAGAACTCTTGTTATATTCAAATTACAATATATATACCCTAAAATCATTATTTTTTTCAATTGGTTCGAAATTTTTGGTTGTAAACAATGTAAAATAAATAAATTCGATAGGAAATGTAGCATTCCCTATGGCATTTCTCGTCAACAATTTAATCCTTGCATATTTTTGCATGAGAACTCTTGTTATATTCAAATTCCAATGTTTAAGCCCTAAAATCATTATTTTTTCAATTGGTTCAAAATTTTAGGTCCTAAACAATGTAAAATAAAGAAATGCCATAGGAAATGATTTCCTATGGTATTTCTCGTCAACAGTTTAATCCTTGCATATTTTTGCATGAGAACGCTTGTAATATTAAAATTCCAATGTATAAATCCTAAAATCAATAGTTTTTCAATTGGTTCGAAATTTTAAGGTGTAAACAATGTAAAATAAAGAAATGCTTTAGGAAATGCTCCTATGGCATTTCTCGTCAACAATTTAATCCTTGCATACTTTTGCATGAGAACTCTTGTTATATTCAAATTCCAATGTATAAGCACTAAAATCATTATTTTTTCAATTGGTTCGATGTTTTATGTCGTAAACAATGTAAAATAAAGAAATGCTTTCCTATGGTATTTCTCGTTAACAGTTTAATCCTTGCATATTTTTGCATGAGAACGCTTGTAATATTAAAATTCCAATGTATAAATCTTAAAATCATTATTTTTTCAATTGGTTTGAAATTTTAGGCTGTAAACGATGTAAAATAAAGAAATACTTTAGGAAATGATATAGCATTTCTTATGGCATTTCTCGTCAACAATTTAATCCTTGCATATTTTTGCATGAGAACTCTTGTTATATTCAAATTCCAATGTATAAGCCCTAAAATCATTATTTTTTCAATTGGTTCAAAGTTTTAGGTCCTAAACAATGTAAAATAAAGAAATGTTATAGGAAATGCTATAGCATTTCCTGTAAAATTTCTCGTCAACAATTTAATCCTTGTATATTTTTGCATGAGAACGCATGTAATATTAAAATTCCAATGTATAATCTCTAAAATCATTATTTTTTCAATTGCTTCGAAATTTTAGGTTGTAAACAATGTAAAATAAAGAAATGCTATAGGAAATGCTATAACATTTCCTATGGAATTTCTCGTCAACAATTTAATCCTTGCATATTTTTTCATGAGAACTCTTGTTATATTCAAATTCCAATGTATAAGCCCTAAACTCATTATTTTTTCAATTGGTTCAAAATTTTAGGTCGTAAACATTGTAAAATAAAGAAATGCTATAGGAAGCATTTCCTATGGTATTTCTCGTCAACAGTTTAACCCTTGCATATTTTTGCATGAGAACGCTTGTAATATTAAAATTCCAATGTATAAATCCTAAAATCATTGTTTTTTCAATCGGTGCGAAATTTTAGGTTGTAAACAATGTAAAATAAAGAAATGCTTTAGGAAATGCTATATCGTCAACAATTTAATCCTTGCATATTTTTGCATGAGAACTCTTGTTATATTCAAATTCCAATGTATAAGCCCTAAAATCATTATTTTTTCAACTGGTTCGAAGTTTTAGGTCGTAAACAATGTAAAATAAAGAAATGCTATAGGAAATGCTATAGCATTTCGTAGTGGACATATGTGTCCTTAAACAAGATATTTTATCCATTTGTAAAAGATTATGACAAGTCGTTGAATAAAGATGATGTTTATTATGATAATCTTATTATAGTTTCTGGTAGAGTAAAATAGAATATTTGATTCCTTAGTTCATTAAGGAATGAATTATGTTATTATTATCACAACAGAGTCAATGTGAGGAAGAATTAATAATCATAATAAATGAACTTAAAATGTCCGTGACCTGATCAACTGGGTGGGAGCCCATTAATCGTATAAGGTCATTAATGTGACTAAGTGATAATCCTATTCTGGATTTTGTGTGTGTCACATTCACTAGAAGTGCATTAAGTATGAAGTGTCTTCATACTAGACTGGACCTGACTTAAACTCCGGAAGTTATCATATTAGACCAACACTGATAACTTGGAGTTGAGTCACTAGTAGATGATCAAATGGATATTCGATCTAAGTCCTGAGTGATCTTGAGTCCAAGCTGCTGACTTGATTGTTCTTTGATTTAACCGTTAAAGAATACGAAATATTACCGCTGTTCCCAACACTATTATTTTGGGAACATGAAAGTCAGCAGTAAGGGTAGCTTGGTCATAGACATGGGCATCACACAGCTCTCTTTAGAGTGATGATGATTCCCTTGATTGTCGGTGGTGAGAAGTGAGAGATACCCATGCGCAAATTATGAATCGAAACCATAAGTGGGTTACTCATGATATTACTGACTGAGTCAAGGATGAAAATACAATGAGGGGCATATCGGTAAAAAACCGCCTGCTCATATATGAATCATCAAGTGAAAGATCAATAACCCGAATTTGATTGTATCAATGGACACCCTGCTATTATAAAGGGAATAACATATACCGTATCACTAAAGAGTGCAGCCTCGGGTCTATAGTGGAATCACTTCGAGGTTTGACGAACAACTAGCAGTTCGTTGGAGCTTAAGTGATACGGGTCCATGGTCCCCAGGATAGCTCCGTAACGGATGATACGTACGTGATTAAAAAACATTCTGGATAATGTTTAATCATTTGGCTTGACTTATAAAACTGAAAGGTCTGTGTCAGACATCAGATGGTTTTATCGTTGGCGTGGCAAAAGTATCATATTTTGGTACACGAAATTAACTGACAAAAAAAAAGTTAGAATTTAGATTTTCTATCAGCACCATGTTGTTGGAAATTAAATTCTAAGCAGCTTTGCTTTTTGAACCAAGTCATTTCGACTAACGGTTAGTGATTTATGGATTTTCTAAGTTTGTGATCGGTTCGATACACTTTGAAATTAAATCACATGTCACGAATTTAAATGATGGTGTGGCACCATGACATTTTTATGTGTGATATTGAGATCAGGATTTATTAATATAATTTAATTATTTGGATTTAATTATTAATATCTTATTAATAATTAATTAATAATTAATAGATTTATATTAATAAATGAAAATATATATTTATATATATTAATATGTGTAAATTCGAATTAGGGTTTGTTATATGAAACCCTAGTTAAATTCGAATGGCATGATTTGGTATTTCTATATTTGCGGCATAAGTACCAAATGTTTTGGTATTTTGGCAAATCCCTAAAATCGATATTATCCATTGGATCGGTTATGATTTAATATCAACTGTTGGATTAGGATATTGATAAATTCGAAATTAATGACTTGGTGACCAAGTTTCATTTTTCGAATTTGGTTAATTAATTGTATCCGTTAGATCGGTCTAAGATTTAATCTTTACCGTCGGATTGAAAAAATTAATTAATTTTATATATCTATATATATATTCGAATTATAGTTTAAGGATAAATTTGAAATTTTTTTTAATAAATCTTTTTATTTGATTTTTATCCTAAACTAATTTGATCCATTAGCACGGTTTAAAGATTTATCTCAACCGTTGGATCTAGATAATGATAATTCGAATTATATATACATATGATAATTCGAATTTTATACTGATAAGAAGATAAGATTGGATTTTTGATTTATCTAAATCTTTCTTATTTAATTAAATCCCTAATTAATTATATCCATTGGATTTAGATGAAATTAAATCTGGACCATTGGATTAAGATAATTAATTATATTTAATTAATAGAATTCGAAAATAGGGAGGAAAATTCTCCAATTCGGTTACGGTTTTGAGCCTATAAATAGGAGGCTCATTCTACACATTTTTCACACCTTTCCCCAGAGAAAAATTCGAACTCTCCCTCTTCCTCAGGGTCTGCGAATTTTCTCTCTGATCTCTTTCTTCTGGTTCGGCTTAGGAGACTATTTCTCCGGAAGCTTAAAAAGAACCATCAGTTAAGATTTGGCGACGGAGTCCTCCCGGCGAAGCCCATGCTTCGGTACGAGGATTCCAGGAGAATATCCCGGAAGATCACGGGAGTTTACCTCAGCACCGGCGGAGCCCTGTCCGATTCAGAGCGCGCGGCCGGAAATCGTCATACGAGGTACGGCCTTATGCATTGGGTTAATAAATGCAAACATTTACTGCTTTCTATTTATTTCCTATTATGACTAGTTTATTAATAATGATTTATGAATATTGAATTACATTATATTTATCAGATCTTGGGATATGGTCATTATCCGATATTCAGACCGTTGTACGGATAACAAGTTTTCCGCTTTAAAATAATTTTTTAAATGTTACCCTGACGGTCAGGAGGTAAAACTCGTGATAATTTTACGGAATCCGAGACATGATTTCCAACACTTCGATGAAGAACAAAACAATGAAGCGCTACGGCAGGAGCTTGACCTCCTCGAGGAAAGGCGAAATGAGGCGTACACCAGATTGGTTGCGCAGAAGCGGATTGTGGAACGCTACTACAACTCTAAAGTCAAAGCAAGGCGCTTCTCGGAAGGAAGCCTGGTCGTGAGGAAGGTAGGCCAAAACACCGAAGTCCTCGGCCCGACTTGGGAAGGCCCCTACCGCATATCAAAGATGATCCGACTTGGGAAGGCCCCTACCGCATATCAAATTGATACCTCCTAAAGTTTCTTTCCAACCTTTTTCAAGATTACTCAGAAACTAGGGGGTTGACATAGGAATAATAATAAAAAAATAAAAAAAAAAGAGGACCGAGAATGGCCCGGATATCAAATCCCGCCAAACTCAGACAACTAAGTCGCCCCGGAAGCGTTTCTCGGCAAAGACCGAACGCTTGACGATGCGCAGCTTGCAATAAGTCCGGGACCTGTAGCGCTCTACAAAGCGCGACCCGGCCCCAAGTACACCAAGTCACCCCGGAAGCGTTTCTCGGCAAAGACCGAGCGCTTGACGATGCCCAGCTTGCGATAAGTCCGGGACCTGTAGCGCTCTACAAAGCGCGACCTGGCCCTAAGTACACTAAGCCGCCCGGAAGCGTTTCTCGGCAAAGAGCGAGCGCTTGACGATGCGCAACTTGCGATAATTCCGGGAGCTGTAGCGCTCTACAAAGCGCGACCTGGTCCCAAGTACACTAAGTCGCCCCGGAAACGTTCTCGGCAGAGACCGGGCGTTTAACAGTGCGCAACTTGCGATAAGTCTGGGACCCATAGCGTTGTACACAGCGCGACCTGGCCCCAAGTATAAACTAAAAAGAAGACTGAATCTGACATCTCATGGATCGCGGTAAAAAGCCTAAGATACTCGTAACACTGCCTGGAGACAGATCCTGCCTAAGTACGATAAAAAAAGGGGCAAACAAAGAAAGTCAACATACATACGTGCATACATAAGTGGTTAAAGATAAGCGTTTAGGGGTCAAGCCTACAGTTACAACATAAGTAGCCACGAGGGCTCGCTACAAATAGAAGCATGTCCGGGTGCACAAAAAGGGCACCTAAAGGCGCTACAAAAACCTGCGCCAGATACAGCGGGATCAAGAGGCTACATGCTCTAAGTAACAAAATATACATCTACGATTACATAATAAGGGGGCGGCGCCTGCAACAAAAAATAAAAATCATGAGGACACACGTGAAAACCAAGAACGCCGAAAGATCAACAATTCAATCAACGTACCACCGGTGGGACCCCGCCCATAGGGTCGTAGCCATGATAGGTTGAATCAGGAATCAGAAGATGGCTGAAAGAACCGGTAGCGGCATATCCAGCAAGTACCGGATAAGGCATCGGGACCTGACCATAAAAAACGGGGGCCGCGTACCCCTAAGCGCCGGCTCGACCACCACGACCTGGCCATGAGAAGGGCCCTGGATCTGGAGAGGTCCACCATACCCAAACGCCGTTTCCGGCGTCAAAGGAATCCCAATCGGCAGAGTCAACCCGGCACCGCCATGGCTCGTGCCCGGCACATCCGGCTGTGCTGCGCCGGCAGGAAGAAAAGGAACGCCCAACGACCATCCGTCGCCGTGATCTATACCTGCAAAAAAAAAAGGAAAATCTATCATATCATAAGCAGAGTAAAGACGATCATCACAAGTTAAGAAACGGGAAAGAACCGCGCACAGAACCGGACCTCTCTTTAAGGCCCAACGACAATTCAGCCACGCGACCCGTGGGGACATCTACCCTGATCGGATCCAGGCCTCCCTCGTTAAGAAAGAAGCAAAACTTCCGGGAATAGCAGATCCCGTCAAAAAGAAACCTACAAATCCCCGATCCTCGGCGCCGGAGGCCATGTACAGCCGAGTGATCCCGATACTCCGAGAGACAGATCCCAGATATACACTTGGGACCCAAACTCACCGACTGTGCCAATTTGGGTCCAGTTCCGGACCCAAATCCCCGACCCAAAAACCCCAGACGGGCCGGGGGAAGACCCAGTTGTTAATTCCCCGGTCATCCTGCGAGATAATAACAGGCAGGAGCCTACGAGATTGGGATGGGGTGACGTCTTGGCCTCGCCCTTCGCGCCACATCGACGAAATTCCGGCAGCAAACCACCATGCATCTGGGCGTACCTGGAGCGGATGCAAGTCCAACGACGCCAGAAGCCCCTCCACCAGAGGAGGGACCGGTAGGGAAAAACCTAACCGAAGACTCTCTAGAGGAACTGCGACCATTCCATGGCGGGGGTATCCGGGGAGCTCCCCTTCCGCTGGAGCACATACCCCCGGCAAGACAAGACGTTCGGTCCTGAAAAAGGTCTCGAGCTTCGCCGTGGTAACATCACTCGGAATATTAACGTCCGAGAAAAGCGCAAGGGGACGCGGCAGACAAAGGCCACACACGCCCGAGGCAGATCTGGTCCTCCTCTTAACTACCCTATCGAAATTTGGGCATGACCCGCCTGCTATGCCGGCGCCATGACGTGGTCCTCCCACGTCATAGGCCCCGTAAGCAGTACCTACACCTGCTCCTACACTATCTATGTCTACACCGGGGGATCTCCGATCCGCTCCCAAATCAACAAACAAGTTATAATCGGGGCCCACCATAGGAGCACTCACCTCGGCCGGCATAGACCTCGGCGACCCGAACTCCAATCGAGACATTGCACGAAAGACCCGTTGAAGTACCAAGATACTCGGATAGCTCGTCGGAAACCACTAACCGTCGGCGTCGACCGTCAGTGTCACCGAAAAGTCACTGAGCCCGGTCACACACAAACCTGGCTCCCCCTGCGACCACTCCCCGCCGGCGACGAGGCCCACGCCGCCACCAGGGGCGAGCTCAAGCTCGCCCGACCTACGTGGAGTCAAGCGCGAGCCCCCGCGCTCCACCGTTTCGCCAGTGGTCACCCCCGTCCTCTCCGTGCTCGCCTCGCCGAGCTGGTCACGGTGGTGGTCTTCTCCGGCGAAGGCGAAATCCGGTGAGGAATAAACAACGGGTTTTGTCATTTGGGCTCGCGGGTTCTAGAGAGAGAAAATGGCTCGATTTCTATTTCGATTTTGAAGCCTTGTTTTTTCAAAAATTATGACGCGACCCGTGAAATGACGAGCCTAGATAACGAAAGGACGAACGCGGTGCAAAAATTGGAATTTAAAAACACGACCCGGTACAAAAGTTACGGAAAGAAAATGAACCTTTTCACTATTCACTAGGGGGAGACAAGCCTTTTTTAGTGTAAATGAGCCGTCTTGCCTCCTATTTATAAAAGTTTCCCGGGAATTACAAATCCCCGCGAAACTGGGGGATTAATGTTACGTGTAATTTACGCAATTGATTTTTATTAATTAACATAAAAAAATTATTTATTCAAATAAATTTCTTTTATTAATTAAGATCAATTTCGTTCAAAATATTCACCGGAAGTCCGATTTCGAAAAACAAAGTGTCCAGATGATCCCAAAGATATCAAAACACCCGAAAACGACATAAAGTTTGCGAAAAACGGCATCGGGAAACACCCGAGGCCTCCAAGAGCCCCCCGGGACCTCCGGGCGGGCCCCACGGCCCCCAAGGGGCCACTGTCACACGCCCAGGTGAGCACAGTCCCCGAAGGCTGCCTAACCAAAACAGAGGCGCTGTCGGGCCCCCAAGGGTCACCCTCGACCTCGCCACGTGTCGGCGACCCATTGGGCGCGAGGGGAACAACGCAGCCAATGGGGAAGCGCGACGTAGGCGTTGACGCAGCTGCTGACCCAGGCGTTGACTCAGACGCTGACGTCAGCAGCTTGGAGGCCAAGCTTCAGGCGCGTGTGGGCGCGTCGCAGCGCGGATTGGGCTGAAAATTGCGGTGTTGGATCGGCCATGTCCCGGGGACCCAGAAAAACATATAATATTACCCCGGAGGCCTCCTGGAGTAATAATTATTCACGTTTTAACCCCGGACTCTCCTATACATAGAAGCTCCGGTTTCACTTAACGGTAACTCATTCTCAACCCGGGAACTCGCCTAAAACTCTCTCTACTCCCTCCAAAACTCGCCTCCCCTCAAATATCACTCTAACGTTGAGCGTCGGAGGTGAATCAGGGAGGACCTCCCCCGATTCTCCCTGATCTCGGGTATTTTTCTGTTCAGGTTCCGGGAGCGAGAATTCAAACTAGAGCGGAAGCCCTGGGGAAATTTCCGGTACCGATTACGATCCCCCTGTTAAGGCATGTTCTACGTGGTGCTCGTGATATCCCTCAGTCTATTTTCTCACACAGATATACCGACTTTGCGGATAGACCGAGGACCCGTATCAGGTCCCACAATACAGGCTGAAGGATCTAAATCTCCGGGGATTATCTGAAGGGCTTATACACGGAGAGACTCACATAGTGCGGAAGCCCTGGAGAAAATTCTGGAACGATCCAAGACCCTCCTTGCCAAGGTTCTAGATCCGCGAGGTATTCGCTCTATCCATTAAGTCTTGTATCTCCGGCAGATATACTAACCACACGGATAGATCGAGGACCCGGATTTGTTCCCGTGACGCCGGTCGAGGGTCTAATCTACCTGATTTCTCTAAAAAAGTCAATACTACGACCCCCCTACCCAGTGGTCAGGAATCCGCTTTTGGTGTCCCGAACATGTAATCCGGGCCAGGCCAAGCCCTGGCCCTATTAGCAACAGGTAGTGGAGTTTACCACGGATTTTTGGTCATCGAGTCAGTGGAGGGTCCGTTTGACTCGACAGTCCAGGAGCCCAAGAGTCAAAAAAGTTAACAAGACGACATTGGGCCCGGTCCAACACGAGCAATTGGGCCGCTAATGGATTGAAGCATTTTTCTGCATCAACAGTCGATTTAGTTTAGTAGCTATGAACATATTTTGTAAGTTAGCAATTAGGGTTCGGTAAGGTCTTTGGCGCAACACCCTTGGTGACATCAATTCGTCCTTATGTTCGGGTTTCTCAGTCTTGCTTTTAAAGGATAAATAACTTTATTTATTGTTCTTTGTATTAAATTCAAAATAGAAGAAGAGGCAAAACAACACTCGGTAATTGACGGAGATTGTGCGTTGATCTATGTTTTAGTTCAGGTTTGTATCATAACAATAACGAATACGTAAGAACAGAGGTCGCTAAGAGCAGGAGATAGAACTAAACCTTGTTCTAAAATGACGGTGACAGGATTCAAACACCAGTCCAACGCAAATATGATAATCTTCTTTTCTTTATTACGATGCAAAGAAATAATAAACAATCACGATATGTCCGAAACACTAAACGTTATCCATCCTCCTCCAATAAGTGATCAGGAGTATAAACTACCACCGGACAGGTCACATGAATATCATACAACGAGTCACAATGAAGAGATTTATCAGTTAAGAATCACTCCCACACATTTGAAGCACAAAAAATGCTATAAGATCATTGAAAGATTCATAAAATAAATCCTCCATGACCGGAAAATGAAGTTCTGATATTCGAATTGATTCGTAGCCGATTCACTTCCAGCGTCATCATCCCTTGTGTGCAAGTTGCAAACGAATTTTCCAGCCGTCCAATACCTAATCATAAGAACCCGTTTTTATGTTTCCCTTTTATATTTACCCGAAAAAAAACAAAAAAAAAAACAAAATCTTAAAATTGGTAGACATTAGGATGAAATTTACCCGACCATCCATTTCTTTTAGAGCTGAGGTTGCTGCAATATCAGAAGCGTATTGTACAAAGCCATACCCTTTTGATTTTCCAGTCTTGTGATCACAAATCACTTTCACTACATTGACATTGTAACTCATGGATTCAGTAATTCCCAATTCCCAAATTATAAAATTGTTTCACAATGATTCAGGAAGCACCTTGAATTATATCACCATGTTTCTCAAAAGCATTCTTCAAAACAATCTCATTGGTGTCATAAGACAGACCTAACTCAAAACACACAACCTTCAATCAGCTGTTTTCTAGATCTATCTTGTGATAATCAGAACTTCATCATCTAAAAAAATCAGACTTCAAGATTGTTTAGACTTCACAAATATGTAATATCCAATGAAAGCGAAAGAGTGTGAGAAGATACCCCCGACGAACAATTTGGTGCAAGAATGGCGTGCCCGCAACTGTCTTGCCAATTGAGAAGTTCCCAGAATTCGAAACCCGCCATTAGAGACTCTCATGTTTAGGCAAACAGTTTATCTCAATCCAAAAAAACCCAAATCAGCCAAAGCCCTAAACGAGGGACATCAATTCTGCATTCAGTGAATTAGCTAACACTTCAGTTCGGTCAATAAGACAAGGGATGAAAATGAAAGCTCGTTCACCTAAAACTGAAAACATTCTATTAAAGTTGAGTTTCAGACTTTAGTATGGTGGATTCTAATAATAATTTATTTGTTTTGGTGATAGAAAAATTTTAAGCAATACAAGGATTGAACAATGAAATTAATCTATGAAATAATAGCAACATAAGTATCTTAGTTGTAGACAACAACGCTACTGCAGGGGCGGGGCCAGGAATTATCCAAAGAGGGGAGGGTGGAAATTCAATCTCGCCTTTTGCAATACGTGCGTTTCGTCACCTCCCCTTTCCTCTTGAATACTTATTAGACCTCTACTAATGCATCATAAAATTCAATCAAACACAAAATATAGTAACAAAATTAACAAAACTACCAATCAAATAAATTATCTAAAAAAGTGATTCAATCAACTCTCCGATATTCAATAAGCTACTCAAGTTCATATGCATCTAATAAAACTCTTCCAGCATAATTGATCCCCATTCGTGGAGACCCAATTTTGGCGGCGCCCCAGACCTGTAACCTGGGTCTTGTCCAATCCTGGCCCTGCGGGAACAAGTAGCGAAGAAGCCTAGATCGCCGGTCCATAGACATCGGAAGATCTATTTGACCCAAAGTGCCAGGGTACCTCGTCAAAAGCCCATTGAAAGTCAACAAAACGACATCGGGCCCGGTCCTACACCAACATTGAGGCCTCTACAGTGTTTGATATAAAATTCAGCATCAACAGTACCTTTTACTATTCACCGGAGGATGCACTTTGTGAATCCGAATCAAAGGTCCCACTCTCTATTTGTGGTTCTTTATAATAAAAAATTCCCGCAAAACTGGGAGTAATATTATAGTTATTTTACAATTGATTTTAACATAAATGAATAAAGAATAAATTATGTATTCATTTTTTCTTTTATTATATTAAGTCAATTTTCTCCTAGATGCTAACCGAAATTCGTTGTCGCAAAACAAAGTGTCTATATGCTCCCAAAACTATCGACACCCTCAAAAGGGGCCGGGAGTACGTGGGGTCAGCTCAAATAGTAGTCAGACCACAAAATGGAGAAGAAAAACTCCAACGCAGAAAAAAATGGAGAATTGGAAATCAGAGCAACATAAACCCTAGTCCAACTAAGAAAGAAAAAAACCCTAAAATTAGGCACAAAATTGGATCAAGCAACATAAACCGAAAGACCCTTATAAACAAAGTCAGATTAACTCAAACAACAATCTTAAAACAAGCAGATCTGTTTATATGGACGACCATAGAGAAACAAATAAGAAAGCAGAAATCAATATACAGCACATGTAACAAAGTCATATTAAATCCAATTACAAATCTAATACAAGCAGATATGTTTAAACCATAGAGAAATAAATAATTAAAGTTAAGAAGTAACAAATACTAACCATTAGTACTTCTCAAGTCTATTATCGCAGATGAGCTCATGATCTTCAACCTCCAATAGTCTACGACGACGTTTTTCATCTGAGAAGATTCTCTATACGAATCTGCCGCAGAGCTGAGTTATGCCCCAAGTAAATACACGACGCTTTCACTTGGGCTGGGCCTAATTTTTTATTCTTTCGTTTTGAGTAATTTCTGGGTAAAGTATTTAAAGTTTTAGCTTATTGCACTTAAAAACTTAAAGATAAAATTTAATGATAAAAATCACCGACTTCATTAATCAATATATAATAGCTATTGATTTATTCGTACTTTTCAGGATTATAGAACGTGATCGTCTGTAGGTTTATAATCAAATATTGCAACATTAAGGTTAACTTGTAAAAAACACATATAAATTGAAGGAAAAAAATTGTGTAAAAGTTGCATAAATATATATATATATACAATAAAAAAAAATATAAACTTCAAACTTATAATTTACTACAAGATGTAAAAGACTATGCAAACTAAAGATAATATCTATTCTAATTTTACATGGTTCTCAAAGAACAAAAGTTTTTTAAACATTCAATGAATACCTGTAATTTGGCCCAGTCTCAGCACTAATATATCTATGGAAAAAAAAAAGATCTTGTTTCAATTACGAATGATATACTGATCCATCTCTAAAGTTGTCACATCGAAGGTTCAAATATCCGCAAATTGATGGGAAGTTCAATTTACGAGTATATTAAACTGCAACGGGTGTATTGATAGGTTTTTGTATAATTTTAAAAAAAAAAATTGGTACCGAGGAGCAAGGTTTAAAATGCCGCTTGCCGATGTCGTTTCGCATTTTTCGTTTTACGGATATATCGCTTGCCGATGGGTATGTCGATGGGCAAATGGTAAAAAAAGGGCATGCCGCATGCCGCATATACCGCATGGGCATACCGCATGCCGATTGGGTTTTCGATGGATATTTTGTAAAAAATATTTGAGTATTTAAGCAAGATATTTATATAGGTTCAAAACTACATATTTAATAAATACGAGACATAATTGTATACAACAAAATACATTTGTAACTTAAATATGTAGGTGAAATGCATAATGTTAAGTCACTTTATTAGTTTAAGTGTATAATATTAAGTCAAATTATTATGTGAAGTGAATATGTATGTTAAGTGTGAAATATTAAGTGAATATGCATGTTAATTGTATATGTGTATGTTAACAAATTTAATATTAGTTGAAGTGTATAATATTAAATGAATGAATATATATATATGTATATATATATTAAGTGTATATGTATGTTAGGTGAAGTTCATATGTATATTTGTATAATATTATTTGAAGTGTATAATATTAAGTTAAATTATTAGGTGAAGTGTATGTTAAGTGTGAATGTGTGATATTAGCTCTTGTGCAAGTATAATTATTTTTGCCAAAAATTTAATTGGTATTTTTGCCAAAATCTACTGAAAGTTTAACTTTTAGCGAAATTCCATCCATTTTTCGCACATTTTACACACAAAAGCGAAAAACGAAATTCCATCCACTTACCCATGCGGAAAATGCGAAAAATGGTAAAAATCCAGCGAAACGACAGGGTTTTCGTTTCGCATACCTCCGAAAAACGAAAATCGGTCGAAATATCGACCGATTTTCGCGAAATTTTACACCTTGCCGAGGAGTATATGGCGAAACATTTGGCCCACAAATCATATGTTCTAGGAATTAAATATTCACAGATTTTAAGAAGAAAACAAAAAACAGATCTCTCCCCCAAAAAAAGATCATCAAAAGGGTGTTTGGAAAATTATGTAAGAAATGATGTAAAAAATTGAAGAAAGTATGAAATTTTCTTGACTAACCATTAGATTTGAGAGTTAAAAGCCATTTAGAAAAAATGGTACTTGTTGATACACATTTCTGTCACATTTGACAAGACGACATGTTACATAGTGACATAAAAACTATATTATATTTTATGATAATGCCGATCAATTAATCTACCGACTGACATATATGCAAAAATACAACGTGACATTGACAATGTCATCTTTTTTTATGTGACCAAATTGAATAAGCAAAGCCTCATCTGGTTAGAAGGGGAAGGCTCAAAATTGGCCCACTACCCAATACTTACTCTTACCCAACCCCATGGCTAACTAAGTCACACAGCGGTAGCCCAATACATCAAAAGGTCTTACTTAGACCTTTTGACCAAGTTAACTCGGTAACTCGCCAACATATCTCGCCACCCAATTCTTGCGGATGACCAAGTCAACACGGCAACTCGTCTAAAACAACTTATTCAAACGAGTCCAATTGCTCTGAGTCTAGGTTAAGAAATATATTCTCCCGACCACGTGACAACCATGATGACAATTTTGAACCCACTAAAACCCAACATAATTCACGATTTAAAGGATATGAGAGTAAGTGATTCGTAAGAATCTCTAAAATCAATTCCAATCAATGACTTAAAACAGAGAATCGTAAAAATAAAATAAAAATTATAAAATAGTGTCACGTATTAATCCCAAAAGGTCAAGATGACAAAATTTTCAAAAAGGCATGAGAAATTATATTCACATAGTTTTATAATAATAAATAAACCTTTTTCGGCGTTGAGTTGAGACCCACTTTATTTCCAACAATGACCATCGTAACCTAAAGCAATAGTTTTATGTTAAGTTTCACATAGATGGAAAAAATATGAAGATTTTGTACAGTTTAAAAATGTCATAAATTACTCTTTCATTATTAATTAATTTGAAATTGAAACCTATGCCATGATATTATGATGATATCAATTAAATGAGTATCGATTTTAAAAAAAATCAACTAAAGAGACTAAAAAAACAACATTTTGAACGAACACGTTAAGTTAAGTCTCCTTAGCTCATTTGCATCTCATGAACACAATTCAATTTCCGATTGTTAGAATTAGAAAGCGAAAGCGTCGATTTCGACAACTGTTTGCATTTATTAACGATAAAAAAGCTTTAAAATGAAAATAATTAAATGAATATTTTATATATTATAATTATATGTTTTTCAACCATTTGGTTATGTTTTCTGAATCTAAATTTTAGAAACAATGTCAACGTCAGTCATGTTTGGTTATGTATTTAGAAAACGAATTTAGAATAATATTTTTTTTGCTTTAAAATTTAAGTAAAAAACAAAAAATAATTAAAAATTGTTTTCTAACTTTTCTTTTGTTAAAAAAAGGTAAAAAAAATATTCTACGTGATTTGTTTTTCTCTCTCTCCTGATATTACAACTTTAACATATATTTTATTATTTTACGTTTCTATGAATTTCAGATGGACTCATAATATATACCATCGAAGAGTTTATGCCGAGAAAAATCAAATGATAGGTGAGAAACAATTTTTAGCGTATTTTTTGAAATGTTATTTCTTATATAATTTAATATAGTTGAACAAAAGCATAATGAAACAATATTATTATTGTAAAAACATAATTCTAAATTTATTTTTAAAACTAAAAAACAAAATACACACAAAAAAAAACATAATTAAACGGTAGTGACTATCAAACTGTAAATACAAAGTCATTTATTTAACAAAGCTTTGAAGATAATAAAAATTATCTAAGTATCAGTTGAGTGTATTATCAATTATGTATCCCTTTTTTTGTTTTTTTAATGTTCTTGAAACTCTTGTTTTGGCATCGATTTCCGTTGGTAATAGGGAGTTCAAAATTAAAAAATAAATAAAAATAAGTTCAAAATTTTAAATTTTAACCGAAAAAATTTGTATATATTATTATTTTTATATATAAACATAGATTTTATATCTTTTAATATACTAAATATTTATGTTTAAAATCAATATTATACATAGACTAGTAAATTGTTGGAGATAAGTACGAAATTTATTAAGAATAAAATTATTGATTCGATTTTAATATTTGAGATATAAAAATATTATACGTGATTACGTGATATAGTAAAAATAATTAAGAAAAACCCATAAAATGCCCAAAAATCACTTAAGGTTTAATGAAATTGCCCATAGTTTCAAACAATTCATTTATACCCATTTTAAAAATATATTGGACCATATTAACCTTGATCTTAATTATATTTATTTATTTTCGTATTTAATTATTTATTATATATTTATTTTCGAAATTAAATTAATCATCCTTAAATTTTGGTTGAAAACTTCCCCTATTAATTAGGTTATCATTTAATTTTGTTATTTTGACCCAAAATTTAATATTTCTCTCTCTCTCTCTCTCTTTCCCACTATCACTCTCACGTCTCTCTCTCTCTCTCTCTCTCTCTCTCTCTCTCTCTCTCTCTCTCTCTCTCTCTCTCTCTCTCTCTCTCTCTCTCTCTCGTCGGATTGACCACCATCGCCGGATTCGGGCCGAAAGCGCGACAACTTTGTGCGTGGCTTCGACGACCGTGGTCGCGGTTGCCGAGGAGGCGGTCGTGGCCTCCGTCGTGGTCGCCCTCCATCGCGCCTCCTTCCTCCGTCGCGGTCGCCCTCCGTCGCGCATCCTTCCTCCATTGCTCTCCGTCGCGGCGCGATGATCCTTTCCACGCAATCGTAACTGTAAATTTATTTACAGTTTTCTGTATATATGTTTACAGTTTTAAGGTAATATATATTTACAGTTTAAATTTGGTTTTTGTATTGGTATGTATATTGGTATTAATATTAGTATATATATTTACAGTTTTTGGTATAAGTATTGGTATTGGTATAGATATTTAGAGTTTTGTAGTATTTGTATTGGTATATACATTAGATATTAATATTGGTATATATATTTACAGTTTTTGGTAAGTTCATTTGCAATTTGACATCATTTACATTTACAGTTTGACATGATTTCGTAAATTTTGTACTTTTTTGTAATTTTATTTACAGTTCAAATTGTATATACATATACAATTTTTCGTAATTTTATTTACAGTCTCAAATTGTGAATAATGTTTGTTCGGCATTTCTCATATACAGTTTAAATAATATTGATTGTTAGGGACCAAAAATTCAAAAATCATATTATGTTTTTAATCTTTAAAATATGGAGGATTAATTCAAAAAAGTTTTGTGAAATCGTTAAAATAGGAATGATTTAATGTTGATTTATTTAGTTTGCTACATTTAAGGAAAATATATATTTTTATTTTAATTAATAAAAAACGAATTAATAATGTGAATTAAAAAGTGAAAGGGCAAATTAGTCCATATTTCAATTTGTTGGTGGTTATAATTACCATAATTAGAAATGGGCATTTTTTTTAAACCTTGAGTCACAAATGGGCATTTGCCTCATTTACCCAAATAATTATAGAGCGAGTCTTCAGTTAGTATTTATTAGTTAGAAAATAACTAGGAATGTCATACTGGTTTCTCCTTCTTTCTTTTTTTTTTTTTCTTTTTTTTTCTTTCTTAGTAGTTATTGTTTTAACTTTTAACATATTCTTTTATCTTTAAAATTTAAAAATCATCCAATAAACTAGAAAATATTTAACGTTATATATACATATAAATATAATTGCTAATAAATATATATTTTAAGTTATATGTATATTATATTAATATTTCATATTTAGTACATTAGATACTTTTTAGTTTCCAATATAATTTTGCAGTAAGATGGTTTCTTGTTAATAAAATTAATTAAAAATATTTATAAAAAGAAAGAAAAAAAAAAGCAATCGTTAACACTTAACGCGTATAGGTTTTATTTTTCTTTTGAAAATAATTCAAATAATTAAGAAAAAAATAATATTTAAAAATCGTTCAGTTTCAACAAAAAATATTATTATTTACATATATATAACTTACAACAAAAATCAGTTACAATATTTTAATTGGATTTATTATCTTTAACATAAAAAAATCCTGAAGTAAGTTAGCGAAATATCCGATGAATTAATAATGATATTAGGATTTTAAATTTATCTCAATATATCTTTTATAGACCTCTATATATATTAAATTAAATTAGTGAGAAACGAAAAAGGAATATCGCAACTCACCAAGGAACACAAAGACTCGAGATTTCCCAAACTCTCTCTCTCTCTCTCTGCATCAAACCCTAGATTGCGAGCCAGTGATCGGCCATGGAGGGACTGCTCTCGCCCTCCGATCAGCTCACCATGGTCTCCTCCTTCCTCGAGATCGCCGTCGGCCAGTCCGCCGACACCGCCCGTCAGTTCCTCCAGGTTCGTCGTCTCATTCGATCGATCGTCTCCCCAAAGATTGGGCTTTTCCGATGCGAAACTGTGTAAGCTGTTGCAGGCCACGAGTTGGAAGCTGGAGGAGGCGATTCAGCTGTTCTACGTCGGCAACGAAGGGGCCGGGGCCGCGGCGGCAGGATCGTCGGCTCCGTCACCGTCGAACGCGCTTCCGATGCCGAATTCTTTCAGGTATTTGTTGGTTTTGCGCGGTTTAGAGTGTTTTTGATGCTTTTGTGGTCGCTGATGAGCGTTGTGTGTGCAGCGGAGAAGACGGCGATGAAGTACGGCCTCCTTTGCCTGTAGTAAGGGAGGCTCTCTATGATGATGCCTTGATGTATGATTCTCTTTCCATATATTGAATGTTTCCTTGATTCGAACTCGAATGTGGACTCTACATTGTAACTTTTGTGTCAATCTTGTGTAGGGCATCGAGGGCGATGCAATACCCGACGAGTGAAACCAGTGCTGTCATTGCTTTCCGGAATTTCAACGAGGAGGTGAAGCGGCCCGACGTTTGGGAACCAGAACAAGGTTCTCCGTCTACCACGGAGACTTCTTCTCGAGATAACCTTGCTTCCCTGTACCGCCCTCCGTTTCATCTGATGTTTCAGGGGTCATTTGAAAGGGTAGGGCTTTATTACAGTTTCATGCTCGTTCTCTAACTCCGCACTGTTTAGATACTGGGATGTCTGATCGACACTGTGCATCGCAGGCAAAAGCTGCTGCTTCGGGTCAAGACAAATGGCTGTTGGTGAACTTGCAGTCGACGACTGAGTTCAGCTCTCATATGGTAACGGCTTTTTAGCCACTTCGCTTCATTCCTGTTGAACGCGTTTGTATAATAACTTTTACTTAATGACGTTTTTTTTTACTTTGTGAAGCTGAATCGAGATATGTGGGCTAATGAAGCTGTCTCTCAAACGATCGGCACCAATTTTATCTTCTGGCAGGTATTACTCCACATTTTCAATATCCGTGTTTCAAACACGTGCAACTAAATACGTAGAGTTCTGACTTTTTATGCTGGTATTAGATTCTTTTTCAATCTCTGAAGTCCAAACTAACATTAGTTTACTATGCTACAAGGTTTATGACGATACAACTGAAGGCCGGAAAGTGTGCACTTATTATAAGTTAGAGTCTATCCCCGTTGTACTTGTTATTGATCCCATCACCGGCCAAAAAATGCGTTCATGGAATGGTATGGTTGAGCCAGAACGCTTGCTAGAGGTATGTTTCCATTTCTGTTTAGCGTATAAAATTTTGTTGTTTTTAAGGAAATCGGCATACCGTGCTCACATTAGATGTATGGGTATTTGTTATTTAGGATCTTCTACAATTTATGGACTGTGGCCCTAAAGATCACCACATAACCCTGTCTCATAAACGTCCTCGAGATAGCCCTTCCAGTCAGCCGCAGAAAATTCAAGGTATTGTAACAAGTTTTGAGATTTCTGGTATCTGAGTTATTCTTTATTTATTAACGAAGATAAAAATCTCCGTTTTTCGTCTTTGGCGTCTCTTATATGGCAGTGATTGCAGATAAGAGTAGCGAAGAGGAAACGGAAATGTTGCGGGCATTGGCAATGTCAATGGAGAGTCAGTTGAACTCCGGAGATGAGAATGTCAAGGAGGAAGCGAGTGAGACAAAGAAACCTAATTATCCGGATTTGCCCGAAGAACCCAAAGCCGATAAGGCCCTCGTTTGTAGGGTCGGAGTCCGTCTCCCGGATGGCCGCAGGGTGCAGCGCAATTTCCTCAAGACTCATCCTATTCAAGTAATATATTATATATATAATATATAAAAGAAATTTTGATATTCTACTCTCGAAGCAATTTGGTTTTGATTATGTTTGTTGTGCAGTTGTTATGGTCGTTCTGCTGCTCTGTGGTGAAGGAAGCGGAGACTCGGCCGTTTCGGCTGATGCATGCGATCCCGGGAGCCTCGAAGTCGTTGGATTACGATAGCCAGTTGTCTTTTGAAGAGTCGGGTCTCGCCAACTCCATGATTTCTGTTACTTGGGAGTGATCGTGTCGCTTCGGGGTTTGAGTTTCGACAAAGAGTTTTGGTTTGTCGTTTCTATTTGTAATTTTCGACGTGTACATTCTCAGCAGACTTACAATATACCTTTATTTATGTGACTCTCTCAACTCGTGAGCGTGAACGCTTGAAAAAGGCTAATCAAGATTATTATCTATTTTAATTTTGAGGAAAGGAATTTAATGAATGTTAGTTTATATGAATATACATTCATGGAATTGATTATTATCTATTTTTACTTTTAGGCAAGGAATAAAATTTAAGTTAGTATAAATGGATAAACATCAATGGATTTCCCATATTGGTGTATTAAGCATACAAAGTATCAAAAAAAAAAAAAGAGCAAATTGCGGCTAATGTACAAACGTTTGACCGGGTGCAAATTATGCACCTAATGTTTATTTTCGACGGCTAATGATTTTTTGGTATTTTTCGTCACTTGACCATCATATTTTTTGGCGCAACTCACTAATTTTTTGTCCAAATTTTATGAATAAACTGCCGTTAGAAAGTTTAGATATAGATCTATAATTTGGTGTTTTAGTTTCGATGATATCCCGTATTTTTCCGCCTCGGAATTGAGAAAATTCGTCGAAAAACTTAATAGTTTGTGCAATGATTCGTAACGAATCATTGCACATTCTCTTATAATTTTTTATTTTTTGGTACATATTTTCAAATTTTAAACAACTTGTCTATATTTTGCACATTATTGTTCGTAATTGCACATTATTGTTCGTAATTTAGGCAAACTGAGCAAATTAACCTAAAAATGTAGTTACTATAATTTTTTTTGGGTTAATAACATGGTAAGTATTTAATTTTTTAGCTAAATCTTAATTTCTCAGTTAAAGTTCTTACTATCTATTTTAAAAAATCCATGCATGTGTTCTTAAATTAGAGTCCCGCCCTACAATATCAGAAAAGAGAATAAACAAAAAGTGGATCTTAATCGATGAAACGAGGATGTAAACAAGTTATTAAATTTTTTGAATATCTCATCGGCCATCGGCGTACCAATCGACATTCCTATCGACAAACGATATATCCGTAAAATGAAAAGTGCGAAACGACATCGGCAAGCGGTATTTAAAACTTTGGATGTAAATTTGAAGAGAAGCGAAATTTAGTAGACGTCGAGAAATTTGACTGTAATTTTTCTTTTAAATCTATGCAATTATTAAAAGGAAAACAAAATTTCAAGTGCTAAACAACTTTTTTTTAGCATAAACCAAATCTTATTTTCTCGATATCTATTTTTAAAAACTCATCCATATGTTGTTAAAATAAAGTGCCGCCAATATAAGAAAAGAGATAAGAAAATATGAAAACATTTATAAAAATGACGCATGTCCTAGAAGACTAAATAAAACATTCTAAATTTTGTTGAATCCATGAAAAAGTGGATATAAATTTGAAGAGAAGCAAAACGCAGTGGAGCTTAGTAATTTGATCGTATTTTTATTATTTTTTTTAAATTTAGGCAGGTATAAGAAAAAGAAAAACAAAACTTCAAGTACTTGTACCGCTATTAGTCGATATTTGAAAAGAATAATCCGAGTAGTAAATAGGCCTAGCCCATAACAAAATAGGATTATTTCGGCCTAAATTACGAAAAGCCCAGATTCAATTTCCGCCATTGTCCGTACGTACCGTCTCTTTCGAAAAACCCTCTCTCCCAAGCTTCTGCGACGAGCTTCAATGGCTTCCTAAAGCCCTAACTCCCCATTTCTACTTCGCTCTCACTGTTTCGGCTCAATTTCAGCGCGCCTTCGTGCCGTGAAATGGATTCGAATGTTTTTGGTCACACCGGACCTTCAAGCTCCGACGTCAATGGCGGAGCCGCGTCGGCCTCGGGCTCTCACTTCCCAAAGCCGAATTACAGTCGCCGAGCTGTTCAGGTTCTCATTTCTGTCCTATCATCTCCAGCATTTCTTGCGTTCCAGTCGTGAGCTGCTTCGGCTAAACCCTAGCTCTCTAAGCTATGCTTGAATTTACTCTGTGATCCTCTATGGTGTCCTGTATCCATGGAAGTGTTCTTGAAATGCATTGCTTACGGGTTGATTGAATTTGATAGTTATGTTCTTGTCGATTGATTGATTCAGTAGTGGTGTTAGTAATCACTGACTATGATTTACGAGTGTTTTCGAGTTTACGATTCGAAGCAGAACGGTAATGGATACATGATCTTTGTTTAGCGGCGCAGTGAAGGAAAAATCATAGTCTGTAATAGGAAATCAAACTAACTCGCTTTTCCCGTGTTTGGAGATTAATGACGATTTGATTTGTGATAATTCGAATTCTTCAGCGTGGTTGTCAAAACGTGGAACTTGGGCTGTTTGAATTAAGTGTATAATCTCTGTTTCTAGTAGATATATTTTCTGATGTGTTGACATACAGGAAGCGCTGGAGCACTTGGCTTCTATCGACCTCATTGACTTGTGCAATGAAGCGAGAGTGGAACGATGTCGAGCAACAAGAGACTTGAGAAGTTGCGGACGCTATGTGGAGTCGGCTTTGAATTCTTGTGGACATGCTTCGTTGTGCGAGGAATGTAGCAAGCGATGCGATCTTTGCCCCATTTGTAGAACCTCGATATTAAAGGAATCTAATGTCGTTAGTCTTCGCCCTCGCCTGTTTTACGAGTGCATAGATGCCGGCCTTATATTGAAAGAGCACGATGATAGATTTCGAGAAACAGAAGACAGGGAAGAGCAAGTATCTGCTGATGTTCAACACCTCTATTGTCTATTTGATGTGGCATTGGAGAATAACTTAGTTTCTCTTATTTGCCACTGTATCCTTCCTTATTTATCTGTTTAACTCTTAAGTTCTATTTTTCATTAGAAAAAACAGTTATTTGCTCCAGATGTCCTTCTGTTAAGGGTTATGTGCAGGCTTGGTCCCTCTATAATGTTTTGTTGCAGGCTTAGTCCTTCACCATTAAATTGGATGGACACTTCAAAAAATCAACTTTTGTTTTTCGTAACTTATGAGGGTATTTTGGAAGTTTAGAT
This sequence comes from Parietaria judaica, assembly GCA_954871525.1. NCBI lineage: Eukaryota > Viridiplantae > Streptophyta > Magnoliopsida > Rosales > Urticaceae > Parietaria > Parietaria judaica. The sequence continues at coordinate 15,425,934 of OX940868.1, forward strand.
ACTTTCGAGTGTATCTTAGCTCTGTTTTTCAGTTCTGTAGATATCTAAACTTCCATAACTGCCCTCAAAAGATTAAAAAAAATATAGATTCCTCAAGTTTCAATCCAATTTTGGTGAATGACCAAAAAACGCACCTGAAGGAACGTTCTTGTTCATGTTATTTTCAGAAGGACCACTCCCACAGATGACCCTTTACAAGATTTATTTATAGGGCATCATTGAAAGGAGAATAAGACAACAGAATGGTTTGGTTTTTATGTGTATATTGAAAACCTGAAAAGTATATTATTTATCATCTCATATCTTTTTCACGTTCTTTGAGGTTTGTGGCTACCTTGACAGAGTTTCATCAGATGTGACGGATGTTTGTATGGACGAAAATGCTGTGTCAAGTGATCCTGTCATGGCTTTCTTGTTGGACGAGGTTGTTGTGAAAGATTGGTGTAAGCGGACATTCGGAATTATGATAAAGGAACTGCAAGGGATTTGTATCCTTGAAACTTCTGAATTCATTTATAATATTGTTCCTCTGTATATTTTCCTCTTGAGTACAGTGCATTTCTTAACATTGTTCACTAGATAACGCTGAAGCACGGGAAATGAAAAGTAGGTTAGATATGCTTCTCAAGTACTCGGTCCAGCTGGCAGGCATGTCGAATGTTCTTGAAGTTTTGGAGTCATCATTCAAGGGCTCTCTGTCGGCTCAAATTCATGATTTGCAGCTGCTTCAAGAAAGCATATTGAAGACAAAGCAGGTTATATTGGAAACTTTATTTATAGAGGTTTTTTGCTTTGACGTTTGACTTGATCTATTATTGTCTTAACTGGGTAAACAGTGACGAGACACGTGATTTCAAGAGTTTCCAAAACTTAATTGTTTTGTATGTTTTATCACCCTAAAGATTCTGGTTGATGTGTCATAATTTATTAAAATTATTATTTTTGTTCTATTGTTTTTGCAACTCTTTTGATGCTTGATTGAACTTGTTTCATGTCATTGTCATGGACCCTGATTTATCTATGCTTAAAATATCTTTCAATTTTATGTCATCTTATTTATGCTATTTAAATTTTGAATTATGGTTAGGGTAGGGTTTGGGCCCTGACCCGTTAAGGTGTATTGTTTTGGTTAAAAAGGCCTAAGAGATGGGATATATAAATGTTATTTGTTCTGAAAAATTACTTTTCATTTAGCTTAGTTTCTCTCTGGAACGTAGGTCAAAAAGAGTTTCACTGGTTAATCCGCGATGAGATCCACAACTCGAAATTGTAACATTTCATAACTAAAGCTCTAAGTATACTATAATTTGAAAATAATATCCTTTTGTAGTATGCACTAAATTATAGTAATTTTTTTAAAACCTTTGTTGGCTGCTTTTGTTTTCAGCATTTGGAGGTTATGATTTGGTGTATAAGACACGATTTCCTCGAGAATCTAAGATCTCGTTTTCCTGATGTCACATCATGGCGTTCTCAAGTACGTGAAAGGAAATCGTCTGCAATCAAGCGTGCATGGCCCAATGCAATAAATAATTCAGAAGAATCAGCGAGACAAGAAGGCTCCTTATTTATTGAAGATGCGCTGAGTAATCTCGAGATTGAGCATATGCATGATTTCGGAGAGGAATTAAAAGTTGCATATTTGCAAAAAGACGGGATCTCAACAATTTTTAGGTCTAAGATAGAGGGAATGTTAGGATGTTATCCATTCGAAAATATCCGAGCTGCCGTTGACATACTGTTCTTACGCGGTGGTTCTGATATGGTCTTGGCAAAGCAAGCAATTGTATCCTTATTCCTTTTAATCTTCTTATTATCAAGTTTCAGTTTCATATTTGTTCTTGTCACCTTAACCTATGCTAGTTTCTCTATTACCTATACGATCGGCATTGGACAATGCCTGACGAGTTATGGAAACACATCTTGGAGGATTTTGCTGCATCTTTTGGCATCACACGACATTTATTATTGGAATCGTTGATATTTTATCTTCTGGATGACCTTGCTGACGAGGCTATGCAGGTGCTTACTTATGTTCTATCTTTTTTAATAAAACGGTATCTTACTTTTTCTTGTTTTTCTTAGGACAATTTTTTTCAAAAGAAACAAATTTTACTACAAAAATTTAGGTATTTTTTTTACCTTTTAAACTGTTTACTTGAAGAAACTGGTTTTTTTATCTGTTAATTAATGGGCGCTAATCTAAGGAATCAGCACGAACTGGTGTTTCAGTCCTCTACTGATATTGTTACCGGTTTCAAATATATTAATATTTTATTTTACCATAGCTTATGGTGTTATTTTGACTTGGACTTTCTTATTTTGTTGATTTGGAAATTTTACTTGGTTGCTTCGGACTTAATTATACATTTGTTTTTCTTCATAACAACCGTTTTTAAGGTATTGGTTGAGAACCAGTCTAGGGACAAATAGTGCTCACTACAGAAAGGGATGTATTCATTATAATTATTGCAGTTCTCAATAGTATAAATGTGCTACCGGTTTCACCATAATAGGAAAATAGTAGATGATCATTCATTAAGTGATTTCAAACACTGATTTTTTTTTTTATAACAAATTCAGGAAGCGTGTCACCTGCTTCCTGAAATCTCAGGTCCAACAACGCATCCAAAGATTGCCCAAGTTCTTCTAGAGAGAGGAAATCCGGATGCAGCTCTTTCGGTTTTAAGATGGTCTGGCCGTGACGGGTTGTCTCAGTTCGTTTCACTCAGCGAGGCGGTCACTGCGGTTAGGGTTCGAGTAGAGTGTGGGCTTCTCACAGAGGCATTTTCACATCAAAGAACGTTATGCACAAAAGTCAAAGAAAAGAAGGGCAAAGGAGAAAATTTGAATTGGAAGGAGTGGGTCGAGGTTTTGGTCAGTGAAATTTGTTATCTTTGCATACGAAGAAACGTGGTGGATCGAATGATTGAGCTTCCATGGAGCTCCGATGAAGAGAAACACCTCCACAAGTGCTTGTTGGATTATGCTGTCGATGATCCTTCTTCGAGTGTTGGAAGTCTTCTTGTTGTGTTCTACATTCAGGTAAAAGTCTACAACTCTCTGAAACGAGTATATTTAATTTGCAGAAATCTGTAAAGTCAAGGGGATGAAATATTTTGTATATAGCAGTAATTGAATGATTGTAATTAGAACTAATTAGGCAGTTTAATACTTTAATTATATATTTAGTATATTAGCAGCTGCTTAGTATAAGAATTAAGATGTAATCCAATTATTTAAATATTAATCCTCTCAAGTCTTCTGGATTAGGATAATTCTATATTATTAGGTTAAACTTTTAACTATGTTTTAATGTTTTAACCTATCCTTCCACATTATATAACTTCTTTTTGTTTTTTAATTCAGAGATATAGATATGCTCAAGCATACCAAGTTGATTCGGTTATTAAAACCGTTGAGGAGGAGTTTCTTGCGAAAAATCCCGTCAGTGAAGAAGTTTTATATAGAGTGAGATCAAGCAGTGACTGCAGGGCGGGATTAGTGGTAAGTGCTCAACTGATTTAGACTTCTTATTTCCATTTTTTCTTGAAAAGAAAATTCTTTCTAGAACATCGAGTTGCATAAAAAACGCAAATCCTTGGCTGAGTGGGTGTTTGTTCATAGATAGTGATTTATAGAGTAATTGCCTGTAGTACTGCCCTCTGTACTTTGTATGTTGGTGCATTGTGCTCTCTTAACTTTAATTTCTTTCAGCAGTGACCCTTGACCTTAATTTCTACGCTTTGAAGTTTATGACGGAACTTGTACGGAGCACATGACTTGCTTGAGAATTAGATTGTGAGACTTTTGTGAAGCAATCAATGACCCTAGTTCTCGAAGAGTGATCGGGATGGAAGTCCCACGAAATTAGGGAGAACGGATAAAAATAAACTAAAATAAGTCATAACATGTTAACATTTTATTTCATTTTTAATTCATTAAGAGGAAATTTGCTACTTTTTGAAAGTTTGTAGGTTGCTCTTGCCAAAATCTAAAGTTCAGCGGCATTATTGCTAATTAGTCATTTTAATTTACTTTGATTCTTACCAAATAGAGACTTCTCTTCGTCGCCTGGCTTGTGTTTACTCATGTTCGTTCTCATAAATCATATTACCGCAGCCAAATTTTCTCTCTTTGTCGTGTGGCTTGTATTGATTTTAAATGTTTCTATTCCTATAGAATACATCGATTCAGTTTTGAAATTTCTCTATAAGCGTGATTTTAATCTCTTTTTTGAATAATCAAATAGAATAACGTCATTTTTCCGAATTGATCTATCTCACGAATTAGAAAATCTTTCGGACTGATTATCCAATCCCGTTATGGTTCTTACCTTCTTGATGCTTTGCCAAACAGGAAAGATGTATGTCGTTGCTGCCGGAAGTCCAAAGACGGGAAGTAATTGCTGGAAAGTCGCCGGAGTTAAATGCTAGTTCCGGCACTGACGTGGAAATGCCTCCACAATCCGATTTCTCAAAATCAACTAGTTTATTGATCCCTTCATCGAATCTTCCATCCCTGGCATGGACTGATCATACAGCCATGTGGAAGCCACCGGTTTCTGAAACCCCCAAAAAAAGAGGCGGATCTTTTGAAGATTATCGCTCGGAAACCGGTCCTTATCATTCAAGTCCTCATGCAACGTCATACAACAATGCTGACGTCATCATAAACAAGAATTTGAAATCAAATGTCTCACCATTCAAGGATATGAACCGAACCCAGTCGAGAGTAGTTCAAAACAGCAATCTAAGAGAAAACCAATTGGATGAAGTGTCACCTGAAATAGAGAGAAACAGATTCCTTGAGCAACTTGAGAATGGAAGTCCTTATTTCAGCACTCTTACAGTGAACCCGGTAACAACACCTAGCAGTAACCGGGGGTTATTTAGGTATTCTTCGGAGGACATTCAGCCGAGTGTTACCAGTAAAAGGGTACATCCATCAGATGATCTAATGGACGTTTCTTGGAGGTAAATTATTTATTTTATTCTCCTCTTTCAGTGTGACGCATTGTGATACGGAATGTATCACATTGATTATAGGCCGTGTTTAGAACAAAATAAAAACGAGAAATGACACTTTGTAGGTACATTTGAATATTTGTTCCAATCATCTCCCCTGTGATTTCGTGCATTTTAATATTTTCTCTCTTATATTTCAGCAATGGGCCCAAGGATTTTGTTGCCGAGGAAGTAAATGGCAATAGTGGATCGAGATGGAGATCCGACGATACAAGTGACGAGGAAGACGAGCAAATTCCCATTAGACCCGTGGGACCCACTCCCATGAGAGGAGTTAGAAGAAGTGCCAGACTTGCCAAGAGATGAACGTCCAATATCTTGAATCACCTCAAACCCCAAAAGCCGGTTTCGGAAGCTGAAAAAGCAGTTCTCTTGGCTGAGAAAATTTTGTTTTACTTTCCCGGATTTGTGCAGCCCAAGTTAAATCTGATAGAGAATCTCATGCTTCGAGCTGGTGATCGGAGACTGAAAATGGCTATTGAGCAACGGAATTTTGAACCCGTTTTCCATGTAATGACATTGTTAAGGCAAGTTCTGGTATTTAAATGTAAGTTTTATTTTTTTTCATATTTTTAGTCTTAACCCACTTGAGCAAGTATGATAGAAGATTTATTATTGATGATGTCCATACTTGAATAATTGCTGAGATGCTGAATAAATATTGTCAATACTTTAAAAAATTGGGTCATCATGCCCGGCGAAAAAGTATGTTTTTTATTCTTTGAACAACAATTTGACCTTTTTTTTTTTCGTACATCTTCATTAATGAATATGTTTTCCTTCTTGAAATTGTTATGACGTGAATTACCCAATTAATGCGGTAATAATGTTTTCTTTCGTATTGGAGTTTTCGTAATAATATTTATAAATAATGTTATAGTTTCTAATTACAGTTTCATAATTTCAGTTTCCTAATTAGAGTTTCGTACCTTTATATGTATATTCATTAGTCCTTAAATTCAAGTCATGCAAGGTTTTTAGCTCGCTAACTTCCAGGAAGTTAGTTTAAAACTTTAAATCTTTGGGCCAGTTTGGTATATTCTAAAGAGGTGCTTTTGATTCTTCTTAATTTTAGGGAGAAAATTTTGTTTGATAAGTTAAAATAAAGAGCCTTTTTGGTACACATTTTAGAAATCATTTTCTTTGATTTCTTACCGTTATACAGTGATTAGAAAAACAAGAACATGTTTGATGCAACATAACTATTGAAATGTTTTAGAAAATGCCATTTTCATTTAATGCAAGTTAAGCTTGCAATTGAAAACAATAAAATGGGTGTTTTCAACGTTTTCTCTAATGACAATTTCACCAAAAATTCATCCTCAATATTATTATAATAGCGGCATAAGTACTTAATATTTTCTAATAACGGCATAAGTGCCTAATATTTTTATTTTTATTAGCATAAAAATTAACTTTTATTTTTGTACTTATGTCGTTACCAACCCGAATATTTTTAGAGGTATTAATTATAAATATCAATAACTTATAAATAATTTAATTACATATTCACATACTTGAATATTTTGTAATATAAAGTTTTTTTATTAAAAATTTGGAAGGCTTTCGTCGCAATATAGTATAATAATAACATTTTTATTTCACACATTAAAAATACTTCTTGCAAAACAAACTCTTATGAGTATACGAATAATTGAAAGTTATTTCATAAAATAATATCATTAGAGATATTAATTATAAATATTTTTAAGAAATGTATTAATTTTAAATCTTAATTATTTGTATATAAATTTAACTGATTTTTCACATTACTTTTTACTTTTATAAAAATTCTCATAAACATGATTTAAATATATTTATTTTTAAAAAAATACTACACCAAACACAATTTATGTTTTTCTTTTTTAGAAAATACTGCTTACCAAACACAATTTTAAAAACAAACAAAAATTAATTTTTCAAATTCATACTCACAAATCAATTTATGAAAAATAAAAAACAACCAAAACGCTACCAAACGGACCCAAAATTACTTCCTAAATAATTTTTGTTTTTTAATAGGCAAAAATGAAAAGCATCTCATTGATGCTTTTGGAGAAAGCTATTTTGAAGGTTTTACGTGTCTTTCTCTTCCTTTTTGTTTTTTTATTATTTTTATTTAAATATTTTATTTTCTAGCTATATTAAATTTCAAAACTCCGTAACTTTAATTTTATAACTCCGATTGACTTATAAAAATAAGCACTGGAAAGCTTGCGACGAGACGAATCCAATGATAGGTTGGAAGATATAGTTTTAATGTATTTTTAAATAATGTATTTTTTTCATTATTTTTAATAAGTGATTGTTAGTAAATTATCTAACCAAACACTAAATTAGTTGACCAAGTAGCACTTTCTGTTAAATTACTTTTACAAAGTAATTTTTGCAACAACACAGCAATGCCAAACTGGGCCTTTATCGAGGTGAGTATAAATTTACAATATAATGAAATCGCTTTATTTGGAACTGATAAAATTATGTGAAAATTGTAACTAGTGTATTTGTATAGCTACAAAAAATGAAAGTGAAATTTCGGATAAATACGAATTTTTAACTATAAATATATATAAATATATATTACGAAACTATTTATAAAATATTGTAACTATACTTACCAAACTATAAAAATGTTTGCAAATTTAAATATGAATGTATCTCGTAACTATAAATACGATTGTATAAATATATAAATGAAATTGTTATTTGGGAACTATAAATACGATTTTGTAACTATATACATGAAAATTAAATTTCGTAACTATAATGACATTTTCGTTATGTAATTACTAAGATTATATTTGCGTAATTATAATTTCTTTTACGTTATTACTATTACCCTTTCGTAATTATAATTACACTTTAATGTTAAACTGAATTTTTATACGCAATTCCAATTATTGTTTCGTAATTATACTAACACTTTTGTGATTATAAATTTATAATTATAGAAGTAAGCTAGCTAAACCATAGGTATATTTGCACATTTTTCAACGACTGTAGTTAAATACTGAAAAATTCATTTATGCCAATTAAATTAGACAATACAAGATAGAAAAAAAAACCCCTTCTAAAAAAAAAAAAAAAAATCGTCATGCCACATATTTGTTGGATTAAAATTACGGAAGTCCCTTGAATAGAACCAACTGATTGGTTAATAGAGACAGCAATTGCTAGAAAACAGGAAGACTAATTACTTAGGTATTCTTCTTTCTATTCTAATACTTGCCGTTTTATATACTTTTCGACGATTATCGAGCTTTTCGATAAAACTTTTTCCAACCGATTTTCGACAAAATGCGTGTAAAAAATAGGGACTTTTCGGTCAAATAAAAAAAATTCGCGGCAAAAATAATTATACTCACACAAGAGCACTTCACCTAATAATTTAACTTAATATTACACACTTCAAATAATATTATACACTTAACATACATATTAATTTCACCTAACATACATATACACTTAATATGTATATTCATTTAATCTTATATACTTCAACTAATATTAAATTTGTTAACATACATATACAATTAACATGCATTTCACTTAATATTACACTTAATTAACATACATATTCACTTCACATAATAGTTTGACTTAATATTATACACTTAAACTAATAAAGTGACTTAATATTAGTGTTTTAGATTTGAGACTAGTGATGGAATTATATGTGTGTATGACTTTAGTTACATATGTTTTGTGGTATGATATTATAAAAATATTTTGTAAGTTTTCCGTCGAAAAGTATCGATAATCCGTCGATAATCATCGAAAAGTATCGGTAATCGGTAAGCTACAGTATTATAAGTTTTCCGTCGGTTAATCGGTAAGCTATCGATTAATCCGTCGAAAACGGTAATCGGTTTATCGGTAACATCGGTAAGTTGAACCTTGCTTAGGATAATTTTGAGGGTAATTTATTCCAAATATCAATAAATGGGTAGTTTTAAATGGTGAAAAAATTCTTGGGCAATCTTTAAAAAGATCTGTTGTCATATGAGCATTTTCCTAATAAACCTTTTATTAATTTATTTGCAGTTGCTGAAAAAAGCAAATTGTAGTGCTTAGTTACTATATTCATTGGCATCGTTTGACATTTTATCAATTATTATAATAGAAATAGTAAGAAGTGTTCATTTTGTGTAATAGGTTTAAAAAAAATATCTATGTGAAAGTAAAAAATACACAATATTTTTCTTAACTTTTAACACAAAATGAACATTTATTAAAATAACTTATTATATATGAAAGGAAATTGTAAAATTTCTTTATTTATTGTTATCTAACGAAACAACTATCGAGATTCCAGTTAAAGGAAATTGTATTTCTTTATTTCCTTATTTATTCTTTTCAAATATTTCTAATTAAAAAAAATAGAAAAATAATTAACCAATTACTAATATTTATATATTTTACCGTGCTTGCTCACAATAACTACCATCTTTTCATTGAGAACTCTTCACATGTTACATATAAACGTATTTTTCCATTCATTTTGACTCTTATTTTTGTTAAGCCACGTTTCTCTCTGTTTGATATGTTTACATACTTCTTCCTCATAAAAAAAAAAAAAAAGATAACAAATATAATTGAAGGCAGGACTGGGGCAACGACTCAACTCAGGCCACGAAGAATCAACCCGATCCAACCTTCAAGCGAGCATTGGGTCCGGCCAAAAACCACAAATTAGGCCGCATTAATGTTGATCCATTTTCGAGCATCAACAATTATCAAGAACAAAACTAGAAAGATTGCAACTTCAACAACGTGAAGTCATTATATACATAAACCGACGATTAAAAAAAAATCACTCTCCTTGGTTATTTTCATTGGCAATTGCAACCGCAATGCTTTTTAACCACCCACAAAGTCTGATCGACCGCAACCGACGGTGCAAAAAATTAACGACGGCACAACGACCAATGAGCCTAACCATGATCTCCATTGCATGAAGATATGTTTACAATCGATTCAAGTAGTCGTTGATCATTGTTCAATCGCCACCCTTTCTTGCTTCAGATCCATTGGTACGATTATCCTCTTTATGTACTTTACTTATATGAGATTCGTTTTTTGATTATTTCTATGTTTGTTGGTTTTTTTAATAAATAAAAAGTGATTATCTATTTTAAACTAAAAATCCAACACCGATTGTTCCTTTCAATAGAAGTTACGGTTAATTTATTTTTTTGGGCGAATTTTAGTTTTAATCCTCCAGTAAAAAACGAATGTTTCTTTAAGAATCTATGTATTTAAACCGTGTCACAACTCACTATAGAAAAGAAAAGATTAATTGACATATACGTACATTATTTTTGTGAAGATGCGTATGTATGGTTGTTTTGGTTCGCTTATAAATTAGGGTAAACTGCGGCTAATGTACCTAATGTTTGATTTTCTGCGGATTATGTACCCAATGTTTATTTTCGGCGGCTAATGTACTCGATGTTTGATTCGTTAGATATTTTTAGGTTTTCCGTCAGTTGACCGTTAGAGAGTTATCCTTCTCTATATGTACACTTTTTCGTATTTTTGACATAACTCACTCATTTTTTGTCCAAATTTTATGAACGACCTATGGTTGGAAAGATAAGAGATAGATCTACAACTTTGATGTTTTAAGTTTTGTAAAATCAGTTTTAAAAAATTAGAAATTTCAAGTACAACGTAAAGCTGGACATTTGTTTAATGCAAAATATTTGTTTCGAGCAAATTTTAATATACTTAATGACTTTTTATGATGAAACGTAAAATAAAAAAGTTGTAGATAAATGTTTTATCTTTCCAACAAGCGTTTATTTATAAATTTTGGATAAAAAACGAGTGAGTTATGCCAAAAATATGAAATATTATTTTACATCACATTATTCATATAAAACTTCTATCTCTTATATCTCTTATAAAACTTGTTCGTGTTCGTCATTCGATCATCGAAGCCATGAATTCTTCCAACACTCTTCTCGACGTTCAGCCATCATCGAAGCTCAATTCCTTCTTGAATTGGGGCAGACGATCGACAGCGTGTTGAAGCTGACGAAAAAGACGAACAAGCACGTGGCGTTTAAGGTTGAGAGCAATAACAAGAAATGTTGTATTCAACCCATAAAGATGTTATTCGGCCTGAAAACACAAAATCTATTACTATAACAATGGTGGCTCAAGATGAACGAGGACAAGTTTCGTATGGAGAGCATTTCGGCTCTCTACGGTTTTATAGACGCGAACACCGTCCGTTAAGAAGGCTCGTAGACCGTGTCGGCCGTAGCTTGCGTTCCTGCAAATCCTAGCTCTTCACTCTGTGAAGCAACCGTCCGAGACACGGTCTCTGTTCTCCGAGCCCACTGAAGAAAAAGTCTCAGCTCTAATACCATATTGCGAAGATGAGAGGGAAACGAAGAAAACGAAAATATATTCTTTATTTGATTAAAAAAGAAAGAATTATAAGACACTAGAATTCAGATGGGTATCACTCGATTCAGTCACAGACCAGAGCTCGTCGGAGATCTCCATGGCCTCGCCGGAGAATCCTCTCAATCTCCCCGTCCTCGACTTGTCCTCGCCGGACCTGTCTTCCACCGCCGCTTTCATCCGGCAGGTCGCTATCTTTTCATAGTTTTCATTTTCATTTTGATTTCTCGAGGCGATTTTCGAGCCGATAGAGTAGTCGAGAGAGTGGAAATGGTGGCCTGAGATCTCAGTATTATCCTCAGGCGTGCATCGAGCATGGTTTCTTCTACCTGGTGAATCACGGAGTGGAAGACGAGCTCTTCGCTAGGGTTTTCAGTGAGAGCGAGAAGTTCTTCGCGCTTCCTTACGAGGAGAAGATGAAGCTGGCTCGCAGAGCGCACCGAGGCTTTTCGCCGCTCTTCGCCGAGAATCTCGACCCCGACTCGGACAAGAATGGTTGGTCAGAACTCCATTTTTGCTCGATTTTGAGCTTCCTGTGGATAATTTGGATGATTTTATGTACAATTTAGGTGATCCGAAAGAGTCATTTTATGTTGGTCCTTTGGAAGACGATTCAGCCACTGCTGTACTGAATCAATGGCCTTCTCAAGGTAAGAAGTTTTGATGCTCGTCTTTTTTCCTTGCCTTGATGTTGAAATCGTTTATTCATCTTACGAGGAATCCAGAGATGCTGCCATTGTGGAGACCGACAATAGAGACGTTTTACAGACAAGTATTGTAAGTTTCACTGATTCATTTTCGGAACTTTGATCCCGGTTTATTAAATACAAGCTTAGAAATGCATAATTCGAGTGTATTGGATTGGGTTCGTAGCTCTGCAGGGAAAAAGTTGCTCTCTTTGATTGCATTGGCATTGAACTTGGATGCGAACTTCTTTGAGAAAGTTGCTGGGCTGGATAAACCGACAGCGTTTCTTCGCCTTTTACACTATCCAGGTTTAGTTCTGCTTTTTCTTTTTTTCTTCTCTTTCCGTATGGTGTTCAGGTCCGATGAACTTTTTAAGTCATCGAAATGGGATGATGTCAGAAATATTTTTTTATCAAAACATTGATTGGCCGTGTATTATTATTATTATTATTATTATTATTATTATTATTATTATTATTATTTAAAGAAACAAAGCTTTTATTGATAGAAGAAGATTGTACACTTTGCAAATACAGAGGATGGTTTAAGATCAGCTGGCCCACAAACCGGTTTAGCCGCCTAACCAAACGTGATCAAAAGAAATTGATTGGCCTGTGTATTAGCAAACGGTATATCTATATGGTCACGATGCATTGCCGTTCGAAATCAAGATACTGGTATTGGACTTGTCTATTCCTAATCCTAAATGGAACATAACCACGTAGGGATCCGTGACCGTACGGTAATATAATATCTGTTTAGATATGCTGGAATGACCCCTTCCTATAATTAGAATATAATTAGAATCTATAAATCCTATTCTGTTCCGGTCTGGCCCGGTATGGAATGAACTTATATTCACTTTGTTTTAGGATAAAAAAGTATGTAATAACATTCAACCCGATGAATATCACTTACGAGGTGCGGATATGATATACATTAACAAGCTCTAGCAATTTTCAGTTAGATTTTTTAATTGCAACAATGATTTTGAAATTCAGGTGAAATGGAGCATTCTGATGAAGAAACATGTGGTGCTTCTGCACATTCGGACTACGGAATGATCACTCTCCTATCGAGCAATGGCGTTCCAGGACTTCAGGCATGCTTCTTTCTCGTAAAAATTTTTATGCGTTTGAATTTGGACAATATTATCTATTGTTTTCTTGTTTGGCAGATCTGCAGGGATAAACAGAAGCACCCTCGGGTTTGGGAAGATGTTCCTCATTTACAGGGGTGAGTAGAGATGATAAATTTTCTTGCACACATCACTATGTTTATGAGTTTATTAGGGTGAGAATAAGGTACAAAAAGGAAAAATTGGTCCTCCATCTTTCTAGGAAACTTATTGTAAAAATTTAGGAAATCGGGTGTAAATTAGCAATAAATAGTTAATGATAGTGCCGGTATGTAATTACTAAATAGTAGTAAAATTTGTATGGATAAAATCATAAAAATATATTTCCGAAGATGAGTTAGTCTCTGGATGTATATCATTTAATAATATTGATTCCTAAAAACAATTCTAATCTTAAAGACTAGCTCAAATTTTTTTTCTGTAAGAAACGTACATAGGTTTTTACGAGCCAAAGTTCATATTCTCAGGGCATTTATCGTCAATATTGGAGACATGATGGAGAGGTGGACTAATTGTTTGTTCCGGTAAATAAATCAAATTCATCAGCTTTTCATTTAGATGTTCTGGATGGCCAATTTAATTTTTAATTTCTTGATTTACATTTACTCTATGCACCTTGCTTTATGGTCTGTTTGAATGCGGCTTCTTACATAAGGTCAACGCTGCACCGAGTCATGCCAGTGGGACAAGACCGTTACTCGGTAATCTTTTAGCTTCTAATTTTTTGCTTTCATCGAGGAGATTCTTATAAGAATGACACCTGCTATACGTGGAAATTTGAGAAAAAGTTTTCTGATCAGAGTATAACACACATAACCCCCAATATAAGAAAATCTTAACGTATTTGGCCCTTGTGTTATTCTGCTGAAAAAAAAAAGAAGACTATCGAGCTTATGGGGCTTAAAATTATTAATGGAAATCATCGTTTTTATAAGAATTAGAATATCTTGTAAAAACAAACCAATCGTAAATCATCATAATTGCTATGATCAATTATCATGCTCTTTGATAAAAATGTTCTAATTTATAATATAAAATCTAAATAAATTATAAATGACATTTTATCTGTCCTAGTTTTTTAAGGTAATCAAGCAAAAAAAAAAATGCCAAATATGATACAATTCCGGATATGGGGATTTTGTGTGTATTTTTTTATTTGCGGGACTATTAGCGCACATGCCATGTATGAAAAAAACCGGTCATGCAAAAAAATCTTCTTTTCAAGTACAGCACGGTCGGTAATATAGTTTTTGGTACCAAACATGATGATTTTGCAGGCAGCTTTTTTCTTGGACCCCAAGGATGATTGTCTCGTTGAATGCATAGAAAGTTGTTGCAATGAGTCCTTACCGCCAAGGTACACCAATTTACATATCTATATATATATATATTTATATATGTATTTTATAATTCATATCATTCCTTTTTAAATTTTCATTATAAATGAATGTTTGACAAGGCAACGATGAGATAATGTCTTGCATTTGTAGTTTACTTGCATCACAAGGTACACACTCGAATTCACATGAACTGCCTTACATAAGTTTAGGAGAAGCCGAAAGAAATACTGTATTCTAATAAGATATAAACTCTATTTTAAAGATACCAAGTTCAAGACACGCGACTTACAAAAATTGAAAACGCACCTAAAAAAATCCCGCATTCAAGTGTTCGATGCCTTACTTGCAAATTGGAATGTCATAAGTGTGGTGTATGCGTGGGACCATCTTTTGGGCTATGCCCTTGAGGGAGATTAAGTAATTTGTACTGGTTTACGCTGAAGCTCGAGCCCTTGAAATTAACGGGCTTTCACTTTTTTAACCATGTATATGACATCTTACACCAAGTATCTTGCAGGTTTCCTCCGATACGAAGTGGGGATTATTTAAAAGAACGCTTCAGGCTTACGTATGGGTCGGAAGCTGGACTTCCATCGCTTGGAACATAACCTTTGAATGGCGGAACATAAATATATGAATCCCTGGAGAAATTATCGTCTGATTTATAGCGTTAGCCTTTGAAAATTATGCCTTATTATGTAAACTCATTTATTAAATAATATTATTAAGTGAAGTTACGGCAAAGATGGACAATACGTGATTGGTCTAGTGGTAACAAGTACATCACTTAAGATAGACAAGATGTGCTTGGTCTAGTGATAACAAGTACATCAATTAAGACATTAGAAGTCTTGAGTTCGAGTCACCGTAAGAGTAGGGTGAAATCCAAAGATTCTCATATATATATATATATATAAGTTACGGCGAAAATGGACATCCTAAATTAGCAGGTATTTTTAATTAATAATTTGATCATCATTAAATTATTAAAGCACAAGCACCCACCTATGACGATAATTATATCTTATCCTCAAGTTATGCGCAAATTCGATTGTTATGATGCCATATAATATGCCTTTATTCTTCCAAGGTTATTAAAGAAAGAAGGGTGCATAAAATATAGAAGCATAATCTCACGTGGGAATTTATTGCTATATATAGTATTATTAGTATATGTATATCTTCTTACCGACTTTTGGTATTGGATAAGATTTACGATAAAAGAAAAATCATTTCTAAAAGGCTAACGCCTAAATTTTATATAAAAAAATATATTTATAACGAAACCTTAATTTAAGCAATCATGCTAGCTTCACCTCGAATACTAAGATTGTAGTATTAATTATTAAATACCAAAATTCAGAATTTCAATTTAGTCTAAAAATATGATTTCTGGGTAAAAAAATTATTTCATACTATAGCCAAATTTCTAAAAAAAATTGTTATATTTTGAGAATTTTATAAACAATATAATATAAACTCAAACGATATCTAACAACACATAAATAGTATATAATAAAATCAAACGATATCTAAATAAATTATTAAAAATGAAATCTAATTGCGGTTAAAAGAGATATTCACTTTAAACAAAAAAAAAACACTAATCAGTTTATTTTTAAAAGCAATACAGTTATTCATAACTAAACTAAACGGTTAATTAAAATTAAATAAATATACAAATAATTCGCTATAAATCTAATTAAATGTTGTTATGATTAACGAATAGGATATAATTATTTAAGCAATGTCTTGAGTTATATACATTTGGTTAAGCAGTGAAATTATAATTGTGATGTCTCATTCTCAACTAGTTTGGGATTTATCTACAGTTTAGGTTGACACGTTATCTAATTACTTTTATCCCAATCTCCTCCTTTTAATGCGGATAACCTATTATTATTATTATTATTATTATTATTATTATTATTATTATTATTTCTTTATTATAGCAAAAAACATTCGATAAAGACAAAACACATTAAATGGATAACTCTTTGGAGGTCAAAGCTAAAAGAAGATATAGTGACACTTCGGATATTCATGCTTTTCCATTCATCTTCTTCTCGCTTCCTCCAAAATATTCTTTCCATTAATGTTGTTTTCAAATTAATATATATGTGCGTATATATTATATTAGGTATCAAGTGCAAGTACATATAATTATTAATTGTGTTAAGAACTTGGTTAAGCTCAACAGGATTCGATTATCTTAATTATATTTTAAAGTTCAGAGGGGTTCACTTCGAGGCATGATACGCGATTATATATCATCCATGCGCATTCCGTATATGACATGCAAAACATGGAGAATTTATTTTTGGACAAAATGAAAAATTTGAGATTTCTCGAGTAAATTGATTCATTCAGAGTTTTAATTCTAGTACTATGTTTGTGGTTCCCATTTTTATATCAACCTTATATGTAAGTATACTCGACAAGCAAAATATGATAGTTAATCTTGCTTAGCTAAGTGATTATTTTATCACATGTCTCTCCAAAAAAATCAGAATTAAAATTGATAATTGTCAAATGTATATTAAATTATTAAAAAAAATAGAGTCTCTCCGGTTTTAGGTTCCGAAGTGCCATTTTGCTTGTCAATAAAACAAGACACACTCTACTTATCATTAGTAATTACTGATAGGTTATAAAAATAAAGAGAAAAAATATGATAATAAAGAGCATATGAACAACAACGGAGAGAGATTGGAGGAGATAATTGTATTATTTGTGTATCTTTATGCTTTACAGTAGACTTTATTTATAGACTCGTAATATGTACATGTAAAGACATAGTCTTAATATACCTTGAATCCTTCGTGCAAAGAGTCATCTCTAAAATATTCTATTTTGATGCTGAAAAAAGGATCAAACACTGTAGCGACACATGTCTTGATAATGGTCCAGGCCCATCGCCGTTTGTTGACTTCCTTGGGCAGAAGACATTGACTTTGGAGATTCTTGGACCCAAGATTTCTGCTATGCGGTCAGATCAAAACCGGGTCAATTAGCTCGTTATCGCGAAGGTCCGGTACCTCCGCCTGAGCAGTCGGATCAGACCTGTGATATATATAGGTTGGTGACCACATAGAACTAGTACCTCCGCTATACGAGCAGTTCGGATGTCGAGCTGAAGATCTTGAGGCATGGGACTTCCGTTTGTCGGTCGGTCTGTAACCGGGTGTATTAGCCCGTCACTGTGAAGGCCTGGTTACTCGGCTTGAGCGGTCGGATCGGACCCGGGATATAGGATGGTGACCACAAAGAACCAATACCTCCGTTATACGGTTATATCGGGGCTCAGATAGAAAAAGGATGTGCCTTGATGGTATATGATGCCGCACTTCGTCACTTGTAGCGAGGCTGCCTACATACCCATTTTATTGGGATTAAGTCATCATGTAGTTCAAGTGGGGGTTAGGATATACGTACTGGAGCTTGCATGGGCAAGCCGGATGATGATTGTGGAGACGGGGGTCGGTCGACAGGGATTTCTCTGGTGCCTCTGCTCTAGCTAGCCCCTCTGCCTCTATTTGGAGATTCATGAATTCCCCCGGCGCCTTCTCTATAGCTAGCTCGTCTGCCCCGACGTTAGTCGCCTATTTACACCGGAATATATATAAAGATAACAAAGTTATATAGCTATAGAGAGCGTTTCTACTGCTATGTTGAAATGAAGTTACTATTTATAGGAGGGTTTAGGAGCCTATGTGCAATTAATAATAACTTCATTGGGCCCCTGGGAAAAACGAATATTGTTTGCGCGCCTAGCAAGGCGCGCTGTGAGGTCTCGCCCTTTTGGAACGTTTCCCGCCCTTTTGGGTTCATTGCGTGCATTGTCGGGCACGTTGTGCGTCCTGCTGGGCGCGCAATAAGCCTCGTGTGCATGCTGCACGTTTTGATGGGCGCGTAATATGTCTCGTGAGCGCGTGCTCTATTGGTCGCGTTATGCGCCCTATCAGGCACGTTGTGCACCCTGTCGAGTGCGTTGTGCGCTCCGTTGAGTGCGCAATAAGCTTTGCGCGTGCGCTGCTCGTTCTGCTATCCGCACGATAGGCGCTGAAGGTGCATTCAGGGTGCTCTTTTTGTCTTTCAGTGCATACATCGAAATATTGTTAAATAATATTTTTTTGGTTTTGAATTTGGGCTTTCCAGGATTTGTGGAACTATAATATTCTTCATGTAAAGTGTCATCTCTAAAATTCTCTATCATTTCTGAAATCCCCCATCTCTATAGAATCCTTCATATATTAAAAAAGTCATCCAATCTCGTGACACAAAATATCTAATCCACGAGCCTAAGAGAAGTTCTCATTTTGATGAAATTCATATATTGAGTGAAAGATTATTTATCTCTCGTAGTTCTTGCAATTTTGTTGTTTCGTTCTTCTCTATTTTCTTTTAAGAAAATCATTTGGAAGAGTGAAGTCAGTTAACAAGATGAATTTTCACAATATACCCACAATATTCTTTAAAATTCAAAAATGATTGTTGGGCTCAACTTATATATTCGATAAAGATGAATATAATGACCTAACCTCGTAAAAAATGTCTTATTGAAAATTTTCATGTAGGGACAACTGCCTCTAATGTTAAAAAAATATATATATACAAGTGTTTACTAAAATCTATATTTTTTTTGCGATTACTGGTCATTCTGCATTTCGCTAATCTAATATATCAATTAACGTAATTATGTGATTGAGCTTTAATCACATCCGCTCGATAATAAGAATAAATAATTATTTTGTTTGAATGAAAAATATCAGTTAAGAAAGAAAAAAAAAGCAAACAAAATTGATGTCATTATATATATATATATATATATATATTTATGTGAATGTCTCGACATTAGTTTACATATTCTTGTACATATATAATTACGTGTGTGTATACTATATAGTATATACTAAGACACTATCGAACTGGACAAACTTATTTAATGCCCATGTTAATGAGTGATCTCCAACCCAAATTTCCAGCCAAAAAAAAAATGTAATAAAAGAAAATAATCTTGAGAAGACCCTGAAAATACGACAAGAGTATTTTCACGTTGACCAAAAGAAAAAGGAAAATAGTAATTGACTTAAGATCTTTTAATTTTACATATTCATTGAGCTTATTCTTAATTTTTAACAGGTTACTTGGTCTTCACGCATGAAAAAGGATTAAAAAATGTTGAATTATATTTGAAGCTTTTTTTTTTCTTTCAAAATTATTAATGATTAAGATCGATATATATACTCAATTAAGGAAAAAAATCAATATATACTATAAATAATCCCAAAAAAAAAAGTCTACTATAAAGTAGGAAGAAATTAATATGAAAGTTTCTCAAAATAATAAAATAATAATAAAATTGATGAAAGTAATAAAGCGAATAAAATTAACGATTTTAAAAAAAATAAAATAGAAACAAGTCTAGTTCAATAAAAAAATGCATTAAATTTTCAATTTTTTTATAATTTTTCTAAAATATATGAAAACTTTTTGAAAACATATGAGGTATTCGTGCAAAAAAAACTATAGAAGGTATGTAAATATCTAAGGCCGAAAAAAAGGAACCTGGACTGGTCTGGAATTTTTTTTATCATAGAAAAATATAATTTATTCTAAAAAATTGAATAAAAAACTCTTGATCCGGTTCAGGGAAAAAACCAAGGATTTGAATGCCGTTTTTGCCGATAAATCGTTTGCCGTTATCGACGGAGTAATCGTTTGCCGATGGATTTATCGATGAAAAACTTATAAAGTTTATCGTTTGCCGTTACCGAAACTTATCGAACTTATCGATGGATTAATCGCTTATCGATAGATTTATCGATGGAAAACTTATAAAATATTTTCATATATATTTCCATACATAAAATATTTTTTATAACATAAAATACTAAATGTATATTTTCCTTAATAATTGAAAAGCGTCAAATTACAAAACAAATCATGTCAGAATCACAGTATCAGAATTATATACAATGTTACAAAATGAAGTTACATAAAAACAACAAAGAAATAGCTCAATTTGACCAATTTCAAAAAAAAATATTTACTTTTCCCGCAATAAGGTTGCAATTCAGGAAAACGTTGAATTAGAAATTATTATGTCAACCTCACATTTTATAAGTTATATACAATGTTATAAAATGATTTTACATAAAAAAATAGACTAATTAGCTTAACTTAACTAATTTCCAAAAAATATGTACTTTTGCCGCAATAAGATCATAATTCAGAAAGACATCAATTACAAAAATAATTATGTCAAACTAACACTTTCCTAATTATATACAATGTTACGAAATGAAATTACAGAAAGAAAAAAAATATATATCTCAAATTTACTATTTTTAGGAAAATTGGTACTTTTGTCGCAATTAGAAATAATCGGCATAAACCCTTAAATTTAACCCAAATCTGCAAAAGTTCAATAAAAATCACACAAACCATCTTGATTCATCTATATTCCATCATATAATTTTTTTAAAAAAATCAATTTCAACAACAACATTTGATTCAAAACGTAAAATGTACAATTAAACTAATATGAAACTCAAATTTAACTTTCATTCAACCTAATAGCTTTCTAAGTAACTACTACAAATATAGAATAAAAATGTGAAAAAATTGACATGATTCATACATATACAACATTTAAACATCAAAACAATAAAGATTTACTAAAAAAAACCCTAAATATACATTTAAATTTCAAAATTAAAAGAAGTTGGAACTTCTGCCGCAAAAAATGAAAAATTTATACCAGGGTTGACTTATCGTTTTTGACCGAAAAGTAGCTTGCTTTTCGAGAAAATACACTTGATAAGTTTGAGAAATAAGTGACTTGCTTTTCGAATCGAAAAATCGCGATAAGTATAAAAAGATAACGATTAGAGGAGATAAGTTACCGAGAAGTGGTTTTCAGCGATAAATCGCTCGATTATCGCGAAAATCGAACCCATGGAAAAAACAGACCGGAGCTGGTCGGGGTCCGGTTTTAAAAAACAAAAAATAGATTTACAAGACTAACTGACGGGGCAAACTGTACCAAAGAATAGAATTCAAAGAGCAATTTGATTAAATTAAAAAATTAAAGAGCAAACTGTTAATCACGATAAGAAAAGATTAGAGAAGAAATCAAGAGCCGTGAAGGACACGATCATTTGTGTGTAGCCTGGACTGCGAAACAGAGGATCATTTCTTACGCATTATCCACGCGAAGATTGTATGGATATATCATATATCTATCTATGTATCTCCCACTCTCCTCTTTGTCTTTCTCTCTCATCATCTGCCGCGAAATCCTTTGCTTTGGAGAGAGATTGGCTCGATCCAGCTGAATCCATCGCAATTCCATTCCCAAACCCAATTTCTCTCTCGATCCCACTCTCGACTCCTCGCCTTCATCGCTGCAAACCCTAGAAAAATCCGATTCCGATGACTCGGCGGTGCTCGCATTGCAGCAACAATGGCCACAACTCACGGACGTGTCCGAACCGCGGGGTGAAGCTCTTCGGAGTGCGCCTCACCGACGGCTCGATCCGCAAGAGCGCCAGTATGGGCAACCTCAGCCACTACGTCGGCTCGGGCTCGGGCTCGCTCGCCGGAGGCCCGTCCGGGCCGGGCTCGCCCGGGGAGACTCCCGAGCACGGGGTGGAAGCGGCCGACGGGTACGCGTCCGAGGATTTCGTCCCCGGATCGTCGTCAAGCCGCGAAAGGAAGAAAGGTTTGGCTTCGATTTGATCGTTGATTGGGGTTTCTGGTTATAGGATTTGGAGTACTTTTTGCCTGTATTTGCTTCATGGCAAAAATGGAGTGTTTCTGTTTGCTATGAACACTCCATTTTTGCCATAGTTCATAGAATTTATGAACTATGAAGATCCATTTTTTATGAATTGGGGTTTTGCTTATTGCTTATAAAATGAAATTGATGGTCGGAGATTTGGGGTAAGAAATCTGGACTGTAAGTGGAGATCAAGGCTTTGTGCTCTGAAGTCTGAAGTTGTCTTAAATGGGGGCGGGATATTGCCGATGTTATAATTGCGCGGGTACTTCGTGTTTTCGATTTCTTGGGTCTCATTTACCGCGCTAATGTTAATTGTGGACACGTGTACATCCGAGATTATTCCCCGTAAGTACTTTGGGATTGTTTTGTCCTGTTATTACCCACGAAAAGGGAAGTATCTTCATCGTACACGTGTCAATGGCTTAACATTAACGGAGTAAATGGGAAAGAGCGAATAGAAAACGCAGTTATTAGTTTGAATTATGGGATTTACTTAAGAGGGAATTGGCCATTATGGTAATAGGATTTGATACTCTTGGAAAGTAGGTCAATACTGAATTTGGAAGAACTGTTCCTACAAAGCATGTGCCATGTTTATAATGCTCGGAAACTTTCTGAATTTGAAGAGAAATTGTCACTTTTAAGGCTTGCTTAGTTTTTTTTTTTTTTTTTTAAACTAGAAACATTGTTTTCTACTCTATGACATCTTTAGATGTAGCTTTGAGTGGAAAAATAATGCATAACTCTAGATCGGTACGTGGAAAGTACCTTCAATCTCTCAAGAAAATTTCAAGGGTGATGCTATGTCCCGATTGGTGGATCTCGTCACGGGTCTAAAAACATTGTTTTTCCTATGTTGTCTACCTTGAAACCCTTGTGAGACTCTAAGCTAATTAAATGTACTGAATAATTCTTGACTTCCTTTTAGGGTGCTTGACATAACAAAATATAAATAAAGTGACCCGGAGATAGATGTATAGTGATCCATATATTCATTGAGGTTTTACTAATGGAAACTCTATGTTCAGGTGTTCCATGGACAGAGGAGGAACACCGGATGTTTCTAATAGGGTTGCAGAAGCTGGGAAAGGGTGATTGGCGCGGGATTGCCAGGAATTATGTGATATCGAGGACACCCACTCAAGTGGCGAGCCACGCTCAGAAGTACTTCATTAGGCAAACCAATGTGTCGAGAAGAAAACGACGATCCAGCCTCTTTGATATTATAGCAGACGAAGTTAGTACACTTCTTTGTCCTTTGCTTTTGCACGTATTGATTAATACCCGCACATAATAAAAAATCACAACAAAATTGTTTGAACAGATCTGCGTAGCTTATTTTAGTTCCACTCGATGTGATTGGTTAGTTACTTTATTGGGTATTGATTGTCACAGTTGTCCTTCCCTTGGAGCTTTTCATTTTTACCCCTTGAACTTGTCGCATAGTCTCAATTTACCCTCGGTTAAACCATTTGACAATTTCTGTCAAACGTTTAAACCATGTTCATTCAAACCCATTCAATTTACCTTGAATTTGAATGTTTGCATTCTAGCACATGGCTTAAAATTCGACGGAAACCCTTTGTTAAATTATAGAGGGTAAATAGAGGCAAAGCAATAAGCTCAAGGGGTGGATTGATTAAAAGTAAATCAGTGGGTAAACTGAGACGATGCGACAAGTTCATGGTGTAAATTGATACAAAGCAAGTTAGGGGTGCAAATTGAGACGATTAGATAAGTTTAGAGGCAACAACTGATGATTGATTTTCATTAGTTCCTATACAAAAAGAACATATCCAAATAGCTATAATTACACTGCTATTTCAGAATACTCCCTAACTTTTTATATTATTACTCTTTTTACAGTCAGCCGACACTTCAATGGTGCCCCGAGACTTCTTATCCGTCACCAACCCAGAAACCGAAGCACAAAGCGAGAACAATATGCCCGATCCTCCTGCCATCGACGAGGAATGCGAGTCCTTGCATTCGACAAACTCAAATGATGAACCCGCCCCTGCAAACCCCGAAAGCTTGCAACCATACTATGTCTACCCCACATTCATCCCTCCGTTTTACCCGTTCCCCGTCCCTTACTGGTCCGGCATGGAAAACGGCGCAGAGCCAAACAGAGAGAGCCATGAGGTGGTCAAACCAACGGCGGTCCACTCCAAGACTCCCATCAACGTTGACGAGCTTGTGGGCATGTCGAAGCTGAGCTTGGGAGACTCCATCGGCCACGATGGACCCTCGCCGCTCTCTCTGAAACTCCCCGATGGGTCTTCGAGGCAGTCAGCATTTCACGCGAATCCCACTTCCAGCAGTTCGATCCACGCAGTTTAACTGATGAAATAGGATTATAGGAAAATGGGCTTTCAGATTGGGTTGTTAAATAACAAAAAAAAAAAAAACTAATAATAATAATAATATGTGCAGTTTGGTTTGGGTTTTGATTTCGAACTATCCATCTTTGAAGGATCAAACTGAATAAGCTTAGTACTTTTTGCCGTGGTTGTTTCTAGGAATCTAGGTTATAGGTATTATTATGTACGAATTTTGATTTGTTTATTCTAAAGTTGTCTAGTGTTGTTGATCTTGATCATATAGAAACACATGCTTATATCAATTCACTATCTCGAATTTTATTGATTACTTAATTCCGAAGAGTTTGTCATTAAACGGTGGTCAAGTGTTCAAGTTTTATTTGTAACTATTTGCAAATGTCCAAAATGCGGAGGAGTGTTAAATTCTTTGTTTCTGGTCGCCTTTCTATCACTCTCATTATTTTAGAACGACGTGTCATCGTATCTTCATAAATTAGGCGTCTATTAAAAGAAGATAAATGAGAATCGCGACATGTCGTTAAAGGCTTAAAGCACAAGTTAGACGTCTAATAAAACATGGTAAATGAGAATAACATGGTAAATGAGAATCATGACACGTCGATTAAAGCATAAGTTAGGCGTTTAATAAAACATGATAAATGAGAATCACGACACAATAGTTAAAGCTAAAAATACAATTCTTACCTCTTTACATGATTTGGATATATCAACTTTTACAAATAAATATGAATGCATGTATGCTAATTTTATCTAAGTTTAAATATATATTTGTCGTTATTATCGCCTTTTGAAATGGCAAGAATTATGTGACACTGATATCTTAATTTTATATAAAAAACCTTTAAAGCACTTATCAACGATTTTAATTTAAAAATCCAACATTAACTTGCGTTTACCCATAGAGTAAAAAACGTGAATTGTTGCACCTACGTAAGTCTTAAACTCATAACCTCTTAATCTTTTGATTAACGCGAGAGAAAAAAGGGGATAGATCCACGAGAAATCTCATTTAATTAGATCTATTAAAAAAAAGACACAACTTGACCGCTGCGCTCAGCCGTATGAGATGAAAATCTCATGTACCGTTCTAAGGGAAGGAATTTACTCACCCTATACCGACCGGGGAGATTGAATAGGCCATTCAACAAGAAGATTATGAAATTGCGGAGGCTTGGTTCGATCAAGCTGCCGAATATTGGAAACAAGCTCTAGCGCTTACTCGGGGGTAAGTCCGAACGTGAAAAGCTTATGTTGGGTTAATGGTAGTTACTAGAAAGGGTAAGTCCGAACGTGAAAAGCTTATGTTGGGTTAATGGTAGTTACTAGAAAGGGTAAGTCCGAACGTGAATAGCTTAGGTTGGGTTAATGGTAGTTACTAGAAAGGGTAAGTCCGAACGTGAATAGCTTATGTTGGGTTAATGGTAGTTACTAGAAAGGGTAAGTCCGAACGTGAATAGCTTATGTTGGGTTAATGGTAGTAAATATTTCAATCAGAGACAAATTTCTCGATTGCCGATGTTCCTCTCGAACCTCAACGCGACCAGGCGGCCATGGCCGGCCAAAAGAGCTTCATCTCCCACCAGATCGCCGCTTCTCGCTCTCACCATCCTCTTCTCTCTCCTCCTCCTCATCTCCTACTACTACCTCGTCTCCTCTCCTTCTTCTTCCTCTGCCCAAACCCTAATTCCGGCCCCGCACTCCTGCTCCTTCGCCTCGCCGGACAAGTTCCTCTTCTTCGCGCCGCACAGCGGCTTCAGCAACCAGCTCTCGGAGCTCCGGAACGCCCTCCTCGTCGCCGGGATCCTCAACCGGACGCTCGTCGTGCCTCCGGTGCTCGATCACCACGCCGTCGCGCTCGGCAGTTGCCCCAAGTTTAGGGTTTCGAGCCCCGGGGAGCTTCGGGTCGCGGTTTGGGATCACGCCGTTGAGCTCATTCGATCTGGGAGGTATGGTGACTCAGTCTCGTTTATCTCCGAGTCTGTGATTCTGTGATACTCGGAATCTTAGGGATTTGATCGATTAGTTTTTGAATGAACAACCTTTTGTTGTTTCTTTGATCAAATTTGTTGACATTGTTAGTCAATTTGGATGATTGTATATTCCCTCACTAGTTTGTATCATATTTGTATATATAGTGACTGCATTTGTGTGTGCGTGTGTGTATTATATACACATATGTTTTAAACTGTTAATATCGCTTTTGTTGCAGGTACATCTCAATTGCAGACATCATTGATATTTCGTCATTAGTTTCGTCTTCCCTCGTTCTAGCCATAGATTTTAGGGTTTTTGCGTCGCGGCTGTGCAATTTGAGTTTAGATGGTTTTTGTGTGAATGATTTGAACGGTCGCTCGTCTTTGCTTGATGGCCTGAAAAGATGCGGGTCTATGCTATCTGGGGTGGATGGTAATTTAGGTAATTGTTTGTACGCAGTCAATGAAGATTGCCGAAACACGGTTTGGACATACCGAAACGGCCATGAAGATGGCGCCTTGGATTCTTTTCAGCCCGATGAACAGTTAAAAAGGAAGAAGAATATCTCATATGTTAGAAAAAGGCGAGACGTGTATAAGAGCCTCGGGCCTGGTTCTGAAGCCGACTCAGCCACTGTGTTGGCATTTGGAAGCCTATTTAGTAGTCCTTATAAAAATTCCGAGTCCTATATTGATATCCACGAGTCTCCGAGAGATCAACGGATTCAAAATCTGATTGAGAAGAGTGTATTTCTCCCTTTTGCCCCTGAAATTACTAGTGCCGGGAAAAGGTTTGTTCGTGAAAAGATACAAGCTTCGTTTCTTTGTGCACAGCTTAGGTTATTAGACGGGCAGTTCAAGAATCACTGGAAATCCACTTTTCTTGGGTTGAAACAGAAAGTAGAATCTTTGGAGCAGAGTTCTCGTCCTGTTCATATCTTTGTGATGACCGATCTTCCTGAGGCTAATTGGACCGGAAGCTATTTGGGTGATTTGGCTAAGGACATGCATCGATTTAAACTTTTTTCATTGAAAGAAAACGATGATCTGGTAGTAAACACAGCAAGAAGAATCGGAGAAAACAGTAATATTCATAAGCGATGCGGGTCATCGGCTTTACCGGATGTTCTTCTTTATATAGAGGAAACTATTTGTAGCTGTGCTTCTCTAGGGTTCATTGGAACGTCGGGCTCGACTATTGCTGAGAGCATCGAGTTAATGAGAAAGTTCAGGGTATGTTCTTCGTGATAATTTTTTGCGATTTGATGCAACATCTTGAATTCTTCAAAGGTACAGTCTCCTCGAACGTTCTTATAGAATAGGGAGTTTCTGGAAATGCTCGGACGGCCTCAATTTCATCCCGTGTTTTTGTGTTTTCAGTTTCATTAGTTCGATTTCGGGAACTGTTCTGTACTTGTTTTCAGACAGCGTTCGGTAAAAACGGCATCTTCGTAAAGTGAGAAGGCTGAAATTGCAACCGGTGAGTAGTATTTCTGAAAGTAGAAAAACCAAAATCGTGTTCGACATTTTGAAGCTTCGGTAATTTGACAAGAATGCAAGGTGAGCCTTAAAGAGATGAAGCTTTCAATATAGAAAAGTCCACAAGATTTTTGTATGTTCGTTTATCTCATTGTAAAAACACTGATAAATATTGATTCATGTTTATATATATATATATATATATATATATATTGTTTGGTCCCAGCTTTGGCTTCATTAATATATTTATTAAGTTCATTGTTTGAATTAATTGCATGATTGCTCTTTCAGTCAGTCGCAATTTATTGTCACAACTCACAAGTTCATAGTTCATGTATTTTAAACAAAGTATTTTTTTTTTCTCTTAAAAATTGATTAGGGTATAACTACAAGGTGTTGGACTAGTAGGAAGGGCAATCAAATCGAAATGCCATTGACTTTTTTTATAACGTCCGAATCAAATAGCAATGATTTATTTGATGTGGACACTATTTTAAAAATTCGAAATGCCTCGACTTTTTTAGAACATTGCCGAGTCAAATAGCAATGATTTTGACACTTCTTTACTCTATTCGAAAACCCAAGGACGCAATCTTATGGATATGAAAAATTACAGAATTTCCGATCCTAGCAAGAATTTAGGTAGTCTCCCGGTCAATAATACCATGGCCCTGTAATGTTATTAGTTAGGTGAAAGAAGAGACGACATGTTTCGTTTATAGAAACTCAATCTGCCATATAAATGCCAAAATAAAATGAGAGACATGATTATGAAGAGTCCATAAACTATAGATCTCATTCAACTCATTCTATCTCTTATAAAGTTATTTATTACAAGAAACTTAACTGATTCTATGAACATGTCATTATTCTCCTCCTTCCAATTTATTTAATGGTAACTTGACCATCTTCGAATTGATTTTAAGGAAAATCAAATCAAATTATAATATATATATATATAACACCCGATGAAAGTTCCATATCTTTGTAACATGATCATCACGTATATGCATACGAGTCTATGTTCATATTTGACCATTAATATTTGATATTTAATGGCTTATTGCAAGAAAATCGTTTAATTAATTTTAAATATGTTAGAATAGTGACGTTGCATTTATCGAGTGGTCCTCGGAACGAACGGTGAATGTTCACACTTCACATCACATCACACCTACCTATTCTATATTTATCGAGTGGTTTTTGATCAATTATTGTTATAAAGTTTCATATAGTTTCTTAATTAGGTAAAAACTGACAAGTATTATTACGATTTAATAGCAATAACTGGCCAACTGATAAGTGTTATTACGACGTATTACAATAACAAAAAAATTAAATTAAATTAAATTTTGAAAAATTAGGATGTGGGTCCGTTAATTGCTTATCCTATTCGGACAAGGATTCCGTTTTTCTAGAAGAATTTATTAAAGTAATAAAAATATTAAACAATTGTTATTAGGATTATTAGAGTTTTTTAATATATAACAGATTGGGTACTTTGTTTTTAGAACTTCTTAAATAAATCAAAAGATAGTGAAATTATTTATTCTAAACACGGAATATCACTTAAATTAAGGGGTATCTAATAGATTTTGTGCGATATAATTTAAATTGCACAAAATAAATACCTAAGTGATAAATTTTGCACTTCCAATTAATATTTTGTGAAATTATGTTATATAAATTTCAATATTTATACCGTGATTATCTCACCTACTAATATCCATTGAGTACTTTTAGAATTATAACCACTTAAAATTCCAAAGATGATAAAACGATCAATTAAAATTAGCTCGAATTCTATCCTAAATAACAATATTCATTGGGAAAAGCAAAAAAAGATAGGTCACATCTGACGTCATCTAGGTAAGCTTATCTCAATGTGTATTTATTTATAAATAAAGAAAATAAAAAGTATACGAAAGTTAATTTTAGTATCTCTGAATATACGTATCATACACCTATAAATATATACACTATATATGTATATATACGCTTCACGTCCATTCTCTCTGTAGTTCTTCGTTTTTCTCGCTTTCTTACTCGTTTGCTCGGAAAATTTGATCTTTCTCGGGAAATTTGATCTTCGGATCGACTAGGGCTTGATTGAGTGAGAATGGAGGGCGTTGATCACCTCGCGAGCGAGAGGAACTCGGCGGAGTTCGACGTCGACGAGATGAAGGTCGTTTGGGCTGGCTCTCGCCACAACTTCGAGCTCTCCGATCGGATTGCTCGTCTCGTTGCCTCCGATCCGGTGAGTATCCTCGTGATTTCATCGATTGTGATCGATTTTAGTTGAAAATTGCTTGAATTATAGGAATTTTAGCTGCGGATTTGGATCGAAGGTTTTCCGAATTGAAGTTCCTGTTTGTTTAGCTGGAAAATTTATAGTTTTTTTTTTTTGTGCTTAGTTTTTTCTTTCGGCTATTTTTTTTTTCTTTATTATACGCGGGAAGGATGGAAATTTTGGTACTTTAATATGGGAGTTTATATAGAATCGTGACTCGTAAATTATTAAGAATTTCGAAATTTATTTGTAGTTTCGCAATCTGATTTTGTTTATCAAATTTTGTATTAATAATGTGTGTGTAATAGGCCTTCAAAAAGGATCATCGAACTATGCTACCAAGGAAAGAGTTGTTCAAGAATACGCTGAGGAAAGCGGCTCACGCTTGGAAACGGATCATCGAGCTGCGGCTGAACGGTATGTCTATGCGAGGCGTTATACGATGTAAATTTTGTTCCTTCACATAACTCATTCAGTTTTGACGTTGAAATTTCTGAATTGCAGAAGAAGAAGCATCGAGGCTAAGGTTTTTTGTTGATGAGCCGGCCTACACTGATCTTCATTGGGTAATTACCAATCTTTTCAAGATAGAGAAATACTCTGATCGCTTTTTTTACTTTGGTCCTGTAGTTCATTACGAGGATTAAACGTCGTTGTTGTTGTTCAGGGAATGTTCGTACCGGCTATCAAAGGACAAGGTACCGATGAGCAGCATAAAAAGTGGTTGCCTTTGGCCAACAGGATGCAAATAATTGGTTGTTACGCTCAAACCGAGCTCGGTCACGGTTCTAACGTGCAAGGACTTGAGACCACTGCGACTTTTGATCCCGAGACGGATGAGTTTGTTCTCCACAGTCCTACTCTGACTTCAAGCAAAGTAAGCTATATTGCCGATAACTGTTCTCTTCAACCGCCTTTTTCCTATCTTTTCATCATTTTTCCTTGATTGTTATGGACAGTGGTGGCCTGGAGGACTGGGTAAAGTTTCCACGCATGCTGTTGTGTATGCCCGTCTT
Organism: Parietaria judaica; assembly: GCA_954871525.1. Lineage (NCBI taxonomy): Eukaryota > Viridiplantae > Streptophyta > Magnoliopsida > Rosales > Urticaceae > Parietaria > Parietaria judaica. The sequence continues at coordinate 15,457,429 of OX940868.1, forward strand.
ATTACCGACGGTCAGGATTACGGAGTGCACGGTAACTACGACGTTGCTTATTTGGCATTCTCTTTTGGAGGAGTATACGATTGATACTAATTTCATTTAACGCCGATTTTTAGGTTTCATCGTGCAACTTCGGAGCTTGGATGACCACTTCCCTCTTCCGGGCATAACGGTTGGTGATATTGGAAACAAATTTGGTAGTGGAGCTTACAACACTATGGACAATGGAGTTTTGAGTTTCGATCACGTCAGAATTCCTAGAGATCAAATGTTGATGAGGTTTGTACTCCCAAGGCCCGGAACGTACACCTTTCCTCTATCTTATTTAGACGATGTGTATATATAGATAGGATAATATGGCACCATGCTTAATTTGATTGTAACCGATTAAAAGCAGTCAGTGAATTTAAAAATAGTATTGTTCGCATTGTGCAATTGTTGAAGAATTCTCAAATATCATGAGTACTTTATTGTGCTATTCTAAATTATTTATGAACTTTTCAGAATTTCACAAGTTACAAGAGAAGGGAAATATGTACAATCCAACGTGCCACGTCAGCTAGTTTATGGAACCATGGTGTATGTGCGACAAACAATTGTCGCTGATGCTTCATCTGCCTTGTCACGGGCAGTTTGTATAGCTACCAGATACAGTGCCGTTCGTAGACAGTTTGGTGGACGTAACGGTGTTGAGACCCAGGTAAAATTTGAAGTCTTCCGCATTTTTATTTTTTTTGTGTGTAGATAATTGTTAGGGGAATGTGATTGCTATTATATGCTGGTTGTATTCTCTAGATAAGTATTCTACTGCCATTTTTCTATCTGAAAATTTTTTTTTAGTCGTTTAAACTCACGGAGTCAAAAGATTGGTCTGCATCCTGGTTTTGAGAAAGACTCGAAAAGTAATATGATCTGTTTGCATTATAAATTCTTTTATCTCCTTAGAAACTTATTAACTATCAGTATTTTGGCGCTCATTGCTCTAGGTTCTCGATTACAAAACTCAACAAAATAGGCTCTTCCCTCTTCTGGCCTCCGCTTATGCCTTCAGATTTGTGGGCGAGTGGCTAAATTGGCTCTACACGGATGTAACCCAAAGGTTGGGAAAGAAAGACTTCTCGACATTGCCTGAGGCTCACGCCTGCACTGCAGGATTGAAGTCTTTGACTACTACTGCTACTGCTGTAAGTACTTTGTTTTGAATTTACGGGTAAAAAACCCGGTATCTGCAACCTTTGGTTTGAATATATTTACAGAGGGTACAAGTTCTTCGGTTTCTTAAATGAAAATCAGTACTGTTCTTTTTTTGTCATTTTGAAAACTGATTTCTCTGGGAACCGATTTTTTTACCAGTTTTCGATGGCTGAAAGCTGGTTTTTTATATAAAAAATTTCCATCCCCGAACCTAGTTGTGTTAGCTTCTTTTTTCTTAGTATGCTTGAGCTACTGAATCAATATAATGACGTAGATTCGAATTGAAGTTATTCTTTCTCATTTGAATTGTAGGATGCGATTGAGGAGTGTCGGAAATTATGTGGTGGGCACGGTTATCTATCAAGCAGTGGGCTTCCTGAGCTATTTGCTGTCTATATTCCTGCCTGCACATATGAAGGAGACAATATTGTGCTACTTCTGCAGGTACGAAAACGTGCAGATGATTTTATTGGAACAGATACTTTGTTTATTCACTTCTCAATGCTCTCATATTTACCTTAATCTTATATACTTGTTAATTTCCACAGTTGAATTATACTTTTGGACTATATTTTCTGGTCTTTCCTAATATGTATATATATTTTCAGGTGGCAAGATTTCTGATGAAGACTGTTGCTCAGCTGGCATCTGGGAAAAAGCCCGTCGGAACCACAGCTTATCTGGGGAGAGTTGAACATCTCATGCAGTGTCGTTCAAATGTGCAAAGAGGTTGGTCGGTCTTTTCACATCTCTTTAATAATTATTCTGAATGCCCATTGGTTTTCTTATATATGTGGGCGATAATTACATATTGTGGGAAGGGAAAGGCTAGAGATTAGTATTTAATTATGTCTTTCATTATTTACTTCGATTTATGTCATTATATATTTTCTCATTTAATAGGAGGGTTATATCGTATAGAGCAATAAGTGAAGACTAGTGTTTCTTAATCCCATGTAGGCGCCTAGGGTTTGTTGAGGAGGCAATGTTTTGTTTTGTCCGTTGACTCCAGATATATTTTTGAGAGCTTTGATCTTGTTGTCGAAGGAAAGGACTTGTTTATTTCGTTCAGACTGCATTTATGTTCACTTTATTTTCTCCCAAATGTCGGAAAATTATGAGTCGTGAAAGTCAACTACTTAAGATAGTTTTGATCTGGTACAGAATGGATGAATTAAAATTAGTTATTCAAAACTTAAAAATTAACTGTTTGAATTAATCTTGCAGCCGAGGATTGGCTAAATGCTGGTGCGGTCTTGGAGGTGTTCGAAGCTAGAGCCACCAGGATGTCTGTTGCCTGTGCTAAAAACCTTAGCGCATATGAAAATCAGGAAGATGGTATACTTCTTATGCACATATATATAATATATATATATATATATATGCTTGTGCTATCTGGTTAAGTCTCTTGAGAGAATAAATATTTTGTTGCTCGAGAGAATTAAGTACTCAGTGAAAAAGTTGGGTTTTTCGTCTCCCGGACTGATTTTATAACTTTTTTCTTTCTCGCTATCAATTAAACATTTTTTTTCGTAACCCTCCAGGATTTTTGGACCTCTCTGCTGACTTGGTTGAGGCAGCTGTTGCCCATTGCCAACTAATTGTCGTTTCCAAGTAAGCTTCGGTTCGCATATTCAATATCACAAGTCGATATTTTTTTCTCTTTTCCCGATCTACATATGAAGTTGCGTATCGGTTGCTCTATTCTAGTATATCCTCAAATTGACGGTCCATAAAACTTAATGTTGCAAGAAACATTATGAGAAGCAAATATTATGTATGTTACTTTTCATCTAATGCGGTCTCGTTGTGCATTAGGTTCATCGAAAAGTTGCAGCAAGAGATTCCTGGGGCGGGAGTGAAGAAGCAGTTGCAGATGCTCTGCTCCGTGTATGCTTTGAATCTTCTTCACAAGCATCTCGGTGACTTCCTATCCACAGGTTGTATCACTCCTAAGCAAGCTTCGCTCGCCAACAACCAGCTTCGATCTCTATATTCTCAGGTTTGTCCACATTTTTGTCTAGAATAATTCACAGATATATTAGGTTCGTCGTGATTTCTCTCTAATAGCCATGAGTAGGGTCGGCCTCGAGCTTGGCGAGACCCACCAAGTAATTTTTTTAAAGGGCCCTACTATGTAAAAATGAAAATATGAAAACGAGTTCCGAGACTACTATCTATCGGGATCTGTTTGCGTCTCTATCAGTTTGTCGTAACAATATTTGGTTTTATTATTATTTCTTTCTAGAATAGCCATGATTCCGGTCAGTTAATCATCGTTCTTCTTTCATTTAGGTACGTCCCAACGCCGTGGCCCTTGTGGATGCGTTTAACTACACCGACCACTTCCTTAGCTCGGTCCTTGGCCGCTACGACGGTAATGTGTACCCGAAGCTCTACGAGGAGGCCTGGAAAGACCCCTTAAACGAGTCGGTTGTGCCTGACGGCTATCACCAGTACATAAGGCCGGTGCTCAAGCAGCAGCTTCGCAACTCGAAGCTCTGAAGGCCCGTGCTGAACATCACCCGTTCCAAATTAAGTTTTATTTTATTTTATGTAGCGTGGTATTTATGGTGAGGTTTAATAAAGCAACTTCAAATTAAGCTGCTAATTTTATTATTCATTATAATCTCTAGACGTGCGTTATTATTTGTACATTTATACTTACGACTTGAAATACAACTTTCACCATGACAATAATTATTCTGGAAGTAAAAGTAGAGCACAACTGCACAAAGAATTAGGAGCTATGTAATTTTACTAATTTCTGGGGGTTGAGTCCGCGCGGACACTCAACAAACCGTGAAATACCAAGAAAAATTTAAAATCACCATGGTCAATTCAAGGGGTGAAATGAAAACTAGGTGCTCGTCTTTTGGACTTTCTTTGGCCCGGTTCTAATGTTTCGGGCCTTCCAAAATTGACCCCGGTCTCGATTGTGGTGGTTAATTGATTCGATTTAGTGCATGGGAAAATGATACTGGCGGTTTTTTTTAGGCATTTTTCATAAGTAAACGCAATATTTATGAGTAGACTCGAAAAATGATTATTTACTCTGTTATTGGTTTTCAAGGTAGTATCTTTCATCGTAAACCAAGATATAAGTACATAGTATTTACTATTTACTCCATTATTGCTTGGATGATGCTGATGTTCAATTATATGAAAACGATATCACAAGCCATGTAAATACCACACAGAAAGAGAATGAAAATAAAAATAAATTAGAGTTCTATAAATAAAGAGACGAGCTTTAAATTATAGTTCATAAATAAGAGTCCTTCATTCTATTATATTATTTGTTTATGAAGAAGAAAAAGAAAAATCTAACTTATGTGGGGTTACAACTTATAATTAATTAATTGTATACATGGTGACGTGTTCTGCACACGTGATCGTGGTTAGTGTTTTTTGTTGGTGCCCCCTTCAAACGAAAGGGCAAGTAGGCGACCTTGAGTTCGACCTTGAGTTTGGCACGCATCATGTTCAACCGAGAACCAGAAGAGACACGGGGAGACGGCGTTGACAATTTGATCAACGATTGGAACATAGCGAATTCCAGCTCATAATACTCTTTTGTAAGAGGCATCAGCCCTCTCAACACATTCGTATACCAATGATCAATTATTTGAATGTTAATAAAATTGTATACAGTGAATACTAATAACATTAAAAATGTCAAACTTATATTTATAAACAAGTTTGCTCTTGTGTTACATCCAGACATTTATTTAAAAAGTTTGTTTTTAAAAATCCGGAAACAATATTACTCGTTTTAGATTATCACGGGAACAATATTTATTGCTTCCAAAATTATTATAAAATAATACGGGTTACTTATTTTGAAAGTCAAAACAAGTGATATTTGTGAGTACTTAGAGTTGAGACATTGATCGTCGTTTACGAATGTTACTTATTTATGATGCAATAAAAAAACAATAAAATACACACACTATATTAACGGTTTGATTTTGACGTATCACTTTTTATTTTCTTCATTCCTTAATTAAAGCCTTGTTTATGTTGTAAATAGTCTATATAAACTAGGTATATGTATAAAAGTGGAGATTATAATCATAGACCAAAGGTCCTTAATTATAATTCGTATGTATTTAATCATATTAACGTGGTTTTTATTATTCTTTATTTTATTTTTATATAAAAATCATTTAAATAATCAATGTTAATATAAGAATCTAGCGGATGATCAATTATTTGATATCCATTAAATTGAACGTAAGTCTACATCAAAGTACATTGTACATATAGCTTCTCTCATGTATATAAATGTTGACCATACAATTATGGACTATTCTATCTAATTATAATTTTTTTTTTAATTATAACTTTGTTGAGCAAGTTCTATGCACATTGTTAGTTTCTACGAAGATATTTTTTGCTCAGCCTCCCAGTCTTCACAAAATATCGATCTTGTAAAGAATGTCATTTCTGTTTCTGTTGGTGATGTTGAGAATGATATGCTCACCATGACCCCTTCTTGCGACGAGATTCGGACCATGGTTTTCAGCATGGATGGCAACAGCTCTCCGGGTCCGGATGGTTTCAATGGTAAATTTTTTCAAGCATTTTGGGATATTGTTGGGTCTGATGCCTGTCAGAGCGTGCAAAGTTTCTTTGTTAATGGAATCATTTCTACTGGGCTCAATTCAAGTCTAATGGTTCTCATTCCTAAGATTAAAGATGCGGTGGACATTGATCACTTTAGACCAATTATTTTGATCAATTTTTGCTTCAAAATTATTACTAAAATATTGGCAGACAGACTTTATAGCATTGCAGCGTGTATTTTATTTGACAACTAATTTGGCTTTGTCAAAGGTTGGAATATCGCCCACTGTATAGCGGCGGCTTCTGAAGGAATAAATGTGTTAGATAAGAAGAATTTCGGTGGCAATATGGCCTTGAAGATTGATATCAGGAAAGCTTTCGACACCATGGATTGGGGTTTTATTTTAGACGTTCTGGAAGCCTTCGGATTCTCTTTAAAATTCAGGGATTGGATTCTTTAGATTTTCTCCTCGGCTAGGATCTCGATTATGCTAAATGGCTCGGCTAAAGGTTATTTTCGGTGCAAAAGAGGTGTTCTTCAAGGAGACCCTTTATCTCCCATTTTATTCGTAATTGCCGAGGATTTCTTAAGCCGACTTATTAGCAAATACGTGGAGGATAATAAATGGAAAGCTATAAAATACACGGGTAATACTCTTTTCACTTCTCATTTATTATATGCTCATGATGTGATGTTATTTGGGGCTGCCACTAAAAGTAATGTGCGTGCAGTTTCTGAGGTTTTTGATATCTATTCTTCTCTTTCGGGCCAAGTTGTTAATTGGTCCAAGTCTGGTGTTATCTTTAGCGATAAATTACGCAATCATCGGAGGCTAAGCATTGTTAATTCCATGAAGTTCAAGCATATTTCCTTGCCGTTTCATTATCTCGGAGTTCCTTTATTTAAGGGCGCTCCAAGGAAAAAATAGTTGCAGCCTGTGGCCGATAAAATCTTGAGTAAGTTTGCTAGTTGGAAAGGCTCCACTTTGTCTTTGGCGGGTAGGATCACTCTTGTTCACTCGGTAATTCAAAGTTCTTTTCTCCATTCTTTCTCGATTTATGCTTGGGCGAAAAGTCTCTTATCGAAATTGGAAAAATCTGTGAGGAATTTTATTTGGTCGGGATCTATTGATAGTAGAAAATTGGTTACTGTGCCTTGGAATATTTGTTGTTTATCTATTTCAGATGGGGGCATTGGGGTGAAGAATTTGAGTGCCCTGAATAAGGCCATGATTGGAAAGTTATCTTGGCAATTCATTAATGCGAATTCCTTCCCTTTAAGTTTGATAAAAGACAGGATCTTTAACACAGATGACTATCTGAAAGCTAAAGTTATTCCCTCCTCTATTTGGTGTTCGTTAAGACCTTGTTTCTCTTTGGTTGCAGACAATATTCTCTGGTTGATTAACGAACATTCAAATAAGAACTTTTGGCTTGATAATTGGTTGCATCCTTGTGTAGCCGATAGAGAAAATATTCCTTTACAAAACCGAAGCAATCTCACGGCTAAAGATTCTGATTACCGAGTTGATGATTGTTGGAATTTGCCTCCTAATTTGTCGACGGCAGTCTCCGATGATATTAATAAGTACATTTTTATCGAGGAAGCGAATGATGTGTGCGTTTGGCACCCCAGTAAGGACGGTATGTTTTCTGTGAAATCGATCTACAATATGTTTTGTTCTGACTATAATTTGTTCCCTCAATGGCATAAGTTTTTATGGAAGGAATTTCTTCCACCTTTGAGGTCTATTACTTGTTGGAGGGCTCTTTTAGACTTTCTTCCGACTGAGCTCACTTTACAGAAAAAAGGATTCTCTTTAGCATCCATGTGTCGTTTGTGCAACAATCAGGTGGAGGATTCTAACCATATCTTTGTTAACTGTGAATTTGTGGGGTCGGTTTGGATCGCGATATCTAGTATTTTTCTTAAACCTATAAATAGAGGTGGGTCTCTAGCCTTATTGCTCTCAGATGCCGCCTCTATTAATCTAAACCCCCAAGTTTTTGCCCTTTGGAATACTGCAATTATCTCGACAATTTGGCTAATTTGGCATACGAGAAATGCATTTTTGTTTGATGATGTGATTCCTAACATTCACATTTTTTGAGGCACATTTAGCGACTTATTAAGAAAGCAAGTTTCTTTAAAGTGGGGACTGGAAGCACTTTGGAGGATCTCAGAATTCTGAAGATTTTCGGCATTAACATTCAGCTCAGAGAAGCTCCGAAAATCATTCCTGTTATATGGCGTTTTCCTCCCACATCGGTGTTAAAATGCAACACTGACGGTTCTTCTATGGGTACTCCGGGAGTGGCAGGAGCTGGAGGCATTTTTAGAACTTGTTGTGGATTTCCTCATGGCTCGTTCTCTTTTCACATTGACTCTGCTTTTGCTTATGAAGCGGAAGTGATGGCCGCAGTATTTGCATTGGAAAAAGCGATGGAATTTCATTGGGAGAACCTATGGCTCGAGTGCGACTCTACATATGTAGTTCAACTTTTTCAGAAGAAATCGAGTTTTGTCCCTTGGAGGTTACGTGCTCGTTGGTCCAAATGCATCCGCTTTGTGGAAGTCGTCAACTTCAGAGTGTCTCATATCTTTCGGGAAGGAAATAGAGTAGCCGATGCTTTAGCTAGTTTTGGAGCTCAAAATTTGGGTAATCATTGGTGGCATTCGCACCCGGATTTTACTTCGTCGTTTGTAAACGATGACATTTGTTCGAGAGAGAACTTTAGATTTAGATAGTTCTCATGTTTTGTTTTGGGTGTAATTCTTGACATTTTTATTTATATTATTTCGAGCCCCGCTTCTTTCTTAGTTTCTTGGGTGCCAACTTAATTGGGATTCGAGTTCACTTTGCGAGATTTCGGGCCTCTATCTTTAAATTAAAAAAAAGTTCTATATTAATAATAAGAATAAAGACTTAGAGTCGTGTTTAGTGAAGTGATATTCACCCTCTCAATCAGATATATCGCATGGTGTATCTCTCGTTTTATATTTTCCGATGGGATCGACGATTTCTGTTAATGACACGAAGACTGCGGTGGTATCTTTAAGTTTCTATCACCCTCAACCCTCTTTATTTTTACAGTCGATTTTTCTTATTTATTATCATTACAAGAATAATGATTTGCTAGTTGCTATAAATATTAACACTTTAAGGTATTCGAATCCCATGCGTTATGAGAATTCGAACTTCAATTAAACTGGAGAAATCGACGTCGTCATATATAATCACTTAGAATATCAAGTATGATTGCATAAATTTGACGACGTAGAGCCTGGTCTACATATAAATAAATTTTCTACTAAACCGAATAATAAGTCGTTCACAATAATTGTACTTTATATTCGTATTAAACGTTACTCATATTAATTATATATGATAAATTAATCATGGGGATTAGTTGTGTGATCGCTAATTGAAATTGTCACCAATCTGCTAGTTGCAACTCAAGACAGAGATAGACAACAACGATCAATGTGTTTCTGTTTTTTTTTTTCTTTCAATGATTTATAATGGCATAAGTATTTAGTTTTTTTATTTTATTTTTTATGATGACACAATTTTTTATTTTTTTTATGTTTAAGTTTTGAATGTTTACAATTTTATTTTTAAGGAAATTGTACGAAATACCTATTTTGTATCAAACCTTTTAAAAAATACTCATTTACGTAAGATGTATCCAAGTCTTAACGATAAGTTCAAAATTATGCTAAATAAATTGAAAAAGTGGTATAAAAATTGAAAAAAATTGCTGACAAAATTAATGAATATTAAAAATTTGGACCGCCAAGAAAAGAAAAAAAAAGTCTCCACAAAAGTAAATACATCACTTATGTCGCTATTATCTGTTCTACTAATGCTCAAACAAATATTTTTATAATGTCGCATAATAATAGTTTACTAATTTGATTTCAACCACGTGAGTGACGTGACTAAAATATTTAATTATAGACCATTTAAATTTTTCCCCACTTGCTTTTGATTCGTCACTTTTGTCACTGCGCGGCTGCGCTATTTTTATAATTAATTTAATATAGCTATATCTATGTTTTTCTATATTATATAATATAATGTAGATAACATTCCATATTAGTTCCTTCATTACTAACTAAAAAAATCCCAAAAATAGTCATGAAAAAAACAAAAAAGTGGGAAATTTATTTATGGACCAAGCTCTACGTCACCAAATTATGTAATCATAGTAACGTCATATAAATATTACTTGCTTACAAAATATCACCAGTTATATTATGATGATCTATGGATCCCACGCCTAAGAGGAAAATTGGAGATAATGGTGTAAGAAATTAAAAAAAAAAAAAAATAGCGGCGGAAATCCCCGACTTTACATATATATCGCACTTAAGTTCATATACACTCATATTTTAGTGCTAAAAATCCCTAACGTTAGCATCTTGTTGCACATCACTCCTTTTGCAGTTATCCTAATGATCGCTGGAAATGTCGCAAAGAAATAAGAAAATGATAAGAATTGTCACAATGGTGGGATCCACTAAAAGAATGGCTTGATTTCACCGGGATTCGTGGATTTAACGGTATACAATTTTTTTAGTATTTGTTTTTTATTTTTGGTACTTTACGACATTATTAGATCGCAAAGAATTAAGAAAACGACAATTATTTTCAAAATAGTGGGATCAACTAAAAATGTGGCTTAATTTCACCGCCACACATGGATTTAACATTTCGAGTTTTTTTTAGTATTTTTTATTTTTGATACTTTTGCCTTACACTTTTATGTATTTTTTGGTACTTTTATCGTGAATATCCCTTTTATATATAAATAGTTCATTAATATGTGTAATTAATAATATTGCTAAGGAAGCACATGGAAGGTGGACTCTAGATGGACCTGACATGGATGACATATATGTAGCCTGCATGTCAATTGGTAGTTAATGTGAGGATAATTACAGAAGGAGTGATTTGCAACAAGATGCTAACGCCAAGGTAGAGAATTTTATCACCGAAATTTGAATACAAAGAGTTAACTGCAATATATATTTGGAGTTAAGAACTTACGCCGCTATTTTCCAAAAAAAAAAAAACACACACACACATAAAAAGAAATAAATAATATATATATAGGCTCTGAGATTATAATATAACAATATAGTTTACTCCACATTTTATGAGAAATATCAACAATAACCACTTAGAATTAGGGGTGGCAATTCGGGTGGCGTATCGTGTTCGTGCCGGATCTTAATCGTTTTTTTACTTATTTTATGTAGACCAAGACCCGCCCAATTTATTAATCGTGTTAGAAGATGAGACCCAGACCCGCCCCATTTAAATAGCGTGTTTATCATGTCTCCCCGTTTAACCCATTAATCAGATTCACATATTTTACAACTATAAATTAATTCAATTTACACTCATTTTACTTAATTTATTTAATTATAGGATCTAAAATTTTAAAGTTTACCAACAATTTTTTATGTTCATCAATTGTACAACGTAATTAATAAATCAAAAAAATATAAATGCCATATATAATAAGTAGTAAAACACTTTATAACATATATAAATGCATAAAATGCTACTTTTAGCTTATAAATCGTGTCTAATTGGGACCCATCATGCTATCGTGTTCGTGCCATGTTTACCCGTTATTTAATCGTGTTAATCGTGTTCGACACGGATGGACCCAGATCCATTTATTGTAGACCCAAACCCATTTAAATCGTGTCGTAACCGTTTCATGTTTCGTGTCCGGCCCCAAATTGCCACCCCTACTTAGAATATTAATGTTTGAACATATATCTTTACCCATTCTTCTATGTTGTCATAAGATATTGTATGAATTCTAAATAATTCCAGAGGCTAACACACACACAAACTAATTATTTCAATTTTGGCACAAAATTCATACATTTCTTAAACCACATTTTGCAAGTTCTGCAACTATAGGTACTGTTATGGGTAATTCTCGGGATTGATTTACAAAACAAATTAATTAAACGGAAATTATTAGAATGATTTCCGTTAATTAATTATATAATTTGATTAATCTTTTAATTAAGATTATTAATCAAATTAATCAATTTCAAACCCAAAATTCCCTCCGGAGGCCCGTTTTCGAAAAACAAAGTGTCCCGGTGTTCACAAAAATATGAAGAACCCCGAAAACGACATAAAATTTACAAAAAACGGACCCGGGAGCAAAAATGGCCGAGGAAACACCTGCGGGACCCACAGGGGCGGCGGCTGTCAGGGCCACGCCACGTGGCGGCTTCCTGTGCCGCCACTCGCCCGCGGGTCCCACCCGGGGTCGCTTCAGCCCCCCGACTTGGGGGCTGGCCTCGCCTGATCGCGCCAGCTGGCGCGATCCCTGCCGCCCGCGTCCCATCACGGGACGCGGCCACTTGCTCGCGCGGAGTCCCGCGCAGGGACACGCGGACGACCCTGATGGGTCTGCTCCCTCGCGGGGATCCGCGCCCTCGCCACTTGCGAGGACGCCTGCTTCGAGCAGGCCACGTGTAGGGCAGGGATCATCCCTGCCCTTTGATCCGCGCCATGCGGGCCCCCCTCGGTGGCTTGGTGGCCGTCCGATCTCGCACGGACGGCCGGGATCGGACCATATTTTCCAGGGACTAAAATGCAATTATAAAATTATCCGGCCCCCCCTAGACAATATTTTACTGCGTTTGGGCCCCTGGACCCTATTATAAATAGAAGCTCAGTTCAGTTGAAACGGTAACTCATTCGAACTCACTCGACTCGAGTTCTCTCTCTCTCTCTACCCCCGATATACTCGCCTCCCCTCAAATATTATACTAATGTTGAGCGTCGGAGGTGAATCAGGGGGTACCCCCCCCCCCCCCCCCCCCCCCCCCCCCCCCGTTTCCCTTGACCTCGGGTGTTACATTTTTCAGGCTCAGAAAGTGAGATAGTTCACAAAAGCGGAAGCCCTGGAGGAATTTTCATAAGACCACGACCCGCCTGATAGGTTCCGTTCCATATTGTTTCCAGCCTATCTCCAGTCCACCATACGACTGTTGGGATAGTCTGGGGACAAGTCACGGGGCCCACTATTTAGGTCGTAGGGTCAGGTCTGAGAAAATCCCTCTAAGATCCGGACGACCGAGGGATCACCCTGAGAGAGGTCTCTGGATCAATATATTGGACGAATGCACTCCCCCGTTCATTGGTACCCCTGATCCGCGTGGACTCCGAACATGTACAAAACCCGGCCTGGTCATCTCCAGGCTCTGCGGTAACAGGTAATGAGCCACCCCGATCGCCCGGACCCTGAACGGCCACGAGACCTTCGATCCAAGAATTTCCAGAAACACCAACTCATAGTCCCCGAATCGGTCAATTATATCTCGCCTCGAAGTCAATGCTGACCACCCCAAAGTCAACGGGATCGGAAGGAGCAACCACCGACGGCAAAATCTGTCATCCCCGTAACCAAGGCCAGACAAGGCCCACCAAAAAGTCAACGAAAAGCCCGCCACGTCAACAAACGACATTGAGCCAGGCCCAAAATCCTCAGCTTGGGCTTCAACAGTGTTTGATCCAAAAAACGGCATCAACATGTACATTTACCTTTTTCTGAGCATTCAGTATATCTTACGATTACCGATACATTATTTATAGAGTATTTTCAACAAAAATAATTACAACTTAAGTGAAAGTGGTGCGGTTATAACTTTATTTTTCTCGCAAAATATATTATAAATATTATTAAAAGTATATATAAATCTTAAGTATCACATTGGTATTTTTTTCGTGCTTGATTTACATTTACAACAACATAGAGAGTGGAATATATATTACGCGAAAAAACAAGTGAAATATGTTGTCGCTTTCACGGTTTTATCTATTAATTTTACCGTAAATTTTTTTGATTTTTTTATTTTTTTTATAGAAAAAAATCAGAGTGTTATACAGAAATTAGTGACCAATATATTATTAATAATCACGATAATATCCTTGCTTATATATATATATCCTATTTTTAAGTCATATTAATTTATCATTTTATTGTACTTTGTTCGTTCTATATATCTATCCATAATATTCCAACATGTATTCTCTTACGTACGTCATGGTAATTCATACTTACCTAACAACAGGTTATAACATTTTATACACATATACTACGTACTTATAATACTATACATACATACATATATATATATATGTACATATATAACAGAAGCATATTCAAGTCATTCAACTTTTATCACCAATAACATAACCTACTTCCCCCATGGAAGACCTATCACTCCCCAAAGAAACAAACGACGTTGACTTTCTAAACATTAAGTCTACATCAAGCCCTTCACAAACACCTGATCAGCCACAACAGATTGATCTTACTTCCAAGAGATCCTCAAAGAAAAACGACGGAAAACACGCGTCCTTTTGGGGGGTGAGGATGCGGCAGCATGGGAAGTGGGTGTCGGAAATCCGCCAGCCGCGAATGAAGTCCAGAATCTGGCTCGGAACATTTCCGACTGCGGAAAAAGCCGCACTTGCGCATGATGCAGCGGCGCTGGTCATCAAGGGAAAAAACGCCCGGCTAAATTTCCCGGACTTGGCCAGGCTCTTGCCCCGCCCTGCCTCGGCCACCACAAAGGACATCCAGCTGGCAGCCGCCCAAGCCGCCGCTTTCTGCCACGTCCCCAGTGCCTCGTCGGCCTCCTCCACGTCTTTGAGTCCCCCTGACAATGTCAATGATACCGAGCGTGGGAACGATGACGTTTTTGACCTGCCCGACCTCATGCTGAAGGACGTGGGGAGTTATCGCCGGAACGAGGCTGCGGAGCAGTTTTTGCAGTGTTGGGTTCCGGTGAGCGATGAACATAGAGGTTTCGATATATGGAGTGCTATTAGGTTAATAGATGACCAGGACGCTTTGCCATTAGAGTATTACTATTAGGCATAGCCCATAAGTTTGTTTGGTTAATTGTTTTTTTCCTTTTTTTTTTTAATGTAGAAGAGTAATGATTTAATAGGTATATATGAGCATTTCAGTTGTTGTTTTTTCTTAGATATTATTATTACTAAAAAATGAGAATTTTAGTGGATATATAAACATAGGGATATTTACAGCAGAAATACTTATAAATTAAGCAAAAATGATAATCTATTCCGGGAAAAAAAATCGGACACATAATGTTATTAAAAGTATAAATTTTAGTTAAGATTTATTGATATTTTACAGTAAATATATCTCGTTTATAACTTTATATATAATATTAAAAAATCTAAATTTTATACTTTTCTATCTAAACTAAATCGAAACTCTTTAAAACTTCAAAGACATTGCAGTATCAACAAATTAGTTAAAGGTCAAAAGATATATTTCTTGATGTAGTCGCCTTACAAAATATATTTTTGCAGTTCAAGAACAACTAACACTAATAAGCAAGACATTGACAAAAAAAGAAACACTTATAAGCAAGACTCAAGTCAAGACTACATATGCTACATATGTACACTCATTTTTTGCGGCTCAGTGAAATTGAACTAATTAAAAAGATACATTTAAAGGTCAATATTACTTAAGAAAATAATCCATAAAAACAATAATTGATATAGCAACTAGCAACTAATTAACTAGCGTAAATTGTCAAAATTCAAAAATTCCATGTTCGGAATGTCAAAATAAAAGTTTTAGAGATTGAAATGAGTAATTATCAAATGCCAAAGATGCAATATATATATATATATATATATATATATATATATATATATATAATGAAGCTTTGGTTTGTATGTCCGGTAAAGCATGTGTTTTTGAAAAAGTACCCGAGTTTGTTAAATTACAAAACTATGCCCCAAAAGGTTTATGTAATGACAAAAAGTGTTTATGTAACATCAACAGTTTTTGGAGCATAGTTAAAAGCAAGGTTTTAAATACCGCTTGCCGATGTCGTTTCGCATTTTTCATTTTACGGATATATCGCTTGTCGATTGGTATCTCATAGGTAAATCAATGGATATGTCGTTTCACATAACCTCGAAAAAAGATTTTCGATGGGCATGCCGATGGATATTCGAGAAATTTAATACCTTGGTTAAAAGTGTTTAAAAAGTGTTTAAAAGTGTTTATGTAAAGACAAAAAGTGTGTTGGGACATAGTTTTGTAATTTAACAAATTCGGGTACTTTTCCAAAAACACATGCTCTACCGGACATACAAACTGAAGTTTCCATATATATATATAGCCATGGTAAAAGAGGTGACCGATTATGCAAGTTTCTCCATTTTGGAATGGCAAAACTTTGGACCATATATTTTCCGCATTCAATAGAGCATCTACATTTATTGTACACATTTGTGTGAAATATGGAATTTGGACCATCACGTACTAGTGTGTTGTGGGCATAAAATGTAGAAATTGCCATCGGGCCTTGGCAATGGCATGATTTAAAGTGAGTCGTGTCACTCGTGTGTTATAATTGCAGCGTGAGAGACATTGATTCCTATGTTTGACCAAACTATATACACTTATCTTTGCTTCGAGTCAAAGGCAAACACAAGTACCTATTCACTCACTCTCAACTACATATACTTCCTTGTGTTTATTACATTGATGGTTGAGGTGAGTTTCACATAAATTTTGTGCCTGTTTTTAGAGGTTTTAATTTCGAAGAGGAGATTCAGTGCTTTACTTCCTTGTGTTTAGAGGTTTTGGATTATATTTATATAGAGATAGTTGAGGTAAAATTATGCGACTAGACAATATTGTCATGTTCGCCCTCGTTATGTAATGCTATTTTCTATTTATTGTGATTTTACAGTTAGTTAGTAATGTTATTCTAATTATATTGAATTATCAATTTATATATTAATTGAAATTAATGTACTTTTGTTAATACTTGTTATTTTAATTATTAATATATTTTTGTTACTACTAATTTCATAATATTAACAAAAGGTGATTGATTTATAATAGAATTATTTATAGTTATTGCCCCAAAAACATTGCATGTTGATGCACTTTGCCTTCCACACTTATATTGTTAGTCACACCCCGTCGATCTACAAAATAATACATTATTCAAAACGATAAAAATATTAATTTATGCTGAACACATGCAAACATTTTCGGGTTTTTTTATTTTCTTTTCTTCGTAGTGGTGTGAAAGCTTATAAAAGTTTTAGGGAGCATTTATGTCAAAATCTGCAATTTAAAAGGCAAAATACACCAAATAACAAAGTTACTGCTGTATAAACGTTAATATTGGCAATAATATTATACACAACTAATAAAAAAATGGGTTATTACCGGCATATGTTCCCGTTCTTTTGCAAACATCCGACTTATGTTCCCGTTCTTTTTCTTTCGCGGCATATATTCCATAAGTCCTAAAACGTACTCAAAGTCAAACTCCGTTAACACTTCCGTCTATGTCTGTTAGTTTTTGCCATGGGTCATGCCCTTAAAACTCGCATATGTTCCTATTCTTTTACAAATATCCGACTTATGTTCCTGTTCTTTTTTTGTTTAGCGGCATATATTTCATAAGTCTTAAAACATACTCAAATTCAACCTCTGTTAATTAATACTTCCGTCTATATCCGTTTGTTTTTGCCACGTGGCATGTACACCTCGACAAACTTCATCATCTTCACCGATTGGTTCGAGCAGTGCCCGAGTTTCACAGCCTTGCAACGCTAGGTATATTTTCTAGAGATGATGATAAATGAGAAATAAATTATAAAAAAATAGTAGCGAGCAAATTCAAAATATATATCGATGTGTTATTATATTTGACGAGCATCGGCTTATATCTTTTGTCCAAAAATTGTTCTTGATATCCTGTAAATAGAAAACGTTAGTGATTCACGATACGCCTTGGAATCTCTCCTTAAAGCTTGATTCGCCTCATCTACATGCTTAAGTTTCGTTAGGCAATTAGCTTCCCAAGATATAATCGCTCAACCCCAAACTTTATAACATTTCAAAGTTCGCTAGCAAACTAAGACTCCTTGAACTCCGTTACACAAAGACTCACAACATAAAACAATGGGAAGCTATAAAAAAAATTAAAATTACAGAGTGAAAAATTACTGGGAAGCAAACTCATAATATCTAGATAGCTTTCGATACTTCGTTTTGAAGAAAGCGTTCAACTCGGGTGTTCAACGTTTTGACCCACTTGACGCTATCTCAATTTTGTTTTCATTGCAATATTTTCCAACACTTCGGAGACATTTCATTAATGGTTTTCCTATAGTCATCGGTCATGGTGATCCCAACCTCGGTCCACTATTTGTGTCTTTACTGCTTCCGCCCAATGCCAATTCTCCTCGGCACCGAACCCCACGACGGAAGCTCGCAGGTGTCGATAAGAACCGTTGTTTTGTGGCAATTTGATTGGTTGGTGCTTTGGTTAGGGTTGGTAATTAATGATTTGAGAGCTTGTTAGAAGCGGAGATCAAAGAATTCCACGAGGAAAGAGGATTTATGGATTAAAAAGGAAGATCAATTCTACATCGATGAGAGAATGAAGATTTACAAAAATTGAGTAATTTTACTGATTAAAAATAATTAGTATCATCTAAAAATGGTACTTTTATCGTCTAAAAAAACTATTATTAAGAAAATAAAAAATAGAAAAAATTAGTACTCTTTTTAAATTAATAAGCTGTTGCAAGCAGTTTTATTGGGCCTCAAAGTTATGCGAATTTCAACTCCAATACAATACAGAGCCCAATTGTGAAATGGGCCGAACTGGCCTGGTACTAATCTTTCTTAATTCAACCCAAGTTTACAAAATACATAATTCAACATTATGACATTTATAAATAATTATGAATCATTAATTTTTTGGGTGAATAAATATGCATCATAAATAGCAAATATGTTCACATTGATATCAAGTAAAACCATAAATATATGATGATCAGATTTTGAAGAGATGTTCCTTTCAACTACTCTTTAAATATGTAGGACAATATTTAATTAATAAACGTTTGTAATGAATTTTTAATTCAAATATATATTTCAACAATTTATAATAGTATATTCAATATATAAAAAAATTTCCGGCCACAAAAAATATGTATATAATTCGTTTAATGCAAGTTAAGTACTATATTTTTTGTAAATAGGCCCCTCTTGCATGTACGCAATCCTTTGAGACGCACAAGTTGCGTATATACGTAATCTTGGCAGATAAGGCATGCAACCAATTTTGCTGGTTGTTCTTATCGTGAAAATATATCTTGTAATACGAATACATGTAATCTTGGCCAATAATACCACCTTATTAAAAAGAAAAAAGAAAAAAAAGGAAGTAAAACTTATTTTTACACATAGATGGTCATATTGAGTACTTAATATGTGATAAACAAATATGAGGTACTATATTTTTTCGTTCAATTTTTTAGGCATATTGTTTTTTATTTTATTTTTAAATAGTGCTATTAAACCATACTATATTATTATTTATGTACTCATCCAGCTACCTTCCATCATTTCTCATTTGAATTCGACAGAAAAATTAAACCAAAAAGTGTGTCCATTCATTTATGTTAACTTTAGATACTTTTACCAATTTTTTTTTTACTTTAAACCTTTATTGCTTCGGACTTTCAAAATTCACACATTTTTGCCGTGATTAATCTTTGTTTAAGGGTAAGTTTGCCACAAATATTCTTATTTTTATTAAGATATGACAATAACAGTAAACATAAGCCGTTAAAATTTAACAAATTCGAATTTAAAGCATATAATAAATACTTATTACATTTTTGTCTAAAGAAGGAAGCCACTCCTAATTTGTCTCTCACATCCCCGCCGTCTGAAACGACAAGAAAGAGAACAACGCACTCTCTCGAGCTTTCCGTGCCGGCACGTTACCACGTGGACGCTCCGTTGACGGACGTCCGTTACTAGGACCCACTTCGCATCCTTCCTTCCCCACCGTCGCGCCACGTGTCACCTCCCTCTCTCTCACTCTCCCTCTCCCTGAAAGAGCGCCATTTGCCTCTTCGCTCATTCAAATCTCTCCAAAACCTCTCGTCTCTTTCTCTCTCAAAAACCCTAAACAACACCGAGTTCGTGCTCAGAGGCTGCGATTCTCTGCGGTCGCTCCCACGGAAGCTACCATGCTCCCCCACTCCTACGCCGTCGATTCGCTCTCCAAGTCCCAGGACCTCGCCGCCGCAGTCGCCGCCGCGCAATCGCCCTCGCAGATCGCCGCCGTCTGCGACTCCGTCGAGGCCTTCCTCCGCGCGCACTCGCCCGACCACGCGCGCCACTTCTTCTCCCTCGCCTTCCCCTCCCTCATCTCCAAGCTCTTCGGCTTCGGCCTCGAGGCCGACGCCGCCGCTCCGTCGCCGTCGTTCAGCGGCTGGATCGACGTCGTTTCGGCCTCGAACGATGCTGTTTTGGCGCGGAGGCTTTTCGAGCTCCTCGCGCCGGGAGGCGCCCTGCTCGGCTCGATCGCGGCTGTCGACCGCCTCGAGCTCGTCAAGTACGTGTTCCCGAACGAGCGGCTGCCGGAGTGGGCGCGCTTGATGCTCTCCTCGGAGAAGGACTGCAAGGTGATCTCTCATCTCTGCTCAATCTTCGAGAATAGGGTTGTTTCGGATTCGGTGAAAGGCGCGGTTTGCCAAGTTCAGCTCAATGTGTTTGAGTACTACATGTTTTGGTTCGCCTATTACCCTGTTTGTAGAGGAAACAGCGAGTATTCCGGTAATGGAGCCGTCAAGACGAATCCGAGGTTTAAGCTAGAGAAATGGGTCTCTTCGTTCTCGGGGTTCCCGAGCGGTGTCAGACCGAGTTCCAAGCATAAGGCTGAGTGTAATTTGTATGTTAGACTTCTGTATGCGCATCTTCGTGCCTTCGTTCCGGCGAGTGATCAGAATGCTAACCAACCTTACCGTAGTTCTCTGCTTCATTACTCCTACGCCGGCTCAGCTACGATGCAGCCCGATTTTGTCGTCAATGCTTTGATTCAGTTCTGGTTGGTTGAGAACGATTTTTCGCCTTTGCCCGCTGACTTGTTGAAGTCGTTTGGTGTGAGCACTCCGCTTTGGTCGCTTTTGGGCGAGACTCCGCCGACTGCTGGGCTCGGGGAAGTGGTGAAGCTGTTCGTTAAGTACTTGAATTTGAGCCCTGTAGTGCTGGGAGAAAGCAATGAGACTGTTGATTATGGCGGGAGTCCGATGTGCAGGACTCCGGGCTCGAGAAGTTTGGTCTCGGAATCGCCGTTTAAGTTTTCCATTGGGTCCTGGAACGCGTTGATTCAGCGTCCTCTGTATAGGTTTATTCTGAGGACCTTCTTGTTCTGCCCCATCGGAACTTCGATAAAGAATGCGTATGAGGTGTTTTCAGTTTGGATTACTTATATAGAGCCGTGGGCAATCAGCTTGGATGACATTTTGGACCTCGGAACTCTTGATGATGGTTCGGCTAAGGTGGCCAGGAAAGAGGGTTTGCCGTCCCAGGATTGTGCGTATTCACCGTGTTGGCAGGGTTATGTCTTGTCAAACTACTTGTATTACAGTTCTATGGTTATGCATTTTATCGGCTTTGCGCACAAGTTTCTGCACGCTGATGTCAAGCTAGTTGTCCAGATGGTCTTGAAGGTATGTTGCTTGCTTACTCATAATTTCCGGTCTATAAGGATAAGCCAAGTGCCGCTATATTAAGAGAAGACCTTGAACTTAAAGTGAATATTGAAATTTGAATTCAGGCTTCTATCAAAGTAAATGTACATTAGGTGTTCTCTTGGTTAGAATCATTACATAGAGAGCGAGAGTAAGACGCCAAATCGACGAAATATTAGTTTTCGAAGTTGCTTTGTACACATAAAAGTACCATTAAGTCATATTTAGGATAAGTTTTCTTTGGTTAGTCTTCTTTCCTTTTTAGTAACTTCACTTCATTAATAATCAGTAATAATGATGTGAAAATTGGAAAATATCACATGAAAGAGTAAGTTTTGTTTTTTTTGTAATAGACATGCACTAACTGTAATAGCGTGTTTATAGTCTAGGGCTCGGTGATGATGAGATTTTTGTAAATTTTGAAATGGTCATACTCTCATGTTAAAGCAGTCTCTCGCTTCGTTAGAGCTCCACGTTAGGGGACCATTCTGTGTTTATTCTCGTATGTCGTATGGTTAGACCTTCTGCTAGTGTGGCTAAGATGAGGTCAAATAATTAATTTATTTGCCATTTCAATTGTGAATGGTGACATTCTAGTCATATTTGATGTAGTATTTATGAGAATTACAAGACCGAGTGCGTCGATATATTTTTCTTCTTAATTAGATTCTTGATGTCTTGGCAGGTAATGAGTATCTTGACTTCATCCAAAGATTTAATAGACCTTCTACGGACGGTTGATTCTCTTCTTTGTTCCAAACAAGTTGGGTCGGGCAAGACAATGCGTAACAACTTGTACAGATACGATCCAACAATACGCGGGCAGTTAAAGGTATATTCAAAATTTCCCGAATTACTCCTAAAGATTTTAAGACTCTCTAATGGTAATTAGCCACTTTGTTGATTTTTTTTCTTGCTTGGGAAAATATCGTGAATCATGATTGAAGCAAAGAACTTTATATATGGTTCATTAAGTTTCTAAGTCTCATATGGGATCACACATGTTTAATGAATTAATTTGTGCGGTATCTACCGAACTAATGGTTCTAGGTCTGGGAGGAAGGGTTATCCGAGACGGATGCCGATGGATCTTTTTTGCACGAGAATTGGAACAAAGACTTACGTCTCTTTAGCAATGGGGAAGATGGCGGTCATCAGCTACTTCAGGTGTTTAGTCTTCCTACTATTTCTCATCGAGTATCTGGTGTCCATTTCGAGATACCTCATCTAGGGCTATAACATTTACCGATAACTGGGAGAAAAAAGAATAAACAGAACACTTGCGATTAATCAACTCTATTGTTTAAGCGGGTTGTATATCGGTTACGGATTTAAAGAACACCACGTTAATTATTTAATAACTGAAACAGAATTATAAGGGTTTTATTAGAATTCACACGTAATTCAGCTTCATCTTCATGATGGTAATGTTATCATGTTATTTTCCTACGACTCTATTGCTAACATGTTAATTTCAAGACAAGATTATGTTGGTTCTTACAAAGAAATATATATAAACAGATTTACGTGTGACCTTTATTTTTAACCGGTTTAACTGTTTTACCGTACTAAAGGCAATTACAATTTAACTGAAACCAGGAAAAATAATTTTAGTAAAACTGGTAACTGAATTTCACCGGATTTTGGTTATATTTTTTTTTACGTAGCTGAATAAATCGGTTTCGGCTGTATGGACTGGAAAAACCAAATCAGTTGGAGAAACTGAATCAGACTGAAAAAAACCGAATCAGTTGGTACATGATCTAATATGTTGGTACTTTGTCTTGGCAGTTGTTCATTTTGCGAGCAGAAGCTGAATTGCAAGCCATTTCTGGTGATAACCTTGCCCAAAACCTCCAGTCCATCGATTCCTTGAAAGCTCAAGTCAGCTGCTTATTTGGCAGCGACATGGGGAGGCGGTTGACTTTTTCTCCCGAACC
This sequence comes from Parietaria judaica, assembly GCA_954871525.1. Classification (NCBI taxonomy): domain Eukaryota; kingdom Viridiplantae; phylum Streptophyta; class Magnoliopsida; order Rosales; family Urticaceae; genus Parietaria; species Parietaria judaica. The sequence goes on from OX940868.1 coordinate 15,480,743, forward strand.
GAAACAGAGTCCACAGCCACGTGCGGATATATTCAACCCCAGAACAGTCAACAGGCTCGTGTCCGTGAAAACAAACTACAAGGGTGATTGGATGAAGCGCCCGATCTCTGACGATGAGGTGGCTTGCCTGGCGAAGCTCTTTGTCTCTTTGTCGGATTGGCTGAACGAGAATCTCGGGATCAATCACCCTGAGAACGGCCAGGAGGGTCCCGCGTGGTCCTACGTGGAGGTTTCTCGTGATGAAGTGAACACCGTTTTGGGACCGAAGGACACTTTGGCAGCTGTGTTACGTTCCCTTGCATCGTGGTGTGTCCTGCTGGGCAGGACGGTTGTGAGGCTGATGAGGAAGCACGGTCTGCGGATCAACCTTCGGGTTTTGGCGTCGAAGAAGGTGGCGATGGCTGTGCTTCTGTATGTCGTTTTTAATGTAATGATGAAAGTCTTTGGGCTTTTTCATAGGGTGTAGATAAGAGCGATACAAGAATTTTGAAAAGGAAAAGAAAAGAAAATACAAAAAGGAAGGTCGTATACATATGGGGATCTTATAGGTTTCCTTCAAAAGGGTTTAAAGTTTTGTTACCACCTTGTAAGTAGATGTGAAAATGTACAATTTTTTGTGCTTTTTTACTATATCATCGTGTTGATTTTGCCATAGAAATGATAAAGTAGAAACTTGCTTGTATGTCACTAACATGGTTCTTCTATTCAAAGGAGTATGAATTTACAGTCGGTGTGAACATTTAGATACTATATTTATACAAATAATAAATTAGATATTTTACAATTAGATACTATTCAAAGGAGTATGACATTTTACAAATAATTGATCGAACACTATATTTATATATAAAATAAAAAATTAGATACTTTATTGAAAAGATAAATATTGTATTTGCAATATATTTAATATCGGTATCCGATTGTAGTAATATCAGTCGAATATTAAATTTTAGTATTTTAATAAGGAAATTAAATATCACACTTCAAATTTTAGTATTTTAATAAGGAAATTAAATATCACACTTCAAAAGTTTACGGCATATTTGATATTTGATTAAGGTAATATCAAATACCGATATTGACGTCTGCACCTAATTTAATTTAAAGATAGGTCTACTCGAATATATATAATTATTATGGACATTTAAAATTAAATTACTTTGAATGTACACGATACACGTTATGCATTATATATCATGGATTCAAATACTGATCAATTTAGAAACCGCAACCTCTATTTCGCATGTATGTCATCGGGTAACTAGTTTATCGAAGGGTTTTTTATAACAGCTTAGTCGATGAATATTATAAGATTAAATAATATTTATATGTTATAGTTGTAATTTTATATAAAAATAAGAGTTATATTTGTAGTTTATCATAAATATAGAGTAACAATTAATTTTTTTATGAAAATTAAAGATAATAACTTATTTTTTAGGATGAAGTGACTTTGTTGTGGAGGAGTGTAAATGTAGGATAAAAAAGCATACATGTAAAGATTGCAAAAAATTTGGGCAATATTTCACACTAACCACGATTCCTATGAGTTTTCAAACCGCAACTCTCGAAAAATAGGCATGCCGAACGCGTACCAACAACTTTTCAGGATTTTAAAACCATATTATTTATCATTATACATTCCGTGCCAGTCAATTGAATGTAGTAGTGTGATTGCATTTTTTATATATATATAAATACCAAGATAAAGATTAAAAGAAGAAGATAATAAGAAAGTACTTAAACGATGTCAGTTCTACATCATAACTTTCCTATCTTAATATAACTTTATTGGTTATTTACACATTACAATATACACACCAACAGTTAAGAACCCATATATAAGAAATATATAGATAAATGAGATTAAACTACTTGGTTGGTTTAAGAGGACTCTGTCAGAATAAAGTTCAAATCTTTCAGCTAAAAAGCCCCAAAACTTTATAATTTTGTACATAAAGTCATAGAACAAAAGGCGGAATCGGAAATATCATAAGGTTGTAGCTTGTAGCCAAGAGCTTTACGGCTAGTGCTTGATCTTCTTAACTAAAGGATAAAGAAAAGCTAGAGTACGGCTAATCCTTGCGTCGCCGAATGATCCCAATCCAACCTGAAGACTATTATGCAAAACCGTGGAATTGAAGAGAGCGTGTCCAACACGTGACGGAACTGCTCGTGTTCGATTCCTCCGATGCTTTTGACATTTAATGCAAATCCTGCTATGCTCTCGATCCTCGCAGCTTTCAGGCATTTACTTTGCATCACCATCCTGCAAAAAACCTGCGAAACAATAGGAATCTTAATATGTACTCCACAAGACGTGAGAGTGCAAAACCGAAATCAGACATGGCTCCTTCCTAGGGTTAGGCATCCCCTAAAAGACACATTTCCCCAGATGTTTCCTGAGCAATCCCTCGTGCCACCATTTAAAATAAAGATGTCCCCTAGAATAACAGAGTCTGTTACACCGAAGGGGAGAGACACGGGAAAACTTTTTTTTTTCTTTTTTTTTTAAAAAAAAAAAATAATCCGAACAAGAAATTCAACAAGCATCATAAAATTTCATGGAAAATTACCTTTATGCAATTATTCTCGTCACAGGAATCTGCGGGTACCCTCATATCAGGGCCGGCCCTGCGTTTGTCGAGGCCCTATGCGAAAAATAATTTTGAGGCCCCTATTAAAGTTGAGAAATTAAATTTCAGTGCGTATCATAATTGAAAATTGAGATTCCTCTAAAGCCTCTATTCTCGTTTTTTCTTTTCTCTTTGCGGCTCCCGGCTTGAATTTTTTAAATGAACTCATTGAATTTGATCCTAAAAACATAAATTCAAAAATATAAATATTAGTTAATTTCTTTCTAATTTAATTGAATCATAATTTTTTTTTATAAATATTTTAGTACCTAATAGGCGAACTAAAATACTCTCTATATTACGACCTTGTATCTTTTATTAATCAATCGAACTCCACTCCAGTTTCATATACGATAATATTATATATATATATATATATAAATATTTAAGAACACTCACGAACCAAGGGCAACAAGCCAACAACAAAATAATATTATATTACATATACAAATCAAATGTAGAAGAATTTATAATGGAAAGTAATGTCACCTTTGCTTTTCACTTGCTTCTGTTGTTTTTGGATAGTGACGTTAGGGCATATTTAATTGAGTAGAAATAGTTGACTGATCATTGTTATTTAGGTTTAAAAATTACTTTTCTTAGGGCTCTTTATCACAAATTTGGAGGGCCCTAACTTAGTGTTATTTTTGCCTTCAAAAGTGAGGCCCTAGGCCCATGCCTAGTCCACATACCCACAGGACCGGCTCTGCCTCATATATATCTTCGTAGGATGACAACTCCAAAGCAATCCCTTTAGCAAGGTCTCCCAACAAGATGACTGGTCGATTTCAAGACCCGTGAGGTCTCAATCCACTTCCACCAGTCGGGGATTTACAATTTCTCTCGATACTTCAGAGTCAAAACTTCCTTCATTGATATCAAGATGAAGCTGCCATTTACAATAAAACCAATAGTTAATGGGATGAGATACAATCTCATAATCGCTTAGAAAAAGTATGCAACAAACAAGAACTAAAAGTCATACCACATGAACCTCAGAGGATGGTTCAAATGATATATCATCGAACGGAACACTGGCGAGGTATTCCTATCTTTAGGAACCAAAGAATGTCAACTTGACCATCCATACAATGCATGTAATATCGTAAAGGGCGCTTTGGAGAAATAGCCAAATTTAAAAGTGTGTTTAGCAAAATAGTCAAATTTTGGTTAATTTTGTAAACTAGCCAATTAACCATTTGAATGAAATTCCAATTACATTATTGCCCTCATGCTTAAATAAAATTAAAAAATTCATTTATTTTCATTAATTGAAAATATTGCTATAATTGAAATAGCTATTAATATGGTAACAACCAAAACCAAACTTTTTTTTTTTGTATAATTCAAATTTTAAATTCAAAACATTCATAAAATTTACGGATTTATTTATTTTTCAAAATATATGAACAAATTAAAGACGCGAATTAACGTAAATCAAGAACGAATAACGTAAATCAACAACGAATCAACGTAAATTAACAACGAATCAACGTAAATTAACAACGAATTAACGTAAATCAACAACGAATCAACGTAAATTAACAATGAAAAATATTATTCATATTAAAATTTAAATACAATAATCAAATATTTTAATTACAAAAAATAATTTCTCTCTTTCCCGTAATACCGCGGAAGTTTCGCCGTCGATCGCCGTGGCCTCGGTGTTTCCGAGCGAGTGATCCGATGGAGAAGCTCCTTCGCACGTGACGGGGACAGCGAAATCTCATCGTCATTGGAGGCGCCGGAGCCGGCGGTGCTGCTCCCCTCGGAGACGGGGATCCTAACGGCCTGAAAAACGACTTCTTGCCCTCGTCGCTCCCTTCCTCATCCTCGCCAGAATCGTCGCTGTAGTCGGCCAAGTCCTCGTAGAACCCGATGATCTCGTTGTCGGGCTGCAGCGCAACGTTGGGGGAGGAGCTGGGGCGGGGCTTGGGCGGCGTCTCGCAGCCGCAGTCGTCGTCATGGTGGAAGAAATGGTGTCGGCAAAGTTCACGCGGCGAGCGTGCTTCCTCTTGATGCGCCGGGCGCGATTCTCGCCCCCCGACTCGCTGCGAGGGGTCTCATTGGAGACCTTCGACGCCATGGATTCGCTCGGAGAAGATAAACAGATAGAGAGAGAAGAAATATTTTCTCGGAGAAGATCGAGAGAGAGACAGAGAGGGAGAGAGAGAGAGAGAGAGAGAGAGAGAGAGAGAGAGAGAGAGAGAGAGAGAGAGAGAGAGGGGTGGGGGGGGGGGGGGGAGGGGGGGATCGATGGAAATAAATTATTCAAATTGGTTATTAATTCCCAAATTCGTGCATAATTAATTAAGCTTGATTTGTGCTGATTTTTTTTAATTAATTACGAAAAATTATAATTAAAATTATTAAAGAGTATTACAAGGATAAAAAATGTTATTAAAAGGTCACCTCATGTTAATTGGCTAGTTTACAAAATTAATCAAAGTTTGACTATTTTGCTAATCTTATGTTTCAATTTGGCTATTTGGAGAAATTTCTCTATCGTAAATATATGGAACAAGTTGACATTCTAGCGGACTCTTTGAGGGAGAGAAACGACAATACCTGATGCAAAATATGTAATGGTAGATCGGAGATTAGGTCTCTGCTCATGTCAACTTCACCCTCCATGATAAAACCTAACGATTTTACACAGTTAAAATCAAGTAAGAGTCTAAAAAAGGCGGTAATTTTAGCTAAATTTTCTACTCAACAATAAGCATCATTACGAACTCGGCAATGCATTTTTCATTTTATATAGAATATCTGAAGTAACGGTAAATAGAAGGCGAACAACGACGAGGACCGGGAATCTCGACCATGAAATTGATCGAAAAACCCAACATTTTTTTGAAGTTTTCTCTTATGCCTTAATGATATAAAGAAATCTAACGAACTGCAAACTCAGAAATTACTACAGCAACCCATTTGACATGGAAACACTGATATAGCATAATATAAATTGTAAACAGAAATCGAAAAACTCCATTAAAATCGAAGTTTTCTCTCAAAACTCAGACCTATAATCAGCAACCTAACGAATCGTAGCAAGAAAAACTTCAAATAATCGAACGGAAGTTCAAATTAGCGAATTACCAGTTGCGTGACGAGCAGAAATCGTCTCTCATGCATAAATGTCCAAGAACATTTTGCCCTAATTTCGACGGGTTCGATTTGAGTCGGGTTGGGTATGCGACTCCGCAAGTAACAAAGACCCGTGTTTGGCAGTGTGTTACGATGTCGTTTGGTGAACACAGGGCCGACCCAATCTATGGGCGAGATGGGCGGTCGTCCAAGGCCCCTTTTAGAGTAGTCTATTAATGTGTTGTATAAGTTTTTCTATATCATATAACTCCTTCAATACTGTAATCCAATAGCTCCTGCAATATTGTATTGCAGACTCTAAAAAAAAGTCTCACATTAATGATTCGCCCAAGGCCCCGAAAAAGGTTGGGCCGGCCCCTGGGTGAACAAGTTCCACAAAACTAGTAAAGAACAATGAAGTGAAGCCTATGTGATCATTTTTTTGGGGTAATTAGCGGCATAAATAGTCAAATTTTTCATTAAGCATGATGCCAATCCCAAAAAACGACGGTGAAAATATCCAAAGTGCACTAATCATGGTAATTACGAATTTCCATCTAATTTAGTGGATGTTTGTTAGTCAACTCATGACGAGGCAGCGTTGACCGCCACGCAGACAGTTACGTGGCACGCCACGTCATTTATTAATTTTTTTTTTCAATTTTCTTTTTCTGGGACACTTTTCTCATTCATCTCCCACGATGACATGTGTTTGTTCTCTCTTTCCCCCAAATACTGCCAAGTCATATATAAGTACCTAAAATTTTATAAGGTTGGAACTCATGTTCCATACCTTTAAAACAAGGCATTAAACCACTACAAGTTTATTATATGTTAAACTGTGATACAAATAACAATTTAAACAACAAATCCGTCTCTTAAAAAAAAAGTCCATTAATAAGCATTATTAGACTAGATATATTTTGTGACAGGTTGAATTTTTAGGGTCGGGCTCAGATTGACTTTTTAGGGACGGTTTCGAGTTAAATTTTTTTGGATCAAGTCTCGGTTAACTTTTTTTTTCTTATTAAGTTATTAGTTGGTATATTTTTTAACTATATATATATATATATATTTTAATAACCAAAGTATACAACAAAATATTCATATACCGTTCAGAAAAATGTTCATATTTATTTAAGGTAAATTAATATAAATATGTCACAAAATGAAACTTAATTTTAATATTTTTGTTATGAAATAAAGGCACATACTGTATGTGACAAAAATACACATAAAACTATTTCAGTATTTTAATTTAATTTTTAATTAATTAATATTTATAAATTTTACTTTTTAAACTTAAGTAATATATATATATATATATATATATGAAGAAAAATGTTAATGTTTTGATTAACGTTAGTATGTCACAATCTATATTTTTATTCCAATAATGTTTATCATAATTTTCATTTTTATAAATATGTTACAAATGTATACTTTTTAGCTTAAGTATTATATTTATACGAAACCTTAATATTTGTTAACCTAATCAAAAGTTAGTATGTCAACAAATTTATTTTATGTCCAATAATGCTTATTAATAGATATATTCGCTGATTTTTTTTTTCTTTTTTTATCTTAATGTGATAAGAAATAAACTTGGTGTGGTAGTTTGATGCCTTGTTTCGGAGGGATAGGTCATGGGTTCCGACATTGCATATAACTTTTTTTTGGGTTTTTATATAGATGACGTGGCAGTTTGGAGAGGGGAAGGAGATAAGTGGGGGCCGGACAAAAAAAATAATTTTTTACTAATAATAAATGATGTGGCATGCCACGTAGTTGTCCATGTGGCAGTCAACTCTGCCACGTCATCATTTGACTAATTGACATCCACTTAATTGGATGGAAATTTGTAATTAACGTGATTAGTGAACTTTGGATATTTTTGCCGTCATTATTTGGGATTGGTATCATGCCTACGGGAAAGTGAAAACTTTGACTATTTATGCCGTTAATTACCTTTTTTTTCTTCTCAATCTGCCAAATTTCAGTAAACAAGTTTACTATTACTTTAATAGTTTGATGATACAAAGAATAATATAATGTGTTTATGGTTTTCTTGTATCAACTATAAATTAATATGCGGATAAAACCAATGAATATAGATTGGTCTGTCCATTTGAAGTGATTTCGGACAGAATAAATGCTCTTTCTCTTTGTGAGTTTTCCCTTTGTTTTCGTAGTTCACTATCGGTTTTGTCTTTTTTAGCCCCGAATGGGGTCTCAGGGCGACATATCACCTCCGCCATCGTTATTTTCTTGAAATTGCCGAGTCTAGAAAATCTTGGTGGGGCAGCCGAAGGATTTTCTTGACGATGTAGACCTATTCTATTATGTAGCCCAAATGCCCTATGCTCGATTCTATTCTCAATATCCGCGAACTTCATGACAAAATCATGAACTGATTCTCACCGTTTCTCAAAGATTACATAACACTTCGGATTCACTCTTCAAAGTTTGCACTCCGAGTTTTTACTAATTTATATTTCATAATTCAATTTAATTTGAAAATAAGTCTACTCGAATATATATTCATATTAAGGACATATTTAAAATTAAACTACTTTGGATATGCACGATACATAGTGTGCAATAGCATTAGATATCATTTAACATACCATATGAATCGATTGAATGTCCAAGTGATTTGCAGTTATATATATAGAAAAACCCACCAAACGTCTATAAAACATAAAAAATGTCCATAAAACATAAATCGATTGAATGTCCAAGTGATTGAATGTCCAAGTGATTGAATGTCCAATATATAGAAAAACCCACCAAATGTCTATAAAACATAAAAAATGTCCATAATTTTTTAAAACTTATTTATGCCTACTAGTGATATTTTTTTTACCAAATTAACCCTCATAATTATTAATTAAAATATAATCAATATTACATTCAAAATATATATCTTAATTAATATATATTAAACATACATATCAATTCTCTCTATTTTTATCCTCCCCGTCCGGTCTCCCCTCTCTCTTCTCCTTCCCCAAACCCTAAAACTGCCCACCACATTTCGCCGCTAGCAAGACCACAAACCTAATAAATCCGGATCCAGTTGTGCTCGAACCAAATAAGGTTAGTTTGGACCAAATTAGGCACAAATCACCCCTCTCAAATTTCTTCCCCCATAATTTCTAATCACGACCGTATTATTTTCAAGTTTATCAGAAAATTGTACATGTCATGAATCATGATCATTATTATATATGTATCTATTTATGATAATTGATTGTACGTAATTCCCTAATTTTTTTTAATGAGTAAGAAAATCCTTCCTTTGTTATATGTTACAAATAACATCCATCCACAGTAGATAGTACGTAAATAGTTGTATATGATCAAGTTATAATATTAATATTGCATGTATACATTAAAGTATCACGTATTAACCCTAATCACTCGTCTTTTTTCCTTCCAAGCTCTCTGGTGTCGCAAACCCTAACCAATGGTCGTCGATTGCTCTCAGAAACAAGGAATATTGCGAGCAAGGTCCCTCGAGAAGGTATATTGTTCATACTCTGATCCATGCTTATCATTATCTTTGACAAATTTATCGTTTTTTTCTTTTTTGTTCTTAATGGTTCGTCTAAGTATATTTTCTGCTGCATATATACTGTTTAATCTCGAGAGATTTTGTTCTATTTTTAATCTTGCGTTCGATTATTATGGTAATATTTGTGCATGTGAGAGTGCTGCTAATCACTCACAAATCTACTGTACTACTATCTTTAGGTTATCATGGAGTGTACGACTGGCGAGAGCAGAGACCTGATCTCCGACCTTCCGATGTCTATTTTGCATCACGTGTTGTCGTATGTTCCGTACCAAGATTCGGTGAAGACGTCTGTGTTATCTAAGCGGTGGAATTCGGTTCAGAAATTATATCCTGTTCTTGAGTTTCATGAACCCGATGATTTGGAGCACTTGCACGCCTACTCATCGGAGTTCAAGAAGCGGCTTGGAGAATTCGTAGACTTTGTGGAAAGGTCTCTTCATAATTTTGTTCAGAATAAGCTTTGCATAAAGAGAATGAGATTACACGTGTCTCGCATCGACTCCGGCTCGGTTCCACGGGTCTATGATTGGTTGCCATTAGTTCTTCACAACGGTATTTCAGACCTATACTTCAGTGTAGGTTCGAAAGGAAGTGGAGATTCGGACTACTCTCTCCCTGAAACCACATTTGCAGTCAACTCATCATTACTATGCGGTTCTTCTTCTAAGTTTTCCTGCCTTGAAAAACTGTCGTTATTTATGGTTTGCCTAACCGATGATATGGTCAGTGATATCATCCGAAATTGTCCTAACATCAGCCATCTTTTTCTCGGAAAGATTTGTGGCCTAAAAACCCTCAATATTTCCAAATCGAAAAAACTTGAGAGTCTTATTGTAGAGGAAGCGCAATATTGCCGCGATATCAACAGCATTTGCATCGATTCCTTGACGCTCGAGAAATTTACCTTATCCTTTTTTGACAATTTCATTCCATGTGCAATTGATCTAACTTCTTGCTACAATCTGAGAGAGCTAAAGCTATGCAACAACGCCATCGCCAATGATCAATTTCATCAGCTCATCTTTAAGTTTCCTCTCTTGGAGGTTCTCGATATTTCATGTTGCCCGAAGTTGCTACAGGTTACGAGCTCTCTGCCGCGGCTTAAGGATCTCGTCATAAACCGCTGTCATATGGCCGTAAAAGTGGAAATCGATGCTCCAGATCTATCAAGTTTTGATTTCACACCAGATGGTGAATCTGACATGATATTGTTTTCATCAAAAGTTGTTCCTTGTTCAATCTTTTTCAATTACGAAATGCACGCCTCGCAGGACCGAGTCAGTTCTTGGTTCCTGTTGTTAGGGGCAGGTCTTCGTGAATTTCCTTCTCGGCCTATATATTTTTGTCCACGTTCTGATGGCATCAAGGTATAATAACGTTTGGTTTTTCAGTTTGTCGAAATTTGTACTGTAGTTGGTCCATCTGAATATTATAGTTTCATTGCAAATATCAGGTGATTTTCGATGATCATGATAAAGCGGTAACAATTCCCGGATTTGTCCAAGTGAGTTTTTTAGACCTAGCCAGTCTTATAGTCACCGATCCATTCAATTTGACGAATCTACTAGACGGACTACTTTCGAGTTGTCATCCGGCAGTAGTATCTCTTACGGCAAGTCCGCTAATTGACGGTGATAATTGTGTAAATGTATGACGGGGCGATTCTTTTTCTTTGGTACGCTAATGTTCAGTACTCTATGTTTAATTCTGCTGAAATTCGTGCTGTTCGGCTTCATGTGCAGGTTCTTTCGAAGATGCTGGCGCAAAATGAATGTCAATCATGCTGCAGTGTGGGCGCTTGCAAGAGCTGGCACCATTGCCTCAAAGATGCAAGGATCAAGAGCATCAACGGAATTGAAATATGCAAGTTTCTTTGCGTGTCCGACAAAATCGTGTCATTCCCACCATACAGCGAAGTAGAATTCATATTGGATTGGGATCTTTCAGCAATTGTTGATTTTCCTTATGATTTTCTTGATAAATTTTCCATACGCTCTGAGCAACCTTGGTAATTTTTACCGACTGGGCTCGTTGTAAGTTTACGAAATATGCACGCCATCATAAAGTTTACGAAATTATCAATTGATATTTAAATTGAGAATTTGGCGTTCTAGATACTGCGTTGAGCATAATTAAAATACGAATATGTTTTAAAAATAAAATCGTGCGTGATAATTTTATACAAACAATTTAGACAGTTGTGAATTTGTGATTAATATATTTCTATGGTTTCTTCCCCTTCTAGTCAGCATATTAGGAAAAAAAATCTTCAAATAAAACTGATAAAATATATTTTTGTAAGAAAATAAAACCTATGATAAAACCGATAAAATATCTTGATGGTCCAATTTTACGGGTATATCGATGGTATTTTTGTAAGATTCTAAAAACCGATAACCAATTGGGCCGATCATATTTACGGGCATTCCGATAAGGTTTTTGTAAAATTTATAAATATTAATAATTTATTATAAATTTTTAATTAAAATTAAAATACTCCTGAATGATTTATATAAAAAAAATATCAGTTTATATAGGATTTTTAAGCCAAATTTCACTTAAGAGATTGATTTTTTTTTTTAAAGAATTTATCAAACATAAAATATTTCCCCCCACCGGTTTTTGACGGATGACTGCTAGTCACCAGAAAACGGGCGACCATTGGTAAACTTCGGAGCCCGGTAGACTCTTTATCCATCATGTGAGTCAAAGCATATGTTGATGAGGACGAAGTGTATCTATGTGTGTAGTTAATTAGATGAGAAGAAGATGCACCAATCTCGAAATATGTCACTGGTTTGAATACCTAGTTGCTTTGTACACTATATAAAACATTTCAAGTCATATATATTATAAGCTTGATGTGGTTATTTAGTGAAAATAACATATCAAAGAGTAGGTTTTGTGGAAACCATATATATATATATTAGTGGCACATGTATTAATACTTTTTCAAACTGTAATGATATATTTTAATATTTTTTTTGCCGTACAAAATACTAATACTATGATATATTACAATTCGATTTAGCTTCCTTCCATCATTCGTTAGTCAATGTCATTTGGCGTCTAGCTGAATGTCACATGTGTTTCAGGCGAAGCACCGTATAACAAATTATTTTTAAAAAAATTATTTAATTAATTAATATAAAAAAAGAAGAGATAATTGCAGCATAAGAGACTACACATTTAAACTTTATTAAAGGTGTATCTCAATATTTTTTTACCCGTATAGAAGCCAATGTTTTATTTTCGGTATAACTTCGAGCTCTATCAACAATGGGAAGCTACAAAAAATTAAAATTATAGAGTGAAAAATTAATGAGAAGCAGACTCATAATATCTAGATAGCTTTCGATACTTCGTTTTGAAGAAAGCGTTCAACGTGGGTGTTCAAAGTTTCGACCCACTTGACGCTATCTCAATTTTATTTTCATTGAAATATTTTCCAACACTTCGGAGACAAATCATTAATGGCTTTCCTATAGTCATCAGTCACGGTGATCCCAAGCTCGATCCACTAGAACCTCCTTTGTGTCTTTACTGCTTCTTCCCAATGCCAATTCTCCTCGGCACCGAACCCTCCCACGACGGAAGCTCGCGTGTGTCTGTGAGAACCGTGGTTATGTGGCAATTCGATTGGTTGGTGCTTTGGTTAGGGTTGGTAATTAAGGATTTGAGAGATTGTTAGAAGCGGAGATCAACGACTTCCACGACGAAAGAGGATTTCTGGATTAAAAAAGGAAGATCAATTCTACATCGATGAGAGAATGAAGATTAAATAAAAGAGCAATTTTACCGCTTAAAAATAATTATTATCATCTAAAAATGGTACTTTTATCGTCTAAAAAACTATTATTAAGAAAATAAAAAATGGAAAAAAATTAGTACTTTTTTTAAATGATAAAAAAATCATAAATAGAAAGAACGGGAACATAAGTAGGATATTTGCAAAAGAAAGGGAACATATGCCGGTATTAAGGGCATGACAAACCAACGGACATAAACGGAAGTGTTAACGGAGGTTGACTTTGAGTACGTTTTAAGACTTATGGAATATATGCCAGGAAAAAAAAGAGCGGGAACATAAGTCGGATGTTTGCAAAAGAACAGGAACATATGCCGGTAATAACCCTATATATCTTTATTGTCGTTTTTTATACTACGATGTAATTTTTAAGTACTAATTTCAAAAAACTACATGTCATTTTTAAGTCAAACACTTTTAGAACCGGGAAAATTTGAATCGAAATCGGGAAATTTTAGAATGGAACTAACTGGAATTCGAACCAGGAAATTTGAATCCGAACCCTTACTGGAACCGAAACTGGAATTTTTTTGAATCGGGAATCCTTACCAGAACCGGGACCATTACCAAAAAAAAATCCCGCTTTTTCGGAACAGGGACAAAAAAAAAAGCTTATTCCCAATTTTCTCAGTTCCGGTTTCACCCCTATCTAAAACTATAAATTTGGAAGTTATTGTTATTTTTTTGAAGAAACGTGGTACTTGCGTCGCAAACATCCCTAAGATTAACTGTTTTCAATATTTTGCGCGCAATTTCACTCAGTTTGAGCCTTATATACTCGTTGTTCCTCTTAAACCCTAGTCAATTCTTGAATCCCCAACCCCTCTCTGCGATTCTGAACAAGGTCAGTTATGGCGATTTCTTGATGATCCTTCAATTCCGAACGAATATGATACTGCTCTGACTCTGAGTTTCGATTTCTTTTTCCGAACTTGTTTTGGCCTGCGTTTGATGATTTTATGCTAATTTCGTTGATTTTAATTGTGATTATCGAAATTGAAAACCTTTTGCAAATTCATGGATTGACATTTTCGACCACAAAGAATTGCATCTGTTCTTAGTATTGGTTAGTGTTCATTGTTGATGATTGAAGATTGAAGATTCTGTCTCATAATTCTGCCAATTGTTGATTGTTGTGCGTTATGGTAAAACCCGCCTTTAACGCGTAAATACCCGTTGTTTGTTTCGATTTAATGTGCAGAAACCACATCTAAATTGTCATGGAGGGCACAGTTGGCGAGAACTCGGATCTAATCTCCAACCTGCCTTTACCTATTTTGCATCACATATTGTCGTATCTCTCCAATGACGTAGATTTAGCAAGAATATACGTGTTGTCTAAGCAATGGAACTCTGTTCGAAAGTCCTTTCCTGTTATAGCTTTTTATCAACCTAATGAAATGAGGGGCTTGCCCTGGCCGCAGTTCAAGGAGCGGATTAGAGAACTCTTAGCCTGTGCGAATCGGTGGTTGGAGTACCTCCTTCGGAATAAAATTGGCATAAAGAAATTCTACTTTTATGCGTTTTGCATTGATTACAACTCGGTTCCGCTGGTCGATGCATGGTTGCCACTAGCTCTTCACAACGGTGTTTCAGACCTACGCTTCAATCTCAAAGACGTTGTAGACGATAATAGAGATTCTTACTATGCTCTCCCCGAAAAAACATTTGTAGTCAACTCCTCACTACTAAGGGGTTCTTCCATGTTTTTTCGCCTTGAAGAATTGACTCTAGTTAGAGTTCACCTATGTGAGAAGATTGTCCGCGATATCATTAGAAATTGTCCTAACATCAGATATCTTTCTCTTGAGAATATTACTGGCTTGGGAACCCTCCATATTTCCAAACTTGACAAACTTAAGAATGTTTTCGTATCAGAACTGATATATTGTCCTAAACTGAAGAGGGTTTCTGTCGATGCCCGTTCTCTCGAGGACTTTTCCTTGAAAGTTCCTGAGTCGTGTAAGATTGATTTGACTTCTTGCTTTAATTTGAGGACATTAGAGCTGTTCGGAAGCTCCATTAGCGATGATCAACTTCATAAGCAAATCTCCAAATTTTCTCTCCTGGAGGATCTTGATATTTCACATTGCGGTGATCTGGGAAGGATTAGGCTCTCTTTGCAGCGGCTTAAGCATCTCCGGGTATATTGTTGTCCTCAGATCCGTGCTATTGAAATCGATGCTCCCGCTCTATCAAGTTTTGATTTCACAGAATGTGATAAATTGCCTACTATTGTTATATCAAAGGTTGTTTCCTGTTTCGTGTACTTATGTTATGACATCTTTTTATTTGTTGATATTGCCATTGTAGTTTGTCCCGCTGACTATTGGTTTCATTGATGGCAGTTGAGTTTTGATCCTTACTACTCAAGAAAACCTGTAAATCCCCCACGGGTCGAAGTGGGCTGCTTAGACCTCACTGAACTTAGAATCGGCTATTCAACCTCGTGGGCGATTTTTCTTGACAGACTACTTTCATGTTGTCATCCGAGGATAGTAACCGTTTCAGACGAGGATAATAAAGCAAAGGTAAAACACTTAACAATCTCCTTTTAGTTTGTTTTTATTTAAAAAAAAAAAAAAAACCAGTGCCCAATGTTTCGCCCATTTAGTTTTAACAATCTTTGGTTTTGAAATACAATGTCAATTGTTTAAAAAAAAAAAAAAATACAATGTCAAGGATTATAATTATCCCGTAGCATGTCACTACGGAGTGGTCGTAGCATGTCACTACGGAGTGGTGGATATTTCATTTACCGACACTATGAGTCATTTTATTTGCCTATGTGCGCAGATTCTATGCAAGATGCTGATGCGAAGCAAGCGGCAATATCGCTTCCACAGCCGTCACTGCAAGTGTTGGCGCCATCGTTTGAGAAATGCAAAGATCGAGAGCATCGGTAACATCGGAAGTGGCGGAGAAATCAAGCACAAGCAGTTTCCTCGTTCAATGGACGAATTCTTGTCAAATTTTTCTTGCAATGAAGAAGTAAGCTTCAGATTGGATTGGGATCTTTCGGGGATAGAAAGATCTCATCACGGTTTGGATTTTCTAGATAGATTTTCCTTAAGTTCAGACTTCTAATTTTTACCATTGTCGCATTCTTCTTTTACCAACAATTTGTCAAAAGGCTTATACTTATGCAAGGTATGTAGTTAATTCTTTTACAATAAATGTCTAAATAAAAAATTCAGATTTCGGAGCTTATTACGAAGAAATATAAATAAATTTGTATAATATACTAAATGGTAATATATATAATTATTACCCATTGAGATATAACTTGAATAAATGGACATAAATAACTTCATATAAATTCTTCTAATTTGTGATTATCTAAATACCGAGCTACAATCTGAAGTGTAAGAAACCATAGCAAGATAAAACTTTTACGAATGCTTTTTGTTAGTTCAAATAGATCTTTAACGTATTATATATGCACAGGTAATGCGTATATATAGTAGCATTTACGGCCGGATTATTAAAAAAATAAAAAGTTGGGATCTTTCAGCGATAGAAAGATCGTTTAAATTTTCTTTGGTAGGTTTTTCTTGAACTCGTATATAAGAATTTGCGCAAAAAATAAAATAAAATATACATAAACACGATATAATCCGGTAAAATTAAACTTTTGCACGTTAAAACTCGTATCTTTGGGACACAAGAATCATATACATATATGATTATATATAACATTATATATATGATTATCAACTAGGAAGGTGAGATTTGAATCTGTCTGAGTCTGTTATTCCAAATGGAATGCAATATCATATGGAACAAGTCATATCTCACTGCCCTAGTGTTCCAAAGGAAATGCTTTTGCACCATCTTCACGTTAATCTGCATTGTGATGTACCGTTTCAAAGGAATCGCCAGCAAGATCTCCTTCAGTCTCGGAATGTCCTTCTCGGGAACGACCACCGAGAATGCACTCCAATCTAGGACATCGCTGAGGGGGAGGGCAAAGTTGTCCGCGATTATAACCGGGACACACTCGTAGTATACCGCCTCGATGATCCTCGGACTGTTCACTTCGTACCCCATCGGGCAAATACAGTATTTGCTCGATTTCATGTGTTGGATGTACGACATTTTCCGGGAAATTCTCGAGGGCAGAGGCCCGTAAATTTTCATGTCTTCGTCTTTGTCTCGCCAGTGTTTGAGAAGCGTCGGTCGGACTCTGCCGTGCATGTTTCCGGCGAAGAAGGCGAGGATGGGGCGTTGGGACACTCTCTTTCCTCCGACGTTTCTGAGAGGTCTCCTCGGAGTTCTTATGGTGGTTTCGGGGAGAGAAACGTCTTTTCCGCGAACAAAGATTCCTTCTGAGAGATCGGCGTTGCACAGGGCTTTTATGGTGTTTTTGCTCAGTTCCTTGTGCTCGTTAACAGTGTACGGTCCCTGCAAGAGGAAGGATTATGAGATTAAGAATAGACGGGATTGAAAAATCGATCACGGTGTTGGCGTCACGATCCTATGATTTTTTTTTTTTCAACCATCGTTCCTAGAAGTAAGCTAATCTCCTAGAATTAACTTATGCCTAATTAGTTTCCGAGAGTTAACTTAATTCCTCGTTAATTTCCTAGAATTTGCTTTATTCCTAGAATATTATTTACGAAATTGATATTAGAGATTATTATCCTTCCCAAAATTAGACTAATTCTCTCTCAAGAATCAGTGATTTCTGTTCTAATTTAAAGGGTTCATGTACGAATTATTTTGTGTAAATTACCTTACAAAATGAGAGAAGCATTTTTCTGTACATCATTCTCTTAAAGAATTAAAAATATGCATTCATATTACAGATAGGTATTGAAACCATAATGTAAGCATTAATATTAGAAATAAGTATTGAACCCATAATGTAATACTATTGAAAATGTTGTTTTGGCCTTTTGGGAAATTTCTGAATCTTAAATCAATAATAAATAACCCCAATATAAATAATTTAAGAATAACTAGGGAAAATATGGTTTTTTAAGATAATCCCTTTATGTAAGGATAATAACAAGCTACACTAATTAAATTACTAATTACATATTAGCCTTTTTAACTATGTCCAGCTAATCTACACATAACTTCATACTTTTCTACAAAAATCGGGGTAAAAAATGATACAGAAAAAAAAAAAAAAAAACATGAAAAATCGAAGAGAAACACTGAATTTCCTGCTCGTAGATTTCAGTGAATCAATTTGCAGTCATGAACGAGAAAACTAACAGAGAAACAATAATGACAAAGAAATTGAACACCGTGGACAAATAAAACGCTGAAATAGGAAGACTCAAACATACCCAGTCATGGCATGCAGCGAGGAAGTGGTCCGACCCGTGTGTGCGATTCCAGAAAGGATACTTCGAAGCAATCTTGATAACATAGTCTCTCAAGAACAACGACAAGGGTTTCAAATTGTGTGATCCGGGTTTGTAAAGAGCGAGTTCAAGTTGGCGTGCACTGTAAGGAAGATAGAACAAATGAGCCTTCTCTGGGTCCCTTGTGACAAATTGCCTGTTTCCCTCCATTAATCTCATGAACCATCCTTCAGAAGCGTAAATACCTCGGAGATGCGGATAGTGGAAAATTGGCTTTGAGCCGTCGGGATATATATACACTTTCAGTATCATCTCCATCAATTCGTAGCTCCTAAATTTAGGAAAGATATGACTTTCAGTTGGCAGATATCCTGTATGGAAGTTTATATATATGATTCCGTAATTAGGGTAATGCCAAATAATTTGTCGTTTTCTACGTTTATCTTCTGGCACAAGGTACCCAATAAATTCATCTACGCAAATCTATAACATACGAACTAAATACTAGAGCCTTAAGAATTGAATGAAACAATCTATGCTTAAAGATATCCGTCCCTCGCATTCTTTAAATGGTTCTATTCTATATCCTCGTACCTGAGGAACAAGCAAAATCTTGGTATTTTTTTACCGCATATAAAAATCATATCATGTGCGTCAAAAAATCTTGCTTCTGATTATTGAAAATTAATTTCTTACCTATCAATTGAATTTACCAGCAAATAATTTACTTAAAAAATCTACGTCCAAAGAAGAGTTCTATGATGACATATAGATACATGTTTTGGAAGTAAATAAAAAATAACATAAGAAAGGTACCGTTTGAATTCAGAAACATTCTGAAACAAAGGTGCATACAAATCGGGATCATCATCGGTGACCAACGGGGCATGCTTTATCTCCTTCCTTGCATACTCAAGTGCCTTGCGTGGTTTCAAGGACCAAATGAATCTCTGAAACAACGTAAATCATTGACTTAATAAGCTACTGAAAATAACTAAATAATTCTACCATACTTCCAATAATAATAATAAACAAAGAACTTTGTGAATTGTACCTGCAATCTCTTAGGGACGGTTTTACGAGAAGGAGGGGGAGGAGAAGGAGGAGGAGGATCTATAAAGCTTGACTTGGAATCTTCTTTGACACTTTTTCTTACCCTTCGTGATTCAGATTTTCTCACCTCGGGAACTTTGAATCTTGGAGCTGAGTCAGTAGGCACTGACAGATTCAGTAACTTTACGGGCGAGCTTATAGAAATATTGGGTGTTATAGATTTGACGATGTTCTCCCTGAACACCACATTCTTTACAAGGTCGTTCGATGGAACGATTTCCGGCTGAGATGCCGGAATGTTGAGTGGAGAAGTAAGTATGAACAACTGGAGCACGATCCCGGCTGATATCATCATGGCCCCGGCCAAGAATATCATTCTCCAACCAATTTTGTAACCGGCGTTACGCCGGATAATCTGTTTCATCATGTCACAACCATCTTTGTATCGTGATCTAGAGATTCTCTGTTCAATCTGAAATCACAATACAGAATTGAAAACGTGGTTGAGAATGATTCGGAGTAAGTCAAAGAGGAATTTATTCAAGCAAATTCATTGTCAAAAGTCCAAAAACCTAATTTCCTACTCATTTATTGAATTTATATCGAGGCTTATCTACCGGCTTGAATCATCAATTACACGCAATTAATTCAACTATTCTGTTCAATGCTTCACATAATATTCATTTCTAATGATTGCCATAAAAACCCTGTTGTAATTATCTTACTATTTCAGTACTTACCACGCCTTTTTTTTCTTCTCCCAAATACAATACTCAGACCAGCAAGACTCATTTCCGACGATAATGTTTAACCGCATTCGGTAAATATATTTTACAGATCAGAGCCATAGACTCACTAAACCATACTGAATTTCACAAATTCTCCTTCCGAAAACCAAAATCTACAAAACCAAAGTGATCCCATCTAATGATTGCCATAAAACCCAGTTGTAATTATCTTACTATTTCAGTACTAACCATTACCACGCCGTTTTCCCTCCCGGTACAATACTAATTTCGGGTCCGATCAGGAAGACTCTTTTCCGACGATAACGTATAACCGCATTCGGTCTATATATTTCACAAATCCTCACCGAAATCTTTCGCGGCTAACTACCAACCCAACTCGATCTCAACCCATCTAAGAAGACTAGAATGAACTTGAAACACAATGTCTAGTGTAATTCTAAGCCTCTGGGTAAAACAAGTATGCAAATTGGTCCAGAATTTCATGCCTCAAGGGTTTAGCAAGTTCATTTCTTTAGATTTCTGACCAGAAAGATCGTCCTCTTTGAGCTGGTTGATTCATCTTAGATCCAACCAAAATCGAACTCCTAATGATTAACTCTGTTCCAATCGCTAATCGAAATTCGTAGTCGAAGAGCACCAGTTCAACAAATGAAGAGAAATTAATCGCGTACCTTGATCTGTGGATCAAATCCTCAAGAGACCAGCGAAACGAAATCGAAAAAACTCAAGAACAGAGCGTCCTATATTTATATATATATATATGTATATGAGAGAGAAAGAGAGGGAAAACCAGAATCCGATTCAGAGGTGACGATTCAGCTGTTCATATATATATACCTTTCTTTACTATTTCTCTTTCTATTTTTGTAATATTTATTTTTCATTATCTTTGCTAACTTTTTCATTTAAGTAGATTTATTGTCTTCATTGACCTTCTTTTCTTTTTCTCTCTCTTTTGAATTAATTATCTAAATTATGCAAATTTCTTCCGGCAAACGTGCCAAAAATATTTTTTGTACACGACATATTTTAAATTTTATTTAGTCACGGCAAAGGTTTCAAAAAACCAAACACAAGTCTTGCAGCAAATTCTAAAATTTATTTTTATCGTGAAAAAAGTTTTAAAAAACCAAAAAATTATCATGCCATAAATTTCAATTTTCTTAGCGCATTTATTTATTTTTATTTATTTATTTGGATTTTTTGTCACGACAAAATATATATTTTCCTATTTGGAATATATTGTATACTATGAAAATTATTGTGGTATTTTTGCCGCAAATATTCTATTTATTTAAGCTTTAATATCTGGGCTAATAAAATCATGACTCTTTTCCATTAAATAATCTCACTTGGTTTTCTTAGTTTATTTTATTTTATTGATTTTGTTGTCGTATTATTATTGTTATTATTATAAATTGATTTTTCATGTTAGATTCGCTCTAAACATTAGATTGGGAAGAGAAATGCGTGATTATATTGCATGACATGTCCACCTCGTGTGACCGTGTGTGTGACACTGACAAAAAAAAAGTTCATAGAGAATTAAAAACAACTGACTTTGTATGAGTTTGAAAGAAAATGATACCAAACCCGTCCAGACTCACGAGATTCGATTTCGAAGACGAAATAGTGACGATTGACTTTCCTTCGTTTAAATTTAGGGCGGTGATCTGCAACGTAATGAGCTCGAATAGACTCGCTGTATTTATGAAGACGACAAATTTGAACGATGAAGATGCCACGAACGAAGGCAGAAATTCGCTTGATACATCCATTTTTAAAATTGTTTTTTAATAATTGGACTGCTAAAATCAATTGATAAACACTCTCATAATTCATTTGTGCTTTATACACTTGTAAGGATGTATCTTGGCTTATATATATAGTTATATACACATTATTTATACTAATGTACTAAACTAATTGAGAAATAAAACTTCAAACAATTGAAATATTCAGTTAAAGTAATTTCAATCCGAATTTCAAAGTACAATAAAACAAAGCGCAGTGGCGATAATATTCGGTTGACAATAGCTTTCATTCGGAGCTTATGGAAAAGCTAGTAAGAAACTTTATACGGGGATAACTTTCTTCTAACTCGGAATGATCCCAATCCAATCTAAAGCATACTTTGCTGTACACTGGAATCGACACGAATGTGTCCAACACGCGAAGAAATTGCTTGTGATCGATTTCACCGATGCTTTCGATGTTTAAATTAATTCCATTGACGCTCTCAATCTTTGCAGATTTCAAGAAACGGCGCCAACACTTGCAGTGGGGCAAATTGCAGCATGATAGGCATTCACTTTGCACCAACATCTTGCGGAAAATCTGCAGTCATAACAAAACATGGATCTTAGTCTACGTAAACGAACGAGCTTTTTTTTTTCTCACAAAAACAAACAAATCGAAGAATATTGAGCATGGCAATCTACATGAAACATGTCATCGTACGTTTACACAATTATCCTCGTCACAGGAGTCCACGGTCATAGATACTATATTCGGATGACAACTCAGAAATAGTTTGTCTAGAAGAGTCGCCCAACAGAATGAACCGACGATTCTCAGACGAGTGAGATCTAAACAATCCACTTTGACAACTCCGGGATCAAATTCTTCTCTTGACATGTCACGACCAAAAGTAAACTGCCATTTACGCCCAAACAACAAGTCGGAGAGGAAAAAAAAATTGCAAAATCGAAAAAGAAAAAAAAAATACAAATTTAAAGTAAAAGCCATACCATGATTTGATCAGTGCTTGGATGAAAATTAACATTCTCAAAAGAAACTCCCGGAGATTCCCTTAACTTGAGGGACCAAGAACAAATTTGGGAAAATGGCTCGATCGTGTCGTAATATATAGACATGGAACAAGGAAAGGAATGACCTTTGATGAAACCAAAATAGGCCAATCCTCACCACTTGGTGTGAAATGAAAACGTGATAGAGCCGGAGCATCAATTTCAATGGCTTTGACCCCTTTACATCTACTTGCTTAAGCCGTTGCAGTGAAACCTTAATCCTTTGAAGCTCGTGGCAAGATGAAATATAGAGAAGCTCCAAGAGAGGAAATTTAGAGACGTGCCGATGAAAATCAGCATCGGTGATGCCGCTGCTGTTTAACCTAATTTCTCTCAGATTACAGCAAGAAGTTAGATCATACGTACATGGTCTATTCCCGTGATGAAAAGTCAAGAAAAAGTCCTCGAGAGAGACGGCATCGACAAAAATGCTCTTGATGTCACTGCAATATCTCGATCCTACTATCATAAGATTCTTAAGTTTGTCGGCTTTGGCGATTCTGAGATTTTCCAAGCCACGAATATCCCGAAGAGAAAGACCGCGGAGGTTAGGGCAATTTCGGATGATATCGCAGACAATATTCTCAGTTAAACAGACCGCTTCTAACCCTAGGGTTTCAAGGGGGAAAAACTTGAAAGAACCACTGAGTAGTGACGAGTCGACTGCGAATGTTGATTCAGGGAGCGCGTAGCCAGAGTTCCCCTCCATGCGAACATCGAACACGAGGGCTGAAACACCTCTGTGAAGAGCTAATGGCAGCCATGTATTGACTCGTGGAACCGATTCACGGTCGATGTAAACATCGTATAATTCCATGCTTTTTATGCGAAGCTTATTCTGAACAAAGTATTGTAGGGACCTATCCACAAAGTTTGAGAGTTCTCGAAGCCGCTCCTTGAATTCCGGCGACGAAACGGGCATTTCAAGCATCACATTCGGTAGCTCGAATTCCAGACAAGGATTAGACTTCCGAGCAGAATTCCATTGCTTAGATAAAACAGAGGTTTTAATTGAATCTTCGAAGAGGAGATGTGACAATATTTGATGCAAAACGGATACGGGCAGGTCGGTAATTGCAGTGGCGCTCTTCCCAACTTTATCCTTCATGGTATTCTCGACCGGGAAAACAGAACCTGCAAATTAAACGCGAGTTCTGAGTGATTAGTACCAATCCCACATGAACAATCAGCATAAACATCAAAAGCAAACTTAAATAATCAATAAATAACATTTTCGGATTATATTCTATATGGGTTAAATAGTAAATATGCATTTACTATTTCAACAAACACCTGGAGTGCTTCAACACAGATTCACATTTCATGAATTAAAATCAAATAAATAAATAAATAAATAAAACTCAACTATAACTATAAGCAACATTGTAAACTAGGTTTTCGATTTTCGTTGTTTCTTCCACACCACACAGCAGAGACAATATAAGTTGATGATTCGATTCGACGTTGTGCATTAAAAGCGAAAATTACGAATAAATTGGAAAAAGAAGAACTCACAAGCCAATTCTTCAAAGAGTTCTTCTTCGTCTTCCCAGTGTCAAGTGTGTGTCACTGACAGTGTGTAAATGATTTTTAGGAATTTTTATCATTATGTTATTGACGGCAGAAGTTTACTACTTTTAGTCTTTAATCTTTATGTTATTTCTTTTAGAAATATTTGCTGCAAAAGTTCCAAGAAACTGAAAAAAAAGGTACTACCATAAGTTTCGAATTTTCTTATGACATAATCATTTTTTTCGTTTTTTTTTTTTTGAACTTTTATCACTACAAATGATATTTGAAATATAACGAAGTATTTCGTGATATTTTTGCCACATATATCCCTATTTTGCAACAAAAGAACATGATTGAAATATGACAACTTGTGTAATGTGCCTCTTTTGTGTAATGTAAGCACTTTAAACGTAAACCATCTTACATTAATATATAGATACTTACGTCTGCCACCGTAATTTGATTTTTAATATTGAATCAATGCGATCAAGTTGTGTAGTGTGACTCTTTTGAAAGTATTAAGTACATTTGAGTAGTGTATTAGTAAGCACGAATTTGCTTCGGAATCGTATCCTTCCGAGTAAAATTGATAATCAGTTGCTGTTTGAGTGGTTGATATCGGAAACTCGGATTTGTTACGGCTTTGATTATTAACCACGGTTTGCTTTTCTGTGGGGTTCCCTGAGATGTTGTAGCTTCCGGCGGTCCGTGTTCAGTTTTAAAATAGGGAACAAGCAGGGAAGTTAAGCAAATCTGTCGGGTTTCCCTCCAAATCGCTGATTGTATGTCTTTTGAGCGAGTCATCAATGTTCTTTTTGTTGTTGACACTTGACAGAGGACACATTGAAGGCTCTAAAGGAGAAAGCCTAGGAACCAGAAGTTCCGGATTCGGAGCCAGAGCCAACGGAATTGCTTTTTCTTTGCAGCTTCGAAGCCTGTTGAAAGACCTTCATTGAGTTTGTACCACAACAGCAAGGCCATCATTTGCGGTTTTGAGAATACAAAGAACTTGAGCTATCGCGCCTAACGGTATCATCCTCGCCAATGGTCAGCCATTGAAGCTCGAAGAAGAGAGCTCAATGTCCAGATTTAGGATTCTTCGTTTTTTTTTTTTTAAATCTCGATTGAGAAAAGAGAAAGTGGTGTTTATTAAAGTTTATTTATTTTGTTTATTTCTTCTATTAATTGGGAAATAATAACACTGCGTGAAAATATACCACGAAAATAAAAGAACGGGAACATGATGAGTGAGTTTGTCAAAGAACGGGAACATATACATGTAATAAGCCTATATATACATGTTCGTATTGCATATATAAAATAAATCAAATCAGAAATAAAGCTTCAAAGAGTGGAAATATTCAAATTAAAAAGTAATTTGGCGAAAAATTCAATTAACAGCCTTTACTCAACTTATGGAAAATCTCGCAAGAGATTTTAATGGGAGGCTAATGCCATCTGAATGATCCCAATTCAATTTAAAATGTACTTCACTATCCACCGGAATTGACAAGAATGTGTCCAACACACGAAGAAACTGCTTGTGATCAACTTTACCGGCGTTCTTTATGTTCAATTTAATTCCATTGATGTTCTTGATCTTTGCAGCTTTCAAGTGACGGCGCCAACACTTGCAATGAATTGAATTGCAGCTTAATTGGCACTCACTTTGCACCAACATCTTGCGAAAAATCTGCACGCAAAGCAAAACAACCAAATCTCAGTGTTAGTAAATGAGCGGCTTTTTTTTTATATAACAAAAACAACCATAGAAGGAAGTGTCATCATACGTTTACACAATTATCCTCCTCGTCACTGGAATCTACAGTCATAGCAATTATCTTCGGATGACAAAACGAAAGTAGTGTGTCTAGAAGAGTCACCCAATGGGATGAAACAATTCTAAGACCAGTGAGGTCTAAGCAATCAACGTTAGCCACGTCTCTTGACATGTCGGGACCAAAAGTAAACTGCCATAAAAAAACTCAGTAAGACAGAATACAATAGCAAAATGGTCAAAGGAAATGATGCAAAATTAAGTAATACCTTGATCGCCATATTGGTTGGTACAAACTTCACACCCTTAAAAGGAACTCCGAGATATTCCCGTAACTTAAGGGACCAAAAATGACCCTGGTCTTGTATGCCATAAGATAAATACACTGAACAACGAATAGCCTTTGATGAAACCGAAGTGAGCACATTATGACTACCTGGTACGAATTGAAAACATAACAAAGCGGGAGCATCAATTTCAACCGATTTGACCTCATTACAACGACATATCTGGAGATGCTTAAGCCGTTGCAGAGATATCTTAACCCTTCGAAGCCTATTGCAATGTGAGATATCGAGAACCTCCAAGAGACGAAATTTTGAGATGTGCTGATGAAGTTGAGCGTCAGAGATGCCGCAGCCGCATAACCTTAGTTCTCTAAGATTACAACAAGAAGTTAGATCATACCGTTTTCCATAATTCCGTACGAAAATCTGCTTGAGAGAGAGGGCGTCGATATAAACGCTCTTGATTGCAGCAAACAATTTCGTTCTTACTTCAAGACTCACAAGTTTTTCGAGTTTAGAAATACTGAGAGTTTCCAAGCCATTAATATCATCAAGAGAAAGATGGTTGATGTTAGGACAATTTCGGATGATATCACGGACAATATTCTCACATATAGAAACATTACCCAATATTAAGTTTTCAAGGCGGGAGAACATGAAAGAACCGGAGAATAGTGACGAGTTGACAGCGAATGTTGATTCATGGTAGATGAAAACTTCGGGACGGGCATAGAATTCCATGTCGGAAACACCGTTGTGAAGAGCTAACGACAACCATGTATTGATTAGCGGAACTGAGTCTTGATCGATGCACCACGCCTTTAAATGCATTCTCTCTATGGAAAGCTTATTGTGATCAAAGTGTTTCAGAGACCTATCCACAAACTTAAAGAAGTCTCCAAGCCGCTCCTTATCTCGGGGTCGAACAAAGTGCAGAAAAGGATAAGACTTCCGAGCAGAATTCCATTGCTTAGACAGCTCAGAGGTTCTAATCGAATCTGCCGTCGCAAGATGCGACAAAATGTGATGCAAAGCAGATTCCGGTAGGTCGGTTATTACAGTGGCAGTCTTCCCAACTTTACCCTTCAGGGTCTTCTTGCCCATTTTACCCTCCATGGCGAAACAAAACCTACAAATTACACACAAAACCGAGAAAATCACTAAACAGAAAGTGCAGAAAAGGATAACAGGTAGCACAGTGCTGCTCTTTCCAACTTTACTCTACAGCCCAAATTAGCCCAAAAATTTGAGAAAATCGCCGTACATTCATATAATATAGCTATATCATCAAAATCGAAACAAATTCAGCTATAATGAACAAGATAATCTAGGTTTCGATGTTCGTTGATGGGTTGCTTCGAAGTTCTGCGATAATATGAGTGGCGAAAATCACGAGTAAATTCAAATCGAAAGAACTCACAAGCTAATTCTTCAAAGATTCTGATGCTCCTTCGTAAGACGGTTTTTTTTTCCTTCTTCAGAATAGCTTTATTTCCGTTTTTATTAGGGTTAATTGCGGCAAAAATATCTAACTTTTGGTCAAATACTCTGCTGTGTTTTGTCAAAAAAAAAAATCTCTGTTGCGTATACAATCTCCGTAATGGCAGAAAAAGTACCCAAACTTGGCATTTGATAGTTGACCGAGAAAATCTACGTATGTGACAATCAGCCTTTGCCACGTGGCATGCCACATGGCACTTGGCCACCACGTGGCATGCCACGTAATTATTATTTTATTAATTATTTTAATAATATAATTTTTTTAAAAAAAATTAAAAAATTAAATTATTTTTAAAAAAAAATATGTTTAAAAAATTAATTTTTTTAAAAAAAATAAAATTATTTTTTTCATAATAACCAATAATGAATATTTAAACTTAAATATTCAATATTAGTTTTATTATTAAATATAATTATTCATTTCAGAAAAGTGGATCAAATGAAATAAATAAAGAAAAAAAATCACCGTTCACGGTTCACTCAAGCTCCACTTCCGATCCAGTTCACGGGTGAAACGAAATCGCTTAATATGTTTAATAATAATAATCAATAATAATCATATGATTATTTAACGACAATTTTAAAAAAAAAAGATAATTTATAAATAAAAAAAATTAAATAATAATTATTATGTAAAATGCAAACATAAAAAAATATCATGCAAACAAATAATTTTTTTTTTTGTTAAATATAAATATGACTACTATTTTTTGTTTTTGAATAAGTGGTGTGTATTTAATTATGTTTTGACTTTTAAAACAATTTGTATTTGTTTATTAGTTATTATTATTAAACGTATTAAACAATTTTATTCGACACGTGAACCGGATCGGAAACGGAATTCAAGTGAACTGTGAGCGGTGATTTTTATTTCGTGCTACCCACTTTTTAAAAAATAAATAATTATAACCAATAATGAATATTTAAATTTAAATATTCATTATTTGTTATTATTGGAAAAAATATTTTTTATTAAAAATAATAATTACGTGGCATGCTACGTGGCAGCCAAGTGCCATGTGGCATGCCATGTGGAAAAAGCTGATTGCCACATAGGTGAATTTTCTCGGTCAACTCCCAAATGTCAAGTTTGGGTACTTTTGCCGCCATTTACGGAGGTTGTATACACAACAAAGAATTTGACCAAAGGTTAGGTACTTTCGCCGCAATTAACCCCTTTTATTAAGATTTATACTTAATAGGGGTAAATCTCATTCGGGGTATTTTAACAAATTCTTTCCATCTTTATTTATAACCAAAGTAATTGCGGCAAAAATACTCGGGTTTGAGCATTTATTGCAATTTCATCTCCGAGTCCCAATAATCGGATTGGACCATTTCTTCTTATGATATGGTCCGTATACAAAAATAGCACTATTTTTTAACCCGGCATATGGATTTAATTCCAAATTTATTTCAAGCTCATTTATTTGCAATAAAGATACTCAAATATTGTTATGTATAAAAAAATCTTAATTTTGAAAAAAAAAAAAATTGGCACAATTATTATATGAAATTTGATGTAAGTAATTAAGTTTTTTTATTTTTGTTAATTCTCTACCGTATAATTTTACATGGCGTTGTGTGATTTCTCTATCGTATAACCCGAGGTCGGTCCGAAAAACTCAATCAGAATCTGGTGCGAAAAAGTTAACCTAAGCCCAGCCCGACAAAGACATGGTTCTATTACTATGTCAATTAATAACATGCTTGTATTTCAAATTTGCTTTAACATGACGTGAAGTAAATGTGGTTTAGTGGTGGAGGCTTGTATGTGTACCACCATAGTTGTAGGTTCGATTCCCACAACAATCACCAATTTTTTTTTCCAATCATTGATCGCCACGTGATAGTCAAACTCCACGTCGTGACAACAAAAGGTACATGTGGCGTGCCACGTGGAAAAATTCTAACGGCTACGTAGCAGCACTAACGGTTGATGGACGAAAAAACTGGTTAACGCCCCAAAAGCATATTTGGGTACTTTTGCCACCACTTTTTGACCTTGGGTACACGAGGGGCACTTTG
The DNA here is from genome assembly GCA_954871525.1 of Parietaria judaica. NCBI lineage: Eukaryota > Viridiplantae > Streptophyta > Magnoliopsida > Rosales > Urticaceae > Parietaria > Parietaria judaica. The sequence goes on from OX940868.1 coordinate 15,510,888, forward strand.
ACCAAAGTTTGGGCTTTCGCCGTAATCAAATTCCACGTCGTGGCAGTCAAGGTATACGTGGAAAAAGTTTAACGGCCACATGGCAACACTTACGGTTGATGGACAAAATAAACTAGTCAACACCCCAAAAGCGTGTTTGGATACTTCTGCCATCACTTTTTGACCTTAAGTAAACGAGGGGCACTTTGAAAAAAGTTTGGGTATTTGGGTCGTAATTAACCCTTTTCTAACACAGCATTTGAATTTAATTCCAAAACTATTTCAAGCTTATTTATTTGCAATAAAGATACTCAAACATAGTTATGTATATAAAAAACAAAATTATTTTTGATTTTTTTTTTGGCACAATTCTAAATAATATAAAATTTTGATGTAAGTAATTATTATTTTCTTGTTAATTCCCTATCACATAGTTTACGTGGCGATTAATATTAATATTTCTTGTTAATGTCCAATTTGTGCCAAAGGTTTAATAAAAATGCCCACCGTGTGTATTTTTTACTCTCACACGTGGGCATTTTTCTTAAACCTTTTACACAAAATGGGCATTTCTTACAATTTCTATTATATAAATAGTATAGAAGTCTAATTATATTATTCTTATTATAAATCCAATACATATATTATAGCTGTACTAAAATTAAGTTTATTATAGAAGTTTACTAAAATCCAACAAGAAAAAAAAAAAGAAACATGTGGACTGTGGATCCAACACAATTTCATCTGGCAAACTTTGGAATCCCTCTCTTTAAGGCAACCCTGAGCTACTAAACTACTTTATAACTACGTCGTCTTCAACAACTAAAAATGATTTATTTTGAAATGTCGCAACTAGAAAAGATAACAAAACTGAAAAACAACGTAAAAGTTGCCGACAGTTTAACAAAGTATCATAAACATGTCCGCAGTTTTTCGTGATTTTTAAACCTTTGATACAAATGTGTTTGGAAGATGTTGAAGTATCCTAAAAAAAAAAAAATCTGCTTGGTATGAGTTTGATAGAAGATTCCCTCTTCAAATATATAAATGCAATATTACAAAGAGTTATACCGCACAAAATCACATACGATTTTCATAATTTGTCTACTAAAAACAAATTGATGAACCCTAGCACATAATCCTATATGAACATTTAACTTACATATACTAAATCGAATCAGCAATGAATCTTCAAACAGTTGAAATATTTAGTTAAACAAACTAATTTGATTCCACAGGATCACAATAACAAGCCTAGTAGCAATAAATTCAGCTTACAGGTTTCATTCGGAACTTATGGAAAATCTCGTAAGAGATTCTTCTGGAGAAGTAATGAACTCTGAATGATCCCAATTCAGTTTAAATTGTACTTCGCTGTCGACTGGAATTGACAAGAATCTGTCCAACACACGAAGAAACTGCTTGTGATCGATTTTACCGACGTTTTTTATGTTCAGTTTAATTCCATTGATGCTATTGATCTCTGCAACTTTCAAGTGACAGCGCCAGCACTTGCAATGGGATGAATTGCAGCATAATTGGCACTCACTTTGCACCAACATTTTGCGAAAAACCTGCACGCAAAGATAATCTTAGTGTTCGTAAATAAGCAAGTCCTTTTTATTTTTAACGAAAACAAATATAGAAGGAAATGTCCCGTCGTACGTTTACACAATTGTCTTCGTCACTGGAATCTACCATCATAGAAACTATCTTTGCATGACAGCCTGAAAGAAGTGTGTCTAGAAGAGTCACCCAATGGAATGAACCGACAATTCTAAGACCAGTGAGATCTAAGCAATCAACTTTGGCAACCATGGGATTCACAACTTTTCGTGATACATTAGGACCGAAAGTAAACTGTCATTAAAACGAAACAATAACCCAAGTGAGACAAAGTACAATAGATAAATCAACAATGAAAATAGATGCAGATTTAAACTAAAAGTCATACCTTGATGGAATTTTCACTTCTATCAAAATTCACACTATTAAAAGGAACTCCGAGAGATTCCCTTAACTTAAGGGACCAAGAACGTTCGTATCCCATGACGTAAGATAAATGCATGGAGCAACGAATATCCTTTGATGAGACCAAAATAAGGACATCTTGATTACCTACTACTCCCAGTTGAAAACTTGCTAGACTGGGAGCATCAATTTCAATAGCTTTGACCGCTTTACAACAATATACCCGAAGATGCTTCAGTCGCTGCAGTGAAATCTTAATCCTTTGAAGGCCAAGGCAATACGATATTTCGAGAACCTCCAGGAGAGGAAACTTAGAGATGTGATGATGAAATTGAGCATCGGTGAATGTGATTTTGTCGTAGGATAACTTTATCTCTCTCAGATTACAGCAAGAAGTTAGATCAAATACTTCCCCAGAAAACACTAAGAAAACATGCTCGAGAGAGAGGGCATTTACATAAAAGCTCTTGATTCCAGATCTACACGCTAATACTTCAAGACTCACAAGTTTGTAGAGTTTCGAAATATTAAGAGCTTCCAAGCCACAAATATCCCAAAGTGAAAGATGGCTAATGTTAGGACAATTTCTGATGATATCGGAGACAGCATTCTCACTAAGATAAACCGAACACAGCTTCAGTTTTTTAAGACGAAAAAACTTGAACGAACCACTTAATAGTGGCGAGCTGACTACAAATGTTGATTGAGGGAGAGGGTACATTGGATCTCTACCTTCTTCCATAGCAAAATTGGCATGGAAGTGTAGGTCCGAAACACCGTTGTGAAGAGCTAATGGCAACAATGGATTGATTAGTGGAATTGAGTCTTCCTCGATGAAAAACACCTCTAAATGCATTCTCTCTATGCCAAGCTTATTCTGATCAAAGTGTTGCAGAGACCTTTCCACAAAGTTTAAGAATTCTCTGAGCCGCTCCTTGAACTCAGGCGAGCCGATATAAAAGGGTTGCTCAAAGTCCAGAAACGGATTAGACTTCCGAGCAGAATTCCATAGCTTAGACAGCAAAGAGGTTCTAACCGAATCTTCCAAAGGGAGACGCGACAAAATGTGATGCAAAACAGATTCCGGTAGGTCGGATATTACAGTGGGGCGAATCTCGCAAACTTTACCCTTCATGGTCTTCTTGCCGATTCTTTCCTTCATGATTCTCTCCACTGGCAAAAATATACACGCATTCAGCTAAATCATCAAACACCTGGAGGGGCTTCAACACAGACACATTTCATGAATATAAAACATTGTTTTACAAAATTAAACTCAGCTAAAAGCATCAGTAGCGAAAACCACGAGCTGATTCGAATCAGAAGAACTTACAAAGAGTTGCTATTTCCAGTTTCTGCTGCTCTTGTTTCATGCGCTCGTAACTCTAAGCTGGTCTCTCCATTTTCGTTTGCGTGGAAGAAAAGACTCAAAAGTCAAAACACAGTTTTAAATAATTAAAAAAAAATCAGTTTCTTAAACTTTTACTTAGGGTACTACCGGTACCGGGTACCCTAAGTAAAACTTACAAGAAGGTAATAAAATCTTACCGGATTTTTTTTTTCAATTTTAGAAAATTCCAAACGCCAAATAAAATGTGTCTCAATACCGGTTTAAAAAGTTCTTGATTCTTTTGAAAATTAAGAACCGGGTTGGGAATCGACATTGACTAAGATTCTGATTTTTATTGCATATTTTGTTTTAGAAATGAATTGTGACATTTTTTTTCGATGAAATCATTTAATGCATCATTTTTTCAATTCGTAAAAATTAGAAATTTATTATAAATTGTACAGCTATAATATGCTCATATAAAGTAAAACTAAAATGTATCTATGTATTATATATGTGTAACATCGGGAACTTGGATGGAAAATAGGAATTTTGGGCTTTGTCTTTAAATCAAAGTCTAAAAAAAAAAACACCCTTAATTTAGGGGGTCCATAAACTCAATCAAAGCCTCATAATCACTTTGTCTTTCAATCAAGTCTTAGTTTCGATCAACAATGTCTCGAGATAAGTTGGATGAGTCAGTTACTTTGTTTATCAAAAAAGAATTGATCGAATAGACTCGATTATACTGATTTGTACTTTTGCTTTTAAATCACTGTGTAGGTTACGCTCGAACCGGCTTTTGGATCCACCGGTTTCTCGAGCATTGACCCTAACACATATCCGACATAACGGGCCCACATGGGCCCAAAGATTGATTATGAAATAGATTAATGAATTATGAATTAATGAATTAATGTTCAATGGGCTTTATTAAAAGCCCATTAGGTTATATGATAAATGAGTATTATAAATACCCACTTATAGCTCATAATTAAGGGAATTCACTCAAAACCCTAGCGTCCAGAATTCGAGCTCTTTCTCTCTCTCTCTCCCCCTGGAACTCGAGTTTGGCTTTTCTCCCCGGTTCTTTATTGGTTCGTCGTCCAAGCATCGACAAGAATCTAACCTATCCTCCGAGGTGCTTTCCGGTCATCAGATGTTCCCGCAGTGACGTGGTGAACGACATAGAGGCACGACAATTGGCGTGCTACTCCTCTGAGCAATGAGAGGAATCGGCCAAGCCCTACAGCGATTTTGGTACTGCTGGCATGAGTACCAAAGTTCAGTAATGTTCTTGTTTTCTTAATCTTTGATATTAATCTAGATCTAGTTAGTTTCGATGATATCCCGTATTTTATGCCTCGGGGTTGAAAAAAGTCATAAAAAAAAAACCAACACACTGGACGCGTCATTTGAATGATTAATTAATTATACACATATGTATGATTTGCATCAAAATTTAGTTTTGCAACTTTAGTAGGAGTCCTAGAATTACTCCTTGCCTCTGGTCCCTAAAATCTCAGGACATATGTATGCATATGCAATGTTGAGATGTTTGGTTGTTAGCATCGTTTCCTGGAAGCTTGGGAGATCGTTGGAAATGAATTCATCGTCAAGACCCAATTACAATTCGTAATCGATTGCGAAAAAAGATTCATTAGTAGAAGATATTAGTTAAAGTGTTTAGCATTATTTTTGTTATCTTAACTGCAAATTACGCTATTATAGCCACTGATATGGGTGTTTTGTGGAACTAATAACAATCATTTTCGGCCCAAAATCCCCCAGAGGCCCATTATCAAAACCGAGAGGGTATAGCCACCGATAAGTTTACCCTTCGGATATTAGAGTAGTGCTCTATCATCCGTCCAGATCCTTTCTTTTATGTATCGCATTAAGCTCTTTAGTTAGTCTTATAAGTTGGCTTGAAAATTTTCTCAACTCTTCTTACAATTTAAATTAAGAACAATAGTTGCAAAAACATGTTGTATGAAGTATGATGCAAAAAAATAATATCAAATTTGTCACTAGATGGTTAAAAACAAGAAACGTAATTAGAAATTTAGAAGAAGAAAAAAAGTGAAAAAATTATCGTCACATGAAACTTTATACTAACAAGAAATAAATTGGTATCAAACTCTAAGTTCGTATACTAGTCTCTAAATTGGTATTTGTTATATTATTGTACTTTATTGTAAATATTATTGTTATAATCTAATATGATTTTCTAGTAAGATTAGCTTTGAACATTAGATTGACAAATAATAGAGCGAGACAGAATTTATTGAAATACATATCCAGTTGACAAACTATATGTGAAAAATGTTTTAAGGTCCTAAAAAAACCAAATACAACATACTTGTATTGTCAAAGCCTAGAAAATTTGAGGTCCAACCCAAAAAACTCGCCTCGGGTGTCTAATTCCCGAACCGGAAAATGTTGCGGGTGCAAAATTAATTCACGAATTTATCGCACCGGAACGGAAGAATCCGCACCCGCGTGGAAGAATCCGCACCCTCAAACGTAAAAAAAGGGAGTTAATAATTAAATGGAAAACTATTTAATTAATAACACTCACCCCGAGTGTCCGTTTCCCGAACTAGAAGATGCTGGGGGTGCGAAATTGATTCACGAATTTGTCGCACCGGAACAGAATAATCCGCATCCGCCGGGAAGAATCCGCACCGAAAAACGTAAAAAAAAGGAGTTAATAGTTACGTGGATAAACTATTTAATTAATAAAACTCACCCCGGGTGTCCGCAGTCCCCAAAATGTAGGGGTTTTACCCCACCGGTCGGATTTTTTTTTTTTTTTAGTAAAACCCGGAACCGGATATATCCGGGTCCGGGAAAAAAAATCCCGGATATATCCGGTTCCGGGTTTTGTATCTTTTTTTTTTTAATTTTTAATTGTGTTATTTATTGTTTAGTCCTCGTTTCGTTTACTTGGTTAAATCTAAACATTTGGTAATTAAGTTCGGTTTTGAAAAAATAAAATTTTAAAATTATTTTAAGTGTTTGAAATATTTAAAAAATAATTATGAGATAAATAAAACATACAACAACAAAACAAAAGAAAATAAATATGTGTCTTTATTCAACAAACTCGAAGGTACGGGAAAGTACAACTACAACGGCAAACGAAGTTACAAGTTCAAAGTACAATAAGAAAACGAACAATTGAAAACGAATTACATTTGAATCTGTGAAAAGTAATTCGCCAATTCTCGGTCGTACATATCGTTTTCTTGTTGTCGTTTCTTGGCCATAATCCAATCTCTCGAAAGCATAAGGATCTCGACCATCAATGATTTTGTAGACTTGCGGCGAGGCTCTAACATCCTTCCGGCCATTGAGAATGCCGCCTCCGATGATACCGTTGAGACCGGGATGGTGAGAATGTCACGAGCCAACAAGGATAAGACCGGATACTCTGATCGATTTGCGTGCCACCATTGAAGAATGTCGAGGCCTTCATTTGGGCACGGTGTCGGAGGAAGGTTGCAGAATCGGGCGTACTCGTCGATGTTGTGTCGTCGTTGACGTAGACCAAGAACTCGAGATCCCGAACCGCCACTTCCTTGTGAAGTCGGTGAAGAAGTCGATGCATTGCCGCGCCCAATAGCCGTAAGGTTGTAGAATAAACGGTGATTGTACACGTATGGTGATTGTGAACCACCGCCCCCGCGTCCGCCCTATATTGAACCAAAAATATTAAAGTTTAGAGTAATGTTAGGAAATAAAAATAATTAATCTTAAGAAATAAAGTTAAAAAATTACTTGAGTGTGTGGTTGTTGTTGATTCGTTTCCTCCCACTGATCTTCGATGTCGTTATATTTTTGCTCGTACTCTTGGTAAAGAGCATTCATCTTCTGATCCGCATCGAAGTAATTGTGCGTCATGTAGGCCTCCCCCGTGATTTCTTGCATGCAATTTAAGACCTCCTGCAGCCTGGAAAGCTTAAGTGTCGGATCCACGATCACAGCGGCACAGTATAGAAATGGGAGGTTTTCAGGACTCCAATAACTCTGAAACTTTGCAATCATTGGGGTTAGTACATCGGTAAATAAAGCATTACGTTTAGCGGTTTCAAAATGACAAAGTATATCAAAAATAGCGGGCAAAGCTCTCTGCGACGTGGGTGAGTAAACATGAGATAAATCAATAGTAATTTGATTAAAAAGTTGTAGAAAAGCCTGGAATTGGATGGCGGTGAGCCAATCGTCCGGAGTGATGTCTTCGCGGTCTTCTTGTTCCAGGCTGTTGATCCAGTTTGTAAGAAGCTCCTTGTAGGGTAGGACAACATCCAACATCATGTAGGTCGAGTTCCAACGGATTGGCATATCCGGTTGAAACGTTCTTACCGGGTAACCGTGAGCCCTGCAATAATCTTCCCAAGAAACTGTACGCATAGTAGATGATCGTATATACAAAATCGTGTTCCTAATTTTGGCGATACTATCGGAAATAACTTTTAAGCCGGATTGAACTATCAAGTTTATAATATGACACGCACACCTTTGATGAAAACAATCGTCCCTAAAATTGGTCAAACTTTCCTTCATTATTTCTACGGCATTGGCGTGGGCACTTGCGTTATCTAACGTAATAGAAACTACCCTATCCTTAAGGTTCCAATCCGACAAAACTTCTAGTATCGCCTCGGCTAGGTTTACTGATGTGTGCCTAACCCTCAAAGGCCTAAAACCTATGATACGCTTTTCCATTTTCCAATTATCGTTGATAAAGTGAGCTACGACCGTAATATAATCATCATTGGCATGGCCTTTCCAACAATCCGACGTTAAAGACACTTTGTAAGCAGATTGTTGGAACATTTCTTGTAAAGCGGCCCTTTGCTCGTTATAAAATTTGATAATTGTCTCGTGGTTTATATAATACGAGATTTCCCTATAGTTTATCGGCGCCACCTTCATCATCAATTCGTTAAAACCTTCTCCCTCGGGCGCCGATATAGGCAAACCATCGCGTATAACCCATTGAGCAACATACATTCTATAAAGATCATCGGGTAAGCGACTTACCTCCTCCGCCCGCTTTTTCTTCAAGCAATTCTTGACGTGGGCTTCTAGGCGGCTGTTGCCGTCGTGCTTCAGGTGAGCACTAAACTCCGCATTGCAGTGTTTGCAAATCCCCCACCTATCTTCCAAGCCGGTTTCGTAGTTGTATCTGTAGTCGGGTATGAAGTCGTTCTGCCAAACCGCTCCCGTTAATTTCTTTCGCTTCCTCACCGGCGGATGGGGGGGGCGACCGTCCTCACCCTGAACCAAGGGTTGTTGTTGGGCCCGTCCACGTCCACGACCACGTCTAGCTGGCGGTGGCGGCGTTGGTAGAACTTCGTCAACTTCCTCCTCCTCGCCTTGAACGTAGTTCGGGTCCTCTGCATCATCATCATCATCGTACTGGGCATCGAGGTCGTTGGGTAGGTTCCTCGACCTCGTTTCCTAAAAAAACATATTAAGAAATATTACAATTACATTTATTAAATTTTCAAGAAAATGAAGAAATATTACAATTAAATTAATATTAATCATATTAATTTAATTAAATTTGATATAGTTAAATAAAAAAGTTAACAAAATTAAAAATGGTATTTCTTATGTGTGGAAATAATTATCAAGCTCTTTTAGACGGAACTCCCCGAGGTTCCACGGCCAGATCGACTGGAAAGGATACTATGATCTCGCTTTAGGCCCAAGCTTTTCTAGACAGAACTCCCCGAGGTTCCCAGGCTAGCTTGGAGGAGATTGCAAAGCAAACCTTATTTAAAAACCAATCTTTCTAAGACACCATAATCCAATAAGAACTTTATAACTATTACTACACATACAAATTACCTTTTTTTAATTTTTTTAACTTATTAAGTAACCATATAAAGTTAAATTAAATTAATATGATTAAATTATTATTAAATCTCAAGAAATTCGTTTCTGATGTGGAAGATCAGTCGGAACCGCAACCACAGAGCATACTAAGACTTTCAAGAGACGTGGCAAATTAATTAATTAAAATAAATGAATTAAATTAAATTAAATTTGAAGGTTTTTAACTTATTAAGTAACCATATAAAGTTTAATTAAATTAATAAGATTAAATGATTATTAAATCTCAAGAAATTCGTTTCTGATGTGGAAGATCGGTCGGAACCGCAACCACAGAGCATACTAAGACTTTCAAGAGACGTGACAAATTATTTAATTAAACTAAAATAATTAAACTAAAATAATTAAATTAATTAAACTAAATTAATTAGTTAAACTAAAATAATTATAATAATTAAACTAAAATAATTAAACTAAAATAATTAAAGTATGTGTAAACAAAATAATTAAACTAAACGTACCTCGGCGTCGTGGTTAACATATTGTTGTTGTTGTTGCTCGTTGCTAAGGCTATTCCATTCCGGAATAGTTGTACCTTGAAAATTGAGTAAGTTAGTAAACATACCGCCTTGACCTTGAGAAATTAGTAATTGTTGGTTCGGCCCGACGCCACCGGTACCATATTGACCATGAACCGGTAACGGTTGGCTAGAGGAACCGGGAACATTGTGTTGATTCATAACTCCGACATTATAATTATGTTGACTAAAACCCGTCCCGCTATTAAGCGATCGCGGCGACGGAATAGTGGATCGTCCTTTTCCTCGGACATCGGGACGTCCTCGAGAACGGTTGTTGCCACTCGACATATTAACGACAATATATTAAACTAACAATAGAGAGTATTTATATAATTATAAAGTAGCTAAACTATAGAGTAAATTCCGAAATATGAGAGCTTGAGAGAGTTTGGGAGAATTGGAGATGAAGAGAAGGAGTTGTGTGAAAAAAATGAGGTTGAAGTGGGATATTTATAGGGAAAAATGTGAAGGAATTCGAGTAAAGTGGTGTTTTTCGAGGTCCAACGGCTATTTTCAGGGGCCAGTCTGCAACTTAATCCGTTGCCTCCAACGGCTCTATTTTTGACCGTTACTTTTGCCGCCCCCCAACGGCTCTTTAATCTGAGCCGTTGGATCGTAGATCCAACGGCTCAGATTAAAGAGCCGTTGGGGGGTTAATTCTTTTTATTAAAAAACCCGGATATTTGTATATCCGGGTTTTAATCATCCCGGATACCGAAATATCCGGTTCCGGAAAAAATCGGACCCGGATATTTCGGTATCCGGGTTTTTTATTTTTTTTTTGTCAAATCCGGGTTTAACCCGGTTCAACATTTTGCCCATTAGGTGTCCGTTTGTCGAACCGAAAGATGTTGCGGGTGCGAAACTGATTCACAAATTTATCGCACCGGAACAGAAGAATCTGCACGCGCCAGGAAGAATCCGCACCGGCAGACGTCAAAAAAGGGAGTTATTAATTAAATGGAAAAACCATTTAATTAATAAAACTCACCACGGGTGTCCGTTTCATGAACCGGAAGATGCTGCGGGTGCGAAACTTATTTACAAATTTATCGCACCGGAACCGAAGAATCTGCACCCGCCAGGAAGAATCCGCACTGACAAACGTCAAAAAAGGGAGATAATAGTTAAATGGAAAAACCATATAATTAATAAAACTCACCCCGGGTGTCCGTTTCCCAAATTGAAAGATGCTGCAGGTGCAAAACTAATTCACAGATTTATCGCACCGGAACGAAGAATATGCACCCGCCAGGAAGTATCCGCGCCGGCAAACGTCAAAAAGGGAGTTAATAGTTAAATGGAAAAACCATTTAATTAATAAAACTCACCTTGGATGTCCATTTCCCGAACCGAAAGATGCTGCGAGTGCGAAACTGATTCACGAATTTATCGCATCGGAACGGAAGAATCCGCACCCGCCAGGAAGAATCCGCACCGGCAAACCCAAAAAGGGGAAAAAGTAAATGTCTTTAAACCCCCAGGGGCTAAAATAAGCAATTTATAATTGCCTCAATGTCCTTGGACCATCCTATAAATAGGAGCTTCATTTCAATCAATTGGTAAGTCATTTAAACTTTATCTACAGCTATAAAATTCCCGTTCTCTCCTCTATATATATATTCAATAAAATACTCGATTAGGGAAGTACCCCCTCCCGTTCCCCTGACCGGGTTTTTTTTCTGATTCTATAGATGATGAGTCAATTTTATACCGATAAATTGAGTACTTTCACTCAGCGTTTTGTTTATCCTAGAGCCATTTAATGTTTTTCTTTTAGTGTTTTTATTTGTTTTAGGAGTTACATGAGTGGATTGTGATTTAATTGAAGATAAAGATGAATCGAGTCATTTGGACGAAGTTTTACATGCCCGAAAAGCCGAAATTGACAATACCAGGCAGCAGCTTGGTGCCGTGGCACAGCTTTTTCGGTGCCCCAACAAGAACCTTAGAATTAATCCTGTGCCCCAGCACAGAATTTCCGGTGCGCCAGCACCACAGTTTTGTGAATTGGGTTATTTTTTAGCCTAATCTTAACCTAATGAGATGGCTATATAAGAGAATCATAAGGATGGATTAAGTGATGAATTTTGGGAGAGAAAAACATCACAAGAGGCTAGGAAGCGCGAAGAACGCCATTGGAGATCGGGTTTTGCAAAGAAGAACGGTGGAGACGAAGAGCTTCAGAGATTCTCTCCATTAGTATCATCTTCCTTTGCTGAATTTATTTCTCGATAATGTTTCTCTTTGTGATTTGTTTATGCTCTAGATTCATCATGAGCTAAACCGTTCATAGGATTGCAATCGAAACTCACATGTAGCTCGTTTTGAATTATCGTTTCTTTGATTAATGACAATTGCTTAAGTTTGTTTATCCTTTGCTTAATGCTTTTGATTGCTTGATCACCAATTAAATTGATTTGGTAAACCTTAGGAACTTTGGGAAAAGGAAATTTGTGTTTAGCCGTAGATAGGATAACACATGATCTATGATAGAAATCTTGAGTTTATGTAGGATAGGAATATACCTATGTAACATGTTTAACCCGTTAAGAACACATGCTTAACGAATCGTTCATAATTTAACTCACATAGGAATATAGCGAGTTAGTTAGGAAAGATAACTCGAATTGAATATCGGAAGAGATCTTTTTGATGCATTAGGGGTCTTGGTTAACAACTTGTAGCAATTTAATAATCAAAGGAATGATATAAAAAATCGGGTGAAGTGTTGAGGAAAGATTGTGATCCTATATTTCTCTATTTGTCCATAACTTTTAATTTTAGTATTTTATTTTCATTACTTAATTTAATTAATCGTATTACAATTATTATTTGTTTAGATAAAATTAAGGTGACGAAAGACTAGTAGTTAGCAAAATTATAATCGTAACAATTCTCTGTGGGATCGACTTTTCTTATCATTATATTACTTGTTTTCGATACGTATACTTGCGTAGAAAATTCACAACAATAGACAGGGAAGCTAGTTAGAGCGGAATCCTTGGAGAAGTTTCTGGCACGGTTTACGATCACTCTGTTAGGTTCTATTCTACGTAGTGCTCGTGATATCCCAGTTTATTATCTCAAGTAGATATACGACTTTGTGGATTGATCGAGGACCCGTATCAGGACCCGCTATACAGGGGAGGGGTCTAACTCCGGGGATCACCTAAAGGTCCACACTCTAAGCCCATTCAAAGTCAACAAACGACGTTGGGCCCGGCCCAAACCAAGCTATTGGGCCGCTTAAGTGTTTGATCAAATTTTATGCATTAACATTTTGGCGCTAGAAGAAGGGGGTACCATCGAGATCAAGCCTCTGAATACCCCTCAACAACCGATTTCAACAGATTTGTTCTACTTTTCGGGATGTCGACCAAGTCAACAGAGCACACGTCATCCCGCCCTGCGGCAAGCATCACCCTGAACACACGAGCTCAGGTCCACGCATGCCAATACCGAGTTCAAAATCAGTCAGAGACTAACATCCGCGACGATCCAATAGCCAGCGAGCAAATGGCGCGACTAGAAGACATTATTTTTAGGCTAACGAGACTAATCTCAAAACGTCTGGGATACTACACGGTCGTTCAAGAAATGTCGGGGAGGACATAAGTCTAACAGAGAGGCCACTGGAACCACTAGCTCGAGAGGACGTCCATAGGCCAACACAAACGCAGGCAACCCGAAGGTCAGCCTTCGATGGACTCGGGCGAGAAGAGGATGTGGCGGATAGTGGAGAAGCACAAAGGCTTAACCCACCACAACGCACAAACACTCGGTTACATGTTGCCTTAAGAAACATGTGATCTGTCTTACTAAAAAAAGTAATGTTCATTTGGTAAAATCCGAAATCTCTACAGCTCTACTGAGTCTTAACTCTTAAAGCAACCCTTAGCTACTACCAAAAGAATTATGTTTGAAATGTCGCCAACAAGATAGCAAACAAAAACGAAAAAAAATAACGTAAAAGTTTCCGACAATTAAGAAAACAACGTATCATCGACATGTCCGGTGGTTTTTCGCTTTTAAGACCTTATACTTATAATACAATTGTGTTAAAAAATGTTTCAATGTCCTAAAATTAAATATTAAAATCAGCTTGGAAAGAGTTCCATAAAGGATTCCCTGTCCAAAATATTAAACAATATTACATGAGGCTAGTACCGCATAACATCCTCTAGATTTTTAATAACTAATCTGCTAAAAACAGATTATATGTTGTAAGTTATAACATATAGATACTTTTGCTGCAAACATATCAAACTTTAATAGGATTTTTTTTAATTGAATAGTCTAAGTTCGTATATTAGTCTCTCACTTGGCATTTGTTATTTATATTAGTTTTTCTTTGTTATGTTATTCTACTTTATTTTTATTATTATATAATTATTTTTAGTTAGATTAGCTTTGAATATTAGATTGACAAATAAAAGAGCGTGACTGAATTTGTTGAATTACATGTCAAATTGACAAACTATGTGCGAAAAATGTTTTAAGGTCCTCCAAAAATAAAAATAAAACAACATACTTGTATCTATTAAATATGTACATATTACTTATATATACTAAATCCAGACAGAAATGAAGATTCTACAGTTGAAATATTCATAAAAATAAACTAATTTGGTTCTAGAGAATTATTACAACAAGCGCAGTAGCGATAAATTAAGTCAACAGCTTTCTATCGGAACTTATGGAAATTCTCGTACGACATTCTAATGGACGATTAATGTATTCTAAATGATCCCATTTCAATTCAAACTGTACTTTGCTACCCACCGGAAACGACAAAAATGTGTCCAACACACGAAGAAACTGCTTGTGATCGATAATACCGATGTTTTTCAATTTAATTCCATTGATGCTCTTGATCTTTGCACCTTTAAAGTAACGACGCCAGCACTTGCAATGTGGTGAATTGCAGCAGAATTGGCACTCACTTTGCTCCAACATCTTGCGAAAAATCTGCAAGAAAAGCAAAACAACCGGTAAATGAACACGCCTTTTTTCAACAAAAACAAACATAGAAGGAAATGTCCCGTCATACGTTTACTCGATTATCCTCGTCACTGGAATCTACAGTCATAGAAACCATATTCGGGTGGCAGCCTGAAAGTAGTGTGTCTAGAAGAGTCACCCAATGGAATGAACCGACAATTCTATAGCCAGTGAGGTCTAACCAATCTGTTTTGGCAACTTCTCTAGATATGTCAGGACCAAAAGTAAACTGCCATTTACAATGAAACAAAAACCAAAGTTAAAAAATACAAAAGCAAAATCGATAAAGAAAAAAATGCATATTCAACGTAAAAGTCATACCTTGATGGAACGTTCACTTGGATGAAAATTCACACCCTTCAAAGGAACTTCGAGATATTCTCTTAATTTAAGGGACCAAGAACTACGCCGGTATTGCATGCCATAAGATAAATACATGGAACAACGAATAACCTTTGATGAAACTGAAATAAGCACACTTTGACTACTTGGTTCGAATTCAAGACTTGATAGAATTGGAGCATCAATTTCAATAGCTTTGACCCCTTCACAACAATGTATTTGGAGATGCTTAAGCCGTTGCAGAGACATTTTAATCCTTTCAAGGCCATTGCATGTCCTAATATTGAGAACCTCCAAGAGAGGAAGTTGAGAGATGTAATGATGAAATTGAGCATCAGTGATGTCGATGCAGGCTAAGTCTATTTTTCTCAGATTACAGCATGAATTTAGATCATAAACATCCCCAGAACGCCAAAAGGAAACCTCCTCGAGAGAGAGGGCATTGACATAAACACTCATGAATTGCTCATCGTCCGATGACACACTAAGGCTCACAAGTTTATCGAGTTTTGAAATATTGATAGTTTCCAAGCCAGAAATTTGCTGAAGAGAAAGATGGCTGATGTTAGGACAATTTCGGATGATATCATGAACAATATTTTCACTTAAACGAAGAAACTCCAGCGATAACTTTTTAAGGCGAAAAAACTTGAAAGAATCACATAAGACTGACGAGTCGACTGCGAATGTTGTATCAGAGACAGAGAAGACTGAACCTTCTGAAAATGCAAAGATGTATAGGTCCGAAACACCGTTGTGAAGAGCTAATTGCAACCATGTATTGACTAGAGGAAATAAGTCTTCGTGGACATCTAACAACTTTAAATGCAATCTCTCTATGCAAAGCTTATTCTGATCGAAGTGTTTCAAAGTCCTATCCACAAAGTTTAAGAACTCTTTAAGCCACTCCTCGTATTGCGTATCCGGAATCTCCTCAAATTTACTATCGTCGGGTTGCTCAGAGTCGAGAAACGGATTAGATTTCCGAGCGGAATTCCATTGCTTAGACAACAGAGGTTCTAACCGAATCTTCCAATGGGAGGTATGACAATATGTGATGCAAAACTGATTCCGGTAGGTCGGATATTACAGTGGTGCTTTTGCCGACTTTACCCTTCATGATCCTCTGTACTAGCAAAACAAAACCTATAAGTGAGAAAATCGCTAAACAAAATGTGCATACACACATATAGCTAAATCATCAAACACCTGGAGTGCTTCAACACAGATTCACATTTCATGCATTAAAAAAGTTATTTTATAAAATCAAATTAAAAAAGAAAAAGTCAGCAAGCAACAAGATTAACAAGGTTTTCCATTTTCTTTGTTTCTTCCCCACAATGCAACAGAGACAAAATAAGTTGATGGGTTGCTTCAAAGTTCTGCAATTTATACGAGTAGCGAAAAATCACTCGTAAATTCGAATCGAGAGGACTCACAAGCCAATAACTCAAAGAGTTGATCTCGATCTCTCCAGTTCGGTGGTGTGGATGGAAAGTTTACATTTACCGATGAGTTGTATATTATAATAATAATATTTAAAGTTCAACTACATAAATATAGGTTAGAAATGCAATTTTATATAAAAATAAGAATTTTATAAAATATAGAGTTTATAATTAAATTATACATTTCAATTTTGATACAAGTAAAGTAGAATTATGAAAATATAAAGAAAATGAAAACAAAAACTTGTGTAAAATTTTAGATCCTGTGGAAGAAAAAAAATCAGAATTTTGAGTTCTATAGACTAAAACATAATAATGAAAGCTTGAAAGTAACGATATAGAATAACGAAAAAAATACCGATTGGTCAGAAACGAGTATATTCGTAGAATGTTAGCGAAATTTTAGACCTTGATACGGAGGATAATCGTTGAATAAAGAACTCTTTTACGGCATGTGTATCTCTTACTTCTTAACACTGTCGTCATTGCTTGATGCTAACGAACTAAAACAGAATTAACACTGTCGACATTTCTCCACAGAACTTTTGGAGTGTTGGTCAAAATCCACGAATACTTGTACCCTATTATATATATATATATAATTATATATTACTTATATATACTAATTCAAATCCGAACTGAAGCTTCAAAAATTAAATTATTCTGTTAAACAAACTAATTTGGTTACAGAGGACTATAATAACAAGTGTAGTAGCGATAAATTCAGTTAACAGGTTTCATGTGGAACTTATGGAAAGTCTCGGAAGACATTCTAATGGAGGAGTAATGAATTCGGAATGATCCCAATCCAATCTAAAGCGCACATTGCTGTCCACTGGAATAGACAAGAACGTGTCCAACACGCGAAGAAACTACTTGTGATCGATTTCACCGATGTTTTCGATGTTTAAATTAATTCCATTGATGCTCTCGATCTTTGCAGTTTTCAAGAGACGGCGCCAGCACTTGCAATGGGTTGAATTGCAGCATAGTTGGCACCCGCTTTGCACCAACATATAGCGAAAAATCTGCAGGCAAAGCAGAATAACCGAATCTTAGTGTTCGTAAATAAATAAACAAGCATTTTTTCAACAAAAACAAACATAAAAGGAAATGTCCCGTCATACGTTTACGTAATTATCCTCATCACTAGAATCTACTGTCGTCGAAACGATCTTTGGATAACAACTCAAAAGCAGTGTGTCCATAAGAGTCATCCAATGGGAAGAGCGAACAATTCTAAGACCAGTGAGGTCTAAGTAATCAACTTTTACAGCTTCACTTGACAAGTCAGGACCAAAAGTAAACTGTCATTTACCATGAAACAAAAAGCCAAGTGAGACAAATTACAATAGAAAAATTGAAATTGAAAAAGATGCAAATACTAAGTAAATATTCATACCTTGATGGAAAGTTTCCTTGGATCAAAATTCGCACCGTTAAAAGGAACTCCAAGATATTCCCTTAACTCAAGTGACCAAGAATACGGGTCTTGAAAGCCATAAGATATATACATGGAACAACAAATAACCTTTGATGAAATCGAAACAAGCACATCACTTTGACTACTTGGTTTGAGTTCCAGACTTGATAGAGTGGGAGCATTAACTTCAATATCATTGACTCCATTACAATCATATACCTTCATGTGCTTAAGCCGTTGCGAAGAAATCTCGATACTTTGAAGACCATGGCAATCTGTATATCGAGAACGATGAAATTGAGCATCGGTGATGTCGCTGTAGCCTAAATTTATTATTCTCAGATTGCAGCAAGAAGTTAAATCATACACAACCCGAGGACACCAGGAGGTCATCTGCTCGAGAGAGAGGGCATTGACATAAACACTATTGAATTCCTCAACGTCTATATCTAGATCAAGACTGACAAGTTTGTCGAGATTGGAAATATTGAGAGTTTCCAAGCCCGTAGTTTGCTCAAGAGAAAGATGGCTGATGTTAGGACAATTTCGGATGATATCACAGACAATAATCTCACTTAGATAAAGAAAACACAGCGATAATTTTTGAAGGCGAAAAAACTTGAAAGAATCACTGACTAGTGACGAGTTGACTGCGAATGTTGATTCAGAGAGCTCGAAGTTATCATTTCCTGAATGGGCATACCGCTGTGAAGATTAGTGGAAATGAGTCTTCATGGATGTCTAACAAGTTTAAATGCAATCTTTCTATGCAAAGCTTATTCTGATGGAAGTGTTTCAGAGTCCTATCCACAAAGTTTAAGAACTCCCTATGCCACTCCTCGAACGGCGGCCATGTAACTTGCCAGAAATCGAAATCTCGGGGTTGCTGAAAGTCGAGAAACGGGTTAGACTTCCGAGCAGAATTCCATTGCTTAGAGAGCACGGAAGTTCTAACCGAATCTTCCAATGGGAGGTATGACAATATGTGATGCAAAACAGATTCAGGTAGATCGGATATTACAGTGGAGCTCTTGCCAACTTTACCCTTCAGGGTCTTCTTGCCGATTTTACCCTTCATGGTCCTCTATGTATGCAGAGAGATTAAGGGTACATGCATGTATAAGCAACATGATTAACTTCAACAAAATAAATTCGAATAAAAAGAAACTCACAACTCACAAGCCAATAATTCAAAGAGTTGCTCTCGATCTTTCCAGTTTCTGATGCTCCTTCTTCATTGCGTTCGTAACCCAAAACCCAAAATGGCCTTTCCAGTTCGATTTGTGTGATATGGATATTGTATTTAACAGAGTGTAAGAAAAAACTCAAAATTATAATTTAATAATAAAAAAACTTTTATTTATCGAATTTTTGCTAGGGCCTAGGGGTAATACCGGGATTCGGAATGCTAAAACTGCATCCTAGTCCCGGTTTGAAAAATTCTAAGGTAGCGTTTAGTTAACTGGTTTGGAACCAGTTTTGCAATTTGATTTAGAAAACCAGTCTAAGAGTTTAGTCTATCAAACTTGTTTGAGAGTTTGATTTTTGAAACACTGTTTGGTTAGTCTTTTGTTAATATGTGGTTGAATTTAAATGAAAAAAAATACAATAGAACACAATTTATGATACGGAAAAGAAAGTATGTTTCATTTGGAAGTAATATATATATTAATATTATGTCTAAAAAAATATTTCTCACAATACAGAATTATTCATATTTCATCACTCTAATTACATGTTTAAATAATGTAATATAAAGTTGTAGATATTCTGTTTCAATAGTTTATATCATTGTAATAAGTTAGTATTTAATAATATACATAATATAAGTATATTTGTTAATACGATTATAATATCATCAAAATTTATAATTATATATAAAAATAATTTTTGATAATTTATTATATAAGTTAATTTCATATTATTATTGTTTTTTCTACGATTGAGTTGAAGACCAAAGACAGAAAACAGCTTCAAGTCGTTTTTATTTTCGTTCATTAAAATTTCAGTGGTCTGCGAGACCGATATCAGAAAACAGAGACAACTTGCAACCAATTGTGGTGTCTGAAACCAAATATGACACTGATTTAAACCAAAACCAGAAATTTGGTCTCGGAGACCATAACCAAACGCCATCTAAATTTTTTCGAAAATCAATAACTGGTTTGGAATCGAGATAGAGACTAAGATCTCGGATTTCTTACATATATGGGCCTTGAAAAATTTCGCGACGATAAAATAATTCAAGGCATCATTTCAATTGATAAGAAGTGAAAAACATTATAAGAAATTGTACAACTATATAATATATTCCTAGTTCCATACTATTGACACATCATCATCACAACTCAATAAGACTCCAACAACTTGAGATCAATTCAAATGCTACACGTTTCTATTTTCCACTTGTTTTATATTGAGTCAATTAGTTTAACTATTCAACACTTATTTCCTTATAATACGCTGTTATAGTTGTAACCTCTTGGTGTATATATTTTGGCTATTTTGGCCTCTGTAACACGAATTAGAAATCCAAAACAAGGCTCTCTGTTATTATATGGTATCAGAGCCTCATTGTCTCACGACATTTTTTTTCCGATCCAATGGCCAACTCAGCTGATTCCGCCGCTTCTCAGCAAACCGGGATTCCTATCTCATCGTCTAGTCCTACTCTCATCACAATAAATGGCCATCAACAAATCCCACTGTCTTTAACCTCCACAAATTACCCATCTTGGAGAAATCTTGTTCTATCTCTTTTTTATGGCTATGATCTCGTCGGATACCTCACCGGCGACACTGCCCAGCCACCGCTTACCGATGGTCAACCGTCGGCTGCCTATGTTCACTGGTTTCGACAGGACAAATTAATTCTCTCTGCTCTTTTTGGATCTCTCTCGGCCGAGATTATCCCTATGGTTTCTGCCGCACAAACTTCGAAAGCGGCCTGGGCGGCCTTAGCCCGCCTCTTTGCCAATCGCTCGCGCACGCGGGTTATGCAGCTCAAAGACAACCTCTCCCTAGCAGCTCTTGGAGACCAGTCTGTCTCAACCTTTCTCCACAACATTAAAGCGAAGGTTGACGAGCTAGCCGTCATCGACAAACCTATATCTGATGACGATGTGACGTTATATGTCCTGAATGGATTGGGAGCCGCATATAGAGAGATAGCCGCTCCAATCCGAGCTCGGGAAACATCACTTTCCTTTGAAGAGTTACATGATCTTCTTGTAGCACATGAGGCGTATCTCAAACGCCTTGAATCTCAGAATGCAAACCTTGTTGCAACCGCGAATTACGCCGCTCACCACCCTCAACACAGTCACTCTCACTCCAGTGGAGGTCAACGTCCCCAACAACGGTTTTCTCGATTCAACAATCAACATCGATGACAATCATCTCATCACAGCCGTGGCGGCAAGAACAATTATCGTGGAAGCCATCAATTCTCCAATAACAACTCAAATTCTCGGCCCTCTGTTGTATGCCAGCTATGCGGAATTCCGAATCACACGGCACGTCAATGCCGCCAGTACCGATTCACTGCCTATAATGCTTCCGCGCCCACTCGCGTTACTGATAACAATCAATGGTTAGTCGACTCCGGTGCAAATCATCATTTAACGCCTGATCTTGCCAATCTCTCCATCCACTCGGAATATGACGGAACTGATGAAGTTAACATCGCAGATGGTTCAGGTTTACAAATTACTCACATTGGTTCCTCTGATATTTCGCACCCTATTCGCAATTTATCCTTATCCAATGTTCTTTGTGTTCCTGCTGCACATCAAAATTTATTATCTGTTCATCAATTTACAAAGACAAACAGAGTCTTTATGGAACTTCACCCTTATCACTTTATTGTGAAGGATCAGGTCACAGGAGTGAAGCTTCTTCAAGGGAGATGTGAGAATGGGATCTATCAACTTAAGTTGCCAGCCCGCTTACATGATTCACCGGTTGCGTATCTTGGCGTCAGAACATCATCCGATTGTTGGCATTCTCGTTTTGGTCATCCGAATAATACGACTTGTTCTCGTTTAATTCATAAGTTCAAGCTTCCTTTGAGTACAGCACGTTCATTCAACTCTTGTAATTCTTGTGATTTGAATAAAAGCCATCAGTTGCCGTTTGTCTCTACTTCTCTTCAAAGTTCTTGTTGCTTGGATTATGTATATGCAGACGTATGTGGATCCACCTCATCTCCATCAATCTCTGGAGACAAGTACTATTTATTGTTTGTGGACCATTTCACGAAGTATAATTGGTTATATCCGCTAAAAGCAAAGTCGCAAGTGGCCGATGTTTTTCCGTTATTTCAGGCGCTAGTTGAAAAACAATTTGGCACAAAAATAAAAAACTTCTACTCTGACAACGGGGGTGAATTCATTGCCTTACAACGTTACTTTGCTAGCCAAGGGATAAGCTGGTATAAAACAGCTCCACACACTTCGCAGCAAAATGGGACAGCAGAACGACGTCATCGGCATCTTGTAACTATTGGGCGTACACTCTTATCTCACTCTAGTTTATCTATTCGGTTCTGGTCTTATGCCTTGGAAACGGCTGCATATTTATATAACAGGATGCCTACTTCCTTATTGAATGGTCGATGTCCATATGAAGCTTTATTTCAGAAATTGCCAAACTATGCGAAGCTACGTGTTTTTGGGTGTCCTTGCTTCCCCTGGCTAAAACCATACACGTCACATAAGTTGGAATCACCATCGCGTGCCTGCATATTCTTGGGATACTCTCTCTCACAGAGCGCCTATAAATGCTATGACCCGAAAGCCAAACGAGTCTTCATATCGCGTCATGTAATCTTTCGGGAAGATCAATTCCCAGGAGCAGGTATTGGCGATTCAGCGCAAACTAACCGCACGCCTCACCGCCTTTGCTGCTCCACGGGCTCTTCTCCGCCAATCCAGATTTCAGTTCCTATTGTGACCAACACTTCATCCCTGCCACCTCTATCGTCGACCATGGAGAACGCTCAGTCTTCTACCCCAATTGCCTCAAATGCACCGATCATTGAGGCACAACCATCGCACATGCCAGACGAGTCTGAAGTTTCTATCGCTCCTACACGCACAATGACAACACGTCTTATGAATAATATTCGGTGCCCAAAGCTTGCTTATGCGTCCTCGAAATATCCCCTTCCGCTTCCTTTTGAGCCCTCTTGTGTTTCCTCGGCGGTTAAGGATCCTCTTTGGCGAGCAGCGATGTCGGAAGAATTTAATGCTTTAATGCGTCATGGCACGTGGGAACTTGTTCCTAGTCACAAGGCTCGCAACATCATCGGCTGCAAATGGGTTTTTCGTGTTAAAAGAAAATCTGATGGTACCGTGGACAAGTACAAAGCACGACTGGTTGCTAAGGGATTTCATCAGCGCCCGGGATTGGAATACACAGAAACCTTCAGTCCAGTTGTGAAGCCAGTCACTATTCGGTCAGTTTTATCGGTTGCTCTCATGCATGATTGGCCGATTCGCCAACTGGATGTAAGCAATGCATTTCTTCATGGAAATTTATCTGAAGAAATTTATATGCAGCAGCCGCCAGGGTTTATCGATGCCACTCGCCCGTCTCATATTTGCCGTTTGCGCAAAACTCTTTATGGACTTAAGCAAGCCCCTAGAGAATGGTATCGTGCTTTAAGCACTGCACTAATTTCTCTTGGCTTTATCCAGTCCCGTTCAGATTCGTCTCTTTTCCTCTACCATCATGATACTGATCACTTATACTTACTTGTGTATGTTGATGATATCGTCTTCACTGGAAATAATCAGACCCTTATCTCCAACATTATCATTAAGTTAAGCAAGACATTTGCACTGAAAGATCTTGGTGCTCTCTCTTACTTTCTTGGTATTGATGTCTTACCTTGTCGGGAAGGTTTACTTTTATCTCAACATAAGTATATTGGCGACATCTTGAAGCGTCACAAAATGGATGGCGCTAAACCTCTCTCCACACCGATGGCACAAGAAAACTCTCGACCCACCTCCTCTGATTCTCTCTCTGACATTTCTCGATTTCGACAAGCTATCGGTGAACTGCAATACTTATCTTTAACTCGCCCCGACATTGCCTTTGTTGTGAACCGATTAGCTCAATCGTCTTCAAATCCAACGGAGGAAAACTGGGGGTCTGTGAAAAGAGTGCTGCGTTATCTAAAGGGATCGATTAATCATGGTCTTCTATTGCGTCGTCGCACCTCGCCTACTCTACGCGCCTTTTCTGATGCAGATTGGGCCGGAAACCCCAAAGATCGTACATCCACTTCAGCATATGTCATCTTCTTGGGTGATAATCCCATCTCTTGGAGTTCTCGGAAGCAAAAGGCTGTGGCACGCTCTTCGACAGAAGCCGAATATCGGGCTCTCGCAACTGCCACTTGTGAGGTCCGATGGATTCAAAGCTTATTCACTGAATTGCGCCTTCCACTACAGATTACCCCGACTCTTTATTGTGACAATATTGGTGCCACCCATCTCTCGTTACATCCGGTCATGCATTCCCGTATGAAGCATATCTCTATTGACATTCACTTTGTACGTGACATTGTCGCGAAGGGACTTCTCACAGTTTCTCACATTAGTACAAAGGATCAGTTGGCCGACCTTCTCACAAAGCCACTTCACAAGACTCGTTTCTCGTTTCTACGATCCAAACTAGCTATTGCCGATGGAACCGCTAGTTTGAGGAGGCGTATTGACACATCATCATCACAACTCAATAAGACTCCAACAACTTGAGATCAATTCAAATGCTACACGTTTCTATTTTCCACTTGTTTTATATTGAGTCAATTAGTTTAACTATTCAACACTTATTTCCTTATAATACGCTGTTATAGTTGTAACCTCTTGGTGTATATATTTTGGCTATTTTGGCCTCTGTAACACGAATTAGAAATCCAAAACAAGGCTCTCTGTTATTATACATACAAGCTTGGGCGGGTGCAAATCATGATCAAAGGAGAAAGGCTCCGGGAGGCGCAAGGCACCGTCGAAAATGGATGCGGCAACCACGTATTGATTAGTGGAACTGCACCTCGATCGATGCCAAACACATTTAAACCCATCCTCTCTATGGAAAGCTTATTTGATCAAAGTGTTTTAAGAATTTTGTGAGCCTCTCCTTGAACACTGGGGACTCAATGTAACACATACCTAATTCATTTAAGTCGAGAAGAGGATAAGACTTCCGAGTTGAATTCCATTGCTTAGACAGCACGGAGGTTCGAATTGTTGTAATTTGTCGTCTTTTGGGTTTTTAGGGGTAAAAGTGCCCAAGTAGTTTGAAAATACAGCGACATAGAGAGTTAAAAAATTTATGACAAAGTACTCAAGTTTTAGGTAGGGGAAATAACGAGAGTCTCCTGCACTTTTTATAAATTTTTTTAAAATTCCATCCATTTTGGTTAACCCCGTTAACTCACCTCCCGCATGACAATTTTTACATTTAAAAACGTTTAACGATGTACATAACAATTAAATAAATAAAAAAACAAGGGAAAAAGAGTTTGTAATTATTTTATTTATTTGTTATGTTATTTTAATTGTATAATTTAATCGTTGTTTTATTCAACCCTTTGCGTGTGCCGGGCAGGATTAAAGTTAGGGATAAAGTCGAGATCTTTAGGTCGAAAAAACCGTCTTTGTGGTCTCATTGACAAAAACAGTTTTTGAAGACGAACTGTTGCATGTCCAAAACCGTTTTTGATGAAGCTGACACAACGTTTCAAAGCCTTATAGATTAGAAGTAAGACGTTTTTAGCTGAGATTTCCTCAGAGAGTGTGGATATAGTCTGCATTGATAACTCTAGCTCATTATCCATGCAGACTTGTACTCAATTCAATATATTTAATCAAACCAAGAGAAAAGCTCAAGCAGTTAAAATATTCAGTTAAATAAAGTCATTTGGTTCCAGAGGACTACAATAACAAGCGCAATAGCGATAAATTCAGTAAACAACTTTCATTCGGAACTAATAGAAATTCTCGTACGAGATTCACGATTGTTATCCCAATCCAATTCAAACGTTACTTTGCTATCTATTGGAATCGACAAGAATGTGTCCATCTCACGAAATAGCTGCTTGTGATCGATATTTCCATTGATGCTCTCGATCTTTGCACATTTCATTTGACGGCGCCAGCACTTGCACTGAGGTGAATTGCAGCATGATTGGCACTCACTTTGCACCAACATCTTGCGAAAAACCTGCACGTACAACAAAACGGCCGAATCTTAGTGTTCATAAACGAACAGACCTATTTTTTAACAAAAAAAAAAAACATAGAAGTAAAAGATGCAAATTCAAAGTAAAAGTCATACCTTGATAATTCTTCCAATAAAACTCACACCGTCAAAAGGAACTCCAAAATATTCCCTTAACTTCAGGGACCAAGTATGCGGGTGTTGCACGCCATAAGATAAATACATGGAACAACGAACAACCTTTGAGGAAACCGAAATGAGCACATTTTGAATTTCCAGTTTGAATTCAAGACTTAATAAACTGGGAGCATCAATTTCAATAGCTTTGACCCCTTTACAATGCCATACCAGAAGATGCTTCAGTCGTTGCAAAGAAATCTTGATCCTTTGAAGCCCATGGCAATATGAAATATGGAGATCTTCCAGAAAAGGAAATTTTGTGATGTGATGATGAAATTGAGCATCGGTGATGCCGCTTCTTTCTAGCTTTACTTCTTTCAGATTGCAACAAGAAGCTAGATCAAACGAATCCCCACACTCACTAAAGGAAGGATGTTGAAGAGAGAGGGCATTGACATAGACACTCATGATTCCTTAAATAATCGATGATACTACAAGTCTCACAAGTTTGTTGAGTTTGGAAATATTGAGAGTTTCCAAGCCCATAATATGCTCAAGAGAAAGATGGTTGATGTTAGGACAATTGCGGATGATATCGCGGATGACATTCTCACTTAGATAAACTGTTTCCAGCTTCAACTTTTTAAGGCGAAAAAACTTAAAAGAACTACGGAATAGTGACGAGTTCACTGTGAATGTTGATTCAGGGAGAGGGTAGAGTAAATCGACAAAATCTTCCGAAACAAAATGGGCATTGAATTCTAGGTCCGAAACACCGTTGCGAAGAGCTAATGGCAACCATGTATTGATTAGTGGAACTGAGTCTGGATCGATGTCACACACATTTAAGTGCATTCTCTCAATGGAAAGCTTATTCTGATCAAAGTGTCGCAGAGACCTATCAACAAAGTTTAAGAACCTTCTAAGCTTCGCCTTGAACTCCAGCGACGAAGCGACCTCGAAATCCATAGCCCAGAGTTTTATAAAGTCGAGAAAAGGATAAGACTTCCGAGCAGAATTCCATTGCTTAGACAGCAAAGAGGTTCTAACCGAATCTTTCAACGGGAGATGTGACAATATGTGATGCAAAACAGATTCCGGTAAGTCGGAAATTACAGTGGCGCGAGTCTTGCCGACTTTACCCTCCATGGAAACAAACCCTACAAATTTAACCAATAACCCTAAAAATGAGGGTCATCGCTAAGCAAAAATAGTGTATACACGCATTCAGCTATATCATCGAGCACCTGGAGTGCTTCAACACGGAGTTACATTATTTAATAAAATTAAATTAAAATTAAAGAAAAACTCAGCTATAAGCAACAAGATTAACAAGGATTTCGATTTTGGTTGATGGGTTGCTTCGAAGTACGAGGTGATTAGAATCAAAAGAACTTACAAAGAGTAGTCAATTCTTCGAAGATCTTTCCAGTTTCTGCTGCTCGGTGATCATGTGTAAGAAGAAACTGGAAACAGAGCTCAAAATATGGGTATACTCTTCTCGATGAAACATGAAAGTGACCGGTTCTGTTGCGTTTTAACTTCTTATGCATACAATCTAGAGCTGCACACTTTACACGCCGCGACTGGTCGCGACTCTCTCGCCAAAACCGCGAGAAAGCACGTCGCGACGCGTCGCGACGTGTGCGGTCGCGGCGTGTTGACTCGAGAGAGAAAGATGGGTTTTTTTGGGTTGCGGCAAAAGTTGTATTTTTGATTCCGATGTTTAACTTTGTTAATTGTTAGTTTTTAACCGAATTTAAATGTTAAAAATGTAAATTTGTAACATAATATTATTTTTAAATATTTAATAACAAATAAATAAATATAACAAATAAATAAATATAACTAAACGAGATATTAAAAAAAAGAGTTGTATTATTCATTGTGAATATTACAATAAGGTGGAAGAAAGCTGTAATATTCAGTGTAAACATTACAAGATGCCTCACTAAAACCTCTCTTGTAAAACCCTCCTTAGGGACTAAAAACCAAGAGAGGAAAGAGCACATCATTATTGGCGCTAACTTTGCATCACTCGGGGAACCATGATTCAAACCTTTCAGTCATAAGCTCAAGCTCGGTTGGTCGGAACGTTGGCCGATTACGGGGTTGCGGAACATCCAATCGTTCAACACCACGGCTTGCTCGAGGTGTGTGTTGGTTATTGAGGACCTCCGATCGTCGATGATGTTCTGAGCTGTACTGAATGCGCTCTCCGATGCAACGCTTGAAATGGGGATGGACATGATCCAATCTGCCGTAGTACCGCTTCACTTCGTCTGGTGCGCCGTCCGTGTCGTCCGTCCGTGCCGGTGGCGTACCGGATCCCGATGATTCCCCGCGATCCAATCTTTGCTTTAGTCTCCGGCTAAACTCTAAAGCGGTCTTGGTTGGGCTTTCCATCACTGTCCTCCGCTCCGCCTCGACGTTGAAGTGTGGGAACCGCCGGTCGTATTCCCTGTACAATTCATAAAAAGCTTCATTAACAACCTTAATGTAATCAGAGTAGTCCACCCCTATGTTTTGCCCGATTGCTAACATTAACGGACCGAACGTAAACATAATACGAGGGTCTAATATAGAACCGAAGCAATACGAAAAAGGGGGTGGATCCCAATAACTTTTGAATTTTTCAACCATTCCTTGAATCAATGGAGCAATAATTGGGTCGTTTTCGTATTCTGTAAAAGTGTTAGTAATTTCAAATAGACCCGATAGACCATGATTCAAAGAAGGGCGTTTTTGGTTAGAGAAATTTAAAGTAACAGCATAAAAGGGTTTAAGGAATTTGGTGAATTTTTCTGCGGTTGCCCATTCCGCCTCCGAGATTCGCGCTGACGGCTCGAGTTCCTTGTGGAGGAAGTGGTCCAACGGTAGCCTCTGCTTACACACGACTGAAACCATTAGATACGTAGAGTTCCACCGTGTATTATTATCTAATCCGAACCTGTTCGCTTTATGATTGTGTTCTTTACAAAATCGCCTCCACCTATTAGTAATTTGAGAATGCCGGATCCAATCAACAATGCCGCGTATTTTTTCTACTTGATCGGCAATTACTCGCTCGCCCATTCGTGCAATTAAGTTTATAATGTGAGAAGCGCACCGTTGATGTAAAATATTACGAAATTGATTAACGGGCAAAGTAGCCTCCAAAATAGTAATAGCGGCATTATTGTTTGAGGCATTATCCAACGTAATAGATATAACACGATTTTGTAAACCCCAATCATTTAATAGTTCTATTATTTTTTCGGAAATGTTTTGGCCGGTATGGCGACACTCGAACGGTGATAGGTTTAAAAGTTTTTGACACGGTTCCCAATCTTCGTCTACATAATGAGCGGTCAGACTCATATAATCGTTTAGCATCGGACCGCTCCACAAGTCGGTCGTAAAAGCAACATTGATGCTAGACATTTTAAAAAAATCGACCAAATAGTTTTTTTGCATAGAATAAGCTTTTTCCATGTCCCTAGTATACGTCGTACGGGAAAACGGTTGGTAAGACAGATTAATCCTTTGCATGTATTGTGTATGCGCAGGATTTTCCACCAAACTCAACGGTGAGCCCGTAGACAATAACCATTCGAGTGTCCATTTCCGTAAGTTTGGGGTCGTGAGTCTACTTACCTGTGCTGTGTTTACCTCGTCGAGTGTGCCGGTTGGGAAGCACTCTTTCGCGTGGCGGTTGAAGTGGCCGGTCCCGCGTTCACCTATCCCGTCTAGGACGTGCCCGCACTTTTTGCATGTCGCCAATTTAACGCGGACACCGTGCTCGTTAATGTGCCGATCTTCATGAAAGAAGTTCCACACCGCGGCCGTGTTTGGCCGTCCCCACGCCAAGCCATGAGGATTTGATCTATTAAAACCAAAGGATGTTAAATATTTAGATGTCATAAAGTTTATTATTCATCATATTGATTTAATTTAATGTCTTATGGTTAAATAAAAAAGTTAACAAAATTAAAATGGTATTTTTTATGTGTGAAAATAATTATCAAGCTCTTTTGGACGGAACTCCCCGAGGTTCCACGGCCAGATCGACTGGAAAGGATGCTATGATCTCGCTTTAGGCCCAAGCTTTTCTAGACATAACTCCCCGAGGTTCCCAGGCTAGCTTGGAGGAGATTACAAAGCAAACCTTATTTAAAAACCAATCTTTCTAAGACACCGAAATCCATTAAGAACTTTATAATTATCACCACACATACAAATTACCTTTTTAATTTTAATAGCTTATTTAAGTAACCATTTAATGTTTATTAAATCTCAAGAACGTCGTTTCTGATGTGGAAGATCAGTCGGAACCGCAACCACAGAGCATACTAAGACTTTCGAGAGACGTGGCAAATTAATTAATTAAACTAATAATAAGTAATTAATTAAAATAATTAAACTTATAATTAAACAATAGGATTAAAGAAATTATAATTAATTAAATAAAATAATTAAAGCAATAATAATTAAATAAACAAAAGAATTAAACTTATAATAATTAATTAAATAAAATAATTAAACTTATAATAATTAATTAATTAAAATAATTAAACTTATAATAATTAATTAATTAAAATAATTAAATTTATTAACATATTACCCGGATCGAGAACGTCGAGGATTGCCGACGGAGGCTTCAGCGGCTTCTTGATGGGAAGGTTCGGGGGAACCGTCGTGGAACGAGCCGACAACAGAGCCATGGACAGAGCGCGGCGTCCGAAACTCGGCATCATCGGCGTGTTGAGTTTCTTGAAAGTTGGCATCGTGGGCGCGCTGAGTTTCGTCTTCGTCGGGGTGTTGGACTTCTTCACCGGCTTGTTGTTGAAGCATGAGGGCGCAAAACAGATCATTGTTTCCCGCCCTTAATTGAGCTACCGCGTCGACCAAAACTTGGGGCACACGCTCCGGATTGGCGTCGTGCGCGCCCATCGCCCGGACTAGACTAGGTCGTAGAGACCGTACCGTATCGTCGGGGTAATCGGGATTTGGTGGGGAAGGAAAAATTTCTGCCGGTAGCATAACGGGGATATAGCCGTCGGGCGTAGGTTGGCCGGGAGCCATGGGTTGAAATTGGGGTTCCAACCTCCTAGCCGTCCTTCGACCCCCGGAATTACCGCTTCTTCGAGACATAATAGAGAACTTTGAGAACTTTGAGAACTTTGAGAACTTTGAGAATTGAGAGCACTTTGAGAATTTGAGAGAGAGATGGAAGATTGTTGGTGAGGAAATGAGGGAGGAAGGGGTGGTATTTATAGGGTTGGAGGAGATAGTTGGGTGGGTGAATAATTATTGAGGTGGGTGAAATTTTAATGAAATTCGGGTAAATTTTTTGGGATTTACGCCCAAAACAAACACAAAAAATCACAACCATCGGATCGCTGAGGTGGCTTGATCGTGGCCGTCGGATCAAGTGCGCGGATCGAGCTGGAGAAGTCGCGACTTTGCCCTCGCGTTGCGACGCGTCGCGACTTACACGCTCAGCGTCGCGAACGTCGCGACTTCCAGGAGTGCGTCGCGACTCGTCGCGAGCTCGTTTCGCGGTGGATCCGTGCAGCTCTAATACAATCTCGTATTTACTTGGGATATTTGCGGCAGAAGTCTCATGAAGTTTCTTTTTGCACGGCACATTTTCCAAATTTAATTTATTCTAGCAAAAGTTTCATAAAACCACAAAAATCAAAGTCATATTTCAAATTTTATTTTTCCCTCGAAAGAGATTAAAAAATTATCATGCGGTAAGTTACGATTTTTTGCGGCATAACCATTTTTTGGTTTATTGGAACTTTTTTCCAAACAAAATAAATGTTAGAATATGTCCCATATATAGATTTACTTTGAGCTAATTTCCCGGAAATATTCTTATATTCTTGTACTATAAACTATAATGTTTTATATCAATTAATCTATGTTTTATATAACAAATGTGTGTGTGTGTGTTTTTTTTTTTTCAATTTCTAAACTACCGTAGTTTAGATTTTGAAAAAAATCACCCACACCACGTAGTTTAACTACACACCAACTACGTGGTGTGGGTGATTCTTTGCAAGCTGTTGGGTCAAAGAGATTGCCAATTTGTCCTGGTTTGCCGCACGGAGACTGTTGACGTATTGTTCAAAATGAATTAATCGTGAATAGTCAAATACTAATTTTGATTGGCGTTTCCTGTTGGGTTTTTCGATGACTTTTCTCAATCCCGAGGCGGAAATCACGGGATATCATCGAACAATAAAGATCTAGAATAAATTCGAGAATTAAGATATCGTTTAGAGGTCGTTACCAAACTTTGGTACTTTTGCCAACTGTACCGAAAATAGCCGATTCCTTGGTTTTGGTGCTTGCCGATTGCTCCTTGTTCCCGGATTCCAGCGCCTCAAATGTTGCGCCTCTATTTCGTCCACCACGTCACTCGGGAACGTCTTAGATGACCGGAAAACACCTCGGAGGATAGGTTAGATCCTTGTCGGTGTTTAGATGATCAACCGTTGATTGAACCGGGGAGCTAGCCGCGAGTTCGACTCGTGAGGAGGAGAGCTCGAATTCCTAGGAGGCTAGATTTAGGGTTGTTCTTAATTATGAGTCATGATTAGGTATTTATAATACCTAATGATCATAACCTAGTGGGCTTTTTAAAAGCCCAATCATGAATTAATTAATCTATTATTAATTAATATGAATCATAATTAATACTTGGGCCCGAATGGGCCCATAATGTCGGTTATGGTATCGGTTCGATATCCGATAACCCGAGAGATACAATATCGGGTTCGGGCATAACCTACATTTCCTTAACTGCAAGGAGAGAAAAAAGAACTCTTACCCACAAAATACAACATTACCCGCAAATCTCTCTTCTAAAATTTAAGGCAAAAATCATCGAAGTCACTAAATTCTTGCAGATAAACCACTACCGTTTATTTTTTGCGGCAAAAATCACTAATGTCAGCAATTGTTAGCAGATAAGTCACTAACGTTTATATTTTGCGGTGAAAATCATCAAAGTCACTAAATTCTTGCAGATAAATCACTAACGTCTGTTTTTTTGCGCCTAAAGTCATTAACGTTAGTTTTTCCTTACAAATGTTATCTAGCAATGTTAAATAAACTATCACAGCCTACATGACATTTATTTCAGTCAACCTTTTTTTTTTTTTTATCTCTCTCACTTTCCTTACACTACTTTCATTGCTTGATGCTAACAAATTGAAACAGATACATTTCTCGACAAAACTTTTGAAGTGTTGTCAAGTAACGATGTCTATGTTTCTATTTGCCAAACGCTCGGGATGTTGGTTGATTGTCACTCGATCATCTTTTACGATTTGATTCTAAGTACTTAGTGACGGTTTCATATGAGTACTTAGTGTGAATCATTTCATACCTATTGCACTCAATCACGCCTGGACACGCCTGTGATCCGGATTTAATCACTACATCATATGATGTGATTGAGTCACGTTTAATGACATCAAAGCCGATTCAGGTAGGTCGGATATTACAGTGGCGCGAGTCTTGCCGACTTTACGCTTCATGTCTCTCTCTCTCTAATGGCAAAACAGAACCTACAAATAAAGTGTAACATGCATTAGCTAAATCATCAAACACCTCGAGTGCTTCAATACAGATTCACATTTCATGAATGTAAAACATTATTTCATAAAATCAAATTATAAGGAAAAACTCAGCTTTAGGCAACATTAGTTCATACAGATTTATTTCGTTGATGGCTTGCTTTGAACTTATGCATTTATATCAGTAGAGTGTACACTAAAAAACATTTAGTTTAAAATAAAAAAGTTCAATCAACCATCCAATTTTTACTAGGAGTAGTACTGTAATTGTAATTGGGAATCGAAATTTTAGGTGGCGTTTGGTTAAATGGTTTGGGAAACCAGTTTTGCAAATTGGTTTGAAAAACCAGTCTGAGAGTTTAGTCTACCAAACCAGTTTGGGAGTTTGATTTTTGAAACACTGTTTGGTTAGTTTTTTGTTAATATGTGGTTTAATATAAATGAAAAATATACAATAAAACACAATTTATGTTACCAAAAAGAAAGTTTATTTTATTTGAAAGTAATATATATTAATATTATGTCTAAAAACAAATTGTCATATAATACAAAAATTATTCATATTTCATGACTCTAATTACATGTTTAAATAATGTAATATAAAGTAGTAAATATTCCGTTCAAGAGTTTATATCATTGTAATTAAGTTAGTATTTAATAATAAACATAATTTAAGTATATTTGTTAATATGATAGTAATATCATTAAAATATATTATTATATATAAAAATGATTTTAATAATTTATTATATAAGTTAATTTCATAGTTAATATCTTATTGTAAATAGTACAATAATATTATAGAATGATAGTATATTATTATTGTTTTAGTTTGTACTATTGAGTTGAAGACCAAAGACAGAAAACAACTTCAAGTCGTTTTCTGTTTTCCTTCATTAAAATTTCAGTGGTCTGCGAGACCGGTCTCTGAAAACAGAGACAACTGACAACCAAACGTGGTCTGCGAAACCAATATGATACTGTTTGAAACCAAAACCAGAAACTGTCTCGGAGACCATAACCAAACGCCCCCTTAGTTTTTTTTTTTAATTGGTTTTTTGTGAAATCGGGAATCGTGACAAGGACTAAGATCTCGATTTTTATGACAAATTGTGGCCGGCGGGCCTAGAAAAAATTTCGGACAAAATCTTTAAAGCATGATTTCAATTCTTAATAAGTATAAAATTATAATAAATTGTACATTTATAATAAAAACTTTAATTTATCGAATGCTGATTAATTATTTTCGCTTTTACTTGTCTAGGTCCTGGAAAATTCCGAATGCCAAAAATGTGAGGAAAAAATTCATCACCAAGTTCCGGATAAAATCATTCGAGGCATTATTTCAGTTGATAGGAAGTAGAAACTATAATAAATTGTACAAGTATAATATGTTTATATATACAAATTAAAAGTAAAATATATCTATATATTATAATAAAAGAAGGTGGCCGCTGTGAATCATGGTCAAAGGAGATAGAAAGGCCGGGGAGAAAGCACCATTGAAAAAGGAGCACGAATTACCGTCAAAGTTGAATAAAAAGAGAGTGAGCCACGATAGGCAAAAAAATAAAATAAAAGAGAAATATACAAATAAAAACAAAGAATACTTAAAATTATACATATTTAGTCCCGATTTTTCATCAGGGCACAAGTTGTTTTAGAATTAAGGAACAACAACGTTTTAAATCGAATAAAGTATTGCGGAGAACAAGACATGGTGCCTACTCCACGGGGAGTTTAATTATGTTTTTTTGCACGAAGCGTTACAAGATTGTGTAACAAGCTCTCCAACGGGAGTCCCGAGCCCAAGCGGAGGGGAAGAAAATAGAAGAGTAAGATTCCAATGAGCTAAAGTTTCACAAGGCCTCCAGCCTCAAGTTTCAAATGCGAGGAAGTAGCGCCACTCCGGGCGGTTCCTAACTCGGTTACAATGGGTGGTTGATCCTCAAAAATCCCAACTTGTCACTGTAGAATCTATGTACTCTTTCTCATGCCTTCTTCACGTACATCACCCGGAATTACGTTAAGCAAAAGCAGGAGTTGCCGACTGCCGAGCAAGGAAGAATTCTGGGAAAGAGTTTTTTCAGCCGGGGGCCGACCTTCTCTTTCTATTGGGCGTCCAACTTCTCAGCCTGAGTTCTGTCGAGCCTTCGAACCTTCTTCTGTGGGAGCGTCGGTTCCTTTATAGGCCAGGAGGAGTATGGGTTGAAGCGCCTACATGATGGCGAAGTGACGGGTTTTCCTGTAGAAGTACTCATTTTACTGACT
The DNA here is from genome assembly GCA_954871525.1 of Parietaria judaica. Lineage (NCBI taxonomy): Eukaryota > Viridiplantae > Streptophyta > Magnoliopsida > Rosales > Urticaceae > Parietaria > Parietaria judaica. The sequence goes on from OX940868.1 coordinate 15,547,010, forward strand.
TTAGTGCAATTAAGTATCGTCGAATAAAAAATCTCATTTATGACTAGTCGTGTTTAAAATCTCCATCCGCGGAGAATCCATGACTTCCAGTCGCCCACCAAAATCCGCATCAACTCACTCTCCACCTCCGCCATTGATGAACCTCGACCTCACCAAGCTCGAGCATCATAACTACTCGCCTCTTCCGTGCCTCCACCGTTTCTGCAAGAGATGTATCCTCTCAACACACAGAGTCGAGATAATCATACAGAATGTGAACAACTGGGTATTTTTGCCAAATCTTTCACTTCTTTACACTATTGTCATTGCTTGATGCTAACGAACTAAAACAGAATTAACCAACTATACATGTATTTCCAGCTCCATTAATACAGAGACATTTCTCCACAGAGCTTTTGGAGTGTTGGTCAAGTAACAATGGCTTTGTTTCTATTTCTCGTTTGATTTTCATTTTGTCAGTTCTTAATGCATCAAACTTTAATTCAAAGATCGCAGAAAGAAGTTGAGACATCGAAACCCGAAAAACCGAGTCCAGTTTGTATTCCTACAGTCGAGTTTCTTTCAATTTTCTATTAAGAAACGTCCTCTCAGCTTTTGAAGCTCTGTAATCCCCCACCTGCTGTTTGCCCTAATTCGAGACGCTGGAGATTCCGTACACCTCCATTTGCTGCAACTTCTTCAATCCCATTGATGTCTGTGCTCGACGTGCAAGAGATATTGGAAAGTACAGTTACGATTACCTAACTGCAGTTTTGTAATTAAAATTACCGAATTAAAATTTCGTATATAAAGTTACAGTTTGATAAATACAATTACCGAATTGTAATTTTGTAATTATAGTTACAGTTTTCTTATACAACTTTGTAGTTAAATTTACAAGTACGTTATTCATTACACTTTTATATTTATAGTTACCGGTATCGTATATATAATTACGATTTTTTATGTGTTTCGTATATATAGTTACAACTTCATAATTGTAGAACTCTTTCGAACATACATACGTAAATATTGTTACAATTTCGTATATATAGTTACAACTTCATAATTGTAGAACTCTTTCGAAAATAGATATGTATATAGAATAGAATTGAATGAGTATAGGAAAATTAGTAATTAATTTATAATAAAGGAAATAAATTGTATTTAAATAATGTGGTGAATCTTTATTGCTGCTATAATTAAGGATATTAATTATTTGTTAATTATTTAATATTTAAAAAAAAATAAGGGTATATTGGTCCATATTTCAATTAGTTGGTGGTTTTATTTACCAAAAATAAATTTTGACATTTTTTTGAAACCTTGAATCACAAATAAGCATTCCGTTCATTTACCCTTATTTTTATCAGGTGTAGAAATCTATAATTTAAACCTCATGATAAAATCATACCAAACCATTTATTCATCCAAAATTATACTAATCAAAGCTTATCACTTTGTTATTGGATTTCTTTTCAAACACTATTTTATTAACTAAAAAGGTCTAAAAAATTGTTAGCGTTTCTTGGAGAATGTTTAAACCGCATATAGCCGACCAATCCAACAAATTTGTCTGAGAAAACACAAATTTAAATTGGGTATTCCGGGTCCAAAAAACCTGACCGATTTAGACCGAGCAAGGATAGACACCAAGATTCACTATGTAGAGGGCGTTTTGGGTCGCCTTACAGTCACAAGAATAATCGAAAGAACACAAATAAATATGAACACGGATACTCTTGATTTATTATGATTTCGAGAGGACCCGGTTTCTTCTGTTTATTAGCTTGGACAATTGGAGATTACACACTCTAGCTCTTGGGAAATCGAGATACTATGAATAAGCAAACTCAAGAACACAAGGCTTTCTCTCCAGAACTCACATTGAATGATACTGAATCAAATTAACAACGAGTTTACATGCATATTTATAGGCTTTAGGGTTTCTAGATTATTCTCAAAAATCGTGCTAGGGTTTCCTTCTTTCTTGCTCTGATTGTTGCTGACCTTCCTTGAATGCGTTGGATATCCCACGAAATCCTCATATGAATGAACGAATCTCCCTCTTTTTCGCGATCTCGACTTACTTCCTCTTTTAATTCAATTGGGTTTTCCCAATGAGACTCTTCTTGGATAAGCCTTTGTTCGATGTGCTCTCTTGGGTGATAAGGTCTTGTTTCCCGATAGGCTTTGTTGCTATGGCGCGATAAGGTGTTTCACGCTGGCAGGCTTTGATCTCCTTGGTCCTCATCGCTATTGGGCTTTAAACTACTCTACCTTTTGGTGGGCCTTGAATCTTCAAGTATCCTTGCCTCTATTCTCCGTCGTTTGTGCATAACACTAGAAGTGTTGATGGATGATTTGACAAAATCTGACCTTAACACACTAGCTAAATGAACTTATGGAACTCACCTAAGGCCTCAACCCCATGATGAAATCCCATGTTGCCTGACAAGGAATGTGAAGTCGGCAGCGAACATCACGCAGGATCAACGGCGAAGAAGGATGACGGAAAATGATTCCCTGTCGACCTGACTTTTAAAAGCCAGAGGCCAACAAAAATCTAAAGCTTTCAAATTAATCATTGTCAAATTAGTCCTTCAGTTTCACACGGTAGTGCGATGGTGACGAGATCAGAAATAAGTGCTTTGGACTTCCGAGGGGTTAAGGGCGGGAAGGAGAGCAAATTAGTTAGACTTTATTAATTCAAGCTTCTTAATTTCTGTGTTCGGATTGGAATTCTGAGCAAATAAGGTGTTAAAAAAAAAAAGCCCGAGTTTCCAGCAAGCTGAAAAACGGCGAGAAACGAAGCACCATCGCGGCTCCGGCGAGAAACTTAAGGACAACTTAGGTTCCCATTTCTTCTTCATTTCATTTGTGAGACAAGGAATAAGAAGAAAACGGTGATAACTTGTGGTATAGAGGGGCTTCATAGAGAGTGTTGTCAAGCAATTTCTTGATTGAGCAATATTACATAGGGTTATTACTAGATAAAACCAATAAGATTTTAATAATTAGTCTGCTAAAACTAATTGATTAACTCTAGCTCATTATCCATGCAGACTTGTACCCAATTCAATATATTTATTCAAAATAAGAGAGAAGCTTCAAGCAGTTAAAATATTCAATTAAACAAACTAATTTGATTCCAGAGGACTATAATAACAAGCAATAGCAATAACTTAAGTTTACTGCTTTCATTCGGAACTTATGGAAATTCTAGTACGAGATTTTAATGGATGAGTAATAAATTCTGAAGGATCCCAATTCTTTAAATTGTACTTCGCTATCCACCGGAATCAACAAGAATGTGTCCAACGCACGAAGAAACTGCTTGTGATCAATTTTATCGATGTTTTTTATGTTCAATTCAATTCCGACAATGCTCTTGATCTTTGCAGCTTTCAACTTCAGGTGACTGTGCCAGCACTTGCAATGGACTAAATTGCAGCATAATTTGCACTCACTTTGCACCATCTTGCGAAAAATCTGCACGAAAAGTGAAACAACTGATTCTCAGTGTTCGTAAATGAACAAGCCTTTTTTTTTTAACAAAAACAAACATAAGGAAATCTCCCGTCATACGTTAACACAATTATCTTCGTCACTGGAATCTACGTTCATAGATACTATCTTCGGACGACAGCTCAAAAGTAGTGTGTCAAGAAGATTCGCCCAATGGAATGGGCCAACAATTCTAAGGCCAGTGAGGTCTATGACGTCAACTTTGATAACCGGGGGACGAACAAGTTCCCTTGACATGTCAGGACGAAAAGTAAACTGCCATTTACAATGAAATAAAAACTCAGTGAAAAAAAGTCAGTAGCAAAATCAACAAAGAAAAATATGCAAATTCAAAGTAGAAGTCATACATAGATAGCTGTTCCATGAAAATTCACACTCTTAAAAGGAACTCCGAGATATTCCCTTTAACTTCAGGGACCAAGATCGCAGGCTATAAGATAAATACATGGAGCAACGAATAACTTTTGATGAAACCGAAATAAGCACATTTTGATCATCATAACTTGGTGTGAATTCAAGACTTGATAGAGTGGGTGCATCAATTTCAATAGCTTTGACCCCATCACAGCGAGATATCAAGAGACACTTAAGCCGTTGTAGAGAAACCTTAATACTTTGAAGCCCGTTACAACAAGATGCTTCGAGAACCTCCAGGACAGGAAATTTAGAGATATGGTGATGAAATTGAACATTGGTTATGTCGCTCCTCCATAAATTTATTTTTCTCAGATTACAACAAGAAGATAGATCATACTTTTCCCCAGAAAACAAAAGGGAAATTTGCTTAAGAGACAGGGCATTGACATAAACGCTCTTGATTTTATGGGAAAGTCTCGCATATACACTAAGACTCACAAGTTTGTCGAGTTTTGAAATATTGAGATTTTCCAAGCCAAGAATATCGTTAAGAGAAAGATGGCCGATGTTAGGACAATTTCGGACAATATCGTGGACAATATTCTCACTTAGATAAACAATATTCAGCGTTAATTTTTCAAGGCGGAAAAACTTCAAAGAACCACGTAATAGTGACGAGTTGAGTGCAAATGTTGATTCAGGGAGAGAGTACATGATATCTGAAACTGAATAGGCAAAGAAGTGTATATCTGAAACACCGTGATGAAGAGCTAATGGCAACCATGTGTTGATTAGGGAAACCGAGTCTTGATTGATGCGATACACCTTTAAATGCATTCTCTCTATGGAAAGCTTGTTCTGAACAAAGTATTGCAGAGACCAATCCGCGAAGTTTAAGAATACTCTAGGCCACTGCGGTGACATAGTGCCCATGTTGGGTTGCACAAAGTCGAGAAAAGGATAAGACTTCCGAGCAGAATTCCATTGCTTAGACAGCACGGAGGTTCTAACCGAATCTTCCAGTGGGAGATGTGACGATATGTGATGCAAAACAGATTCAGGCAGGTCGGATAACACAGTGTTGCTCTTGCCGACTTTACCCTCCATCGTCCTCTTTACTGGCAAAATCATCGCAGCCTATGTATTCATCACGTAAAGCATATTCACAATTCATAATCGGAGTGTTTCAAGGCATATTCACAATTCATGCACGTAAAGCATTATTTAATAAAATAGTAACTCAGTTTTCGATTTTTGTTTGATGGTCATTGGAATCGAAAGAGCTCACAAGCGTATAATTATTCAAAGGGTTGCTCTCCTTCTTCGTTCGCCGTAACCCTATGCTGCTCTTTTCTTGCCCTCCATCGTCCTCTTTACTGGCAAAACAAAACCTTAAAAAAAAAAAAAAAATCGCACTCGGAGTGTTTCAAGGCATATTCACAGTTTCATGCACGTAAAGCATTAAAAAAAAAAAAAACTAGGTAATCGATCCAATTCAGAAAAAAAAAAAAAAAAAACTAGGTAATCGATTTTCGTTTAGTTTTTTTGTAAAGTTGTGGCGAGCTCATTGGAATCGAAAGAACTCACTAGCGTGTAATTATTCAAAGACTTTGTTCTTCTTGATCACTTCATTCGGCGCAACCCTACTGCTCTCTCTTTTTTTGTTTTTTGTTTTTTGAATGGACCCTACTGCTCTTTTCTGCGGTCCAATTGTGTGTATATAATATAATATAATATAATATAATATAATGTAACATTATATTTTTGTAAATAATCCTTAAAATTATAAGATAATAATTCTCTACGAATATGAATAAGTCTCACATATTATATGAAGAGAAATTGCATGAGATAGCATAATTGATATGTTTTTCTTATTTCTATGCAAAATATCAAATTGAGTGAGATGGCTTTTTATTTTCATATTTTATACCTAAACTATCCTTTTTGTGATTTATTTTCAGATTTGTAATATTATTCAAATTCAAATTCGTTTTTAATTATTAATTAATAAAACAACTGAAAATAAACATCCCGAAGAACTTCATCATCATCGAGAGAATACCAAAATTTCAGCTCCGTTCTCGACGACGACAACGATTCTCTCAGCTCCGTTCGTCGGCGATTCCCTCAGCTCTGTTCGCTGGTGATTCTTTCATTGTCAATTGTTCATCATCGACCGAACTTCCCTCTCATTGTAAAGTTTGACTATTTTGCTCTGATATAAACAAAATATTCAACCGATTGTAGTTAGGATTTTATAATATATATACTCACTTTTAAACGATATTATAACATGTTCACGATTTATGATGCTGGGTAGTTATCATATCGAGTCACACATGCATGATTTCCTATTACTTTGGAGGTAGAAAATTTTATTATATTATCAAGGTTATTATATTGGGATAGTTTAATTATGTTAGAGACGAGAGCACATAAAAATAATATTTTATTGAGTAATACTTTGATGAGTTCATAAAGTACTACATATATTATGAAATTTAGAATTTGATGTTCTTTAAAGCCAATAAATTACAAAAGGAGAGTTTTTTTGGCAACAATATAGAATGTGCAAAAAGGTATACACTTGTTGTAACATGTGCAGAAGTGCAAATTTTTTCAAGTTCCCACAAAACAGAAATCTACAAATACCACTTAATAATATTAATACAAACTTTAACCTCGAAAAGGCATTAAAACTGCTACTTCTTACCTCTCAATACCATCAATGCCATTCCCCTGAACACATGCCTCATTGTTTGAATACTGTCGAACTCAAAAACCAGCCCAACCGGCAGGCTGAGAGACCGGTATGTTGCCCACAACGGTGCTCGGGGAATCATCTCTACTAGCCAATGGCCTTGCGGCCTGAGAGCCGCCCGAGGGAAAAGCGGTAAAACTCTCCGTTCCGAAGCCCCAAGAGTCCGAGTCAAACCCACTAGCTGGTTGGCTTGCCTGCTGACCGTTTCTCGTTCTGACGGATTTGGAGCCGATGCTCTTCGACGGAGATTGATGTGGCTTCGACTCCTCTGCAAAAGCCTGCCATGTATTTGATTCTGGAGTTTTCTCGTTGAGTTCTCGGGCATTTCCTTCGTTCTTATCTGTTTGCTGTTACAAAAGTAAATATAAAAATCTCAAAATGATCAGAAAATATATAAAAGAAAAAAAGAAAGATGAGTTTCAATGATCAGAAAGAGAGAGAATCTACGGGTGCAGGGGCAGGGGAACGATGCTTGATGTTTCAGAGCGTCTTTGTTCGGCGTCGACGGAGATTTTGAAGCCACTGCTTGCTTGAGTTCCTGAATCTCCAGCCTCTGTGCTCTACAAATGGCCGAGAGCTTCTCGAATTTGGATGTTATCTCGGCTTATTCTGAGTTCACTTCCTTCAGTTGATCTTTCAGACTTTCCACTTGAGCCTCTAGTGCTTGTTCTGTAGAGGATTTCTTGTGGTTACTCAGTTCGGGGCTGACTTTTTCCGCCACAAAGGCCTCATCTTTGGAAGTTTCCGAGCTCCCGGGACTAGCCTTTTGGAAGAAACTAATATCAAAGTCCTTCACAGGCTGATGTGAATTTTTTTGTGGGGTTTGAGTTCGGGTTTTGTCTTCTTTTCTTAAAAACGCTATTTGTCGAGTGTCTACGACTCTCAGGGAGAATCCGGTCATGCCTAGTTGGTTCTTCATCAAATTTAGCCTTGTTCTCTCCCTTCCTCGGTAGGTGTGTTGTGTGGACCAAAATGCCCCTAGCTGCCCTGAACCGTTTCCCGCCTCGGAAGGGACCGAATGTTGGAATGGATCTCTAGAAGGCTCCCCGGATGGCGGTGGAAGCGGTGGGCTCCGACGAGGCACAGTGGACTTGCTTGAATGCCTAGAGTAACCTACAAAACTTAAGTTAGAAACGCAATTGATCATGTCAGAACTGAAACATGTCATTTTCTGTAAGGTCATATGAGAAACATTAACACGAAACCAGACCTGAAATACACAGAAAAAAGTATCATCAGAAAATAGAATGCAAAGCCCTTCCACTTCAACCTCCACCTATATATCCTATCACCATTGACACACTTGGATGATCTAAACTAACCTAAAGTGATGGAGATGAATGGCCAATCGAGCAAAGCGCTTGCCTGCGTGATATCTGGTCTGTCGTCTCGTGAAGCCTGAAGCATGTCTCTGATAAGATCCGTGACCGATGAGCTGTATTTTCGGTAACTCCGGAATGCGATAGTTCCCATTTAGTATTTGCAGCTTCGATTCCCCGTCGGAAGAGAAGACACCCAAGGGCCTGAAAGATATTCCAAATTCAGCTCCAAACAGATTGCAAACTTAATTAGGTGTCATAATGCAAAATAATGTGAACACCTTGTACGAACCTCATTCATACTTGCGAATGAACGAACATTCGCATACCAAAAAAAATAACAGTAAATTGAAAAAGAAAAGTTAAAATTGTGGACAAAAAAGAACAGCATATCCTTGTTTACATAAAAAAAAATAAAAAAAATATAATAAAAATGAAAAAAATTCATGCTTATACCTCGGGGGATCTATATGCGCGTATGCTTTCTGATATTGTCGTCTTCGATTCCCATTTCTTCAGGCTTTTCGAAGCACTTGTGATTGGTTGAGGTGCTTCCACAATCACATAACTTCCACGATCCATCGGGGCCCAAAAGAAGATTCTCGGCTTTTAGTGGTTTAGGGTAACCATTAGAAATCTTCTGTACTCGAAGTTAATCATGTAAGTGTCATCATGGAATTGAAAATGACAATCACTAATTGACGAAGCGCAAATAGATTATCACTAAAATCACCAATGGATGTTGACAAAGAGATTGTCACTATGTTAGCATGTTCTTATTGTCATTAAAGTGGCAAAAAATTGTTATGTTTGTAACTCAGGTTTGTCCACGTAACCAGAATTAACGGGTAAGTTAGTTGCATTACGAGAATGGATGGTCAACTCTCCAAATACAAATTTGAATACTTTTGCCATCACTTTTTTATTTTAAATACACAAGGATTCTTTGATCAAACTTTAATTTAAATACACAAGGATTCTTTGATCAAACTTTAAGTATTTTTGCCATTATTAACCCTAAGTTAAAATAGGACATTTTTTTTTTTCGTTTTTAGAGACGAAATAATAATAATATCAAAGTTATCTAGTAGTGGTGGTGACCTCTTCTCAGAAGAAAAACCTTGTATGATTGCATCACCATGCTTCGTGGAAGAACAAGCCTACGTTGAAATCAACTCCATGAACGATCTCCACCGTTCAATCTGACGCTGGGACGAATGAATGGACGCGATGAACGCATGTATGTGAGGACAGAAGACGAGAAAAGTCTTGGTCTAAATATTATTTAAAATCTTAATAAGAAGTGCATGAACAATCTTGCTTAGTTATGAAGATTTGTGCACTATAAATACTTGTCATTCTTAGCCTTTTATCACCAACACAATTTGAGTAATTTTCAATACTTCTTAGCTACAAAAATGGTGAGTCAAAAAATATATTTATTTTTCAAAATCTTTAGCTCTATTACTTTAAATATAATCTTTATCTTTGGGTAATATATTAAACTCACAAGACTAATTATGTTTGCTCAATATATAGGCTCTGTCGCTGAAAATTGAGGTAAACATGATTTATCCTTATCTTATAAATTATTACGAAAATATATAATTATTCTAATAATTAATCAATTTGTGAATCAGAAAGAATTTGCTCAAAGCTCTGAGAGAGTGAAATCACTGGATATTCATCCAACTCAACCATGGTATGATCACTTTTTTCTTTTCCCAGAAATATATGCAAATATTTATTCGTGTTACATTATTTATATATATATATATATATTAAATTATTTATATACATATATTTTCCTTTGTACTACAGGATTCTCGCAAGCTTTCACACGGGAACTATCTGTATTTGGAACATCCACTCACAGGTATAAAAATTAAATATAGAGCTATTAAAACTATTAATATATATTAAAAAAAATCATAGTCATTCACATTAAACATTGTAACGTAATTTGGCAAAATTATCTTCAGGCAATTGAGAAGTCCATCAAAGTCACAGATAAACCAGGTACTTATTAATCCGTATAGAATTAAGAAGTATTATAAATAACAATATATGTATACATATATTCAAAATTATAGCATAATTATAAATGAAGAAAAAATCCGGTGAATTGCAGTGAGATCGGCAAAGTTCGTGGTGCGCAAGGGGTGGATCGTCGCTGGAGCGGACGACGGATTCATCCGAGTGTACGACTCTGACACAGTGGAGAAGATTGCAGAGTTCGAGGCACACACGGATTATATCCGGTGCGTCGTGGTCCACCCGGCTCTCCCGTGTGTCCTATCGGCCTCCGATGATCACACTGTACGCCTTTGGGACTGGGAAAACGACTGGTCATGCACTCGGGTCTTCGATGGGCACACGCATTACGTGTTTCAAGTGGCCTTCGATCTCGACTGTGCCAACACCTTCGCAAGCGCGTCGCTCGACACGAAAATTATGGTACAAACCGACTACCAATACCCAATTTAAAATGCGGTATTTTAGATTAAAAAATAAAAACAGTGAACTAAGACCGATTAACAAACCTAGAATCGGTAATATATCGGTTGAATTTTTGTTATACTAATTCTGTAAAATATATTTTAGGTATGAAGATATCTAGTCAATTATTGATTTTTTAGCTGCGACTGGTAAAAAAAACACCAGGCATTTAGAATTTTTTTCGTACCATTTTTGTTCAAAATCGGTAAATACCGCATATTTACCGATCTTGTAATAAATAACCGATTAGTGAAAAAATCAATTTTGACAAAACAGTCGTAATAGCAAATAAACCAGGGCCAAAATGCCCGTTCTCGGACCCGTTTTCGACCGTTCTTTTTTACTTTTGTTTATAGATATGGGACATTGGCTCTTCTACGCCGAGTTTCAAACTCGAGGGCCATTCAAAGGGCGTCAATTGCGTGGAATTTTTCCTAGTCGGAGGGAAAACTCACTTGATCACCGGCTCCGACGATTTCACCCTCAAGGTTTGCGAGTTTACAAATATACATTTTGGTCAATTGATGTGAGACAAAACGTTGACTTTTTGTTTTGGAACAATGATCAGATATGGGACTATGAAATGAAGACTTGTGTCCAAACTTTGGAAGGCCATTCCAACAATGTCACTGCCATTTGTGTTCATCCTGAGCTTCCCATAATCATCACCGGTTCCGAGGATGAAACTGTTCGCATTTGGAACGTTGCAACTCATTGGTACGTTTAATATACTCCGATGAGTGTCGTAAATCAAACGCAAAAAAGGCTACGAAAATAAAGAGAAATCAATGACAGCACAAGGGAAAATAAAAATTAACTATAATCGAAAACGTGTAACAATCTTCTGAGAATAAAATAAACAATGGTTATCAGAACTCAATCCGGTTGCTCGATTAGACCATTGAGCTCCAAGAAACACCCAATATGGTAATATCGTACTGCAAAATTACGATAACCCGGGCAAGTGGCAACGAATAAACGGATTTGGGTCACAACCTGATCTAACGACCGACTCATATTTTTTGCAGCACGGATAACACGTTGAGCTTAGAACTCGGAAGAGTCTGGGCGATCAGATGCATCAAAGGATCGAACAAGTATAGCTTCTCCTCTTTTAATTTTTCAACATTTTTTTTTGTTTTTTGGAGGAACTTTCTACAGATTTTTCTATTTTATTGTTGGCTTGATGTGCTTATTTTAATCAATTTTTAATTATTTCAGGGTTGTCTTTGGATGTGACAATGGAATTGCTGTGTTCAAAATTAGCAATTCTGCTAGCTTCCAAGCTTAGAAGAGCGAGTTTATCTACACAAATAAATAAATAAATATCATCGCTGTTGTGTTGAGTTATACGTTATGGTTAATTAATTATGTATAATGTGAGTTCGTTATTGTCACATAAGTACGTGTATATTTTAGTATATTTGAGATAAAATAAATAAAATAATAATGTGAGAACATGTTTATCTTGATATTTTACTGCTTTTGTAACGACATGAAGTATTAAATGACATGTTCTTTGACTTCTTTCATAACGAGTTCATTTTAAGAAACAACATGCCAATGGGTGAGCGACAGCACTTAAACGACATTAATTTTTAAACCATGTTTCGAGTGACACAACACTTTTTTCAAATTGAGTTCATGAAATCAACTTTCACTTGAAAATGAAGAGTCTAGTAAAATTCAAAAATAACGCAATCGTGAGCACGCCCTTAAATAAATCACGTGTTTGTACAAATTATATTATTTTTTCGTCATTTTTACTACAAAAGAGAGTATAGAAATATGTTGTGAGCACGCCCTAAAATAATCTGAATCAATCAAGCCTTGTCCAATGTGAATCATTTCGCACCTATTACACTATATCTCGCTTAGACACGCATCTGACCTGGATTAAGACCACTACATCATATAATGAGATTTAGTCAGACATTATCAGTAGAGAGATGCACAACATATACTCCACGTGCTGTTTAATTACAATATCTTAATAAACTAAGGATAACATTCATTTAATAAGTCTTAATTTATTTATGACATTCACAAATGCTTATACACGAGGGATTTTATGGAAGTCTTATTGTATCATTCAAATAAAAAATCTACTAAAATTAAGTAATTATAGTATTAATAAAAGTTTACTAAAATCCAAAAAGAAAAGAAAAAAACAGAAACGTGTGGTCTATGACAACACAATTTCATTTGGCAAAATTTGAAATTCCTCTCTTAAAGCAACACTCAGCTACTACTAAACTAGTTTATAACTAACTAGGTCGTCTTCAGCTTGAAAAAAAAAATGTAAAAAAAAAAAAACAACTACGTCTTCAACAACCAAAAGGATTTATTTTTGAAATGTCGCCAGCAAGAAAAGAAAACAAAACTGAAAAATAACGTAAATGTACTCGACAGTTAACAAAGTATCAACGACACGTCGGCGGTTTTTCGTGATCTTTAAACCTATGGATACTACTGTGATTGAAAATGTTTAAATGCCCTAAAAAATTATTTAAAGAAAATTAAAATCTGCTTGGTATGAGTTTGATAGAAGATTCCTTCTTCACATATTTAAATGCAATATTACAAAGACTAATACGGCATAACATCACATATGACTTTCATAATTACTCTATCAAAAGTAATTGATAAACCCTAGCTCATAATCCTATATGAACATTTCACAAGTTACATTTATACTAGATCAAATCAAAATCAGCAATGATGCTTCAAACAGATGAAATATTCAGTTAAAGTAACTAATTTGGTTCCACAGGATTACAATAACAAGCCCAGTGGCAATAAATTCAGTTTACAACTTTCATTCGGAACTTACCGCAAAACTCGTAAGAGATTCTTCTGGAAGAGTAATGTACTCTGAATGATCCCAATTCAATTCAAACTGTACTTCGCTACCCACTGGAAACGACAAGAATGTGTCCAACACGCGAAGAAACTGCTTGTGATCGACAATACCGATGTTTTTCAAATTGATTCCATTGATGCTCTTGATCTTTGCACCTTTAAAGTTACGGCGCCAACACTTGCAATGCGGTGAATCGCAGCAAAATCGGCACTCAATTTGCTCCAGCATCTTGCGAAAAATCTGCAAGAAAAGCAAAACAACCGAATCTTAGTGTCGTAAGTGAACAAGCCTTTTACAACAAAAACAAACATAAAAGGAAATGTCCCGTCGTACGTTTACACGATTATCCTCGTCACTGGAGTCTACGGTCATCGAAACTATATTTGGATAACAACTCGAAAGTAGTGTGTCTAGAAGAGTCGCCCAATGGAATGAACCGACAATTCTATAGCCAGTGAGGTCTAAGTAAGCTGTTTTGGCAACTTCCCTAGATAAGTCGGGAACAAAAGTAAACTGCCATTTACAATGAAAAAAAAAAAGTTAAAAAATATACAATAGCAAAATCGAGAAAGAAAAATATGCATATTCAAATTAAAAGTCATACCTTGATGGAATCTTTACTTGAGGGAAAAGTCACACCCTTAAAAGGAACTCCGAGATATTCTCTACATTTAAGGGACCAAGAGCTATGCCGGTATTGCATGCCATAAGATAAATACATGGAACAACGAATAACCTTTGATGAAACCGAAATAAGCACACTTTGACTACTTGGTTTGAATTCAAGACTTGATAGAATTGGAGCATCAATTTCAATAGCTTTGATCATTTGACAACTGTATATTTGGAGATGCTTTAGCCGTTGAAGAGACATAGTAATCCTTTGAAGCCCATGGCAATTTGTAATATTGAGAACCTCCAGGAGAGGAACTTGAGAGATGCAGTGATGAAATTGAGCATCAGTGATGCCGATACAGCCTAATTCTATTTTTCTCAGATTACGGCACGAAGTTAGATCATACACATCCCCAGAACAGCAAAAGGAAACCTCCTCGAGAGAGAGGGCGTTGACATAAACACTCTCGAATTTATTATAGTCTGTTGATACATCAAGACTCACAAGTTTGTCGAGTTTGGAAATATTGAGAGTTTCCAAGCCCATAATTTGCTCAAGAGAAAGATGGCTGATGTTGGGACAATTTCGGATGATATCGCGGACCACATTTTCAGTTAGAGCAACCATATGCATCGTTAATCTTTTAAGGCGTAAAAACTTGAAAGAATCACGTACTACTGACGAACCGACCGCGAATGTTGATTCAGAGACAGGGAATAAGGAACCTTGTGAAAATGCAAAGAAGTCTAGGTCGGAAACACCGTTGTGAAGAGCTAATTGCAACCATGTATTGCCTAGAGGGAATAATAAGTCTTCATTGATGTCGAACACCTTTAAATGCAATCTCTCTATGCAAAGCTTATTCTGATGGAAGTGTTTCAGAGTCCTATCCACAAAGTTTAAGAACTCTCTAAGCCACTCCTCGAACTGCGGCTCCGGAATCTCTTCGACTTCAATATCCTTGGATTGCTTAAAATCCAGAAACGGATTAGACTTCCGAGCAGAATTCCATTGCTTAGAGAGCACAGAGGTTCTAACCGAATCTTCCAATGGGAGATGCGACAAGATGAGATGCAATACAGCTTCAGGTAGGTCGGATATTACAGTGGTGCTCTTGCCGACTTTACCCTTCATTGTCTTCTTGCCCATTTTACCCTTCACGGTCCTTTTGCCGACGTTACCTTTCATGATCCTCTGTACTGGCAAAACAAAACCAAAAGAATTAGAAAATCGCTAACAAAATCTACGTACACATATTACACAGATTCATCATTAAAACGAAAATCGCTAAATCATCAAACACCTGGAGTGCTTCAACACAGATTCAAATTTCATGCATTAAAAATATAAAATCAAATTAAAAAAAAAAAACTCAGCTAAAACCAACAAAATTAAGAAGGTTTCTTCCCCAAAACACAACAGAGACAAGATAAGTTGATGGGTCGCTTCAAAGTTCTGTAATTTATATGAGTAGCGAAAATCAATCGTAAATTTGAAATCGAGAGGACTCACAAGCCAATAATTCAAAGAGTTGATCTCGATCTTTCCTGTTTCTGCTACTTCTTCTTCTTCTTCTTCTTCATGCGCTCGTAGCCCTAAAGGTAAGTAGTCTCTCCAGCAGAAACCGGGTAAAAAACCCATTTTTATTACCCAAAACCCGAACCCGGTTTTTTTAAAGACAAAACCCGGAAATCGTGTTAGGGTAATTATCCGGTTTTTATTTGAAAACCCGGATTTTAAACCCGAACTCAATTTTAATCCATTTTTATTTATTTATTTGAAGTAAAAACAATTATAAAGCCATTAATACATAATATTACCTAATCTTAAATTAAAATTAGTTTATAAATATAACACTTAGTAAAAACTAAAAACAAGTTTATAAATATTATAAAAATAAATTAAATATTTATTTAAAAATTCGAGTTTTAGTAACCTATTAAACAGGTTTCGAGTTTTATAGTTCAAAACCCGAAACCCAGAACCGGTTTAACTCGGTAACGGTTTCGGTTTAACTCGTTTTCAATTCGGTTTTTGATTTTTTTTTAACCGGATTCGGTCTGATTTCGGTTAAAAACCCGCGTTTGCGGGATTTATGTGCAGTGATGGTGCTATAGAGAAAACAAAGTAAATTAATATCGACAAATAGTTTTTTTTTTATATTAAAATATCGACAAATAGTTGTTACAAAAAAGTTGTTATATGGGGTATGGTGTATTAAATGGTGTAAGAAAGAAACTGGAAACAGGGCTCAAAATATGGGTATAGTAATGATGAAGGTGACCGGTATAGTTCAAAAAAAAAAAGAGTTCAAAAAAAGTCTGATGGAGTATCTTTTTGCACGCCGCATTTTCCAAATTTAATTTATTCTAGCAAAAGTATCATAAAACCACAAAAAAGAAAGTCCTACTCTAATTTTTTAATTTTAATTTTTATTGAAAAAGAATTTAATGAAATTTACGCGGCATGCTCTTTTTTTATAATTTTTCTGGCGATATTTATATCGGCATACGGCATGTCCATAAAATAGAGGGAGGGAAACGACGTTGACATCGGCATTTAGAACCGTGTTCCAAAGTACTTCAATGTTTGTGATTCTTTGAGAGATATTGGGTCAAACTGATTGCCTATTGAGTCATGGTTTAAGTATTGGTTTTGTCACCTGAAAGCTTGACGGATCATCGGGAATGAATTAGGGTTTTGTAAACAAACGATGTCTTTGTTTCGAAGTGCCAATGGCTGTGCCGCAATATGAGTCTTGTATTTATGGAGTGTAAAACAATTGGGTATATTTGCCAAAGGGTATTTGTCGTCTTTGGCTGTATAAAAATAAAAAATCATATCTATAAGTAAATCGTGTTCATTAGTCATCAATAACTGACATATACACCATTCAAAAAAAAAAAAAAAAACTGACATATACATAATTTTTTTTTAAAAAGAAGACATATACATGCATTTTTTTTTTAAAGAATATATATGCATTTCTATATCATCTTTTCACTATTATTTTCTGATACATTTTTATTGACATTACAGAGTCGCTCTCATCCCATCATTGCGGACCAAATGTAACCAATAAATATACAATTTGATCCCTCCGTTGATTTGCAAGTTTAGCAGCGTAATATTTTCCAGTTCCGTTTTTCCAGTAGATAGTAACAGTGAAGTGAAAAGATGGCGAGAGCACCGATTCAATCTCCGATCTATCTGTACCCGTTTTGCATCTCATACTGTCCTATCTGATCTTCATAGACTCATTTTGAACTTCTATGTTGTCTAAGCAATGAAATTACGCTTAGCAAGCGTGTTCCTAATCTTGAATTTGAGCTAAACGCTTATATGCACGACCACAGTAGTGTTTCCTCGCCTCGCCGCAGTACGGCTTCAAGAGTACTTAAAGTTTGTGGAAAGGAAAATGGACACCGAAAATGGACTTTAATAGTTAGCCTGCTAAAAATAAATTCATAAACTCTAGGTCATAATCCATGTAGACTTGTACCCTATTATAAATACATATATTTATATAAAAATATATTACTTGTATATACTAAATCAAATCAGATTTGAAGCTTCAAACAGTTGATATATTCAGTTGAACAAACTCATTCCGTTCTCTAGAGGATTACAATAGCAAGCGCAGTAGCGATACATTAAGTTAACTACTTTGATACGGAACTTACGGAAATACTCATACGAGGTTACTTATGGAAAGACTCCGAAGAGATTCCAGATTGTTCTCCCAATACAATCCAAACGTTACTTTGCTATCTACTGGAATCGACAAGAATGTGTCGAGCTCATGAAGAAGCTGCTTGTGATCGATATTTCCATTGATGCTCTCGATCTTTGCACCTTTCAATTGACAGCGCCAGCACTTGCACTGAGGTGAATTGCAGCATGATTGGCACTCACTTTGCACCAACATCTTGCGAAAAATCTGCACGCAAAGCAAAACACCCGAATGTTCGTGAATTCGCATAATTTTTTTTAACAAAAAACAAGCATAGAAGGAAATGTCCCGTTATACATTTACACAATTATCCTCCTCGTCACTAGAATCTACGGTCATAGAAACTATCTTTGGACGACAGCTCGAAAGTAGTGTGTCTAGAAGCATCACCCAATGAAATGAACCGACAATTTTAAAACCAGAGAGGTCTAAGCAATCAACTTTGGAAACTTCTCTCAACATGTCAGGACCAAAGGTAAACTGCCATTCACAATGAAACAAAAACTTAGTAAGACATAATACAATAGCATAATCGACAAAGAAAATGATGCAAATTCAAATTAAAAGTCATACCTTGATAGACGTATCGTTTGGTCCGAAACTCACACCCTTAAAAGGAACTCCGAGATACTCCCTTAAGTCAAGGGACCAAAAACGATCCAGATTTTGTATGCCACAAGATAAATGCATCGAACAACGAATATACTTTGATGAAACCGAAATGAGCACATTAAGTCTACTTGGTGTGATTTGAAAACTTAACAGAGTGGGAGCATCAATTTCAACAGATTTGACCTCTTTACAACGGTATACAGTGAGATGCTTAAGCCATTGCAGAGACATCTTAACCCTTTGAAGCCCATGGCAAAATGATAAATATAGAACCTCCAAGAGACGAAATTTTGAGATTTGCTGATGAAATTGAGCGTCAGTGATGCCGCACCCGCGTAACTTTATTTCTCTAAGATTACAACAAGATGTTAGATCAATCCCTTTTCCATAATTCCATAAGAAAATCTGCTTGAGAGAGAGGGCATCGATATAAACACTCTTGATTATACTAAACGATGTTCTTACATCAAGACTCACAAGTTTTTTGAGTTTGGAAATACTAAGAGTTTCTAAGCCATGAATGCGCTGAAGAGAAAGATGGTTGATATTAGGACAATTTCGGATGACATCACGGACAACATTCTCACTTAGAGAAACTTCACCCAGTACTAAGTTTTCAAGGCGGGAAAACTTGAAAGAACCAGAGAATAATGACGAGTTGACTGCAAATGTTGATTCAGGGAGACGGTAGATTAAATCTTCAAGTAAATGGGCACAAAATTCTATGTCGGAAACACCATTGTGAAGAGCTAATGGCAACAGTGTATTGATTAGCGGAACTGAGTCTTGATCGATGCACCACGCCTTTAAATGCATTCTCTCTATGGAAAGCTTATTGTGATCAAAGTGTTTCAGAGACCTATCCACAAACTTAAAGAAGTCTCCAAGCCGCTCCTTATCTCGGGGTCGAACAAAGTGCAGAAAAGGATAAGACTTCCGAGCAGAATTCCATTGCTTAGACAGCTCAGAGGTTCTAATCGAATCTGCCGGCGGGAGATGCGACAAAATGTGATGCAAAGCAGATTCCGGCAGGTCGGATATTAGAGTGGCGCGAGTCTTGCCGACTTTGCCCTTCATGCCTCTTCTCTCTAATGGCAAAACAGAACCTACAAAAAAGTGTATACATGCATTCAGCTAAATCATCAAACACCTAGAGTGCATACATATGAACATGGACAAAGTTCGAATCTGATGAACTCACAAGCCAATAATTCAGTAGCCAAAATTCGAAAGAGAAGAACTCGCAAGCCAATAATTCAAAGAGTTGATGGCTCTTGATCTTGATCTTTCTAGTTTCTGCTGCTTCTTCTTCGTCGTGCGCTCGTAACCCTAACAGGGGTGTAAAAATACTAGAAAAAATAATTTAAATCGAAAAAATTTAACCTTTGAATTTTTACTAAGGGTAGTACCGGAATAAAAAAATATGTGCTGATCCCAATTTAGAAAATTCTCAAATATTTCTTTTTTGAAATCGACAACTCTGTCTCTGTGTCGTCGCTTTCAAAACGACAACGAACAAACCATCTCTATACTCTAAACGACAATTTTATTTTATCCGTACAAACTAGCTTACATGTTTCTAACTCTAAGAAGATTTATTCATTTTTCAAAACTGTATTATCTGTGATAACTTACTGTAGGAGTCAATTTTTTCTTTTTCTTTTTTAACTTTATTTTTTACTTATGAAATGTGAGTCTATTGTTAGCATGAAAACATATTCGTCACATGAAAACAATAATTAAGTACCGTTTCGTTATGTTGTTTGAATTCAAAAATAAAAAAAATCCTGGTTTTAATGACATGTTGTAGCCGGCTGGCCTAGAAAAAATTCGGACAAAATCATTCAAAGCATCATTTTGTATAAATTTATAATAAATTGTACAATTATAATATGTTCAATTAAAGTAAAGCTACAATATATTTATATATATTATAATAAAAGATTGCGGCGGGCCGCAAATCATGGTCAAACGAGAAAATCCCGCGGAGGCGCTAACTGCTAAGTACCATAAAAAAAGAGAGCAGATTGTTGCATAAGTGTGACAGAATGGGATGAATATGAGAAAAATAGTAATATCTCATTTAAAGGGTTTTTTTTTTATTTCATTCTGTAGTTACATTGAATATATTTTGGTATTAGATGACCGAGTGTGTGACGTTGTGTAACGATAGTCCATTACTTCTATTACAAAACTCAAATTAAATTTACACGACATACAGTTTTCATCTAAGCCGCGGCTTTCATATAGGAATGCCGCGGCTTCTTTATTTTCAACGACAACATTTGCCTCTCGTGTTTTAAGTTTACACGACATCCTTTTTGTAAAGTCAGTTAACGTGATTTATGCGGATTAACGAGATAGTCACCAAACACAACGCGGAAAGCAATAAAGAGACACGCGATGTTTTGGTAACGCAGTTCGATACCTATCTACTTCTGCGGGGTCCTCGCCCAGATTAATCACTAATTTAGTTTACAAGCACCAATTACTAGGAAAGTAAAATAGCTAAGATAAAGGGACTCCCCCTGAAGCTACAGCCTGCTACACAGCCGGTAACACGGCTTGGTCTTGAAACAGTGATAGAGTCTCGATACGTGACGACCGTCACTTCCCTTCTGGAATCGGACTCAGCAAGATCCCCTTGCTATGTTGTCGACGTTAGACTGACTCCTTCAGTCTGGTTCTCAATAACGCAGTCGACACCTCTCCCGAGATAGGAATATTCGATGATAAAACACCGCTCTGTGATAAATGATAACCTTGATACTGATGGTAAGGTTAATCTCTAGAAGGGACAACGTGATACTTATCTGTGCAGTATGAAAACCTTCTGTAGCGTCCCTTCGAATGTTCTTGACGAACAACAAGCTTGATTACGTGGATGACGTGAAAACCGCAAGCTTGATTTTAGGTTGTTTATGAAGAACAACCTTCTTGAGCCCTCTCTAAATTTTCTCTGAATTGTAGACCTGGAGAACTAAGGAAGAAGGAGGCCAATAATACGTATTTAAGAAGTCAAATTCGTAGCTCCTTTTTTCCCTCAAAATAGCAACTAATTCCCAAGATTTAAGGAATGATAAATATAAATATAAATCATTAATCTTGGAAATAAATCACTAATTGATTAGAGTCAATCCAGAGAGAATATAGCCCATGAAATTCGCTCAAATCTGTTGAAGAAAAACGCGTAAACTTTCCATGAAATTCGCAACAATCTGAGAGGATTTCGACTGCATGATGAGCTGTAGTTACGACTGTAGCTGACGATGTTTCAGCTGTAGTTACCAAAATAGCCAACACAAGAAATAACAGCAGAACCTGTTTCTTCAATCTCCCCCTTTGGCATTTTGGTGAACAATCCTTTCATCAATCAACAGGATAATAAATCATGCAGTGAGTAGATGACCAACCCCTGTGAGTGTGTGATGCATTAGCGTCATGGTGGAATGAAAACAACTCCAAAGCTGACTGTAGTCATTGCAAAGAGATAGGCACGAGATGCATCCAATGGTCAGCTTATAGATCCACGAAAAACAAGAAATCCGGCACACACACACACAACATTCTCCCCCTATTGATCACAAACAATGCCAAAGGTTGTTTGGAGAGCTTGGTCACTTTTTAAATCCTCATCCATATTCTCTTTGACAAATTCCTCTTCCTGATTAGGAGCTATTGCAGCTGGAGCTGAAGATTCAGCTTGGTCAGGTTGGGCTAAATCGGTAGGTTGCCCGGAAAGAGGATCTTCATTGTTTTTGTCCGTAATGCCACTGATATAGTGTTGTAGAGTCTCGGCGCGGGCACTCTCGGCATTGAGCTGAGTTGCAGCAGAATCTATAGTTTCCTTGAGCTGAATTACAATCGATTCTATCATTTGCTTAAGAGCAATCTGGCTGGACATTATAAACTGTAGCTCGGAGCGGACAAAATCCATGCTAAGACGGGAGTAGAACGGCAGGGCAGTAGTCCCGATTTCAGATGGAGATGAGCATGAAGAAGGAATTGAATCATCATTAGCAACATGTTTGCTTTTGGCTTTTGAAGAGGCTCGAGATGAAGCTAAAGCTTTTCCTGGAGCTGCATAAGATTTGTTTAGCTTCTTGAATGATGATTGTGCCAGATAAGCTTTAGTTTTCACTACAGCTTTGGAAGAAATCTTAGAAGAAGTCTTCTCCGAGGTGCACTTTGGATGAGTTGTAGCAGAAGCAGAAGTCATCTTCCCTATCCTCTTGTCGTTGAAGTTTTTGCGAATCGATGCTTCATCTGTTGGAAAGCAGTTAGTTGTGTTAACAACGTAACAAGACATGGTAGGCTTGGGAATCCATACACGTTTGAACTTCTGAAGCCCCTTTGACTGAGATCTCTTCTTTGGAGCTGCAGATTTAGAGATGGTGATAGAATTTCTTCCTTCCACAAGACATTTGAATAACTTCATACACTGAGCATCATTGTGGCCATGGGAGAAACAAAATTCACACACTGTAGTACTTCTGGACTTTGTAGATCTCTCTAAGATGGATTCACAAGATACAGCAGGTGGAACTAACCGAAGGCTATATTGGTGGCTGTGGATGTCATTTGAATTTTGCCTACTGACTGACTGATGGTTGCGAGTCTGGTTGTAGTGCTCCTTTGAGCTCTGTTGGCTGACTGGATGATGACTGTAAGACTGACTGTAGTTCTTCTTTGAACTCTGCTGGCAGACTGACTGATGACTGTGATTCTGACTGTAGTTGATACTGGAGCTATGTTGTATATCTTGAGAAGATTTTGCGTGAGTACCGGCCTTGACAAACTGACAAGCATTGCTGCAGCTGAATCTCTGATTGCTTTGGAACCCGAGGCAAGAGTGATCACCGTAAGTCTTCCCTTCGTCAAGAATGTCATCGAGTTTTGAATTCCCTGAGTTGAATTTCTTCATGGTACTGTTGAATGACACCATTTTCTGTTCTTGCTCTGAAAGTTTCACAGTCGCGCTGGCAAGAGATTGTTTTAAGGAGGCTATCTTCTCAGATTAAGCTTTGTTGGGGAGCTTAAGCTTTTCCAGATCAGCCGTAAGAAATTCCTTATCACATCTAAGAAGATTGTTAGTACCAATGAGATTTTTATTCAAATCACATACCTCAGGCCATTTGTTGAACATAGATTGATACGTAGCTTTTAATTCGTCATTAGTAAGAGCTGGAGTAGGAGCTGGAGTTGTAGCAGGGATGTCCACATAGGCCGAGTAGACTGCAGTCATGGGAACTTGGTCTAACACATCAGTTGAGTCTGGAACTGCAGTTTGTACACTTGGAATAGGAGAGTCCACATCATATCCCTTAATACGGTGCTCATGTTTGGCCTTAGCACGTTGAAGCTTGTTGTACTTATGAGCTCCAGATAGTTGTGTAGGTTGGAGTATTCCCATGCACTGGTACATAAAGTGAAGCTCTGGCGATAGCTTCTCCATAGAGAACTCCTCCTCAAGATTGAGAGATGATGAAGGAATTGAAGAGTTCAAAAGCGGAGTAAATGAAGCACATAAGTTTTCCAAGGAAATCCTATTTGGAGAAATAGACACCTTTGCCGATGAATAACCAACCTGATGAGAAGAAGCAGTTGTAGCTGAAACAGAAGCTTTGCCAGAATTGGTAGCTGCAGTTGGATCTTGTTGAGCAGATGGAGCTGCAGGTGCTAACCCAGATTTAGGAGTGTTCTCATCGTATCCTTCAATGAGGTCATCATGCTTTGCCTCAACCCTTTGGAAAGTAATAGGATGAATGACATGGAAGGGCTTTAGAGGAGAGAATTTCCCGAGTTGACTCTCAATAATGGAGCTGATCAGAGCTGGATGAGGGAGTCTGAAATTAGGATCTCTGTTAGGAACTGTAGCTTGTAGAATGTTCTCCATGATCAGCCCTGCATGGTCCACTGGCAGATTCTCACGGATAGCATACATGAGAACTGCGACTCTCTTGTACACCCTAATGTTGTTGGAGGAAGGCAGCAGATTCTGGGTGACAAATTTGTAGAGGCAGAAATTCCTCTTGGTCAGTTTTGAGGAGGAGAAGAACGAACCTTCCCAGAAGCGAAGAGCCCCCAAAAGTGAGGACTGTAGTGATAAGATTTAGATCTTGAAGGCGATCATCGGTGTCTAAATCAATGTAGACCTGGTGCACAGGAAGATCAAAGTGACTCCTGATGACAGCTGTGGAGAAGCTGCAGATGGTCCTCCTCACGTAGACCAGATTGAACCAAGCAGAGGACTCCACATCAAATCCGTCGTCCATATTGTAGTAAAACTCTTTAACCAGAGTGTCGTATACTTTTCGAGGACATGTAGCTAGTTTAAGAAGCCCCCGAGCAGCCAAGAACTCACGCCAGTTCTTCTTGTTGAAGAAGTTCTCCTGAAAAAAACCCTCGTCAGTAAAGCTCTTGGAACCAAGGTCTTTCCATCGGTCAGCGCTGGAAGAGTTGAGAAAAGCATCTGAGAAGGCAAGAGAAGGATCCACAGGGGAGACAGGATCCACGCTGGCAGGAGCATCACTTGGAAGAGTGGAGGTCTCAGGCTCCACTGCAGTTTTAGCTGTAGTTGGCTTAGTAGAAGCAGCTGCAGCTTTCTTGGAAGTCTTGATGGATGCCTTTTTCTTTTTCGGGAATGACTTCTTCACTGCGGGCCCCGGTTTTACAGTTGAACTTGATGGAGGAGGAGGGGGAACATCAGCTGATGAAGGAGGAGCAGTCTCTTGGGATGAGGACACTTGTATTACTGGAGGTGTTGTCATGGAAGATTTCTCTTGGAGAGCTTGCTCCCCCTGTCTTCGTGTTCTCAGATTTCTCCTAACTGGTGGAGGAGATAGAGGCCTCTTCTTAGAACGAGAAGGCTCAGCTGCAGAGATGAGATCCTCCTGAAGAGTATCAGTTGGAGGAGCTGTAGCTTCAGGTGGATAGGAGAACAACGGAGTAAGACGCTCATCACTTTGTTGGAGCTGGGGTTCGTCAGGTATAGCTGCATTTCCTGTGGGTGCAGCTGGAGTTGGAGAACCTCCTTGAGGAGCAGTAGGCATAGAACCCTCTTGAGGAGATGGTGTAGTCTTCTGAGAAGCTGTAGTCTGAGGAGTGGAAGACTTCTTGGTAGCTGCAATTGTTGTGGTAGTCTTTCGAGAATTCTTAACTGCAGCTGTGGACTTTCTGGAGATCTCCATATACCCTGGACTGGCAGCTGTGGATTTTGTAGAAGTCTTTGGAGAAGATTTGGCAGGAACTGTAGTGTCTGGAACAATTTTGCTTCTCAAGAGCAACTCCCCCTGAGTCTTTACTCGCAATTTTCTCCAATAGGGAGATGGAGTTGAGGGAACAACTGAGACATATTCATGGAGAACTCCTTTTCCGAGTACCAAACTGCGCTGTTCACTGTTGAATATCACATTGCCTTCTCTACTTTTATGATAATTCTTTAGGAGACTCCTACGGTCAGTCATGTGCCTAGAGCAATCATTTTCAGCGTACGAAGCATCATCAAGAGTTGATCTGAATACTTTGTGTGCCACGAGACAAGTGAAGTTTTGTTTTGGGACCCACATCCTTCTGAAAATAGGGGTCCACTTAGATCTTGATCTTAGGAGAGGAGATGCAGCTTTGGCTATAGTCGATGAGTTTCGTCCTTCCATCAGACATCTAAACAACTTCATGCATTGAGCATCACTGTGTCCATGAGAGAAGCAAAAGTTACACTTGTTAACCTTTAGAGGGGTGGAAGTTTTGACATGAGCTTTCTCGGTGGTACTCCCCTTTCTGAGATTATGAGGGTTGTGCTTCTTTTTGAAACTGGCCAGTGAGGCTATAGCTCTTGAGGAAGAGTGACTGTAGATGAGGTTGGTGCTTCGTTGAGTGGTCTTGGATGATCTTAATTGAGCTCCAGCTGTAACACAAACAGATTTGGACAGAGAGGTTGCACCTGATGACTTAGAGAACCCTAAGCGTGAGCGATTTCCGGAGTTTTGACCACTATGAAGGATTCCATACAGCTTAGATTTCCCCGAGTTAAACTTCTCCCTCGAGCTTGTCAGTGAGATGATCTTCTGATCTTGCTCAGACAATTTTGCAGTAGCTGTAGCCAGAGACTCTTTGTAGGAGGTAATCTGTTTAGCTTGAGATTGATTGAGTTGATGAAGCTTCTCCAACTCTGTGGTCAATGACTCCTTTTCACACCTAAGAAGTTTGTTAGCTTTGATCAGATTTTTATTGAGTTCACTAACCTCTTGAGATTTATTGAAGAGAATCTGATATGTGGCTTCCAGGTGCTCGACTGTAGTTTCTTCATCTGAATCTTCTTCGTATACATTCTTCTCAGGTACAATGTCTTCATTGGATTCTTCATCCAGAGAGGCAGTGAAGGCAGCATAGTGGTTGAAAACACGATCACCATATTCATCATTTGAATCATTATCGCTGGAGGAGCTAGAGTTGTAGGACTCGCTGGAGGAGCTAGAGCTGTATGACTTGGACTGCAGCTTTTTCTGGGTGTTTGCACACTGCGATTTGCTGTAGCCGCTGCATTCATGACACATCTTCTCTCGAGTTGTTGTGTTATGACACTTTCCCTGTTTGTGAAATTTTGTCAGCATCTTTCTAGATTTTTTCGTCAGAATGGCTAGATCGTCCACGAAGTCATCAAGGAGAGTGTTTGAACTACAGCCGGATGTGCCTTTGTGTGCGTTGCCAGATGAGCTCTTGAAGGCTACTATTGTGAGTTCTTCTTTAGGCAAGTTCATCTTAGAGGTTTGAAGAGATCCGATCAGTTGATCAAGGTTCATTGTGGTCACATCTTTTGCTTCTTCTATTGCTGCAATCTTCGGTCGAAACCTCTCGACTAGACATCGAAGAG
This sequence comes from Parietaria judaica, assembly GCA_954871525.1. Classification (NCBI taxonomy): domain Eukaryota; kingdom Viridiplantae; phylum Streptophyta; class Magnoliopsida; order Rosales; family Urticaceae; genus Parietaria; species Parietaria judaica. The sequence continues at coordinate 15,574,152 of OX940868.1, forward strand.
TCTTCCGAACTGGGTCTAATTCAGTGTAGAGCTTTCCCAATTGATGAGCTTGATTAGAGATCTATTTGAGTTGTTCGTAAAATTCAGCTATAGTCGCATCTTCAGCCATTCTGAAGTTCTCGAATCTTGAGGCAAGAATCTGAAACTTTGATTCACGGACAGCTGTAGTTCCCTCATGAAGATGTTGAATAGCATTCCATGCATTCTTTGCAGACTCATGAATGCATATAAGAGTGAATTGATGTTCATCCACACACGAGAAAAAAGCATTCAGGGCCTTCGAGTTCGCCATCGAGGCGTTTTCGTCTTCCGTAGACCATTCTTTTATAGGCTTAAGAATCCACTCTTTCTCTTCATTCTGTTTCTTTGGTTCAGTCCATCCTTCTTTGAGAATAATCCATGCATTTGCATCCTGGGACTGAATATAGGACTTCATGCGCGTTTTCCAGAAGCTGTAGTTGGTTCCATCAAGAATAAGAGGTCTTGCCGTAGAAGCGGATGCGCGAGAAGTCATCTTGATGGACGTAACTGACTGATTTTACCACTGTCTTTGCAGTCAAAGAGATATTCCGTCAGTGGCCTCGCTCTGATACCAATTGTAAAGTCAGTTAACGTGATTTATACGGATTAACGAGATAGTCACCAAACACAACGCAGAAAGCAATAAAGAGACACGCGATGTTTTGGTAACGCAGTTCGATACCTATCTACTTCTGCGGGGTCCTCGCCCAGATTAATCACTAATTTAGTTTACAAGCACCAATTACTAGGAAAGTAAAATAGCTAAGATAAAGGGACTCCCCCTGAAGCTACAGCCTGCTACACAGCCGGTAACACGGCTTGGTCTTGAAACAGTGATAGAGTCTCGATACGTGACGACCGTCACTTCCCTTCTGGAATCGGACTCAGCAAGATCCCCTTGCTATGTTGTCGACGTTAGACTGACTCCTTCAGTCTGGTTCTCAATAACGCAGTCGACACCTCTCCCGAGGTAGGAATATTCGATGATAAAACACCGCTCTGTGATAAATGATAACCTTGATACTGATGGTAAGGTTAATCTCTAGAAGGGACAACGTGATACTTATCTGTGCAGTATGAAAACCTTCTGTAGCGTCCCTTCGAATGTTCTTGACGAACAACAAGCTTGATTACGTGGATGACGTGAAAACCGCAAGCTTGATTTTAAGTTGTTTATGAAGAACAACCTTCTTGAGCCCTCTCTGAATTTTCTCTGAATTGTAGACCTGGAGAACTAAGGAAGGAGGCCAATAATACGTATTTAAGAAGTCAAATTCGTAGCTCCTTTTTTCCCTCAAAATAGCAACTAATTCCCAAGATTTAAGGAATGATAAATATAAATATAAATCATTAATCTTGGAAATAAATCACTAATTGATTAGAGTCAATCCAGAGAGAATATAGCCCATGAAATTCGCTCAAATCTGTTGAAGAAAAACGCGTAAACTTTCCATGAAATTCGCAACAATCTGAGACGATTTCGACTGCATGATGAGCTGTAGTTACGACTGTAGCTGACGATGTTTCAGCTGTAGTTACCAAAATAGCCAACACAAGAAATAACAGCAGAACCTGTTTCTTCACTTTTTGCCTGTCGTGTAATCTACTACGACAGTCAAGGCCTGTCGTGTAAACCTTTACACGACTAGGAAATGCTGTCGTGTAATCTTGTTTTTGTAGCAGTGTGTAGTTCATAACTTCATCTTATTGTCATATTGATATTGATGGTAGGTACTTTTGCGTACCTTGACAATTAAGAAAACGCTCAACTCACGACTCCATCTTTAGAGCGAATCCCTGATATTTAGAATATAAGTTTTAAGACATAAACACTTTCAAGTCTTAATCTACAACAGAGAAGTACCATCCCTTTACCCTTACAACGCCTAATGCAGTTTACTAAGAAAATATAAAACCTTAAAAGGCTTATGAAAATACATTTCTAATCTTAAGCACGTGAATTTTGGAGCTTTCAAAATCATTGTCTAACTTTAGCTTAGTCCTTCGGTTTCACATGGTCAGAGCGACAAAGCCAAAATCGGGAATGAGTGAATTTGGACTTTCAGCGGGGTTAACAGGCGGGAAGGAGAGCAGAACGGAGAGAGAAAAACGACTCAATCTTCTTCTTCTCCACGTTTGGAGCAAATTTCTGAGTAACTACGGTATTCACACAACAGCCTGAGTAAAAAGGAAACGAAGCACCGTCAGGGTTCCAGTGAGAAACGTTAAGGACAACTTGGGTTCCCATTTTTGTCTCGCTTGGTATTTGGTCTTATATAATTTTTATTATTATTTATTACACATCTGATTAGCTCTTAATATTAGACTGACAAAAAAATACTTGATTTATAGTTTTATACGTAATACATGCAGACCTATACCCTATTATATATATATATGTACACATTTGCTTATATATACGAAACCAAATCTGAAATGAAACTACACTTAAAATTTTCAGTCAAACTAAATTGGTTCCAAAGGACTGACAACTTTCATTCCGAACTTATGGAAAATCTCAAAGCGAGCCCGATGGATAAGTAATGTATTTTGAAAGATGCCAATTCATTCCAAACTTTACTTTGCTACCCGCTGGAATCGACAAGAATGAGTTCAACACGCGACGAAACTGCTTGAGATCGATTTTACCTGACACTTTCGATATGTTCAATTCAATTCCATTGATGCTCTTGATCGTTGCACTTTTCAAGCAGCAGCGCCAACATTTGAAATGGGGTGAATCAAAGCATAATTGGCACTCACTTTGGACCAACATCTTGCGAAAAATCTGCATGCACAGCAAAACAGCCGAATCTGAGTCAAGCCTTTTCTAAACATAAAATAAAAATGGAAGGCAAAATTCTGTCATACTTTTACACAATTATCATCATAATTGGAATCCACGGTCATAGATATTATCTTCGGACGAAAGCTGGAAAGTAGTGTGTCTAGAGGAGTCACCCAATGGAACGGACTGACAATTCTAAGGCGAGTAAGGTTTAAGCAATGAACTTTGGCAACCGAAGGATTTACAACTTCTCTCGAGACGTCAGGACCAAAAGTACACTGCCATTCACAATGAAACAAAAACTCAAAATTGACAGAGTAAAAAGATAAAAATTCAAAATATAGTAGCAAAATCAACAAAGAGAAAGATGCAAATTCAGACTAAAAATCGTACCTTGATCGAATTACCGCGTGAATCAAATATCACACTCTTAAAAGGAAGTCCAAGATATTCCCTTAACTTAACGGACCAAGAATCCACGACGCCATAAGATAAATGCATGGAACAACGATAAACCTTTGATGAAACCGAAAGAAGCACACTTTGACTACCTTTGACTAACTGGTGCAAGAAAATCATGATACTTTGAAGCCCATTGCGATGTATAATAGCGAGAACCTCCACGTGAGAAAATTTAGAAATGTGCTGATGAAATTGAGCATCAACATTGTTTCTCTCAGATTACAGCAAGAAGCTAATCAAACACGTTCCCAGACTTACTAATGGAAACATACTCGAGAAAGGTTTGGAAATATTGAGAGTTTTCAAGCCACGAATATCCCGAAGAGAAAGATGACTGATGTTACGACAATTTCGATTTTTGTTTCTTCCACAAAGTGAAGAAGAACTCACAAGCCAATAATTCAAAGAGTTGCTCTCGCTCTCTCCTCGTAACCCAAAATGGCCTTTCCAGTTCGGTTTCTGTGATATGGATATGGTATTAAACAGAGGGTAAGAAAAAACTCAAAATTATACTAGGGGAAGTACCAGGATCCGAACCCGGATTTTTTAACTTTTACTTTTCCAGGCTTTGGAAAAATCTGCATGCTAAATAATTGTTATAAAAATCGGAAATCAAGAACCGGTTTGGGAATCGGGATAGAGACTAAGATCTCGGTTTTATTACATACATGGGCCTCGAAAAAAAATTCTGACTGAATTCTGATGAAATAATTCAAGGCGTCATTTCACTTGATAAGCGTGTGACCAGCCGGAAAGCATGGTCGAAGGAGAAAGGCTCCGGAAGGCGCAAAGCACCGTCGAAAAGAGGCACGGCTTACCATCAAAATTGAATCAAAAGAGAGTGAGCCAAAAGAATTATAAGCGGAGAAAAAGAGTGAGAAGAAACATTAACTAAAAAAGCTCTAATGATATTCAAAATTATACACATTTACATATAATGTAGTCTTTTTTTTTTTTTTTTTTGGTCGGGGACAATTTATTTTAAATGTGACGAACAACGTTTTAAATGGAATAAAGAGATAGTGGGCAACATGCACACGATAATTTTTATGTGGTCCGACTCATTAACGAAGCGCTTACTCCATGAAGATATAAACTATGATTTTTTGCACAAACCATTACAAGATTGAGCAACGGGTTCCCCAACGAGAAGGGTGTGTTTTGTCGAGCCTTTCAACCTTCTTTCTGTGGGAGCTTCGGTGCATTTCATAGGTGAGGGGAAGCATGGGTTGAAGCACATCGAGCAGGCCTAGGCGATTCTCTACCGTAGGACGGCGAGTTTGCCTACAAAAGTATTCATGTGTATTGACTTTAGTGCAATTATGTACTTTTGTTCAACTTTTGTGGCAGAAGTATTTATGTTATTAATTTTAGTGCAATTAAGTACTAATGTTAAACCCGAAAACCGAGTCCAGTTTGTATTCATGTAGTCGAGTTTCCTGGAATTTTTGCTTCCGAAGCTCTGTAAACAGCAAGCCATGGATTGCGCTAACGAACTTAGACGAAAATAACAGAACTTTTGGAGTGTTGGTCAAGTAACAATGGCTATGCATCTATTTCTTGGGTTTTGCCAATGGCTGTGCTGCAATTTATCTATTCTTGCCTAATATTTGAGTGAATTATGTGGTTGCAAATGAAAATTATCAGAAGGTTTATGTCATACATATGGAGAATCTAAAAAAATAATGATACTAAATTTTGAGATTTTCAAGCTTAAAGAAAACGATAAAAAAGAAAATTTGAATGAAAAGAAAAAGCACAAATTGTAACATAGATTGAATTAAAATTATATAAATTAACGAGATTTTCAGTGTCCGACCGATACGCTTCTCTGTATATCGGTGCGTGCGTGCTGTGCAGTGTCATGTCCTTAATGTACCATTCAAAAAATTATATAAATGACTCTTCGTGAAAGATATAAAATCGTCTTGGCTCCTGGGTGAGCCAGCAGAAAACCAATCCAGAGAATCACCAATAAGTCTGCTAAAAATAAATTGATAAGCTCGAGCTGATAATCCATGAAGACGTGTAGCCTAATAAATATATATATATATACAATTTATATATAACTGATTTAGAAATACTAAATCAAACAGTAATAAAGCTTCAATCAGTTGAAATATTCAGTTAAACTAATATGGTTCCAAAGGACTACAACAGCTAGGGCAGTTAACATCTTTCATTCGGAACTTACGGAAAATCTCGCAAGAGATTCTAATGGGCGAGAAATGTATTCTGAATGATCCCAGTTCAATTTAAATTGTACTTCGCTATCCACTCGAATCGACAAGAATGTATCCAGCACGCGAAGAAACTGCCTGTGATCAATTTTACCGACGTTTTTTATGTTCAGTTTAATGCCATTGATGCTCTTGATCTTTGCATCTTTCAAGTGACGGCGCCAGCACTTGCAACGGGGTGAATTGCAACATAATTGGCACTCACTTTGCACCAACATATTGCGGAAGTTCTGCATGCAAAGCACAACAACCGAATCTTAGGGTTCGTAAATGAACAAGCCTCTTTTTAACCAAAACAAACATAGAAGGAAATGCACCGTCATACGTTTACACAATTATCGACGCGACTGGAATCTACGGTCATACATATTATCTTCGGATGACAGCTTGAAAGTAGTGTATCTAGAAGAGTCGCCCAATGGAATGAATCGACAATTCTAAGACCAGTGAGGTCTAAGCAATCAACTTTGACAACTTCTGTTGACATGTCCGGAAAAATATTAAACTGTCATGTACAATGAAACAAAACTCAGTGAGAAAAACACAGTAAGTCTGAACAAAAAAACAAATCAAATTAAAAGTAAAAGTCATACCTTGATGGACATTTTCCTACGATCAAAATTCACACCATTAAAAGGAATTCCGAGATATTCCCTTAACTTAAGGGACCAAGAACAGCACGGGTCTTGCAGGTCATTACAAGATAAATACATGGAAGAGCGAATAAACTTTGATGAAACCGAAATAAGCAAATTTTGATGAACTGCTGTGAATTCAAAATTTAATAGAGTGGGAGCATCAATTTCAATAGCTTTGACCTTATGACAACTATATATCTTGAGACGCTTAAGCCTTTGCAGAGAAATCTTAATCCTTCGAAGACCATCACAATGTCTAATTTCGAGAACCTCCAAGAGACGAAATTTAGAGATGTGTTGATGAAATTGAGCATCAGTGATGCCGCAGCTGAATAATTCTACTTCTCTAAGATTACAGCAAGAAGTTAGATCAAATCCTTCCCCAGGAAACCAGAATGAAAACTTCTTGAGCGAGAGGGCATCGACATAAACGCTCTTGATTTCATAAGAAAATATCGCTGATACTTCAAGCCTCGCAAGTTTGTCAAGTTTGGAAATATTGAGCTTTTCTAAGCCACAAATATGCTTAAGAGAAAGATAACTGATGTTGGGACAATTTCGGATGATATCACAGACAATATTCTCACTAAGAGAAACCGCTGTCAGCGCTAACTTTTCAATGTGGAAAGTCTTGAAAGAACCACGTGATAAAGACGAGTTGACTGCGAATGTTGATTCAGGGAGAGGGTAGAATGAATCTTCTTTACGGAGAAGGAAGTGTACTTCTAAATCGTGAATTGGCCTGTAGACAAAAACTTGAGAATCTATTGAGACAAAGAAGTGTAGCTCCGAAACACCGTTGTGAAGAGCTAACGGCAACCATGTATTGATTAGTGGAAGTGATTCTTGATGGACGCCAGACAACTTTAAATGCATTTTCTCTATGCGAAGCTTATTCTGATCAAAGTGTTTCAGAGACCTATCCACAAAATTCAAGAATCCCTGAACCCCCGCAACACAATGCCATACATACTGACTTCCTTAAAGTCGAGACTTCCGAGCAGAACTCCATTCCTTAGACAGCACCCATGTTCTAATCGAATCTTTCAATGAGAGATATGACAAAATGTGATGCAAAGCCGATTCCGGTAAGTCGGATATTACAGTGGGGCGAATCTCGCTAACTTTACCCTCCATGCTCCTCTCTACTGGCAAAATTTAAGGCAATTACCCAACAAATTGAAATTAATTGAAATCTTGCGTGTGATCGCAAAACAAAATTTATAAAAATAAAAAACTTTCATTTATCAAATTGGAACCCGAGAATCAGGTATTTAGTTTTTTTTTTTTGGTATTTAGCTTTTTCTATTCATGTCGTTTTTTTTATAGTCTTTTACGGTTGCTTATCTCGTATACAGTTTATTGTCGTTTTTCATTTTCTCTTATTTCGAATTGTTGTAATTTTTTTTTTTTTTTTTTTTTGGGGGGTTATTAAGGGCAAAAGTTCACGAGTAGTTTAAAAATGTAGCTGCATAGAGTTATATGAAAATATTGACAAAAGTAGTCAGTTTTTTTACCTTTTACATATTTTTTAGAATTTCGTCTATTTTAATTAACTTCGTTAACTCACCTTGTCGATTTTTACATTAAATACGTTTTAATAATGTACCTAACAATTAAATAAAAAACAAGGGAAAGAGAGTTTTTAATTATTTTATTTATTTGTTATGTCATTTTAATTGTTAAATTTAATTGTTATTTTATTCAAACCTTTTCTTTGTGCCAGGTCAGGATTAAATTTAGAGATAAAGTTGCTAAATCATTTTAATTGATATAGCCGCCAGTCACTCAAAAGTCAAAACGAAGCCCTCTTCCCACGTTTTATCATCTGCATGCATGACAATATGACATATTATATTCTAACGTGCATGATCTTCGGTTCTGCTCCTAAACGTTTTCGTTCTTCAATTCTGCATCAGAAAACCGTAAAGTTTCTCCATATTTAGTTTCCAGGGTTCGAGAGATTTCGATCGATCTTGAGTTCACGAGTCGATCGAGACAGGGTGAGATTCTGAACTGGTTTATCCCGAAAGCCACAGGGCAAATTTTGATTTGGTTTATCCCGACGCGAAGTAAAAAAACCGCGAGTTCAAGTTAATTCTCTAGTGGTTGACTGATTCCTTGTGATCGCGGTAAATAATCTATATATGTAAAAGGACAATAGTTTCGAGAAGCTAGTGGTTGACTGATTCCTTGTGATCGCGGTAAATAATCTATATATGTAAAAGGACAATAGTTTCGAGAAGCGAAATCCAAACACTCATCTCCACTTTCTCTTCAAATTGATTATAAGCCAAACCCAGAAGCAACTCCTTTATTATTTCTTCACTATGGTTTTTATATTTGATATTTGATCACCGGCGATTTATCCTCCTCCATCAAAAGCTTGTTTATCTTCTTATGGCTTCTTTTATTGGGAAATAATACTTTTTTTAATAATAGAAAAGATTAATTGATGATGATTTATAATGACATGTGTTTTTTAGCTTATGTTTTTTGTTAGATATCTTCATATACTTTTAATTTTGAATTATTTGAATTTTTAAATTTGTTCCACATCTACATATATACTAAAAAAAAATTCCGATTGATTTTTTAATAGTCAATTATTTCTTTTCAAAACCTTTTTCCAATTTTCTTTGCACATTTTCTTAAATATATTATCCTACTGTCTAATTTTAACGTGAGACATTATCGTAGTCTACAAGTGTAAGTAATCTATAATGCTTCAATTTGCTTCTGCGAAAATGATGGATTCTTTCATATGCTTTTGAAGTTTGAAAACAGTGGATCGATAGGACGACAACAACTTGCGAAAAAACAAGTTTTGGACATCATTTTATAATGCTCCGTTTATGATATTAATGATATCTTAACTTTGTGTTTAAATTTTTATTTTATGATCATTGCAAAAAATTTGTTGCAAATTTCCGATTCGAATTTCGTCAAGGTTTTTTCTTGCAAGTAACCATTCAATTTTCTTTATAAGCTCAAAATGAAATTTTTATTTGTTTGTTTGAAATCGTTCGAAGTGGGAAAGTATTGGTCTAATGCTAGAGCAAAACCAATAGCAATCCGTTTATAGCATATATTATGTTAACGTTTTTACATATGAAAATTAGGGATTATAAGCTTTATTGAATTGTGAAATTATGTCTGTATTTTTAATCGAAATAAGATACGAATTGCAAAATTAGTCATTTGTATTTATACTTTTTTATTTATTTTTAAAACACTAATGGTATATAAGTAATTATAACATTTGGCTCACCCATGATTTAATCAAAATATAAATTCTATTGTGTAAATAACTACTTAGGCATGACATTTGAATTCTAACGTAAAAGTCAATCCTCAATAATTATTTTTGGTTCATTTATTTTTAATTATTTTCATCTTCGTAACAAAATTTATTTGCGCACATTTTTGTAAATAACAATTAATAATTTTCACTATCTAAATTCGTCTTTATTTTATTCTTAAAAAAATCAATTGATGGACTATGATTAGGGTAATTATTTATTTCAAATTTTCAAAAAATATGTGCTTATATTCAGTAAATTAAAAACTACCTAAACAACGATTAGTTTGATGTTGATTTATATCTATCAATTACAATATATGATCAAACTAATTATTTTCTATAAATATTTTCTACATCACTGCATGAAGTACGGTGTCGGCCACTAATTTTTAATTTAAATCAATAAATAAAACATTTTCTGATTTACATGTGGAGAGAGAGAAGTCGAGGTGTCGTTATACAAACAAAACATGTCGCAATTAACAGATTAATAATGACGGTGAATTTTGGGTACCACGGAAAGTCATTATTTCATACATTGGGAACTTTTCCCTGAGAAAACAGATATTGGAAATATGCCGCCAATTTTTTGATACATTTGGGAACTTATGCCGCTAATTACCCTAAACAGTATCTAATCTTTTGATTTATGACTTACCTAGTCTAAGGCAGAGAGAAAAAGAAAATATATTGAAAGTAAGGTTTATCTTTATCATGTAGTAATAAAAAAGTAGAAAACATTAGACGGAAATTAATAGTATGGAAAACATATTCTATTTGAAAATGCAAGTCAAAGATAGAGAGTATAATTACATAACGAAGACTCGAGAGCTATTGGTGGAAAAACGACAAGATAGAGTGAGAACTATAAATTTGATGAATATGACAATAAAAGCTTTAACCGACAGAGAGTAATTACTTCATCGTTTAATGCAAATCAAAATACGACAGTAAAAATTCAAACGTCAATACTACTGAAAACGACATTAACATAAAAACGATAATATTCTTTGAAAATGTAGAAACTCTAAAAAATGTATTTAAAAATCCACGAATAAATAAAAATTCAATGGAAAGCCAAACCATTCATATAGAAGATTACAAAATATGCTATGATCTCTTTATCAGTTTCCAGTCAAACTCGCATAGAAAAGCGATAGGAAAGAAATACGACGGTAAAAGCTTGAAACGATAGTATAATATTTGAACCATTGAACGACAATATGTTTTTATTTTTTCACTTTAAAACAAAAAATATTAAGGTTTAACATAATTTTTACCAATATCCAAACTTTCGGTTTAAATTCAGTTTGAACCGTATTTGATACAATTATTTGTTTTGATCATGCCTTAGTTTCAAATATGTTTTATGTCTTCAAAAATCATATCATGCCTTAATTTTACCGTATTTGATACAGTTATTTGTTTTGATCATGCCTTAGTTTCATATATGTTATGTGTCTTCAAAAATCATATCATGCCTTAGTTTTACCTTAATTTTAAATGCCCGTGATATTATATACAATAATGTTTAGTTTCAGAATTTTAATATTATCTATTCAAAAACTCTAAATTATTCTTGTAAGAAAACAATTTTTTTTATAAAAACATATTTTATAAAATTATTTGATTATATTTAACATATGTAAAAAAATAAAAAATAAATAATAAAAATATGTGTCACGGGAAATATTTTTTTTTAAATAAATTAAAACTAATAATTTTAAGTAATTATTTGATTATTTAAAAAAATAACATATTTTTTTATAAGTATATCTTTTATAAAATTATTTGATCATGTCTGATATACGTAAAAAAAACATATTGGCTATTGAGAAAGAACAAAATATTAAAATAATTGTTTTTCTAATGCCACGTGGCGGCAAAAATACTCAACCTTTAGCCACGTGGCATTCCACATGAGACAGCCTAACGGCCACGTGACGTAGGTAGTGTCTAACGGCGTTAATTGGTCGGCGACAAAAGTGTGACGTTGAGTATTTTTGTCTACGTTTATTGAGGTTGGGTAGCTATCAGAGAATATTGACAAAGATTGAGTATTTTTTTGCCACAATTAACCCTAAGGTAAATAGTTGAGATTGGGACTCGTTACTGGGATAAATTGAGTGCGTTGTTTTTTTTTTTTTTTTTTTTTGGGAATTGTTGGGATTACGTGTTGTTTTACGTCTTTCCTTGGAATCTCAGCAATTAGAAAGGAGAAAAAGAGACCTTGATTCTTGTCATTAGAAATTAAGTTTACTAACATATTATGTCGTTAGAATTTTTGTTGCTTCTCGAATCTCGACAGCTTAGCTACGTCTTTTTTTCTTTCTTTCTTTTTTGTCAGTGTTTTTCAACTTTTCTCTTATGGCATTGTGGTTGCCGGTTGGGCTCGATCCAATATTAAATTACAACTTCAAATACTTAACCATCACAGTCAAAAGGAGTTTAAAGGAAGTTTGAAAAAAATAATGGTTAACACAGTTCTTACTTTGCGGGACCTTTATCCATATCTTAATTTATTATGAGGGTTAATGACAGCAAAAATACTCAAAATTTAGTCAAAGAACTCTTCATGTATTTAAAATTTAAAAATAGTGGTAAAAATATCCAAAGTCAAATTTGAAGAGTTGACCACTCCATTCTCGTAGCGCCGTTAACTTACTCGTTAACTCTGGCCATGTGAATAAGTTAACGGGTAAGTTAACGGCGTTACAAAAATAAAGTGGTCAACTCCTCAAATTCGACTTTAGGTATTTTTATCATCACTTTTAAATTTTAAGTACCCTAAGAGTTCTTTGACCAAAATTTGAGTATTTTTTACCCTTTATTAAAATAATCATTTAAATCAACCCAAAGAAGTGTCAATGAGAGATGTTACTCGGATACGCTGACTGTGTTTACGAGGCCGCCCCCAATGTTAAAGAAGAAAAAAACAATATTATTATTAGTTGTTATAAATTATAATCGACTAATGAAGTTTATAGGTGTTTCTACGTGTCATATTAGGAAAGTACAGTGTGAAGCAATTAAATCGTCTTCCTATTTTCTAGCGAGCGAATAATTAGAATAATATATACATTTGGTACTTATATGCATGATTCGAATTTTCGACGATAATCGTCGATAATCGTCGATTTTTGGTCTTTTCGGTAGTTTACGGTAAGTTGCCGGCTGTAATGCTTATCGTTTTTATATATTTTTCGACGATTTTTGAGGTTTTTGATAAAACCTTTTCCAATCGATTTTCGACAAAATCATTGTAAAAAAAAGGGACTTTTCGGTAAAAAAAATTCGGCAAAAATATTAACTTCACCTAACATACATATACACTTAATATGTATATTCATTTAATATTATACACTTCAACTAATATTAATATTATAATTATACACTTAATAATTTAACATATGTTTTGTGGTATGATATTATCAAAATATTTTATAAGTTTTCTGTCAAAAAGTATCGAAAAGTATCGATAATCCGTCGATAATCATCGAAAAGTATCGGTAATCGGTAAGCTACAGTGTTATAGGTTTTCCGTCGGTTAATCGGTAAGCTATCGATTAATCCGTCGAAAACGGTAATCGGTTTATCGGTAACATCGGTAAGTTGAACCATGCTTTAATGTGCATTCAAATAGAGAATGACACACAGTTTATCATCACTATTATACGTGTCACTATAAATGAATGGTGTCACTATAAATGATAACAACGGAACATTATCAAAATTATTTTATTAAGATAATTGTTGAAATGTTCAATATAGTTTAATCAATCACAAATGTTGATGCCGTTTTTTGGATCAAACACTGTTGAGGCCCAAGTTGTGTATTTTGGGCCCGGCCCAATGTCGTTGGCGACGTGGCGGGCTTCTGTTGACTTTTGGATGGGCCTTGGATGGCCCAGTTGTGGGGATGATGGTTTTTGTTGTCAATGATTATTTCCTCTGACCCCCGTTGACTCCAGGACGATTGCCGCTGACTTCAGGGTGAGGTTTTAATTGACTGATTTGGGGGCCCTGAGTAGGCGTTCCTGGCACTAGCATGGTCAAAGGTCTCTTTGCCGTTCGGGGTCCTAGGCGACCCGGGTTACACACTACCTGTTACCTCAGGGCCAGAGGCCGAGGTTACAGGTCCGGGAACCGCTCAGATCGTAGGTACCAGCGAACGGGGGAGTGCTTTTGACCAGGGAGTGAATCCTGGGAGGTTAGACTCTCGACCTGATATGGCTTGTTCTAGTCCGGGCAGGAACTGTCCACGGAGTCCCGCTATCTTATTCAGATCCGGGAACTAAGAGACAGAACTTAGGCCGCGCTGATCTTAGAACAAGAGCAGGCGGGGTCATGGACCTTCCCTAGGATTTTCTCTAGGGGATTCTTCTCAGAACGATCCCTCAGCCGTCCGGATCTTAGTGGAAATTCCCCTAAGTCGGGCCCCTCGTCCTAAATTGTGGGCCCAGGCTCGTGTCCCTAGGCTATACCCTCAGCCGCGCAATGGACTGGGGAGATAGACTGGGCACCGCATAGAACTGGGCCTATCAGGCGGGCCAATGACCAAGTAGGAATTTCACCAGGGCTTCCGCTTTTCGTAAATCTCTCACTTTTTGGGACCTGAAAAAAGGGAACACCCGAGGTCAAGGGAAACAGGGGGGGTACCCCCTGATTCACCTCCGACGCTCAACATTAGAACGGTATTTGAGGGGAGGCGAGTATACCGGGGGTAGAGAGAGAGAGAGAGAACTTGAGTCGAGTGAGTTCGAATGAGTTACCGTTTAACTAAACTGAGCTTCTATTTATAGTAGGGCCCGGGGGCCCACGTGTAATAAAATATTGTCCCAGGGGTCCCTGGGCAATTATTTATTTATTTTCAGGTCCCCGGAAAAAGATGGAGCGATCCCGGCCGTCCGAGCGGGATCGGACGGCTACGCAGCCCCCGAAGGGGGCCACTTGCCTGCTCGGGATCAGCCAGGGCCCATCCGGGCCCTACGCGTGGCTCTCCCGAGCCTTTCCCCTTTCAAGTGGGCGAGGGGAAGCCCACAAGTGGGGCTGGCGGGCGATCCTGGCCATCCACGTGGCCGATCGCTGCCAGCCCCTCGCAAGTGGGGCGAGTGGTGGGCTCAGGTGGGGCCTGCGTGGGGAGGCAGCCTCTGGGCTCGCCACGTGGCGTGATCCTGGAGGCTGTTGCCTTTGTGGGTCCCACCGAATGTCCTCCGACCTCTTTTTTTGCTCCCGGGCCCGTCCCGTGTCCGTTTTTCACAAATTTTATGTTGTTTTTGGGTGTTTTCATATTTTTACGAACACCAGGACACTTTGTTTTTCAAGAACGGGTCTCCGGAGGGAGTTTTGGGTTTTAAGATTGATTTAATTAATTCATAATCCTAATTAAAAAGATTAATTGAATCAATTAATTAATTAAAAGGAATTAGTACGATAATTCCCGTTTTAATTAATTTATTTATGAAAATCAATCCCGTTTTTTCCCGTAACAACAAACATGCCTATTAATTGTTTTAGCCTATTTTTTATTCATATTCTTCTTGAAATGCCCTTAGCCATTTATCACTGTCAGTCATGCTATCTCCCCCCCTCTCTACATATTCTCTAAATAAAATGGTAAAGTTACGTATGGCCAACTTATCAGAATGTATTGGAAAATGATTTATCGGAAACTTTCTGCTGATTTATCGGGAGAACTTATTCCTTGATTCAAACTAGGGTAATAGCATAGCAGTATTTAGAACTTATCGTGAGTTTTTTCATGGTTCGTTCCCTTTTCATACTGTCTCTGCTTTTGCGATGAAGTGAAATTAGAAGCTTCCATATTTGATGTCGAAAAGGCTAAGGAATTTCATTCGGTTAATTTATGGATGGAGTGCGACTCTACCTATATGTGGTTCAACTAGTAAAAAAAATCGAGTTCGGTTCCGTGGAAGCTGCGAGCTCGATGGTCTAGATGAATCCGCTTTGTAGATATGATAAATTTCAGAGTGCCTCATATCTATCGAGTAGGAAACAGAGTCGTTGACGCACTTGATACTTTTGGCGCTCAGAATCCGGGTCAACGTTGGTGGCGTTCTCATCTGTTTTTTTTTTTGTTTTTTTTTTTGTGAACGATGGTATGAGTTTGAGAAAGAGCTTTAGATTTAATTAGTTCTCGTTTCTTTTTGTTTAGAATGTAAACTTTGATATTTTCCATTTATATTATTCATGAGCTTCTGTGTGCTTCTTGCAGCCAACTTAATTGAGATTTGAGATCGCTTAGTGAAATTTTGAGCCTCAGTCTTTTACTTAAAAAAAATAGCGGTATAAAGCAAGGATCGCATTTTCGACGATAATCGTCGATAATCGACGAAAATCGGTTAAAAATGAACGGGAAGTACCTTAAGACTCACTTTGACCGCTTTTGGTTTTTATGCCGGGCAAAACAAACCTTTGAAGAATGCCGCCACAGACCGCAAAATAGAAGTCTTTATACCAAGGTTCAACTTACCGATGTTACCGATAAACCGATTACCGTTTTCGACGGATTAATTGATAGCTTACCGATTAACCGACGGAAAGCCTATAATATTGTAGCTTACCGATTACCGATACTTTTCGATGATTATCGACGGATTATCGATACTTATCGATACTTTTCGACAGAAAACTTATAAAATATTCTGATAATATCATACCTCTAATACAAAACATAGACAATGTCATACACACACATAGATAATGTCATACACACATATATAATGTCATACACACATAGTCTAACAAGTCTCAACTATCAAATACAAAGTCTAATACAAAGTCTAACAAGTCTCCAACCTCAAAAGTACGACGGTCTCCTATGGGCTTCCATAATACCCGAGGCACCACTTGATTCCAAATGCATGTTGCAATATGTCCTCCAAAACAAGCCATGTGGTTCGAAGTGCATACGAAAGTTACTCACATGGTAATCATATATGTGTTGCTCCGTAAACACGCCACGAGATGGATACTGGGAATGCGCCCAGACTCCGTTATCGAGCACAGGATGCGGAGTAGCAAATTGAGTGCTCACGGAAGTACCCATCGACATCGTCTCAAAGTTCCCGGACAGCTCGTCGACGGGGTTCTCCCTCTGAGATAGATAGTCACTACCAAGTAGAATCCAATAGCAGAAGATGCGTCATCTTGTTGTTGTGGAGATTGTTGGTCACCGTACTGTCGGTCGGGAATGTATCCCATGTTGGCAGGGTCGTAGTTCAGGTCGCCTCGATACGTATCACATGTTGAGGAAACAAATTAGTTGACATTCATATATACATGTAATCAGCAAAATTAAAATAGTAATAAATTAATAATCACCTGTACCTCTCTGCATGCCACCCCATCCTCCCTGGCTGGGACCCTATCCTCCCTGGGTGTCACCTCCCCATCCTCCCTGGTAGTCACCTCCCCCACCCCAGCCGCTATGTGATTGTGAGGGGCTATGGGAAGGGGAACTACGGTGAGTACCGGTCGTATGAGTACGCTGTTGACTGGAACTAGCCCCAGCGGCGTTTGAGCCGCAGTCAACTCCTCCATGAACCCCTGGAGGGTCGGGGGTAGGACCGAGTCTTTGCTCACCAAGGACTCGGCTGATCAGAGCTCCGAATGATTGAGCCTCCGCGGCGATCTCTGGGTCTGGGTTGCCATCTTCGTCGTCGAGGTGGGCTGGTCGGATCCACTCTACAATTGCGTCCTCGAAGTCAACACCAGCATAGGCCATAGCCAAAGACTTCGTGAGGTACTTATACGGATCGGCTTTGTCGGCTTGGTCGTACTGCGCCTTCAAGTCTCGGATCGCTAGCTTATGATTGTAGTTTCAGAACACTAGCTTCTCAAGTGTCACGTACGCCAGACGATTGCGGAGCTTAGTGTGGATCAGGGAAAACGTGCTCCAGTTCCTCTCACACGCTGAGGCCGACGCGGTCTGCGACAAAATCCGCATTGCTAGCTTCTGTAATGTGGGGCACGGACCCCCGAATATGCTCCACCACTCAGCTGTAAATGAATAAAAAAACTAAACTTAGCATGTGTAAAACTTAGCATGTTGAACTTCAATATGTAAAACTTACCGGGTGCACTGCCACGCATGACCGCTCGCGCAAATGACCTACAACGTCACGAAACTTCACGCACTACGCCACACATATAGAAAGTTAGTTTTAATTTAATTTAACCAGACGAAGTAAAATTACAAAATAAAGTAAGGTCTTACCTCTGCCGCCAGATGTGTCACGTCCTCATGAGGAAACAACCGGTCGTAAACCCTGGTGACATCTCGGATGGCATTTTCTGGCATCTCAATGTCTCGGTCGTAGGCGATTCTGGGGTTCAAGAAGTGGGCCGCAATATGCAATGGATGGTCCAAGTTTTTATGCCATCGCGCCTCCACAATTTCGACTGCCCATTGTTTTCCTTGAAGTGCGCTGAGCTCCGCTACGATGATTTCAAACAAGCGGTACACCATTTCCATCGTGGGATGCACTTCGGTGTCGACGAGCCGGAGTGCTGTGTACAAGGGGGCGAACACGCTCAAGGCATTGTCAACCGAAGCCCAAAAAGACTCGCTCAAGCACAATGTGGCCGCGGCTCTCCCTTCTCTCGTGGTCTTGAACGTGGAGTTATCCCACCACTCGGATATAAACATCGCCTTGAGTCCGGCCTTTTTCCCCTTTAAGCTGGTCAGGGAGAGAAAGTTTGTGGCAAAACTTGTCGCCCCCGGACGGATGATCTCACCCTTGCATGTCTTCCTCATTGTATCGAGGACCTGGCCGTGGTTGTAGATAAACTTTGTGATGAGTCTACACCCCTTCACGGTCTCCTGGATGCTCGGCTTTTTGTCGATGTCGTGAAACATCAAGTCGATGCAGTGGGCAGCGCACGGTGTCCAGTACAAATTGTACTTCTCCATCAAATCGGTGCCGGCTTTTTTGTAAGCTGCGGCGTTGTCAGTCACAATTTGCACCACGTTATGCGGGCCGATCTCCTCAATCACTGCAGAAAATACCCTGGCCAAGTAATGCGCATTCTTGGCGTGGGCGGACGCGTTGATTGCCTTGATAAACACTGTCCTCCCTGCCAAAAAGATCATGATTTTTAGGATCGAAATATTCGTCGGTCCAGTCCAACCGTCCGACATGATCGTCACGCCAAACTTTCGCCATACAGGAATCTGATCCTGCTTGTACTTCTGCCACTCCTTGAACTCCATCATAAGATACTTGCCCGCGATGTCCTTTGACGTGGGATACGGGCATCCAACGCCTACACTCGTAAAATGCAATATTATTAAATATTAATAGTTAACTTTAACTTTAACTTAAATAAAATCATAAATTAGGTTACCTGCTTCGGCTACGCAAAACAACATGTTGTGGAAAAGAATATCGTCGACGTGGCACCACAGAATCCCTTTGTGGATTATGCATTTGGCTATCGCCTTCCCGACCTTCAAAATTGTCTTCGGTAAAAACATTAAATCGACCCTTTTCTGTTTTTTCGAAGGCCTATCGAACAACGCCGAGGTAGTGGCGGGACCGGCGCTGCTTGCGCCGCCTCCGGCCTGGTCTTCTTCCCATTGTTTGGCCACTGCCTCTTGACGGGATTTCTTTATTTGTCGTGCCACTTCTTTTTCAACGTCCACAGGCACGGTCTCGTCGTCTTCATCAGAAGAAGAACCCTCGGCCCTCTAGTAAATATTTTCCCGTATATTAACTGCTAAATCGTGCCTCTTCTGCTTCTTCTTCTGGTAACTCTGCATAGTATCCCTGATGAGGTTCCGCACATCGTTCGGGACTTCGGTACACGGCGCGACATTTTTGTTCTTATCATTGCCGGCCAAATGTTGTTTCATTCTGGTGATCCCGCCACCTCTGGTCTCTTTCCCACAGTAGTTGCACTTGAAACTGGAGTTGTTGCTCGGATCTCTATAGGGAGTGCAATGCTCCCTCGCAATGTTGTCTTTACTCATTTTCAAAGTTCAACAACCTAAACAACGAGAAACAAATTAAATTCTCCCAAACTACCACATTATTGTAGGAATGAATATTTTATGAAATCTGACGGCAAGAAAAATCAGTATATTACCGAGAAATCACGACCAGATAAACTTGAGGACTTTCGCCGCAATTAAGACAAAAACCGGAATGTCTTCAAATCTGCAAATAAAATACACCAAAAAATCAGATTAGTAGTTTCAAAAATAATTAATGAAGGAAAACACCCAAAAAAATGAGCACATTGCCTTGAAAATCACCAAAAGATAAACTTCAAACACTTTCGCCGCAATTAAGACAAAAACCGGAATGTCTTCAAATCTGACAAAAATTCACCTAAAAAAATCAGACTCAGATTATCAAAAATAATTAATAAAGGAAAACACCCAAAAAAAATGAGCACATTGCCTTGAAAATCACCAAAAGATAAACTTCAACACTTTCGCCGCAATTAAGACAAAACCAGAATTTCTACAAATCTGCCGAAAATTCACCTCAAAAAATCAGTCTCAGATTTTCAAAAATATTTAATAAATGAAAACACCCAAAAATGAGTATTTTACCGAGAAAATCACCAAAAGATAAACTTCCCACACTTTCGCCGTAATTAAGACAAAAACCGAAATGTCGTAAAATCTGCAAAAAAAATTTACCTCAAAAAATCAGATTAATATTTTAAAAATAAGCACATTGCCTTGAAAATCACGAAAGCTGAACTTCAAACACTTTCGCCGCAATTATGACGAAAACAAAAATACCATCAAATCTGCAATACACCAAAAAATCACATTAATATTTCAAAAAATAATTAATAAAGGAAAAGAGCAAAAAAAAAAAAGTAGTAGATTACCTTGACAAAACACACAAGATAAACTTGCAATACTTTTGCCGCAGTTATAGGTAAAACCGATTTTCGTCAAATATGCAAATTTTTTACAGAGAAAAATTAGATTAATATTTTAAAAAATATTTAATAAACTTAAAAACCCCTAAAAATTAATATATTGCTTCATAAAACACAAAAAGTAAATTTTAAATACTTTTGCCGTAATTATTAAAAAATCCGAATTAAGCCTCCAATTTAACTAAAAATTGACCCAATTTCATAAAAAATATTACAATAATTTATTGTTCAACTATATACATAAAAAATTGATTAAATAGCTCTAAAACATAAAAATGCAATCTTGATATGAATCTCTATAAATTTTACATAATAAACCTAAAAAATATTGTAATCTTTATATATTTCATCTAAATCCAACAAAATAATTACAAATAAAGTCATGGAAACAAGTTTCCTACAACATAAAATCATAAAAATGCAAAAATACAACTCAAAATCCATAAAGTGTCAACCTTTATCAATCACCAAACATAAACTCATGAACAACTCAATCTTACTTTTTATAACTTATGCCAATCATCTCAAATTCGTGTAAAATAAGTAAATATCAAAGAAAAATTGCAAGAAACATATAGATCTATGATTATAACTCCTAAATATACCCAAAAGTTTGAAAAAAATTTGGACAAATTCGGTGTAAAAAGCTTAAAACCAAACTTTGCAAACTTTTGCCTCACACACAATTTCCATGGAAAAGCTTGAGTTTAGCCGAAAAGAGGGGACTTGCCAGCTCGAAAATCGGCGAGAAGCATAAACCGTGGGCTGTTGGAGGCGAGAAGAAGCGAGAAGAGGGAGAAGTCACCGAATTTCGGCGAGAAGAGTGAGAAATGGGTTTAAATATTTGCCCTAAATCTTTTTTAAATTGCACCGAAAAGACCCTTTTTTTTACACGTGAAACACCGATAATCGGTTGTACTTCGGTTTATCGAAAAGCTCGATAATCGTCGAAAGATGGATAAAACGGTAAGTGTTGTAGCCGGTAACTTACCGGTAACTACCGGTAAGATCGATAATCGTCGATTATCGACGATAATCAACGGTAAGTCGAACCCTGCATTATAGTAAAGAATATATATATATATATATATATATATATATATATATATTGTAGGCATTATTGGATTTAATTTAATTTAATGTTTTTTTAATCTATTTTAATTTGTTTTGTTTATGCAAAATTCTGGAATTTTACTATTGCTGAGTTTTGATGGAGCAATGGACTGCGTATTGTATTATTGTTTGACAAGTGTTATTTTTAACACAAAAATTTTGATATCCATTTAACAAATTTTTGACCACTTTTTTTTTTTTTTTGGTTTTTAGGGAAAAAAAAAAGCATTTGAAATATGCACCACAAACTTACAAACTAGAGGCATTTATGCCGCTATTAACCCCTGAAACTATACCACACATGTTACACGTCCACTCATATTATATAGTTTAACCGAAATCCTCCAACCAATAAAACATAAACAAAAATTTTGATATCCATTTAACAAATTTTTGACCACTTTTTTTTTGGGGTTTTATGCACAAAAAAAAAACCATTTGAAATATGCGCCACAAACTTACAAACTAGAGGCATTTATGCCGCTATTAACCCCTGAAACTATACCAGACATGTTACACGTCCACTCATATTATATAGTTTAACTGAAATCCTCCAACCAATAAAACATAAAGAAAAAGAAACTGAAAAAAATAAAATGGCTTGGAACTCCTTCAAGGAGATATTCAAGAAAGAAGAAGCAGATCTTCCGATCAGCATCTTCACAGTCCCAAAGGCCATAACATCTTCGAAGCCCGAAGCCTATGCCCCTCAGGCGCTGGGGCTCGGTCCGGTCCACCATTACCGGTCAGAGCTCCAACAAACGCAGATGCACAAGCTCGCCCAGGCCAAACGGGTCCACCGCGGCTTCGACGGTGAGCTCGGCTTCGATGAGCTGGCGAAGCACATCATGTACACCACATGGTCGGGGGTGCGAGCCTCGTACGACGTCTACTTGCAAATGGACGATGACCTCATCGCTTGTGTCATGGCCGTGGACGCCTTGTTCTTGTTCGGCCTGCTATGCTCCGTCACCGTCGAGGGAGAGGCAATGTCGGGACCGAGCTTTCTTTACGGCTTCGCCGAGCCCCCAGGATTAAGCCTTTCCCGCCACACGGTGCTCCAGGAGGCGCTCATGCTCGAGAATCAGATTCCCATATTTGTCCTCAAACTCGTCTTGATGATCGAGTGTTGGAAGGTCGGGTTACATTCATTTCTCAAACGCAATATTAGACAAATCCGGTAATCGGTCCGGGTTTCCTTTTAAATATATATAAATGTATTTAGATTGCCTATCATTTTCACATGTCCCATTACCAGCTCCCGGTTTTCGGTTTCTCCAATCTTAGAACACTAGAACCTCTACCAATTAACAAGGTTCGGACAAGAGAATTTTATTATATTATCAAGGTTATTAATTTATCGAGTGTTAAACTGAATAACGTTACTTCAAGTCTGGACCGGACAAAAGTATTAATTAATTAATTAATATAGATTATTATTTTACCGAGTATTATTTATCAAGGTTCTACCGTACACAAGTACAACCTATTAGTTGCCGGAGAAACCGGTATTAAAAATTGTTGGAAAACCAGGACCGAAGAAGACGTTATCGGTCCCCGCTTCACTCTTATGTAGATTACGTTACGGTCTCATTCTATCATAATCTTTACGTTTGTTCAAACATAGATGAAAATCTGAATAAGCTTCTTATGAACAGGGTGAGGAGAGGACGAAGATAGTGAGCGATCACTTCCCGAGAATCTTGACCGGTTTTTGCCGAGCCGTCGCGCCATGGAAGATCAAAGCCGTGGATTACCCTCCTCACATGGCGCTGAAGCACTCGCACGTGCTGGATCTTCTCTACCATCTCATCACTCTCCGAGATTCTCCGAAGCCGAATCCCGAAGAGGAAGAGAGAGATCGCCGAGCGCTCGACCTAATGGCTCGGAAAGTGACCACCATGGTCAGCTTATCAAAATACGGTTCCGACCAGCTGAAGTCGCTCGGTCACAAACCCAAGACAGCCCTCGACATAGCCAAGGAACTCGCTCCGCAGTTCAAGCAACCGATCGAGCTCGTCGAGGGTCTTCTCGGCCTGCCATGGACGGACCTCAAGGAAGCCATATCGGCGATTAACAAACCGCCGGAGGAGACCACGGCCGTTCCTCGCGCGTCGGAGCTTCACCGGTCCGGGATCAACCTCTCTGTGGCCGATCACATCTCGGCCGTCGAATTCATCCCTGAAACGGCGACGCTCCGACTACCGTACGTCTCGGTTTGTTCTTACTCCGAGGTTCTGATCCGGAACTTGGTGGCCTACGAGGCCATGATCAAGCCCGGGACCGAGCCGATGGTTCTGAACGGGTACGTCGAGCTGATGAGCGGCCTCGTGGAGAGCGGCGATGACGTGGCGGTGCTCGTGAATTCGGGGATCGTATTGAGATCGGAGGCGATGAGCGACGGAGAAGTGGCGGAAATGTTCAGAGGGATGAGAAAGTTGGTGGAGAAGACGAACACGGAGGGTTTGGAGAGAGCCATTGACGGCGTGTCGAGGTTCTACGGCGGTCTGAAGAGCGTGCGAGCTCGGAGGTTTTTTCGGAAATGGGGACGCGTGGCGTGGAGTTTCGGCAGAGTTTTTGTCGTTTTGTTGCTTCTGGTTTTAATGGCGATACAAGCTTTTTGCTCCGTCTATGGATGTCGTCGCTTTGGCTTCAAGGGGGGCAACTGAAGCTTCTTCAGACGAGTTCTTATGATTATGATTAATTCATATTAATTAATCTAATCTATATATAATATAAATAAGAGTATGGTCTCAACTCTCAAAGAGTCAAAGGTGATGTTTTTAAGCATTTTGGATTTTTTATTATAATAAAATCACTATGCACTCAGTGATTCATCATGTAATTTGATGCAGTTGTACGCCTTTTAAAGTAATACAAATTGATTTGTTTTCCAATTGGGACTTGAGAATTGAGATATCCTGTTTTTTTTTTACACATTTTCTATTTAAGGAAAATTATAAATATGCCTAAATTAGGCAAACTAATTACAAATATGCCTATTACTGTTTTAGCCCATGCTTACAAATTTCAAATTTGTAAATTTCTGTCTTAGGGCCGAGTGGCGGCCTCGACCCGAGCGGAAGTGCGTTTCATGTTTGTAAGAGAGTTACAAAATTTTGTAAATAAAGTACAAATTTTGTAATTAAGTTACAAATTTATACTATTGTTTACAAATGTACTAAAGTGGCGAATGTTCACTCACTCATGAAGAACATCGCTGCAATGTTCAACAAAGAAGAAGCAGATAGATCTTCCGTCGCCTAATCTCGGATAACGCCGCCATTGCTTTCTGTCAGTTCCAAATTTGGAACTTTTGCCACAATTACTAAGAAGCACTTTAACAACTCACACTCTCTCACTACGCCAACTTCACTCTCTTTCTACAGGGGCGGAGCCATGTAGGCACGAGCGTGTATCCGGGCACCACCTGAAAACAACGTGAAAGAAAAATTAAATAACGATTTTCAAATAAAAATAAAAATTGTGGTACATATTATGTACTTAATGAGTTGTAAAAACAACAATAAATGCAAGCAGCCGGTTGAAGTTTTGTTTTTTAAGTCACTCATCTCCTCTTGACATGAGTTCAAGTTCTTGGGTCTCCATTTTTTTGGTTTATTTTTTTCTTCTTAGTTTAATTTGATATATAAAGGGAATATATATGTAAAACAATGTTATAGTTCTAAATAGGTTCAAGAACTACTTAACTTTCTTATAACTAATTATTTTTTACATGATAATTAATTAATGCAATTAACGTGATTTCAATTAATGTATTTTTTTAAAATGACATATTTTCTTTTCATAAAAACGAAATAGCACTAAGATTGAAATCATCATAGCTCATTACTTTTGATTATCCTATTTTAGGGTTAAAAATTCTTAATTTTTTTATTTTATTTATTAAAAAAGTATATTGTAGTGCTCAATTGGTATAAATATATATATATATATATATATATTGTTATTTGTACATTGTTGAAGAAAAAAATAGTTACAATTTACATTAAAAAAATTCTCAAATATTTGTTAAAGACTTCACTTTAACTAACATTTTGGCTCCACTGCTGGGCACCACCTCAACAAAAATCCTGGCTCCGCCACTATATATATATGTGTGTGTGTTGAGAGGCTGTAGCCGAGAGAAAAACAAAAAAATGGGGAGAGAGAAACTCTTCTTGATTAATAGAATAGTATTGAAGGGAGTGAATTATTACATTGCACAAAGCATGTATTTATAGTCCAAGAAGGACTTGTGCTTCAAGTAACAAAATAACTTGGTAATAATAAAGTAGATACAACTTGCATATAGTAGATAAGGTAGCAAGTGGATAGGATAGAAAAAAAAACGTCACTGCTTACGTTTATACTTTCGAGCTCCTTCATTCCATTAGGAGGAAGACCACGGGCAAGAAAGGGGTCTTGGCTCTTAAGCTTGACATGAGTAAGGCGTACGATCGTGTTGAATGGGGGGTTTGTCACTGCTATGCTAAAACGGATGGGCTTCGGTCCTAGAGTTATTAATGTGGTTCGGGATTGTATTTCGACGCCGGTTTTCTCTATTGTTATCAACGGGAGAACTAGCGGTGCAATTGTACCAAAACGGGGGCTTCGACAAGGATGCCCTCTATCCCCCTATCTTTTCCTTGTGTGTGCGGAGGGCTATTCCGCTCTTATTCGGGGACAAGAGCGACTCGGCCTTCTCAAGGGATTCATTTGTAGACCCGCGGCTCCCCCGGTGACTCGCCTTCTTTTTGCGGACGATAGTCTCATTTTTTGTGAGGCTAGTGAGGAGTGTTGCCACGATATCATCTCAATCCTCGAAATCTATGAAAGAGGATGCGGTCAAGTCGTGAATATGGAGAAGTCGATGATGGTGTGCTCTAGTAATACCCCGGCGGAAAAATCGGTTCTTTTCTCTAACCTTTTTCACATTCCCGTGGTGAACGACCTTGAAACCTACCTCGGATTACCGGTCCATGTTGGTAGGAACAAAGTGGCCCTTTTTAGCACCATCACGGCTCGTGTTCTAAAACACCTCAGAGATTGGAAGGCGAAGTTATTTTCGATCGGGGGTCGAGAAGTCCTCGTGAAGGCGGTGGTTCAAGCGATCCCTACGTATACTATGAGTCTCTTCCGGCTTCCGTCGTCTATCATCAAGGACCTTCATAGGCATATTGCCCGGTTCTGGTGGGGCGGGACAGAGGAAAAACAAAAAATCCATTGGAAACGATGGGATATCATTGCTAAGCCCAAATCGGAGGTGGGATTGGGCTTCAAGGACCTAGGAGACTTCAATCGGGCCCTCATAGGTTGCCTCTCGTGGCGAATTATCCAATACCCGGATTGCTTGATGACCCGCATTCTTAAGGCCAAATACTTTCCAAATTCACCAGTGCTTGATTTTGAATGTAAGAGCCATTTTTCCTTCCTCTGCAAAAGCCTTTGTTGGGGTCGGGACTTGGTGCGGTGGGATATTAGGTGGCAAGTCGGAGAGGGGAATCTTAGAGCCTTCTCGCAACCTTGGCTCCAAAGACCTGGTAGTTTTTTCGTCCTCTCTAAGGAACCCGACGATGGATACCCTTGGAGAGTAGTCGATTTTATTTCCAATGGAAGTTGGAACCGGGATCTTATCACCTCCATGATGATTCCTTTTGACGCCGAAGCTATTCTAAAGATTCCTCTCGGAAGCGATGACTACAAAGACCGCTTGGTTTGGCATTTTGAGGAAGATGGACACTACTCGGTTCGTTCGGGTTACCGTCTTGCGAGGGTGGAGTCTCGAGGGGGTCCCTCCAATTCCTTTTGTGTGGAACAACATTGGTGGAAGAAATTATGGGGTCTCCAAATCCCGCCAATGGTTAAACATTTTGTGCGGCGAGCGTGGAACGAGGCTTTACTTGCGTTCGGTGCTCTTCGGGGACGCGTTGTGGAGTGCCTTCCTTTTTGCAAGTTCTATGGTGCGTTGCCAGAAGATACGAATCATGCGGTGTGGTCGTGCGTACGGGCTCAAGCTCTTTGGGAGTGTTCGTCCTTGCACAAATGGGCGGAGAAGGCGGCACCGGTTCCTTTTCGGGAACTTTGCTTGAGACCTTTAACGCTCTATCCACGACGGACTTGGAGCTTTTTTGCGGGATCCTCTGGACGACATGGTCCGACCGAAACTTAAGGCTCTTCGAGAACCATGCCAAATTGCCGGAAGTGTGGATTGAGGATATTGTGTGTTGGTTTGCTAGTTTCAAAAAATGCACTAGCGGCACGGAGAGTCCGACCTTAGTACGGCCTACTTCACGTCGGGGGTGGTCGGGGGCCGAAGACGAAGGGGTCAAACTCAACGTTAATGCAGCGTGGGACAAGGATACCGGATGAGCGGCATTCGGTGGAATAGTAAGAGACAACCGAGGAAGACTCCTCGGGTTCACGGCAACATCCATAGAGAAGGTAGACTCGGTCTTATCCGCGGAATGCTTTGGGATACGTCATGGCCTCTATTTCATCCTTGAAAGGGGTTGTAGAGTGTCGGAGGTGCAAACCGATAGTTTACGTGCAACCCGACTTGTCAACCGGGGAAGTATTAATTGTGTCCAAGGCCCAATTTTAACGAGCATTAGAAACTTGGCTAGTGTGGTTAAGTGTCGTTGGGCTCCTCGTTCATGCAACGAGGCGGTGAACTTTGTAGCTCGATCTCGGATTATGGGCCGTATCTGTTGGACATATGTGTCCTTAAACAAGATTTTTATCCATTTGTAAAAGATTATGACAAGTCGTTGAATAAAGATGATGCTTATTATGATAATCTTATTATAGTTTCTGGTAGAGTAAAATAGAATGTTTGATTCCTTAGTTCATGAAGGATGCAATTATGTTATTATTATCACAACAGAGTCAATGTGAGGAAGAATTAATAATCATAATAAATGAACTTAAAATGTGACTAAGTGATAATCCTATTCTGGATTTTGTGTGTGTCACACTCACTAGAAGTGCATTAAGTATGAAGTGTCTTCATACTGGACTGGACCTGACTTAAACTCCGGAAGTTATCATATAAGACCGTCACTGATAACTTGGAGTTGAGTCACTAGTAGATGATCAAATGGATATTCGATCTAAGTCCTGAGTGATCTTGAGTCCAAGCTGCTGGCTTAATTGTTCTTTGATTTAACCGTTAAAGAATACGAAATATTACCGCTGTTCCCAACACTATTATTTTGGGAACATGATAGTCAGCAGTAAGGGTAGCTTGGTCATAGACATGGGCATCACACAGCTCTCTTCAGAGTGATTATGATTCCCTTGATTGTCGGTGGTGAGAAGTGAGAGATACCCATGCGCAACTTATGAATCGAAAACCATAAGTGGGTTACTCATAATATTACTGACTGAGTCAAGGATGAAAATGCAATGAGGGGCATAACGGTAGAAACCGCCTGCTCGTTTGTGAATCATCAAGTGAAAGATCAATAACCCGAATTTGATTGTATCAATGGACACCCTGCTGTTATAAAGGGAATCCGTATCACTAAAGAGTGCAGCCTCGGGTCTATAGTGGAATCACTTCGAGGTTTGACGAACAACTAGCAGTTCGTTGGAGCTTAAGTGATACGGGTCCATGGTCCCCAGGATAGCTCCGTAACGGATGATACGTACGTGATTAAAATACATTCTGGATAATGTTTAATCATTTGGCTTGACTTATAAAACTGAAAGGTTTGTGGCAGACATCAGATAGTTTTATCGTTGGCGTGGCAAAAGTATCATATTTTGGTACACGAAATTAACTGATAAAAGAAAGCTAGAATTTAGATTTTCTATCAGCACCATATTGTTGGAAATTAAATTCCGAGCATCTTTGCTTTTTGAACCAAGTCATTTAGACTTACGGTTAGTGATTTATGGATTTTCTAAGTTTATGATCGGTTCGATAAACTTTGAAATTAAATCACATGTCACGAATTTAAATGATGGTGTGGCACCATGACATTTTTATGTGTGATATTGAGATCAGGATTTATTAATATAATTTGATTATTTGGATTTAATTATTAATATCTTATTAATAATTAATTAATAATTAATAGATTTATATTAATAAATAAAAATATATATATATTAATATGTGTAAATTCGAATTAGGGTTTGATATATGAAACATTAGTTAAATTCGAATGGCATGATTTGGTATTTCCATATTTGCGGCATAAGTACCAAATGTTTTGGTATTTTGGCAAATCCCTAAAATCAATATTATCCATTGGATCGGTTATGATTTAATGTCAACCGTTGGATTAGGATATTGATAAATTCGAAATTAATGACTTGGTGACCAAGTTCTATTTTTCGAATTTGATTAATTAATTGTATCCGTTAGATCGGTCTAAGATTTAATCTTTACCGTCAGATTGAAAATTAATTAATTATATATATATCTATATATATTCGAATTATGGTTTAAGGATAAATTCAAAAATGTTTTTTAATAAATCTTTTTATCCTAAACTAATTTGATCCATTAGATCGGTTTAAAGATTCATCTCTACCGTTGGATCTAGATAATGATAATTCGAATTTTATATATATATATATTATAATTCGAATTTTATGATGATAAGAAGATAAGATTGGATTTTTGATTTATCTAAATCTTTCTTATTTAATTAAATCCCTAATTAATTATATCCATTGGATTTAGATGAGATTAAATCTGGACCATTGGATTAAGATAATTAATTATATTTAATTAATAGAATTCAAAATTAGGGAGGGAAAATCTCCAATTCGGTTACGGTTTTGAGCCTATAAATAGGAGGCTCATTCTACACATTTTTCACACCTTTCCCCAGAGAAAAATTCGAACTCTCCCTCTTCCTCACGGTCTGCGAATTTTCTCTCTGATCTCTTTCTTCTAGTTCGGCTTAGGAGACTATTTCTCCGGAAGCTTAATAAGAACCATCAGTTAAGATTTTGCGACGGAGTCCTGCCGGCGAAGCCCATGCTTCGGTACGAGGATTCCAGGAGAATATCCCGGAAGATCACGGGAGTTTCCCTCAGCACCCGCGGAGCCCTGCCCGATTCAGAGCGCGCAGCCGGAAATCGTCAAACGAGGTACGGCCTTATGCATTGGGTTAATAAATGCAAACATTTACTGCTTTCTATTTATTTCCTATTATGACTAGTTTATTAATAATGATTTATGAATATTAAATTACATAATATTTATCAGATCTTGGGATATGGTCATTATCCGATATTCGGACCGTCGTACGGATAACAAGTTTTTCCGCTTTAAAATAATTTTTTAAATGTTACCCGGGCGGTTCGGAGGTATAAATCGAGATAATTTTACGGTTTCCGAGACGTGATTTCCAACAATATCTCCGACATGTGGTCGTGTGTATGCCCGGATTAGCTTGTAAGCACTATCCTTAGGGACTTAAATCCCGTTCATTAATACAAGGTTCTATTTCGTAAAAAAAAAAAAAAGATAGATCTTCCGATCAGCATCTTCACAGTCCCACGCGCCATCACCTCCTCTAAGCCCCAAGCCTACGCGCCTCAGTCGCTGGGCCTCAGAGCGGTCCACCATTTCCGGCGAGAGCTCCGACACATGCAGATGCAGATGCACAAGCTCGCCGAGGCCAAGTGGGTCCACCTCGGCTTCGATGAGCTGGCGATGCAAGTCGAGCTCGTGGCGGCGGTAGCGGCGTGCGGGGCTTACGATGTCTACCTGGACGTGGTAGCGCGTGACCACGTCATCGCCGACGTCATGGCTGTGGACGCACTGTTCGTGTTCGGTCTTCTCTGCTCGGTCGCCGGAGATGGGATCTCTTGTTCGGGGATTCCGCCGGCGGGGCGGCAGCTTTCGCGGGAGACGGCGCTCCGGGAAGCGGTGATGCTGGAGAATCAGATTTCGATCTTCGTCCTCAAAGTCGTCCTGATGATAGAGTGTTGGAAGGTCGAGTTACACTAATTTCTTGAAACCGTATTTTTTTCCTTACAGAAAATGGTTCCGTGTGAAAATAATAAGTTTTCTTAAAAATATAATTAATTTTCTGCGTGAAAAATATTATTTTTCATAATTGATATAGGCACTCAAAACGAAGCCCTCTTCCCACGTTGTATCATCTGCATGCACATATTATTTTCTAACGTGCATCATCTTCGGTTCTGCTCCTAAACGTTTTCGTTCTTCAATTCTGCATCAGAAAACCCTAAAGTTTCTCCATATTTAGTTTCCAGGGTTCGAGAGATTTCGATCGATCCTTAGTGCACGAGTCGATCGAGACAGGGTGAGACTCTGAACTGGTTTATCCCGAAAGCGACGGGGCAAATTTCGATTTGCTTGCACCGCTTGTTTTTCGATTTGGTTTATCCCGACGGGAAGTAAAAAAACCGCGAGTTCAAGTCAATTTACTAGTGGTTGACCGATCCTTGCGATCGCGGTAAAAAAATTATAATTAACTACTCAATAAACCCGCAAAATTGGAACGTCAGATTTTGTATATTTTGTAAATATATTTACTAGTGGTTCGATGATGTGCCTGACCAGAAGTAGGAGGTTTGGACCCTCGTGGATTTTCCTCAACATTTTCTCACCAAGCAAACACCCAATCTCCACTTCCAGTACTGCAAACCACGAACTGGGTTGTGTTCGGTCTGAATTCCACGACACAGTCAATTCAAACAAGCTGATCTCTGCCCACATTCGATGCGGAGATTTGGATTCCGCTCTCAACGTGTTCAAGGGAATCAAACGCAAGACTTGGAACTCGATTCTCACCGGGTTTGCGAAAAAGCCCGGGAAAATGAGGGAAGCCGTACAGCTGTTCTACGAAATTCCCGAACCGGACATGGTCTCCTACAACACCATGTTAGCCTATTGTGTTTTAAACGCCGGCGTTTTATCTGCGCCGTAGAGTTTTTCGAAAAGATTCCCGTCAAGGATGCCGTCTCGTGGAAAACGATGATCTCGGGTTTTGCCCGTGAGGGTAAGATGGGAAGATCACGCGAGTTTTTTCTTGCGAGCCCGGTGAAACGAGGCCTTGTGGAGCGCGAGGATCTCAGGATACATTGAGTGCGATGTTTTTGGAATCTGCGTCTGAGTTGTTTGATTTAGCGCCGGTTAAGAGCGTAGTGGCATGGACTGCGATGATAACCGGCTATATGAAGTTTGGAAAGGTTGAATCGGCCGAGGAGTTGTTTCGGAACTCGCCCGAGAAGAACATTGTGACTTGGAACGCGATAATTTCCGGGTATGTCGAGAATTGCAAGTCAGAGGAGGGTTTAAAGCTTTTCCGAGCTATGATAGGTTTTGGATTCAAGCGGAACGCGTCAACCTTCACCAGCGTTCTGCTCGGTTGTTGCGAATTATCGTTGCTGCAAATGTGTAAGCAAGCCCATCAGGTTATTCACAAATCTCCGCTCCTGAACGACACAACGGCATCGACAGCGATAATAAGCATGTATTGCAAATTTGGAGCCTTGGATGATGCACAATTTTTTTTTCTTGAGATGGCTCAAAAAGACGTCGTCTCTTGGAACGCTATGATCACCGGTTATGCTCAACACGGAGCGGCTCAAGTCTTTAATGAAATGAAAAGAAAAGGACCAAAGCCGAATTGGGTAACCTTCGTGGCAGTTTTATCAGCATGCAGCCACGCCGGACTAGTGGACGTCGGGTTCGGTATTTCGACTCAATGGTGAGAGATTGCGGTGTCGAAGTCAAACCCGAGCATTACACATGCATGGTCGATCTCCTCAGTCGAGCTGGTAGGCTCGTCGAAGCTCTAGATTTGGTAAAGAAAATGCCATTTAAGCCAGGACCCGCAGTTTTTGGTACTCTTTTAAGCACTTGTAGGACACACAAGAATTTAGAACTCGCAGAGTACGCAGCGAAGAATCTTCGATCCGTCAAACGCAGCAGCGTATATTCAGCTCGCAAACGTCTATGCTTCGGTCCAGAAGTGGGATTCCGTCTCCGATGTCTGGCGGTTGATGAAAGAACAGCCAGCGATAAAGACACCCGGCTACAGCTGAATTGAGATAGACAGTGCCATCCACAATTTCCGATCGAATGACGTGGCTCATCCAGAAATATCAGCGACCCACGGAAAGCTAGATGAGTTGGACGAGAAAATGAAGAGAGCTGGGTTCACTCCGGACCTCGAATCCGCATTGTGTCACATTCCGGACAACCAGAAGGCACGGCATCTGCTGCACCACAGCAAGAGGCTAGCAATGGCGTACGGGCTGCTAAAGCTGCTGGAAGGGACTGCCATCAGGGTTTTCAAGAATTTACGGGTCTGCGGTGACTGCCATCGGGCCGCCATGATCATGTCAGCGTTAGAGAAACGGGAGATTATTGTCAGAGACGCAACCCGGTTTCACCATTTCAAGAACGGGGTGTGCTCTTGCTGTGGATATTGGTGAAAAATATATCGAACACAATCTCACGAAGATATTATGTCAAAATCCGATTAGAAAAATCGTTAACTCGCTATAGATGATATTATATCGACCGACTCTTGTGAGTCTAGACTTATCATTAAACACGTGATTGTACATCGATGGCACAGGTTTTGGCCACATTGAATTATCTTCCAAATTTGTCCTATTATAGTAAAACAAACACGTACTAAAAACGACAACTCAATTTAAATATCCTACTACCCAATTAAATACAACGATACAAAAAATAAACGGCGTTAATTAATTAAATGACACAAAGCTTAGACTCTCAGACTATATCGAAATGCAAGTAACATCGGAGATTAAAGAGAATGTAGCACTGTTGGATTACTTGTCATATTAAACTAATAATTGGGCCAACATGTCAATAAATAAAGTAAATGTGCTATTTTTTAGCAAAAAAAGAAAAGAAAGTAGATGTGCTATTATTAACAGAGTCTCGATAAGTGATCCGAATCGTGACTAAATCAGATTTTAAGGGTTATTTGTGTAGATACCATACAGGTAATTATTATGAGGACCGAGATTTTAATTATTGTAATATATACATAAATGAGAATTAGTCCCACGAAAATGTAAATACATAAAGCGATATGTTCCCGGGATGCCGGAATCCGTATAATAAAGTTTATGCGCTATTATGATAATTGACTTTTATTTAATAAAATGACTTGAACAGGTATATATTGATACGAGAATATATAAAACTATGTTAGTAGTACTTTACTTTAACATCGAACTGAAAAACATCATCTAGTATAATTTTTCCGTAGATTCAATCAGAATTCTGTGTTTCTTAATAATCCATTTATAGTATTTATATATGTACTATATCAAATCAGAAATGAAGCTTGAAATAGTAGAATCATTCGGTTAAATAAACGAATTTGGTTCCAACAGACGATAATAAGCAGCGTAGCGATAAATTCAGTTTACAGCTTTCAATTGGAACTTATCGAAAATTTCTTGACAGAAAATATCTTGAAAGATTCATGTTCAGGTTGACCCCAGTTCAATCTAAACTTTACTTTGCTGTCCACCGGAATCGACAAGGATGCATTCAGCACACGAAGAAACAGCTTGTGATCGATTTCGCCCTTGTTTTTTCTACTCAATTTTTTTTTATTGAAGCTTTTGATCGTTGCACCTTTCAATTGACTGCGCCAGCACTTGCAATGAGGTGAATTGCAGCATAATTGGCACTCACTTTGCACCAACATCTTGCAAAAAACCTGCACACACAACAAAACAGCCAAATCATAGTGTTCGTAAATGAACAAACTTTTTTTCATCAAAAGCAAATATAGAAGGAAATCGACCATCATACGTTAACACAATTATCCTCGTCACTGGAATCTACGGTCATAGAAACTATATTCGGATGACAGCTCGAGAGTAGTGCATCTAGAAGAGCCACCCAATGGAATGAGCTACCAATTTTAAGACCAGTGAGGTCAACGCAATTGACAGCTTCTATCGATACGTCAGGATCAGAAGTAAACTGCCCATTTACAATCAAACGAAAACTAAGTCGGACATAATACAATAGCAAAATCGACAGAGAAAACGATGACATTCAAATTCAAAGTCATACCTTGATGGACGAACCATTTTGATGAAAATTTACACGCTCTAAAAGAACTCCGAGATATTTAATTAACTTAAGAGACCAAGAAGTATGCATGAATGGTATGCCATGATATAAATACATGGAACAACGAATATCCTTTGATAAAACAGAAATAAGCGAATCTTGACTACCGACTGTGAGTTCATAACTTGATAGACTGGGAGCTTCAATTTCAATAGCTTTGACCCCATAACAAAAAAACATCCTAAGAAGCTTAAGCCGTTGTAGAGAAATCTTAATGCTTTGAAGCCCTTGGCAACCTCTAATTTCGAGAACCTCCAGGAGAGGAAATTTGGAAATGTGTTGATGAAATTGAGCATCGGTGATGTCGCTTCCGCATAACTTTATTTCTCTCAGATTACAACAAGAATTTAGATCAAACCTTTCCCCAGAAAGCCCAAAGGAAACCTTCTTGAGAGAGATGGCATTGACGTAAAAACTCTTGATTTCACGGTAATCTATCGAGAATACTCTGAGACTCACAAGTTTGTCGAGTTTGGAAATATTGAGATTTTCCAAGCCACAAATATCGTCAAGAAAAAGATGGCCGATGTTGGGACAATTTCCGATGATATCGCGGACCATATTCTCACTTAGATAAACCAGATACAACGTCAATTTTTCAAGACGGAAAAACTTGAAAGAACTACGTAATAGTGATGAGTTGAATGTGAATGTTGATTCAGGGAGAGGGTACACGGAATGCGAATTGAAGACACGGAAGTGTAGGTCCAAAACACCGTTGTGAAGAGCTAATGGCAACCATGTATCGATCAGTGGCACGAAGTCTTCATCAATGCTAGAAACACTTAATCTCATTCTCTCAATGGATAGCTTATTCTGATGTAAGTGCTGCAGAGACCTATCCACAAAGTTTAAGAATTCTTTACGCGGCTCCTTGAAGTGCAAGGACGGAAACTCTGTGTAATCCAGATATGTCTCGCCATCGAAACTCAGAAACGGATTAGACTTCCAAGCAGAACTCCATTGCTTAGACAGCAAAGAGGTCGCAATCGAATCTTTCATTGGGAGATATGACAAGATGTGATGCAAAACAGATTCAGGTAAGTCGGATATTACAGCGGTACTTTTGCCAACTTTACCCTTCATGGCACTCTCTACTGGCGAAACAAAGCCTCTAACTTTAACGCAATCACACACAAAAAGAATGAGAAAATCGCTACAAAGAAATCTGCATTCTCTTATATAGCATATTCACAGTTCATGAATGTAAATTCGATTTTATTACAAAAAAAAAAAAAAAGATTAACAAGGTAGTCGATTTTCGTTGTGCATTCATCATAGTACAGAAAATTAATGAGTAAATTCGAATCAGAAGAACTCACAAGCCAATTTGATCTTTCCAGTTTCTGCTGCTTCTCTTCTTCTTCTTCTTCATGCGCACGTAACCCTACGCGGTTCAGTTGTGTGTATATAGTATATACTATATAATATATTATAGAATAGGACTTAAAATATATATATATATATATAATAGAATAGAATACTATATTATATTTTGTAAAATGTATTATTTTGTAAATAATTCGTTCAAATTATAAGTGATAATTCTCTACAAAATATGAAGAAAAGTCTCGCTTATTAAATAAATTTTAATAATATCTTCCCTAAATATGACATATTTTATTTGTAATTTTCAAAGAAAAAAAGTTGTTATTGATGAAGAGTTATATTAACTTTTTATAATAGAGTTCTACATTATTACTCTTGAGTTTTGATCATCGGCGTCTAAGGCGAAGTGTGATTTGCAGGGTAATGTAGAGGACTTCTCCCTAAACATGTGCACAAAAAAGAGCTTCAAATTTCAAAGCCCAAACTAGATAGGTGGGCTTAAACTGTTGCTAATTTTAACATCGGGTATTGGATTAAACACCTCTTTTCTGCGCGGCATAAGTACTAAATCTTTTTCTAACCTCTAATTTCATATAAACTGCCACAGTTTGTTATACTATTTCTTAAAACTTATTAAGTTTACTGATTAACGACGTGTTTTAGTGCTACAAGAAAATTTAGTGTTAACAGTTCACGGTTTTTTTGATCTCAC
The DNA here is from genome assembly GCA_954871525.1 of Parietaria judaica. NCBI lineage: Eukaryota > Viridiplantae > Streptophyta > Magnoliopsida > Rosales > Urticaceae > Parietaria > Parietaria judaica. Next base: position 15,611,807 of record OX940868.1, read on the forward strand.
TAACGACGTTAGAGAACTAACAATGATTGTATTCCGACATTTTGCATATTTTTGCTAGACCTAGAGATACCAACAGGAATACGGAGTCGAACCCTTATAGTGCAAACTGCAAACTAAGGCTGCTTTCGCCTATGGTGTGTCATGGTCATGTAGTGTGTTTATAAATATATGTCTATTATTTAATATTCTATTTTGTAAATCATTTATTTTTATAAATAATCCTTAAAATTAACATAATAGCAACTCCATTTGTACTGCATATTAATAAAATACAGTAGAAAAACAATCCATTTGAGTTGCATAACCCACGCCATAATGACGTGGGATCACTATTTTCAACAGTTCAACGCCAAATTTGGCGTTGGACTATTCATCACTTCATTTTATTTTTTTAATTGCTTTTTAGTCCTTGTAAATTATTTTATTTATATGAATAGTTATATTTTTAAAAATTATTTCATATTTAGTCTTAAAGTTATTTATTATATTCAATACTTTGAAAGACACAATATTTTAAAATACAATATTAACATTTGCAATTTGAGAAAAAACTAAAGTGACACTAAGAGTAATACCAAAAAGAAATACCTTTACGACATAAAATGCAAAAAAAAAAGTAATAGAATACACATTACAACAACATAGATTGAAAATAATAAATAATTGATATATTTAAAAGATACTAAATAAATGTAAGGATACGGAGATAATTAAAAGAAAGTTGAATATTAAATTAATATATTAATTTGGTGTAGAAAATAAAGTATGAATGGAGATGAAGTGGTATTTGATGTGACATTTACTGCAAAATAGTGTAAAAAATGGAGTTATGGGATGAGTTAGTCTAAGAAAAATGAGAATTCTCACTTGTTATATACATTATAATAAATTAATATATTAAGATAATATTCAACACCAATTGTAACTAGTACCAATGGAACTGAATTTAATGCGAAGTAGTGTTCAGGTTTTATTGGGAAGAATCGTGAGAGCCATTAGGAATTTAAGTGTATAAACCCTTTTTGTTTTAATTATCTCAGTTCCAATATAGATCTCTCACCTTGTGAATAATTGTTATTGATATTTATATTATATTGTTATTTATATAATATCATTATTTTCACGTAGCTCTCAATATTATATTGACTAAATTTTTTTTTGATAAACTCTAGCTCAAACAGTTGAAACTTGAAATATTCAGTTGAACAAACTAATTTAGTTTCAGATGACTAATAACAAGCACAGCAGCGGTCAATTCAGTTAACGGCTTTCATTCGGAAATTATGGAGAATCTCGTATAGAATTCTAAACAACGTCAACTTCTTCTATCGGTGAATGATCCCAATACAATCTAAACTCTACTTCGCTATCCACTGGAATCGACAAGAATGAGTTCAACTCACGAAGAAACTGCTTGTGATCGAATTTACCGACATTTTCGATGTTTAATTCAATTCCATTGATGCTCTTGAGCTTTGCAACATTCAAGTGGCGGCGCCAGCACTTGCAATGGGGTGAGTTGCAGCATAATTGGCACTCACTTGGCACCAACATCTTGCGAAAAACCTGTACGTACAACAAAACAGCCGAATCTTAGTGTTCGTAAATGAACAAGCCTTTTTTTTAATCAAAACAAACATAGAAGGAAAGTCCCGTCGTAGGTTTACACAATTATTCTCGTCATTGGAATCTACTATCACAGAAACTATCTTCGGATGACAGCTCGAAAGTATTGTGTCTAGAAGAGTCACCCAATGGAATGAACCGACAAGTCTAAGACAAGTGAGGTCTAAGACATTAACTTTGAAAACCGAGGTAACTTCTCTTGACACGTCGGGATCAAAACTAAACTGTCATTTGCAATGAAATAAGAACTTAGTGAGACAAAATAGAATAGCAAAATCGACAAAGAGAAAGATGCAAATTCAAAGTAAAAGTCATACCTTGATGGACATAGTGCTTGGATCAAAATTCGCACCCTTGAAAGGATCTCCGAGATATTCCCTTAACTTAAGGGACAAAGAAGAATGCGGAAAATCAAAAGACAAATACATGCAACAACAAATAACCTTTGAGGAAACCGCAATAAGCACATTTTTACTATTTGCTAAGAACTCAAAACTTGATAGAATGGGAGCGTCAATTTCAATAGTTTTGACCCCTTTACAATGATATACCCGGAGATGCTTAAGCCGTTGCAAAGAAATCTTGATCTTTTGAAGACCAAGGCATCCCTTAATTTCAAGAACCTCGAGTAGAGGAAATTTAGTGATGTTCCGATGAAATTGAGCATCGGTGATTTCGCTGCTGCATAACTTTATTTCTGTCAGATTACAACAAGAAGTTAGATCTACATCCCGAGGATACCATGAAAAAAACTGCTTGAGAGAGAGGGCGTCGACATAAACGCTCTTGATTTCACCATGAAATGTTGCTGATACTATAAGGCTCACAAGTTTATCGAGTTTGGAAATATTGAGAGTTTCTAAGCCATGAATACACTTAAGAGAAAGATGTCTGATGTTAGGACAATTTTGGATGATATCACGGACAGTATTCTCACTTAGACAAACCAAGCGTAGCGTTAAGCTTTCAAGGCGGAAAAACTTGAAAGAACCGCATAATAAAGACGAGTTGACTCTGAATGTTGATTCAGGGAGAGGGTACGTAGTTGAAGTTTCTTCCACAATTACATGGGCACGGAATTTAACCTCCGAAACACCGTTGTGAAGAGCTAACGGCAACCATGTATTGATTAGGGGAATTGAGTCTCCATCCACGCCATACACCTGTAAATACATTCTCTCTATGCAAAACTTATTCTGATCAAAGTGTCGCAGAGACCTGTTCACAAAGTTTAAGAATTCTCTAAGCCGCTCCTTGAACTCCGGTTGCTCAAAGTCATAGATAACCGCGGGTTGCTTAAAGTCGAGAAAAGGATTAGACTTCTAGCAGAATTCCATTGCTTAGACAGCACAGAGGTTCTAACCGAATCTTTCACTGAGAGATACGACAATATGTGATGCAAAGCAGATTCCGGTAGGTCTGATAACACAGTGGCACGGGTCTTGCTGACTTTACCCTTCATGGTTCTCTCTACTGGCAAAACAAAACCCACAAACTTAACGCAAATACCCAACAAATGAAAAATTCGCCACAAAAAAAAAAAAAGTGTATACACGCATTTAGCCAAATCATCAAACACCTGGAGTGCCTCACATTTCATAAACATAAAGCATTATATTTTTAAATTTAATTATTAAAAAAAAAAACAGCTCGAAGTTGTAAATTCGAATGAGAATAACTCACAAGCCAGTTTCTGAAAGAGTTGATCTTGATGTTTTCAGCCAGGTTCTGCAGCTCCGTCTTCAAGCTCTAACCCTAAGCCAGTGAAACAAAAAAACAAAGCAAATACGAATTTAAAATAATAATAAAAATTGAAAACTTCAATTTATCAATTTATCAATTTATCAATAATAATAAAAAATGAGAATTAGGTCGTTTATTATTATACTGTCTTTTACGGTATTCAATTTATTGTCGTTTTCTATTTTCTGTCGTCTTCCCAATTGTTGTATTGTCGTTATAATTTGACTGTCGTTTTGTTTTCTCTAAATTTTTCAGTGCACCTACAAGGGACGAAATCATAACGGAAAACCGGGAATTTTTGCTTTTTTGTCCTGGTCTTTATTTTTTTGGGACGTCAAAATTATGTACCTGTTTTGGTCCCCGTTTTGTCAGTGATCAGCAATCTGTTTTTACAATTGTTTTTTTAATAATTAAACTGCTAAAATAAATTGATAAAGTCTCTAATAATTCATTTGTTTTAGCCAAAGCTCAACACTTGTGGAAATGACGTGGCAAACGACGTTGACATGAAATGGATAGAATTTGTACTGTCCACTGTTTGATAAACTTTGGATACTTATGTCGATATTAAATTGGTTCGGCTACTTATTTGTACACTTGGCCTAACTTTAGTCACTTTTGTCGCTATTATCCCTTTAAAAATAATTAGTATCAAGGTAAAGAAAAATTGACATCTCTTGGGTTTAGCAAAGACGACTAAAGCACGTAAGAATTTTAAAAATAATAGGACTGGTGTTAATTACGTACAAAGTTAACTATTTATCAAGAATTTTAATTTATAATCTTATCATCAAGAATAATAGATATACACAAGTGGTCCTAAAGGTTATCACTGTATCCTACTTTAGCACTTGAAACTACTTTCTTTAACAATTTCGTGTGTGTGGGTCTAGCGAGATTATTGGTGTCTAAATTAGTTTAACTGTTAAAATGAAAGGTAATAGATTCATGGAGTTTTACGTAATTCAATATCGTTAAGAAGATACGTAGTCTGTTGAAGAATAAACGTGTACACTCAGTATTCTACCGAGTCTCACGTTGGAAATACTCACAAATAGGAGTTCAGTTTTTTTATTCCTTTTTCTTATTTAATATATATCGTATAGTCTTAGTTTGTTAAGCAAGTTTGACTAGTCCATGTAGTTCCATTTCTTTCGTTTGCTGTTGCACATTTAGTGCTACAATATTGTATATATATGTACCCTTTATAACGAAGAAGATCAGTGAAATTTCAAGAAGTTCTATCGTGCTCATCTTCATTCTTTTCACATGGTATCAGAGCGGTGAAATTCGATCACTGCTTCTTGTTTTCTTTCTACCTTTTTCTTTATTTGGCATTGATATTTCAACTTCATCTCTTATTTTTTAACAGCCATCATGTCTGCCGAAAATAATTCCGATGTTGGTCAAGGAAAATCTGATCCTTATGCTATCCATCACTCTGATAGCCCATCTCATGTCCTCGTTATGCCTCTTCTAACGGGTGACAATTATGGTTCTAGGAATCGCGCCATAACAATGGCACTCCGTGCAAAGAGTAAATATGGTTTCGTCGATGGCTCATTATCAAAGCCGACTAAAGAACATGATATTGGCAATTGGGAACGCTGCAACGATCTCGTCAGCAGTTGGATACTCAATTCCGTCTCCCCAGAAATCAGGCCAAGCATCCTCTATGCCGATACCGCTGCTCAAATTTGGAGTGATCTCAAAGATCGATTTTCTCAGTCAAATGCGCCCAAGATTTATCAGCTCAAACACTCTATTTCTGCTCTCAAACAAGAAGGTATGACTGTTTCTTTATATTTCACCCAACTCAAATCTCTCTGGGATGAATTAAACAGCATTATCTCGATTATTCCGTGTACTTGTGGAAATGGCAAATGCATTATTGAGCAACAAAACCAAGACCGTGCCATGGAGTTTCTTCAAGGACTCCATGATAGTTTCTCTGCGGTACGAAGCCAAATCCTTTTAATGGAGCCTTTTCCGTCCATCCAACGCATCTACAACCTCGTGCGCCAAGAAGAAAAGCAACAGGAGTTGAATGTCCGATCTGTTCCCGTTGTTGAATCTGCCGCTTTTCAAGCTTCAAAGCTGCCACCATATCGAGGGCCGATGAAAAGGCAGCGTCCATTTTGCGACTATTGCAACCGACATGGCCACACCCGGGACAAATGTTTTCAATTACATGGATATCCAGACAAACAAGTTAAACGCGTCGACCGTGGATCAACTCCGATTGTTGCAACCACCAATCAACTCACTTGTGATCAATACAACAAATTGGTCGCACTTTTAGCCAAAGAAAATATTGATGCACCCATGGCTAACTTAGCAGGTTCTTTTTCAAGACCTTCTGAAGAAGAAGATGATTGGTCGGGGTAGTCTTCATCGAGGTCTCTACTACTTGGACGATGTTTCCCGTTTAAATTCTGTTTTTTCAATTCAGCTTCCAAATAAATTTGATCTTTGGCACTCTCGCCTTGGTCACCCAAGTACTTCTCGATTTAAGTTTCTTGTCAATAATTTTTCGGATATCTCCATGAATAAAAAAATTATTTGTGATGTTTGCCCACAAGCTAAACAATCTCGTAATGCTTTCCCGCAAAGTATATCTCGTTCTTCCGTATGTTTTGAAATGCTTCATGTTGATATATGGGGGCCATTCAATGTTCCATCAAAAAATGGTTCCCGTTTTTTTCTCACAATTGTTGATGACTACTCAAGATGCACTTGGGTTTATTTAATGAAAAATAAGTCTCAAACTTATCACATGATGACACATTTTTGTAATCAAGTTAATCGTCAATTCAAACTATCAATCTCGACCATTCATTCCGGCACTGGTGCTATTTTTATTCCACAACTTCAAGTGCTTCGTTCCGACAATGGCACCGAGTTTCTTTCATCGGACTTTCAAAATTGGTTTCATTCTCACTGTATAACTCATCAAAGAAGTTGTATTGCCACTCCCCAACAAAATGGGATTGTGGAACGTAAACATCGTCACTTACTTGACGTCGCTCGCTCGTTACGATTTTAAGCTAATCTTCCTCTATCATTTTGGGGAGAATGTATTCTCACCACTGCGTTTCTCATAAATAAATTACCCGCGCGAATATTGAATTTCAAATCTCCTCATGAAATATTGTTCGGAAAAGCTCCTTCGTATTCTTCTTTACGTGTTTTGGGTGTTTATGTTTGTCCAAGAACATGCATATTAAAAATAAATTTGATGCTCGAGGTAAACCGTACATCTTTGTTGGATATCCTTATGGTCAAAAGGGATATCGCATTTACGATCCGTCTACTCATAACATTATAGTTTCACGTGATGTTATTTTTCATGAATCTATTTTTCCATATAAGGAAAGTTCATCTCCTCCTCAAAATGAAATCTCTATTACAGCTTTGGATGATTTTTTTTCAGTTTGTCCAACAATATCAGACGAGGTTTCAACATCAATCCCAACATCGTTACAAGATACTCCAACAGTACCAGTTATTGATACTTCCTCTTCTATCCCTACTGATCCAAATATTCATTTGCTTGATGATAATTCTTCTACTTTGAATCCCACAGATTCCAACAATTCTGATCATTGTAAGAGAATTCGGAAACGACATTCTCATCTTAGTGATTATGTATGTACAGTTGCTCACTCATCTACCTCTTTTCCTTTATCCAAATATTTCTCTTTGGAAAATTTGAGTTCTTCTCACCGATCATTTTTGTCCAAGGTCGTTGATCATAATGAGTCTCGAACTTATTCTCAAGCTATTAAATCTTTTGTTTGGCGTGATGCGATGTCGGCAGAGATTCGTGCTCTAGAGTCAAATAAAACATGGTCACTTTGCTCGTTACCACCTGACAAAGAGGCAATTGGTTGTAAATGGGTCTATAAGATCAAATATCGTTCTGATGGATCCATCAAACGATATAAAGCACGATTAGTCGCCAAAGGATACACACAGGTTGAAGGGATTGACTATCATGATACATTTGCTCCGGTAGCTAAATTGGTAACTGTTCGTCTTCTTCTCTCTATTGCAACTATTAAAAATTGGTCTCTTCATCAATTAGATGTTAATAATGCATTTTTACAAGGTGATCTCTACGAGGAAGTATTTATGAAGCTCCCTCCCGGTCTCTCTGATCAAAGTGATAGTCGTGTTTGCAAGCTCCATAAATCGATATATGGACTAAAGCAAGCCTCTCGTCAATGGTTCTCTAAATTCTCTTCTACCTTAATTCAACAAGGTTTTCATCAATCTATCTCTGATTATAGTCTTTACATATATTCATAACAAGATTTCTGTATTTGTTCTTGTTTATGTGGATGATATTATTATCACAGGAAATAATGATGATTTTATTTCCAAAACAAAACAATTCCTCGCCAACTCTTTTTCCATTAAAGACCTTGGGCCTCTGCGTTATTTCCTTGGTATTGAAGTCTCTCGTTCCAAAAAGGGCCTATTTTTATGTCAACGTAAATATACTCTTGACATTCTAAATGATTCAGGAATGTCAGGATCTCGTACATCACCTTTTCCTATGGAGCAACATCTTCGACTTCTTCCGGACCAAGGTAATCCTTTGCCTGATCCATCTCTTTATCGTCGCCTAATTGGTCGTCTCTTATATCTTACTTTCACTCGTCCCGATATTCAATATGCGGTCAATAATCTCAGTCAATTTATGCAAAATCCTCACTCTTCTCATCTCGATGCTGCACATCGAGTACAACGTTACCTTAAAGGTTCTATTGGTAACAGTCTCTTTCTATCGGCATCTAGTTCCCTCTCTCTCGTTGGGTTTGCTGATTCTGATTGGGCTGGATGTCCAGTGACTCGACGTTCCACTACTGGTTATTTCACCATGCTTGGATCTAGTCCAATATCATGGAAATCAAAGAAACAACCTACTGTTTCTCGATCATTCGCTGAAGCCGAATATCGTTCTCTCGCTGCGCTTACTTCAGAAATACAATGGCTTCATTCACTTTTATCCGAACTTGGTTTTCCGCCATCTATACCAACGACGATACATTGTGATAGTCAAGCCGTCATTCACATTGCTTCTAATCCTGTCTTTCACGAACGAACTAAGCACATCGAAATTGATTGTCATTTTGTTCGAGAAAAAATTAATTCCGGACTTATATGCCCATCTTATCTTCGCTCGAGCGATCAACTAGCCGATATCTTCACAAAACCACTTGGTGCTGATAATTTTAAACGACTACTTAGCAAGTTGGGCGTGATCGATATTTCTCTCCCGACTCCAACTTGATGGGGGGTGTTGAAGAAAAAACGTGTACACTCAGTATTCTACCGAGTCTCACGCTGGAAATACTCACAAATAGGAGTTCAGTTTTTTTATTCCTTTTTCTTATTTAATATATATCGTATAGTCTTAGTTTGTTAAGCAAGTTTGATTAGTCCATGTAGTTCCATTTCTTTCGTTTGATGTTCCACATTTAGTGCTACAATATTGTATATATATGTACCCATTATAATGAAGAAGATCAGTGAAATTTCAAGAAGTTCTATCGTGCTCATCTTCATTCTTTTCACATAGTCCATCAAGATTCACTAGTTTAAGTGAGTAAAAATTCGTTTATTATAATAAAGAATACGACCATTTATGTGTAGTATCTTTAGATGAGCCAGGTATTATTTACTAAAATTTAAAAGAGCGAGACACTTCTATAGATATTTCAAGCCGACTCTTGGGGAACTGAACGACATAATCGATTATTGGAAGAGGCTTTCCGAGAGAGTTACGTCCAACTGTCGTCTCTTCCGTTAAGGTTCTACTACCACGTGCCATCCCCTCCTTTATCCTCCACTTTACTTTTCAACATGTGTACTTGATAGATGTGAAGCCAAAACAGGGTCGGCCCTGAGTTTGTCGGGACCCTAGGCGAAGACTGATTTTGGGGCCCTTATCGTTATAAAAATAAATATCAAGCCCATTAATACTACATTACACATCATGAACCACTTTTATATAAGCCAACTTTTAATATGATTTTTTTTAATATGAATTGTGTATATTATATATCCTCACAACAGTAAAACGTGAGCACAATACACTCAATATTTTTTCTTCCATCGTGGGGCCCCTAATTTACAAATCTATTATAGTCTTAGGCCTACCATGTATACCTTCAGGGCCGGTACTGAGCCAAAACAGACTACAATGCCTGGTTGAAGAAATGACAGTTCGACGAAATTGTCTAGTCGAACACTTATTTTATTAGGTACTTCGCTCACTAAAAAATAAACTTGAGTACTATCCTCCTTTGACAGAACTTTGATACTTTTACCTCAATTATTCCAATTAAATACAAGAAACAAAGTCTATTTTTTAATTTCAATTGTCGTGACTTTTCAACATATTTATTTAATCACATAAAAACAGGATTCGTTTTTGTATGCAATCAAATAAGTGGTTTATTTATAATATATATTGTCTTAACTTTATTTTCTGTAATAGAAAATTAGAATCAATAGCCTCATTGCGTTCGTGTCCATATTTAATTTATGCGTTTTGAACAAGGTTTTAAATACCGCTTGCCGATGTCGTTTCGCACTTTTCATTTTACGGATATATCGCTTGTCGATGTGTATCTCATAGATAAGTCGATGGATATATCGTTTTGCATATCCTCAAAAAAAAAAATTCGATGAGCATACCGATGGATATTCGAAAAATTTAATACCTCGGTTTTGAATCCTACAAAAAGATACGGCAGATTCTATATGGATATATAACGTGTTCAGAAAGGGACAATTCCGTAAATAAATGGATAAGACAGGGGCAATATGGGAATAGAATGTTCAAGCCTACGTACGATTACGATCACACGCGTGTAACTCCCCACTGTAGTCCAGCTATGCATACGTAGCGGTAGCTTCGACTCTCTCTCTATAAATAGACTTATTGGCTGTAATGGTTCCTAAACTTTATTTATGTGTGCAAGTTTACCCTTAAAGTTTAGTTTATATAGAAAATACCCTCACATTTATTTTATTATAAAAAAAATACATTGCTTATGAAGATTTTTTTTTATTCAAGGGTAGCTTATGAATTTTAAATTACATGAAGATTTGAAAAAATATGCAATTTTGATTGTTTAAGGACAGAACGAGTTATGTTGAGGACATATTCTAGTGACGATCAAGGAAATTTCAGGATAAACAATAAAGTTCAATGCTTTCAAAGACAATTGTGAGAGGCATAGGCGGAACTACCTTGTACCCAACAAGGACTAAAGCTCCCCCAAGAATTTTAGAAATCTTATTATCACAGGACAAAATTCAATGCCAACTCCGGTAGCCTTACACAGCCCAGCCCCCCCTCTCTATCTCACACACGCACACAACTCTATAAACTCTACTGCAGTTTGTGGTATAGACTATAGACTCTAGTCGTAAGCTTCCTTTCAATTGTTTTTCTTAGAGTTTCTACTCTATTTTGTAGTGAATGTCACATCAAACACTACTTCATCTCCACCCGAACTTCATTTTTAACACCAAATGAAATAATCTTTTTATATTAATTCCTCTTTTATTTATCTTCATACCATTATATTTATTTACAACTTTAGAATTATACTACTCATTAATAATTGTAATAATAAAAAAAATATTCTTTAAATTAATTTAAACGTTTTTTTTTTTGTCTTTCTGTTTTTTCATTACTTAATTTTTTTATGGGCTCTTAAGGGTAATAGTCAAATTGAAACATAGGTTTAGCAAAATAGCCAAATTTTGGTTAATTTTGTAAACTAGCTAATTAACCATTTATAAAATTTTGGTTAATTTTGTAAACTAGCCAAATTAGAAATTCACTTAAATGGTTAATTGGCTAGTTTACAAAATTAACCAAAGTTTGACTATTTTGCTAAACTTATGTTTCAATTTGACTATTTGGTGCAATTTCTTTTTTTTATTATTTCATTAGAAATTACACTTAAAAGCAATGGATTCAAATGTTTTAGCGTTTTAAATTATAAAAATAATGAATTTAAATAAAATAAACACTTAAACTAATTTATATAAATATTTTTGGAAGAAATATTAAATATTTTTTTAAAATATAATCAATTGTATAAATAAAAAACTCTTAAAGGATTAAAATATAAATAAGAAAATAAAATGGAGGGATGAATAGTGTAACGTCAAATCTGGAGCAACACTATTCATAATACACGTCTCACTCCATAATAGAGTGGGATATGGAGTTCGGGTGGAGCTCCACCCAACACCATTTTAAAGAAATGGAGTTCGGGTGGAGATGCTCTTAGTAGTGATACATCTATATATATAGTTCCAAATGTATAACAAGTTCTCTTGTACTCTTTTATATATAGGTGGATAGCTTTTTTAGGCTTAAATTTGTGTATTCATTGACTACTTTGTTTATGTATGTTTTAGATATTTGATTTTTGTCTATTATTATTTGTGTTGCAATATATCGTGATACAACTTTATACTTTTAAATTCGTTAAGTTGACAATATATCATGAATCAATTTTTTTTCTCTTACAATATATAAGTTTTTATTTTAATATTAAATTTATTATGTAAATTGAATAAAAAAAATGAGCCCCCTTTCTTTCCGAATCCTGGTTCCGCCCATGCTTACAGCTATGTAAGTACATGCTCACCGCTTTGTAAATACAAGCTTACCACTATGTGAATAGATAATTGCCGCTGTATAATACATGTTTACCGCTATTGTTTGGATTATTGCTTATTAAATAATACAAAATTAATAAATATCTTTCGCTTTGTGTCTTAAGAATACATGTAAATAGACACTTACCCAAGCGCATATAAATACTTACTGTTATGTAAATAGACACTTACCGCTATGAAAAAAACATACATACCGCTATAGGAAGAGATACATGCCGCTATGTAATAGATACTTCCAGCTATTGTTTGGATTACTGTTTATTAAAGAGTACAAAATTAGCTTATATCATTCGCGTTGTGTATTCCAATTAAGTAATAATTTAATTGGAATACAAATACAGGAATATAATTTGTATTGTCATGAATTTTGTTTATCGAACAATAAAAATACAAATATATTGAAGAAAAAAAAAGTTTATAGGACACTCTCGAAGCATACAAGTTTCGTACTTCGTACTTCCTATACAAGTTTATAGGACACTCTCGGAGCATACAAGTTTCGTACTTCTCCGATGGACGATGGATGGGATGATACATGGATCAACCGTGGATAAAGACAACTTGTATAAACTCGGAGGAGGAATCTTGTTAAGCCTTATAATATCCCGTGAAGAATTGATGGCTGGACCTCTCGGGTTCCAACAAGTACAGTTTCAACAAGTCCTCGCTTGTTTAAAACACAAGACGAGGAAATTGAATGAAGGACAAACAAAACCCATTGAACTATGGAGAAAATGTCCATATTTCAATGGTTATTGTCTGTCGGTACCGCTGGGAGCCCGACATGTCGGGGAAATGTTCTTCACGGGTCGCAGCTGTTTTTTGGGTAGCATAATGGCTCAATGAAGTCGTAACCAGATATACGGAAGAAAAATAAACAAAGAAGTTAGAATCCGTGTAATTTTTTAAAAATATAAGAATAAAGAAAGGATTTAAAGAAAGCTTACGATTATGACGGAGACGGGGGCGCGTTGACAAACATGAACGCCTTGGGTGGTTGAGTTCAAACATGTTAGATTTGGGTTACGGACAAAAGTAAATTTGGATTAGGGTTTCCCAAAAGTGGTCCTGGAAAGCGGCGTGAAATTGAGATTGCACTTTAGGTTTTGTTTCGTTGCCTGTTTATAGTTATAATGAAGTAAGGGTATATTGGTACTTACACGTATCAATTTTGATACGCGTCCTCAATTTTTGTCAAGTGATCGTGCAAACCGCTATCGGGAAACAGTAACGGTTGATCGGATAGGCGAAGCGGTAGAGACGAGGTACTTCTAGCGGTTGCGAGTGTTTTGGATTTTCCCGAACCTTTTCATTGAAATATTTACATTCACGTGTCCAAACCCCCGAGATTTGATACACACGGGGTTAATTTAATACGGGTCGGTGGGCATGAGTAATTGTTCACCCAAATGAGTAGTTGTTGGTGTCTCTCTAGGACATTAAGATGGTAAACCAAACATGCGTGAGGGTTCCGATGCAATAATTACATTTTATCGGTAATTATTATAGGGACATCAACATGTATCAATTTTGATACGCGTCCTCAATTTTTGTCGAGTGATCGTGCAAACCGCTATCGGGAAACAGTATCGGTTGAACGGATAGACAAAGCGGTAGAGACGGGGTACTTCTAGCGGTTGCGAGTGTTCCGGATTTTCCCGAACCTTTTCATTGAAATATTTACATCCACGTGTCCAAACCCCCAAGATTTGATACACTTGGGTTCATTTAATACGGGTCGGTGGGCATGAGTATTTGTTCACCCAATTGAGTAGTTGTTAGTGTCTTTCGAGGACATTAAGATGGTAAACCAAACATGCGTGAAGGTTCTGATACAATAATTACATTTTATCTGTAATTATTATAGGGACATCAACACGTATCAATTTTGATACGCGTCCTCAATTTTCGTCGAGTGATCGTGCAAACCGCTATCGGGAAACAATAGCGGTTGAACGGATAGACGTAGCGGTTAATACATGGTACTTCTAGCGGTTGTGAGTGTTCTAGATTTTCCCGAACCTTTTCATTGAAATATTTACATTCACGTGTCCAAACCACCGAGATTTGATACACGCGGGGTTCATTTAATACGGGTCGGTGGGCATGAGTAATTGTTCACCCAATTGAGTAATTGTTAGTGTCTTTCGAGGACATTAAGATGGTAAACCAAACATGCGTGAAGGTTCTGATGCAATAATTACATTTTATCTGTAATTATTATAGGGACATCAACACGTATCAATTTTGATATGTGTCCTCAATTGTTGTCGAGTGATCGTGCAATCCACTATCGAGAAACAGTAGCGGTTGAACGGATATGCGTGCGTAGCGGTAGAGACGGGGTACTTCTAGCGGTTGCGAATGTTCCGGATTTTCCCAAACCTTTTCATTGCAATATTTACATGCATGTGTCCAAACCCCCGAGATTTGATACACGCGGGGTTCATTTAATACGGTTCGATGGGCATGAGTAATTGTTCACCCAATTGAGTAGTTATTGGTGTCTCTCGAGGACATTAAGATGGTAAACCAAACACGCGTGAAGGTTCCGATGCAATAATTACATTATGTGTACCCCTCGAGATAGTATAAAAATTTGAACGTACCAAAATTGCTGATTCAATTGACCACAATCACAGTCGTAAGAGTTGCTTGTCGGCAACTTACCATGGTTGTGCTTAGTCTTCCTAGATGCTCGTGTGGCTCAACCTGTCGCCGTCGCCGATTTCATCTGATTTGAATAGCGGTACTTACTTATTTTGTTTACCTCTACAAAGCTTTATGTTATGTACATTATTTATTTCGTGACTTTAACATAATTCCTTTGAATTTTTTTATTCATGCAGAGGATGTAACACTATATCTCACACTCGATACTAAACACCCTGAGCGATTCTGTCGTCCAAAAATATGTTGCCCTTTACTTTCCAGCTCGACATCAGTATTTGCATTTATTATTTTAAGAAAATTTTAATTTATGCATCTGTCTCTGTTACTCTCAATAACGAGGAATACCGGGGGAATGAAATTAGAATTATATACGACAAAAGTTTTTTGGCGTTTTTAACTTTTTATTTCGGCCCGTATGTAACTCTTTATTGCGAGAGACGTCGAACGATTCAAAATTACTTTTTTTTGTCCGTAATAATATACTATGTGCTATTATTAAAGGTCGAGAAGTTCGGTAGAGTGTAGGGTATTTTTGGGCGGCACGATGGCTCCCGTATTTTGCGGTGAAGTCGAGTATTGACATCTTGGAAGACACTATTGATTATTTTGCTTTTTTGTATTGTAACCGAAGTATTCATTATTTTATTTTCATGTATTGTAAGCGGCAGTATTAATGTATTGACATCTCGGATGAAGACATCAATATTATATGCGACTGCTTTCATATTAAAGTGAAATATCAACTCAGATCTGTTATTGGATGGAAAACAAAATAGCTAGATATAGCGGTACTAACCAATGATGTCTAGCGGTATGTAACAAGACTAATTTTTAAGATTCACATATATTCCGCTTTCAAAGATATTTCTAGCGATATGTACCGCTCACGTAAAACGTGTAGCAGTTTCCCGAACATCTAGCGGTACGTACAACATGTAATTAATATATATTGATATTAAGTTAGATATAGTTGTACGTCCCGCTTACGTAAAACTTCTAGCGGTATGTACTAACACGATGTAACAAATTTAAACGTACAAGTCCCTTTACTTATAAATAATAAATTACATATGCAGCTCATACTTCCGTCACTCTCATTGGAAGTCTTTTCTCTTGTTTCCTCCTTCTTCTTCTTGTTTTTTTTTTTTTTTTTTTTGCTTCTGGGCGGTTCAATCTTCCAAAAATTAGCATTAACAGAAGCATGTATCTTCCAATCCTCATTAAGCGCGATAATATTTACGGGCGAAGAATACGAATCCACCAATGGTTGAAACTATAGAAAGCATGACAAAAATCGTGAATGTTTTTTCCTACACTGGTGATTGCGCTGATGGCATGCGCACATGGGTACCAATCGAAGTTAAATTTGTTGCACGAGCACGTCTGGGCTACAAGATCTACCATCTTAAACTCTCCGTAACTCCTCACTTCCCACGATTTTTCAAAACCTTTAGTGGCCAACATTTTCCCAGGCGCTTTCATGCTCTCTCGAAGCTTATGCTCAGTGTTCGGAGTGAATAGAGGGGACAATCGATAAGCACATTCTGTACTATGTTCATGATATTTTTTTTATCCTTGCGGCTACCATCTTCTAACACTCATGTAACATGGTAAGAATAGGATATTCTCCCGCTATCTCCATAAAATCATGCATGTGTTTATCACCGTTTGAAGTTATTATGTCATACATTTTCTCCTTGTAGTACGCCATCGACCATCGATATCTGCTCTCAAGATTTTCATCGAGATAATTTGCAGCTAAAGGATACTTTTTTTGGAACTCGCCCCAATTTCTATCGAATTCAGCCCTGGTATATACCGTCGCCAGTTCCCAAAACTTATTGACTAATCTCTTCGCTTTAAACTTGCCTTGCAAGTGTACTTGGATGAGATAAGGACAGAATCCATGCGTTGCCGTCCGATACACCTGTCTGCACGCATTCTTGATGGGTCCACAATTATCCGTTACGATGACCAACTCATTTGTTTCCATAATCGCTGCTTTCAGATCTTCTAAAAGTTGTTCCCACGATTCAAACTTATCCCAAAATAAAATACCAAAAGCGAGTGCAAAAACTGTGTGATTGCCATCAGTAGCGCATGCCACGAGTAAGGTACTTTGGTACTCGTCACTCATGCAATATGCGGCGATCGAAATAACCTTCCGCATAATTTTGAAGCCTTGAATCGACGCGTATAATGCCACGAAACAATACTCAAAAGCCCCTTCTAAGTTACATTTAATTGATGTCAAGGAACCTAGGTTTTGATTTTCAACCATAAAAAAATGCCGGTAACAACGCGAAATTCTGGCCAGGGGTACCTCTAATCTTGTATTCGGCGAGTCTCTTGCCACTCGTAGCCATCGAGTAACTGATTTTGCAACCCCTATCAACCATATGCCTCCGGATCTCATTCTGGTCCGGTATTTCCATATTTTAGTCATTGTATATGCTTATGATCTCATCGCAAACGAACTACAAAGTGACCCGGCGTAAACCTTGTCGTGCGTCTACGGAACAAGTGTCGACGCCGTGATATGTACGTATTATAAACGTCCTCTCTGCCCCCAGCGCTGCACGTAAATTCCAACCGCATGTCTCATCGAATCATTTGACTACGTATAATTTCTTGTCCGACTTTATGAACTTCACTCCAAAACGTCCCGCAACACCCTCGGACAAAACACTTCTCAACTCAGCCTTTGATGCAAACTCCTGACCAATTATAAGATCCATACCATCGGTAAAACTATGCATCGGTCCTTCTTCCCCCCGTCTCGAAACCGACAGGAAAAGTAGAGGATCCCACAAAGTTATTAGAACACCCCCTCAACGGCGACAGTATCACACCTTTTGCATCTGGGGACGAAAAAGCATCCGGTACATCAACATGGCGCTCCCGGTACTCTTCTTGCACAAATGTTGTTTGTTCGGTACATAATTCAGGAGATACATTTTTCACTAGCTCGACGTACAACTGTTTCAACCTTGACGGTCTATCTGGTATCTGAATATACGATTCAAAGTAAGGTTCATCAGCAATGGCTATTGGCTGAGTACTGTGATCAACTGGGTAATAAGTTACCTTCTGTTGTTCAAAGCAGACTTTGAAACAGTAACAACATTTGCAAGTTTCACTTATTCCCTCCCACAACCACTTGTAACAATCTCTACTGAAAATCCACTTTCTGCCAACACTGACAATCACATGGTTATAATCCATCCTGCAAACAAAAAAAATACTTCAATCTTAAATTAAACCGCTATAGGCTTATAGGATACAACTATATCTTAACATAACGTAGTTGTATATTTGCAATTAGTTTATACTTAAGGATTCATAGAGTACGACCTAAATTCGGCATACGGATGTCGGTACCGCTACATAAAATATATACCGCTATATTAATATCCATAAATTGAAAACAGCAATAAAATTTACTTGATTACACCGGATAACCTTAGTTTATAGTTTATACTCCAGGATTCATTGAGTACGAGCTAAATTCGGCCTACATATATCGGTACCGCTACACAAAATATTATTACCGCTATATTTTATCCACCAATTGAAAGCAGCAATAAAATTACTTCATTGGACTGGCTAACCTTAATTTCATGCATATAATTGAGGATTCACGGTGTAATACCTAAAACTGGCCTACAGGTTTCGGTACCGTTACAAAAGATATTAATACCGCTATATGTTATCAAGAAATTCAAAACAGTGTTACAGTTACTTTATTAAAATGGGCTAACCTTCGAATGAGACAATTCTTGATATATCATCGAGTTGAAAGATTCGCTAATAGTTAGGTGGGTAACGTGGAAGAAGAAGATAAGGAATACGGTGAATCGACGAAGAAATAATGGGAGCTTAGGGTTTCTCGGCAATTAAGGAGTCGAAGAAGGAGGCGAATAACAGAAGAGAGAGAAACATGGCGGGAAAGAAATAATATTAAATGTACAGAGGAGAGAGAAAAAATAATAAAATAAGAGGAGAGATAAAATCAAGCCCAACGAACTCCAAAGGGCCCCACTGTTGGACATGTGTGTCCTTAAACAAGATATTTTATCCCTTTGTAAAAGATTATGACAAGTCGTTGAATAAAGATGATGCTTATTATGATAATCTTATTATAGTTTCTGGTAGAGTAAAATAGAATGTTTGATTCCTTAGTTCATGAAGGATGCAATTATGTTATTATTATCACAACAGAGTCAATGTGAGGAAGAATTAATAATCATAATAAATGAACTTAAAATGTCCGTGACCTGATCAACTGGGTGGGAGCCCATTAATCGTATAAGGTCATTAATGTGACTAAGTGATAATCCTATTCTAGATTTTGTGTGTGTCACACTCACTAGAAGTGCATTAAGTATGAAGTGTCTTCATACTGGACTGGACCTGACTTAAATTCCGGAAGTTATCATATAAGACCGTCACTGATAACTTGGAGTTGAGTCACTAGTAGATGATCAAATGGATATTCGATCTAAGTCCTGAGTGATCTTGAGTCCAAGCTGTTGACTTGATTGTTCTTTGATTTAACCGTTAAAGGACACGAAATATTACAGCTGTTCCCAACACTATTATTTTGGGAACATGATAGTCAGCAGTAAAGATAGCTTGGTCATAGACATGGGCATCACACAGCTCTCCTTAGAGTGATGATGATTCCTTTGATTGTCGGTGGTGAGAAGTGAGAGATACCCATGCGCAACTTATGAATCGAAACCATAAGTGGGTTACTCATGATATTGCTGACTGAGTCAAGGATGAAAATACAATGAGGGGCATAACGGTAAAAACCGCCTGCTCGTTTATGAATCATCAAGTGAAAGATCAATAACCCGAATTTGATTGTATCAATGGACACCCTGCTATTATAAAGGGAATAATATATACCGTATCACTAAAGAGTGCAGCCTCAGGTCTATAGTGGAATCACTTCGAGGTTTGACGAACAACTAGCAGTTCGTTGGAGCTTAAGTGATACGGGTCCATGGTCCCCAGGATAGCTCCGTAACGGATGATATGTACGTGATTAAAATACATTCTGGATAATTTTTAATCATTTGGCTTGACTTATGAAACTGAAAGGTCTGTGTCAGACATCAGATAGTTTTATCGTTGGCGTGGCAAAAGTATCATATTTTGGTACACGAAATTAACTGACAAAAAGAAAGTTAGAATTTAGATTTTCTATCAGTACCATGTTGTTGGAAATTAAATTCTAAGCAGCTTTTCTTTTTCAACCAAGTCATTTCGACTTACGGTTAGTGATTTATGGATTTTCTAAGTTTGTGATCGGTTCGATAAACTTTGAAATTAAATCACATGTCACGAATTTAAATGATGGTGTGGCACCATGACATTTTTATGTGTGATATTGAGATCAGGATTTATTAATATAATTTAATTATTTGGATTTAATTATTAATATCTTATTAATAATTAATTAATAATTAATAGATTTATATTAATAAATGAATATATATATTTATATATATATATGTGTAAATTCGAATTAGGGTTTGTTATATGAAACCCTAGTTAAATTCGAATGGCATGATTTGGTATTTTTATATTTACGGCATAAGTACCAAATGTTTTGGTATTTTGGCAAATCCCTAAAATCAATATTATCCATTGGATCGGTTATGATTTAGTATCAACCGTTGGATTAGGATATTGATGAATTCGAAATTAATGACTTGGTGACCAAGTTCTATTTTTCGAATTTGATTAATTAATTATATCCGTTGGATCGGTCTAAGATTTAATCTATACCATCGGATTGAGGATTGATTAATTATATATATATATATATATCTATATATATTCGAATTATGTTCAAGGATAAATTCGAAAAAATGTTTTAATAAATTTATTTATCCTAAACTTATTTGATCCATTAGATCGGTTTAAAGAATCATCTCAACCGTTGGATCTAGATAATAAGAATTCAAATTTCATATATATATATATATATATATATATTATAATTCGAATTTTATGATGATAAGAAGATAAGATTGGATTTTTGATTTATCTAAATCTTTCTTATTTAAATTAAATCCCTAATTAATTATATCCATTGGATTTAGATGAGATTAAATCTGGACCATTGGATTAAGATAATTAATTATATTTAATTAAAGAAATTCGAATTTAGGGAGGGAATATCTCCAAATCGGTTACAGTCTTGAGCCTATAAATAGGGAGCTCATTCTACACATTTTTCACACCTTTCCCCAGAGAAAAATTTGAACTCTCCCTCTTCCTCAGGGTCTGCGAATTTTCTCTCTGATCTCTTTCTTCTGGTTCGGCTTAGGAGACTATTTCTCCGGAAGCTTAAAAAGAACCATCAGTTAAAGTTTTGCGACGGAGTCCTGCCGGCGAAGCCCACGCTTCGGTACGAGGATTCCAGGAGAATATCCCGGAAGATCACGGGAGATTCCCTCAGCACCGGCGGAGCCCTGCCCGATTCAGAGCGCGCAGCCGGAAATCGTCAAACGAGGTACGGCCTTATGCATTGGGTTAATAAATGCAAACATTTACTGCTTTATATTTATTTCCTATTATGACTAGTTTATTAATAATGAGTTATGAATATTAAATTGCATAATATTTATCAGATCTTGGGATATGGTTATTATCCGATATTCGGACCGTTGTTTGGTTAACAAGTTTTCCGCTTTAAAATAATTTTTAAATGTTACCCTGACGGTTCGGACGTATAAATCGAGATAATTATACGGAAATCGAGACGTGATTTCCAACACCCACATCGTTTAATGAAGGGTATGAACCAAACATGTGAACAGTACCGAAGGTATAAACCTCTACCAAATCCCAAATAAGGTCATTCCTGAAATTTGCCTAAGATTGAGTAAATATTAGATTTTTTGGGTAAAAGTATTAAAGTTCTAAATCCTCTTTTATAACTTCGGGAATATATGGATCAAAAAATTAACGGGAACATCATGAGTGGGTTAGTAAAAGAGCGGGAACATATGCCGGACCGCTAATAACCCAAAAATAAAAATTCATAAAAAAAGTAAAAATTAAAAAAAAATCCATGTGGCAGTCATATGCCACGTTGGACAACATAACGTCTAACGGTAAATACAAATATTAAAGGAAGCTCGTAGTATACCCATCAATAAAACATTTTCCCACACATCTCTTCTCTCTCGTCTTTCTTATTGCCTTCTTGGAGATTCTTTAAGAAATAGTTCAATTTCAGAAACGTTATCAATCAATGGAGATGGATATGCCGGAGAATGGGGTCTCATAGGAACGCTCGCCTTTCAACGTAATGGTGAGGCGCAAAGCCTACTTCTTCGATGGTGTAGGATAGTTCCAGCAGAAGAAATGGCATTTTACGGAGGTAAGAGGTACTGTTCACATCGGGGCTCTCACAATCGGCAATGTACCTCATCGGGGCTCTCTACCCTCCACAGAGTCTCCGAGATATCCTCGCACTGTCAACCAACGGCCACTTCTACGGCCACGCCAATGGAGCATTGGTATTCCGGGTCAACTCACCCGGGCCGGCCACGAACGGCTTTGCATTTTGGTTAGCAGCAAGGATAACCGAGAGATCGGTTATCACGGTCTCCCTCAGGCGCGTTCCAAGACTCGGACTTTTCTCTTCGGCGATGGCCCTGTCTCTTGTCGAAGGTTCCTAACGTGGAGAAGAGCAACATGCTGCTTAATAAGGAAGTTTTTGACTTCTTATTTGTTAAGAATTTCTCCCTAATTCCCAAATCAGAAAACGAATAGAGCGACAAAACGAAATTGAAATCGACACCAGATTTATAGTGGTTCGCTCCCAATGTAGGAGGTATGTCCACTTGCCGCCTGTAAATCTCGATCCACTATCAATCTCTCAATCGGAGTTTCTGGTTACACCCTCAATCTCGCCTCTCTCTGTTTGTGCTACAAAACGCACTAATGACGGCTACAAGCCTTATATGCGATTAAACCTAGGGCAAATAACCCGTGTAAAAATTCTAAAATACCCTCGCTACATAATGTGTAATACATAAAATTCGCCCAGGGGGCGCTGCCGATCAGCTTGACTGCTCTGCGTCGGGTCTCTGTATCGCATCCGTGTAGATTAGGCTTCACACTAAACATTATTATCGGTGAATCAGTACGAGGAGGCTGAAAACCCTGTGCCTAAGTTTGTTTCAAACCTTGTTCTACAAGTTATCGAAACCCATGTGGAACAGCTGCAAGATGCAGTGTCTAAGCTCGAGACAGAGCTCAATACGATGGAGGTCGACTTTAACGAAGGTAAGTTTTTTGCATTTTTATCTACTTGAAAACCGAGTGCAGATGCACGATCATTCTATTTTAGGTATAGGCATCGCAGTGAGGAAACGATTTCTTGAAGATCGGCGTTTAGGAAAACTGAATCTGCAGCTTCTTTTGAACGTATTATAAAGTGAAATTCGGTATTTTTTACGGTTTCTCCGGTTATCTTTACATGTATGAATAAGTCTACAAAATAATATATGTTGGTAGGGCTGAAACCGGATTAAAACCCCGGTTATCTTTTACAACCTTTTTACAGCTTTTTTACATAATGTTGGTGTCTCCAAATTTACAGCTTTTATTTTTCACCACAGGTAGTAGCTCATGGGGAAGAAGTCTTCTCCCGGGTCAAGGAAAAGTCTATATTGATATATTGGTTCGCCCGGGATGATGTGCCATCCCTTGAAGAATTTGTCGGACGGCTAAGAAGGCTCAAGGAAAACGTGGGGTTTATAGCGAACCGCGTCACCGATCTCCAAGCCGGCCCGACAACTGGCAAGCCGAGCAAATCAATAGGAAACGATACTCATTGTCAATATTTTCTATGATTCTTCTTCCTCTGTCCCTAATAACAGAAGATATGATTCCCAATAATCCAATATACATAGCCGATCCCAGGCATAGTCTTGAGAAGAAAAATACAAGATATTAAGAAATGTGTCAAAATTTTGAGATTTTGACACATTCCATAAAATGAAATAATCTATCAAACATGTTATCGAATAAACTAAAAAGCCGTATAAGTATTAGTCTTGAGGAGTCATAGGTTGTCAGCCTCCTCGTAGTGATTCACCGATAATAAGAAGTCCAAAACTTCCTTATTAAGCATCATCTTGCTCCCCTCCACGCTAGGAACCTCTGACAAGAGAGACAGGGCCATCGCCGAAGAGAAAAGACCGAGTCTTGGAACGCGTCCGAGGGAGACCATGATAACAGCTGGCAAGCCGAGCAAATCAAATAGGAAACGATACTCATTGTCAATATTTTCTACGATGCTTCTTCCTCTGTCCCTAATAACAGGAGGTATGATTCCCAATATACATAGCCGACCCTAGGCATAGGCGGACTAGGCCCGTGCCTAGGGCCCCACAAATACGATTAAAATAAGCTTAGTTAAAAGGGCCCTCAAAAATTTAATAAATACTATTTAACATACACATACTTATATTATATTCGGTTAGTGCAGAGAAAGCCTACTCTTTTTTTGCGCACGAGCTCCTGTTCTCGAGCCATGCTATACTTTTTTTTTCATCTATCAATCTAAAGTGACAACTAGAGAGATTGATACTTCTTTTCACCACTACAAAATATATAAACTGCATATTTTTTTCTCTTTCTAGATGAAATATTTTAAAAAAAAAACGCTGATTATTTGACATTTTTTTTCTTTCTATTTAAAACAAGATACATCCCTATAATAATTGATTAATTATTCATAACAATGTGATCAAAAATCAATTTTATATTGTTAATATTTTTTAAAATGTTCTATTATAATTTTTTTTCTTATACTGTATATTTTTTTCCCCAATTCGCCAACATATAATTTTTGAATATTTTCTACTTCACTAAGAATTGAATATTTTAGTACCACATTGTTTGTGTGTGAATTCGATGGCAATGATGATTCTACAACTAAGTGTTCAAGTGAACTATCAATATTCACTAGTTAGGGGCCTCATGAAAATAAATCGCCTAGAGCCCCCAAATACTCAGGGGCCGCCCCGGCCTATGTACCCTCAGAATATTCAATCTCACAAGTGTCTAACTAGCCCGGAATTTTAATTACGTTTATTGCAGTTTTCGGCATGAACGTCGGGGGAGTTCCATGGACTGCTCAGACAGACCCCACGACTAATGACGGGTTTCAGAACGTCGTGATATTGTGCGTGGCATTGGTCGCCTTCATATTTCTGGTGTTAGCCGTGTGGCACAGAAGAAGAGCCATGAAACTACTTCGCGTGTTGTAATTTTCACTATATTATTACAATTGTATCAATATTCACTAGTTAGGGGCCTCATGAAAATCTATTTACACCCTTTTTAATTTATGAAGTTAAACAAAGTTACACGTCATTACATTTTCCTACCGATTTGATATTGAATGAAAAAAAAATCGTGATAGAACATCTGAATTCAAATTTATAACTAAAATATACAAATGTTCTTGCATCATCTTCAAATTTTAAGGGAGTGTGTTTTAATGATTTTCAAAGTTCAGGGATGCAAATTTTAGAGAATTCAAAGTTGAGAGGGTCTGAATGATATTTTCAAAGTTGAGAGTGCTAGCTGCAAATTTATTTAAAGTTTAGAGAATATTGATGCCAATTACCTTAAATTTTATAAGTACAATTACATCATTTATTTGATAACCGTGGTATCCGAGTACACCCTATTTGTAACCACGGGGGATTGGCATTATCGATCGGGAGACTACCCCACTGGCCCCAATTGTTGCGTCCAAGGGGAATCGAACGTTGTGCAAGATCCCAAGTATCGTCCTTAACGCTAGACTAATCAAAGTTGATATAAACCTAAATTCATGTACTACCACGTAAATGTATAACCTCAGAATCGAAAAACAAAGATAAAGAACAAGACTTTCTTACCAAAAATGAGTACTGGATTATTTAGTTTGAGTACATGCATATAGTCATACACTATCCGATCCGATTCTGATTCACACACATGATGAACAACAGAGTATCTAATTCACATAAATGTAACCATGATGATAATGTTTGTAATATGGTAAAGAGAAACACAACCCAATTCTATTTCAATTAAATCTACGACATTCAGAGCGAAAACGGGCGTAAAATCCTACCTTGACGGAGCCCGATCACCGGGGAGGCCTTGAATTTGCACCGCCGCTTGCGAATCACAACTCATCCTCGAGCTTCAGCGCATCAGCTGCTGCCTCCGCCTCTTCGTCGTCGATCACAAAGTAAGGGTTGTGCTCTTCGGGCTTGAACTTGCCCCGTGAACACGTAGAGCGTCACGAGCTCCGACGCCACCACGCTAGTCCAAAGGTACCGGTATGAGGTGATGGTCTCGAGCGCAAAGAACACCACCCGAGTGAAGTAAATGTAGCAGATGACCACGAATAGTTTGTGCTTATACACTTGTACGGATGTATTTTAGTTTATATATATACATACACGCATTATTTATACTTATGCACTACACTAACTAGAAAATAAGACTTCAAACAATTGAAATATCCAGTTAAAGTAATTTGGTTCAATTTGCGACGGACAATAAACACAAGCGCAGTAGGTTAACAACAGCTTTCATTCGAAACTTTATTGAAAAGCTCACTTGTGGAAAAGCTCAAAAAAAAAAAAACTTTAAACGACGACAACTTTATTCTATCTCGGAATGATCCCAATCCATTCTAAAGCACACTTTGATGTACACTGGAATCGACACGAATGTATCCACGACACGAAGAAACTGCTTGTGATCGATTTCACCGATGCTTTCGGTGTTTAAATTAATTTCATTGACGCTCTCGATCTTTGTAGATTTCAAGAAACGGCGTCAACACTTGCAGTGGGGCAAATTGAAGCATGATTGGCATTCACTATGCACCAACATCTAGCGGAAAATCTTCACACATAACAAAACAACACGGATGTTAGTCTTCGTTTAGCACCCGGAAAGGTCAACCTCCTTTGTACAATATGCTTAACAGTTAAGATTCGTAGCTCTTAGCTTAAAAACAAAAACGAACTTTTAATTTACTTTAGTCTTCTTACTCTAACTTTTTTATTTCACTACACGCTAAATCAACTTTTGTAACTATTGTTTTATATCTTACTTAACTTTTTTATTTCACTACACGCTAAATCAACTTTTGTAACTATTGTTTTATATCTTACTTAACTTTTTTATTTCACTACACGCTAAATCAACTTTTGTAACTATTGTTTTATATCTTACTTAACTTTTTTATTTCACTACACGCTAAATCAACTTTTGTAACTATTGTTTTATATCTTACTTAACTTTTTTATTTCACTACACGCTAAATCAACTTTTGTAACTATTGTTTTATATCTTACTTAACTTTTTTATTTCACTACACGCTAAATCAACTTTTGTAACTATTGTTTTATAAACAGTTTACCAAAAACACCTATCAATATATATATATATATATATATATTCCTTTTAAAAACTGAATCTATTGAAGTATTGTTTCTAGTACTATAAGCCCACTTCCTCTTCCATAAAATTCATCACCTGAACTGAAGCTCTCTTTACTTGCACCAACAGAAATCCAGGCATAAAAACCATACTTTCACAATGGCTATTGTTGACGTGAATAATCACGGTCTAACTGTCACGTAGTGATTGGATTTCGGGTTTCCTTAGAACGAAGACTAGATTGATCGTGTATTGACTTGAATGTAAAAGCGTAGAGAATGTGAAATAAGGACTTTGATTTCGTAAGAATGATTACAAAGAAATTGCTAGGTGTAAGAAGCTGATCTCTCTCCCCCCTTTCGATGTACATTATATTTTCTATTTTTAGCCCTATGCTCTTCAATGTACCCTCCTCTTCTTCGCTCCCAAAGGCTAGTAGCCTTGATCTTGTCCATCCATTGAGCAGCTGGTACTTGTAAAGGTGTTCTCGGGTTCCTTGGAGTTGAATTCTTCTTTGTTTACGTGTCTTTTGTCGAGCTGGTCAATGTGGAGCTTCGTGGGCCTACTTTTCGGGGTTGCCTAGTCTTTGAAGACCGAATGGAGGAGAAGACCTTCGATGGGCTTTGCGTGGTGGACTGCTCGTTGGGCCTCTTCGGATTGGGCCCAAGCGATTTGGATGCCGAATTATGTCATTCGGGTATAGCTCCTAGCCTGGATGTCGTTTTTGTGAGGGACAAAGTCCAACATCATCAGCTATAGCTTCCCCTCACAAAGGGACTGCAATTCGGACGGCTCGATCAAGCCTTCCAGCACGACCAGCTCGTCCAAGAGCGCGTGCTTCTGCTCTTCCATGATCCTGACCTCGTTTTCCACCCCTTTTAGGCTGCTCCCTAGCGCGAAGCTCCCTCCCTCGAGCAGCAGGTACTCGTCCCCTGAATCAGGCAAGGAATCAGCGGTCGACCTTTCCGGGTGCTGACGGAACGGGGAAGCCTCGTTCCTCGAGGCTTTCGGGGCTGGCTTGGGTCGCAAAGAGCCGTCTTGAACTGCCTTGACGTCGTTCTTCCTCGAAGGATGGTTCGGAAGCTCTTCGGGCAACGGCATTCTCGGGTTTTGCATTGCTCAACACCGCGATCACTGGTGATACAATTGACAAAATTAACAGGAAAAAACAGTGAAGATTAAGCCAAACAAACTATAGAATCAAGCAGAAGCCTAAGTCAAGTTTCGATAATCATTCTTAGTCTCTCGAATTCATCATCTGAATCACCCACTAAACAAATCATCAAGTACAGAAAACCGAGAAATCGGAGGGGAGAATCGTACCTATGAACCAGGGGAAGATTAGAAATCGAGAGCTCAAAAATTCTGAGACGAAGCAATCATGGAATTCAGAAATCGCAGAGAGAGCAAGACGCTGATGTAATAATAATAATAAATAAAAAAGCAAAACTGAATTTAAAATAATAAAAATAAAATTTTATCAATTTTTTAGCAAAGTAAATTGGAACCGAGAATTAGGTCGTTTATAGTTAGTACTGTGTTTTTTTAACTTTTACGGTTGCTTATCTCGTATTCAGTTTATTGTCGTTTTCTATTTTCTGCCATAATCGTTGTAATTGTACTGTCGTTATAATTTTTTGTCCTTTTGTTTTCCATCATTTTTCAGTGCACGTACTAGGGACGAAACCGGAACCGGAAACCGGGAGTTTTCGCTTTACTTGTCCTGGTCTTGATTTTTCTAAGGCGTCAAAATTATGTTCCGGCTCCGGTTCCCGTTTTTCTCGATAGTATATTCCAAGTTATAAAATTGTCGATGATTTGAAATGTATTAAGCTCGAACGCAGCAACTGTATTTATGAAGACATAAAACTCGGACGATAAAGATGCCATGAACGAAGACATAATTCGCTTGATAAATTCATTTTTACAATTATTTTTTTAATAATTACACTGCTAAAATAAACTGATAAACACTCATAATTCATTTGTGCTTTATACACATTTACAGACATGTATCTTAATTTATATATATACAGTACATACATTATACTTATGTCCTAAATTAATTGGGAAAATATAACTTCAAACAATTGAAATATTCAGTCAAAGCAATTTGGTATCCGAATTTCAGACGAGTGAGATCTAAACAATCCACTTAAACAAGGGGATCGAATTCTTCTCGTGACATGTCACGACCAAAAGTAAACTGCCATTTACGATTACGATGAACTATGCAGTTTCAGTATGCTAAAAATAAATTGATTGCACATATTAATCAATATTACACGGGTTTAGTCTGCTAAAAATAACTTGATAAACTATACAGACTTGTACCCTAATATTTATAATTATATAAATACATATATGTGTATTGCTTATATATATAACACATCAAATCAGAAATAAAACTTCAAAGACTAGATTTATACAGATAAAGTAAATAGGTTACAGAGAACTAGATATATTACAGGCCGAGCAGCGATAAATTCAGTTAACAACTATCATTCGGAACTTATGGAAAATCTCGTGAGAGATTCTACTGGACAAGTAATGTAGTCCGAGTGATCCCATTTCAATTTAAACTGTACTTGGCTATGTATTGGAATCGACAAGAATGTGTCCAACACACGAAGAAACTGCATGTGATCGATTTCACAGATGTTTCCGATTTTCAATTTATCTCCATTGATGCTCTTGATCTTTGCGCTTTTCAAGCGACGGTGCCAGCACTTGCAACGGGCTGAATTGCAGCACAATTGGCACTCACTTTGCACCAACATCTTGCGAAAAATCTGCATGCACGACAGAACAGCCGAATCTTAGTGTTTGTAAACAAACAAGCCTTTTTTAACCAAAACAAATATAAAGGATAATGTCCCGTCATACATTAACACAATTATCCTCGTCGCTGGAATCTACAGTCATAGATACTATCTTCGGATGACAGGTCAAAAGTAGTGTGTCAAGAAGAGTCACCCAATGAAATGAGCCGACAATTCTAAGACCAGTGAGGTCGATGACGTCAACTTTGATAAACGAGGGACTAACAAGTTCTCTTGAAATGTCAGGACCAAAAGTAAACTAACATAAAAAAAAATAAAAAACAAAAAAAAACTCAGTCAGACAAAATAGAACAGCAAAATTGACAAAGAAAATAACGCAAATTCAAATTAAAAGTCATACCTTGATGGACAAATTCATTCGACTAATATTCACACCCTTAAAAGGAACTCCGAGACATTCCCTTAACTTAAGGGACCAAGAACGCTGCGGGTATTGGACGGAACAACGAATAGCCATTGACGAAACCGAAATCAGGACATTGTTACTAGCCGGCAAGAATTCCAAACTTGATAGAATGGGCGCATCAATTTCAATAGCTTTGACCCCATTACATAGATATATCTGGAGAAACTTAAGCCGTTGTAGAGAAATCTTAATCCTTTGAAGCCCATGGCATTTTGCAATAGTGAGGACCTCCAAGTGAGGAAATTTGGAGATGTGGTGAGGAAATTGAGCATCAGTGATTTTGCTATTATATAAATATATTTCTTTCAGATTACAGCAAGAAGTTAGATCTATATCCCCACAATACCGGGAACAAAACTTCTTGAGAGAGAGGGCATTGACATAAACGCTCTTGATTTCACCATGAGATGTTGCGTCCACTTTAAGGCTCACGAGTTTGTTGAGTTCGGAAATATTGAGAGTATCCAGGCCACAAATACCCCGAAGAGAAAGATGACTGATGTTCGGACAATTTCGGATGATATCACGGACAATATTCACACTTATAGAAACCAAATCCAGCGTTAATCTTTTAAGGCAGAAAAACTTGAAAGAATCACAGGATAGTGACGAGTTGACTGCAAATGTTGATTCTGGGAGTGGGACTGGGTAGTTTAACTCTTTTCCCACAAATACATGGGCCCGGAATTGTACTTCCGAAACCCCGTTGCGAAGAGCTAATGGCAACCATGTATTAATTAGGGGAACTGATTTTTGATCGACGCCAAACACATGTAAACGCATTCTCTCAACGCCAAGCTTATTCTGATCAACATATTGCAGAGACCTGTCCACAAAGCTCAAGAATTCTCTAAGCCGCTTCTTGAACTCCGGTTGCTCAAAGTCCATGTCATACATATTCTCGGGTTGCTTAAAGTCGAGAAAAGGATAAGACTTTCGAGCAGAATTCCATTGCTTAGACAGCACAGAGGTTCTAACCGAATCTTTGAATGGGAGACGCGACAATATGTGATGCAAAACAGCTTCCGGTAGGTCGGATAACACGGTGGCGCGAGTCTCGCCGACTTTACCCTTCATGGTTCTCTCTACTGGCAAAACAAAACCCACAAATATAAACGCAATGACCCAACAAACATGCATTTAGCTTATTTAAAAACATTATTTTAAAAAAAAATATAAAACATTATTTCTTATAGCTTATTTAAACGCAATACACCTGGAGTGCCACAACACAGACTCACTTTTCATGAATATAAAACATTATTTCTTATAGTTTTATTTTAAAAAAAAAAAAAAAAACAGCTACAAGCAACAAGATTAGCTGAAGTTTTCAAGTTTCGTTGATGGGTTTCTTCGAATTAGTGTATATTCGAATGAGAAAAACTCACAAGCCAAATTCTGAAAGAGTTGATCTTGATGTTTCCAGCTTCTGAAGCTCTGTCTTCAAGCTCTCTTAACCCTAACTAAACTGGTCTTCCAGTTCCGTTCGCAGTGACGTAAGAATAAAGAAAGAAGCAAAACTGAATTTAAAATAATCATAAATAAATAAATAGCTTTCCGGTTGCTTAACTTGTATTCAGTTTATTATCGTTTTTTATTTTCTGTCATCTTTCGAGTTGTTGTAGCTAAATTGTCGTTATTCTTTAACTGTCGTTTTGTTTTCAATCATTTTTTATTGTATAAAATCGGAATTGGAATCGGAATCCGAATCGGAAAATGGGAATTTTAGCTTTTTCTTCTTGGTCTTTACTTTCCTGGGATGACAAAATTATATTCCAGTTCCGGTTCCAATTTTTCTTAATAACATATTTCAAGTTTTAAAATTGTGGGTTTTTTCTTGAATTCGAACTACAAGAAAAGAAAATAGACAATTTTTTGACACGTCTAGAATTTATGGTCTTTCCAGTGAAAAATTGCCACGTCAAAGTTCCTCTTCCACGTGTACTTTGTCTCACTCTCACAGAGTCACGGTGCGTACACAAGGATTTGGACACAATAATATATGATAAATAATTGCGGTTAAAATATTAAAACTCCGACAGATTAAAAAAATATAGGGATTTAACGTGAAAAATAGTGATAGAGGTACCTACAGTTAATAAATATGAAGTAAAATATTTTGTTTAACTAATTTTTTTTCAAACATTGGTCAATATTTAACTATCATGCAAATATTCATCGAGATAGATATCTATTATCTTTTCTCATTTGAATTCGATGAAAAAGATTAAATGAAATAATTTATCGCCACATACTTTTGAGTTTTGACATGAAATGATTAAATGAAATTCAATGGAAGGTAATTTGAAATTCAACGGACTGTTGTTGAATTCCAAAAGCTTACCCTCTAATTCGTCTTGACGTTGTTTGTTGAATTTTGATGAAATTGTCATTAAATTTGTTTTTGTTTACGGCGATGTGTTTCGAATTCGTCTTTAATGTTTTAAGGGATGTGTTGCAAATAACGTTTTCTTTGGTCTTTTTGGAGAGGAATGGGTAGAAGAAGATCATAACTGGCAATACCGTAAGGCCAAACCCGATGTTTGTTTTAGAGAGAAATGTGTGTTAGTTTATAACATCACGTGTAGAGTCACGTGATACTTAACGGACAACACGTCCTCTAAGTGGTAGTTATCGGACAACACCGTTTATTTGTTACAACAGTGTAATTTTTATCCCCTAAAAATTGTGTTCAAAGTATTTATTTACTATAATCGAGCCGTTGAATCTCTAAGTGCAAATTATACATATACATAGAGAAGGAGATTTTGTAGCCTTTAGAAATATAGTTAAACCTTTTTTTTTGTCAATAAATATATAAAATCAACAGTTTTAGATTCTGATTTCAAGGCTCATTTTCTAAAAGATCTGTTTGGGAAAAGTCCCACATTTCATTGATTGGGCAGAGAGTCTTGAAGAGTGGTAGTATAAGTATTAGTTAAGATTTTATTTCACTTCAACTATGTTCTATGAACTTTTTGAAAAATACAAGATATTAAGAAACGTGTCAAAATTTTGAGATTTTGACACATTCCATAAAATGAAATAATCTATCAAACATGTTATCGAAAAAACTAAAAAGCCGTATAAGTATTAGCCGTATAGCTCATGGGGAAGAAGTCTTGTCCCGAGTCAAGGAAAAGTTTACATTGATATATTGGTTCGCCCGGGATGATGTGCCAGCCCTCGAAGAATTTGTCAGAAGGCTGAGGAGGCTCAAATAAAACGTGGGGTTCATAGCGAACCGCGTCACCGATCTCCAAGCCGGCCCGACAGCTGGCAAGCCGAGCAAATCAATAGGAAACGATATTCATTGTCAATATTTTCTACGATTCTTCTTCCTTTGTCCCTAATAACAAGAGGTATGATTCCCTATATACATAGCCGACCCTAGGCATAGGCGGACTAGGCCCGTGCCTAGGGGCCTACAAATACGATTAAAATAAGCTTAGTTAAAAGGCCCCTCAAAATTGTGATAAATAATATTTAACATACACATACTTATATTATATTCGGTTAGTGCAGAGAAAGCCTACTCTTTTTTTTTTTTTGCGCACGAGCTCCTGTTTTCGAGCCATGCTATACTTTTTTTTTCATCTATCAATTAAAAGTGACAACTAGAGAGATTTCACCAATACAAAATATATAAACTGCATATTTTTTTCTCTTTCTAGATGAAATATTTTATTTATAAAACGCTGATAATTTGACATTTTCTTTTCTTTCTATCTAAAACAACATACATCCCTATAATAATTGATTAATTATTCATAACAATGTGATTAAAAATAAATTTTATTATTGTTAATATTTTTTAAATTGTTCTATTATAATTATTTTTCTTATACTGTATATTTTTTTCCAATTCGCCATCATATAATTTTTGAATATTTTCTACTTCACTAAGAATTGAATATTTTAGTACCACATTATTTGTGTGTGAATTCATGGCAATTGGCAATGATAATTCTATAACTAAGTGTTCAAGTGAACTATCAATATTCACTAGTTAGGGGCCTCATGAAAATAAATCGCCTAGAGCCCCCGAATACTAAGGGCCGGCCCTGCCTATATACCCTCAGAATATTCAATCTCACAAGTGTCTAACTAGCCCGGAATTTTAATTACGTTTACTGCAGTTTTCGGCATGAACTTCGGGGGAGTTCCATGGACTGCTTAGACAGACCCCACGACTAATGACGGGTTTCGGAACGTCGTGATATTGTGCGTGGCATTGGTTGTCTTCATATTTCTAGTGTTAGCCGTGTGGCACGAAGAAGAGCCATGAAACTACTTAGCGTGTTGTCATTTTCACTATATTATTACAATCGTAACTATAATTGCAAAATGATACAAATACATGTGTATGTTTTAGATATTTGTTATTAATTTTGAATTTAGTAAAAATTAACTTTTTTGATATTGATCATAAAATTAAACAAAAAATCTATTTACACCATTTTTAATTTATGAAGCTAAACAAAGTTACACGTCATTACATTTTCCTACCGATTTGAGATTGAATGAAAAAAAATCGTGTTAGAACATCTGAATTCAAATTTATAACTAAAATATAAAATATAAAAATGTTCTTGCATCATGTTCAAAATTTAAGGGAGTGTGTTTTAATGATTTTCAAAGTTCAGGGATGCAAATTTTAGAGAATTCAAAGTTGAGAGGGTCTGAATGATATTTTCAAAGTTGAGAGTGCTAGCTGCAAATTTATTTAAAGTTTAGAGAATATTGATGCCAATTACCTTAAATTTTATAAGTACAATTACATCATTTATTTGATAACCGTGGTATCCGAGTACACCCTATTTGTAACCACGGGGGATTGGCATTATCGATCGGGAGACTACCCCACTGGCCCCAATTGTTGCGTCCAAGGGGAATCGAACGTTGTGCAAGATCCCAAGTATCGTCCTTAACGCTAGACTAATCAAAGTTGATATAAACCTAAATTCATGTACTACCACGTAAATGTATAACCTCAGAATCGAAAAACAAAGATAAAGAACAAGACTTTCTTACCAAAAATGAGTACTGGATTATTTAGTTTGAGTACATGCATATAGTCATAGACTATCCGATCCGATTCTGATTCACACACATGATGAACAACAGAGTATCTAATTCACATAAATGTAAACATGATGATAATGTTTGTAATATGGTAAAGAGAAACACCCCCAATTCTATTTCAATTAAATCAACGACATTCAGAGCGAAAACGGGCGTAAAATCCTACCTTAACGGAGCCCGATCAGGATGTCATACAAACGTTGATCATTAACGTTGTAGACGATCGATAGTCCCAAACAACCTCCTTCATTCAATATTTTATATATTCTTTACTATGCAAGTAAATGGCATTCATAACCACCACTACAAAAATATGAAAAACCTAACATATTGTTTATCAATTCTCTATATCACGAGGTACATAGTTTGTTTCTCTAACATGTTAGGTTTTTACCTCTATACTTTTTTTTTAGTGGTTACACGTATGAACAGAGCTTGAAGCTTCTCTTGACCTTGGAAAAATCCTTGCAGCTGAAATAGAAAGAAAAGCACCGAGTTCAAAAACCTTCCGGACTGCTTGAAAAATTCGCCCCTATTTCAACTACGTTGGCAAGATTGATCCTTGCCAATTCCGACCGACGCTAAGAAATTCATAGGGATACACTTTTTCAAGGTACCCTATAAATACGACAATTATGAACGTATACACTAATATCAATATCAAGCCCTTTGATATTCTATTTGCGATTCAATGAAATCATCAATTATTTTTTATTTAAAACTTTATTCGAATTAAAGGTATGATTTATGAACAAATATAACCTATAGCATTCTACAAATTAATGAACGTACCAATAACACTATTGATTTTCTGTAATTAAAATATTAAAAAAAAAAAGTGCGAAAGGGTATGCCTCATTGTGGCTTATTAACTTAACCTGCATTTAAAAGGACAATCGATTTGTCTTTTGTAATTCTTGTATAGATTATGAAACGCATCATTCTTAATTGATTTATGAATGAGCACTAAATTAATTTTTTTATTGAAAAATAAATGAGGCATAGCATAATTAATGGTCTTGTATAGATGAAACTTGAAACACATCATTCTTAGTTGATTTATAAATTCTAAGAAAAATCGATTTCTCAATGTTTTATTTGACTGTTTCATACTACTTGTACTTGGTAGTTCTTCTAAGAAATTCAATTTCTCAATTGCTTCCTTTTATAATACACATATTATTAAATAGAATGCGTTTTTTTTTTCGGTAAATAGTGTGATTTTTTTAATTAACTTTATCATCATGCTTAACTATATAAAATAAATATAAAAAATCAACCCTTTAACTTATAAATTTCCATGAAAACATTCACTAATCTTACAAAAAAAAATACTTATTAAAAAATTTCATCTCTTATTTAAAATTGATTGAATTTTACTATCCGATCCTTGCATATAATTATTACATTTTTAGTCTATTTCCAAATTGAAAAATGAAAATTTTAATATTCAACAAAAAATTACTAAATATTATTCTAATTTTGAACTTCAATACAAATTTTCTTTCATGAAAATATAGTAAGGTATTGGAATTTAATGAGATAAAATGCAATGCACTTAATTAGAGAGAGGATGATTTTCTTTCATGAAAAAAATTCTAAATTATGTAAAAATGAGAATGTGAGAATCCTTTGTTTATAGAGTGCCAAGTCATAGTTGATAGATTTATCGTTAGACGTTATGCTGTCCAACGTGGCATATGACTGCCACATGGATTTTTTTTATAATTTTTACTTTTTTTTCTTATGCATTTTTATTTTTGGGTTATTACCGGTCCGGCATATGTTCTCACTCTTTTACGGGCCCGCTCATGATGTTCCCGTTAATTTTTTGATCCATATATTCCCGAAGTTATAAAAGAGGACTTAGAACTTTAATACTTTTAACAAAAAATCTAATATTTACTCAATATTGGGCAAATTGCAGGAATGACCTTATGTGAGATTTGGTAGAGGTTTATACCCTCGGTATTGTTCACATGTTTGGTTCATACCCTTCATTAAACGATATGTGGGGCCCTTTGCAGTTCGTTGGGCTCGATTTTCTCTATCCTCTTATTTTATTATTTTTCTCTCTTCTCCATACGTTTAATATTATTTCTTTTCCGCCATGTTTCTCTCTCTTTTGTTATTCGTCTTCTTCTTCGACTCCCCAATTGCCGAGAAACCCTAATCTCCCATTTTTCTTCGCTGATTCACCGTATTCATTCTCTTCATCTTCCGCGTTACCCAGCCAATGATTAGCGAATCTTTCAGCTCGATTATATAGCAAGAATTGACTCATTCGAAGGTTAGCCCAATTTAATAAAGTAATCGTAATACTATTTTGAATTTCTTGATAACATATAGCGGTATTAATATCTTATGTAACAGTAAAGTAAGACGATGATCGGTTCCAAAGTATGCTTCATGTTTCTTGGTTGAACGTCTCGAACGGAAGAAGAAGATGGTCGTTTATGCAACAGTCAGCAGGAAAGACAAGAGAGGCGCGAAAGTATGCCGTCTGTTGTTGGAACGAGGTCGGAGGATGAATCGCCGATGACGGTGGAATGATCAAAGATGGTCGGTTTTGGAGGGAAAACGAGGGGAAGATGAAGATGAAGGTGTGAGAGAAAATAAGAAATAATATTATAAAAGCTTACTGTGTCAACCGCCCCAAATGGTAAATTCGAGATTTCGTAAGATACAGTGTAAACCAAAAGGACAAAATCGTCATTCCAAGTTCTTTACATTTAAAAATAATGCGAAGAGGAAATAAGAGATTTAAAAATAAATGTAAAAAAATTTGCAGGTTATAACGACGGTACCGAGCGGAAGAACATCTCTAATGAAGTCTTTTAGCCAATTCTTTCCGTGATATCCCCAAAATGCCACTAGAGTTCAGTTGACCATCGAGGCTGAGCAAAGCGAGCTCCAAAGGGTTATTTAAGTCATTTAGCAGACGCAAATTATATTTTTAATATTTTTAATTAATTTTAAGGATTTAGTTGAAGAAGGCTCATTGTTCTTGATCCGATCGACAATGGCCTAATAAGAGAATCGAATCCCAGAGAAATTCAGACGAACAATCTCCACTCTCGATCGCTTTGATTCGGAGCTTCGCGTCTTCGACGGCCATGGCTGCTCCGTTCTTCTCCACGCCTTTTCAGCCCTACGTTTATCAGGTACAATTCGGAATCGTGGCTGTGATGTTTGATTTGAAGCGTTCGATTTCGTTCTGGCTTTCTCTACGAGTTTCTGATTTCGGCATTCCTTTCCGTTTTCTCGAATTCGGAGAGTGTGATTGTTTTTTTTTCTTCAGTAAATTGTTTGTGATTCTGGTCAGGCTTTAGGGTTTTAGTTCGGTTTTGGTCATAGGCTGGTGATATTTGGAAAATGTTGAAAGGAAATTATCAGAAATGAAGTGATCTGGTGAATTTTTCCATCGGATGATGTTGTTCTCTTAGTAGTTGTTGGATTGAGAGTTGATAAAGTTAATTGCTTCTGCTTCCTTCTTTCGTTCGTGGCTCGTTCGAGATGAATTTGATCGAATTAGTAGTTCTCATCAACAATTGGGGAACATTTTCTTGTAGAGTCCACAGGATGCTATGATTCCGTTTCAAATTTTGGGTGGTGAAGCTCAGATTGTTCAGGTGAATTTTTGGATATTACTAAGTCAATTCTGTGATATATTCGGGGTTTTTTTTTTTACTCGTATCGTCTTTTTCTTTAATTAAAGCTTTCCCTGATGTATCAGATAATGCTGAAGCCCGAAGAAAAGGTTGTCGCAAAACCTGGTAAGTTTCTTTGGAATATCGCTTTGAGTATGTCGCGGTCATTTTGTTCTTGTTGGTTTGTACACATTCCGGATCATTCTAGCTCACTAGTTTCCTTGTCATGTTGATATTCAATTTTTTCTAATATTTTCTGCTTCAGTAGTAAAGTGTTTTTTTTTTATAAATATATTATTATTAAGTTTGACCAAAAATTTATTCAGGAATTCCAATTAAAAAGCTTATGGTATAATTTTAAGTGATTTTTTATAACAGTGTATACATAAATTGCAGGCTCAATGTGCTTCATGTCTGGAGCAGTTGAAATGGATAATGTTTTTGTTCCTGAGAATGAAGTGGGCATGTGGCATTGGCTCTTTGGAAAGAATGTAACTAGCATAGTTTTTCGCAATCCCGGTCCAAGTGATGGCTTTGTTGGCATAGCTGCTCCTTCTCTTGCTAGAATTCTTCCGGTTTGTGCTATATTTAACTTTATAAATATAAAATTATAAATCTAGTAATTAGACTACCCTTCATATTTTGATGTTTTTGTAGTCTTATGGCTGTACGACTATTACTAAATGTACCTATTTTTCCTTTCGGCATATTGGTTAATTTTCAGATTGATTTGGCAGTGTTTGGAGGAGAGATTTTATGCCAGGTATTATTAAGTTTTAATTTTTCATATCAAGCTTTTATGTTTACATTTTTGTCCTGTTTCTGTTTACATTATGTTATCGGTTGTTAGATAAGATCTTATGAGACTTTCACTTTAATTTTGTAGCCAGATGCGTTTCTTTGCTCCGTCAATGATGTAAAAGTCAGCAATACAATTGATCACAGGGCACGCAATGCTGTAATTGGTCCAGAAGTAAGTCTTAGGTCTAATCGTATTTTACCCTCTTTGTACCGTCTCTTTTGGTTGATTCAATTCCACCCCCTTAAGCATTTCTCTATGTTATTCCCAAACTGGAAACTGTTTAATTTATTCTCTCTTGCACTCGTTTTCTTAGGTCTAATCGTATTTTACCCTCTTTGTACCATCTCTTGTGGTTGATTCAATTCCACCCCCTTAAGCATTTCTCTATGTTATTCTCAAACTGGAAACTGTTTAATTTATTCTCTCTTGCACTCGTTTTCTTGTTCTCTAGGTATTTTTAAGACAGAAGCTTTCTGGCCAAGGGCTTGCCTTTATAGTTGCGGGTGGATCTGGTAAAGCACTTTTTATTTAAAATTATAGATTTATGTAGTGAATTATATAGACATATATGTATATAGGAACTTTTATAAATATAGGCCCACTTTGAATGCTATTATTAGCTCTTTAAGTCTATTGTGCTTGAATTGTTATAGACAGGGGTTATAAAATTCGACTAGGTTTTTAATTATTTCTCTCTATAATGTAGAAAATGAAATAATGAATACAACATTTTACATTTTTATCATTCTTTAACATTTTACTCTTGGAAATTTGGTTCTTTTTATGGAACTATTTAGTTGTTTCTATTTATAGGTGTGTAGATTAATACTTTCGTTCCATTAGCACTTAGGTTGTTATTTTGACATGATTTATGATACTTGGGGTTCGTTCGCTAGTTGTACAGAAAAATCTCGAGGTTGGTGAGGTTTTATCCGTTGATGTGTCATGCATTGTGGCCGTGAATTCTACGGTGAATGTTCAGATCAAGTACAATGGTCCCATGAGAAAAGCTGTGTTTGGGGTAAGCTTTTTGTTAACCTCCATAAGTGGTTTAATTTGGCTTTGATGTGTTTATAACATGTACTTCTAGAATATATTTCATAGTGGATCTGTCATTGGTATAACTTGACAATCTTTGGTTCCTCGGGAAATGACTTTTAGAAAATAAGGATAACAACTCAAATTTACTTGACCTAGATAGCCAAATTTTAATAGCCTTAGGCTGACATTGTTTGCGTCTACCTTTGAGCAATTATTAGTCATACCTTAAGTACATCTCGCGTTTAGTTTCGTTCCTATTTTTCTTTGTAGCACTTTTCCTTCTGAACATGTGAACTGAAGATTTACTCCCTAAACGTTAAAAAACCAACATTTTTCGTTAAATTTAAGCCACGGGCAATGCACTTGTTGATACATTTATGATTATTTTGATCAAAACCCTAGTGTAGGTTTTGCACGCGGCTTAAACTGCGACGAAAACCGTCAATTTTATAAAAATTAGGGAGAAATTGCCATAATTTACAAGTTCATAGTGGAAACGACCGAAAAGGTTTAGACCTGAGAACCAGTAAATTCAAGAGGTACGTCTGATTATTACTCTTTTTTTTTTACAGTCAATTGATGATCCTAAATTTTATGCACAGGGTGAAAATCAAGTAACGGCTGTTTTAACGGGACCGGGAATTGTGTTCATCCAGAGTTTACCTTTTCACCGACTCTCCCAACGCATTGCACGGTGAGAATTTGTTGAATGCCTTTTTAGCGTTTAAGCATAGCTCGGAATTATTAGCTTCTTACAAGTGTATCCTTGGGAATTGCAGGGCGGTTACGTCGCCGAACATGCGGGAAAATCCGAAGCTTTTCCTTCAGATAGCCATATTCTTTTTTCTGGCATACGTTGTGATTGTATCCTCGTTGATCTTAACCGATGTGTAAATCTCATTCTTTAAACCTGCTTATGTTGTAGAAAGATTTCCATATAATGATTACAGAAAACAAGAGCGTTTCTGTTTTTGAGATATATATATATATATATGTATATGTATATGTCTCTGCAGTTCGCTTATTTCTTTAGATAGGGTGAAAGTTGACATGACTTTGACTCTAATATTTGTAGGGCAGGTCTTGGGCATAATTTTATTGGGAAAATTACCTTCTATATATTGTCATTATGTGTGAAAAAGGTTTCATAAAATATGATAATATTACCCTATATATGTTTCTAAGTTTTATTTAGTTTCATGAAAAATTAAATGAATGGAAATTTGGAATAATCTAACCCTATCACTTTGAAAAACCCAAATAATGTGTTTCGGTGAGACCAGTTGTGTAAGGCGGTATGGAGCAGCGTCGTTTTTGAGTGAGTCTCCTCTCATGAGCGTCGTCATGAACTCAATTCGTGTCCGTTCTTTTATCGTTCGATGGTCGTTGTGTCGGAACTGTCAACTGTAAATCGCTATCCGCCACACAAGTTTTCTTTTAACCTCGTGCAATGCCCATCTCAACTAGAATTATTTAATTTTGAGATATAATCATGGTAAAAGTACTTGAACTTTGACCAACTAAAGCGGTATAGGTTCAAAGCACAAAATAACAACAGTACCTAATTAATAAATATGACGCTACACATTTTTTTCTTTTATTTTTCCCATCGAAAATTTGTCGTCTCACATTTATTTATTTTTGATACTTTTGCCGTTATTTTTTTACTTTAAAATAATCAAAATTTAAGTGGCGATTGGCCTTTCAACCTCAAGGTAAAAACAGGTCATATTATAAGGAATGAAGTAGTGGGTGGAGTTCAATTGTCTCCTCCAATGCTTACATAGCAGAAGATCTTGAGGAGGAACGGTGTGAGCCACAAGAAGGGAAGACATCACCCATAAGGATTGAGGGAATCCACGTGGCCCAATGAGGTGAACGTCCCAGTATTACCAGCCAATGAGAAGCCACTTTCAGATTCACCCAACCAATATATCCCATATCTCTCCCTATAC
This sequence comes from Parietaria judaica, assembly GCA_954871525.1. Lineage (NCBI taxonomy): Eukaryota > Viridiplantae > Streptophyta > Magnoliopsida > Rosales > Urticaceae > Parietaria > Parietaria judaica. The sequence continues at coordinate 15,654,832 of OX940868.1, forward strand.
TTAGTAGCACACATCTCACACTGCAAACTTCACAATCATTCTCCTTCACATTTGCCACTGCCATTCCCGAGAGCAGAGCATCAGCAGCAAACATGGCAGCCAACAGCCTCATGAGCTGCAGCATCGCCACGGCCTTCCCCTCGGTGCTCTCCTCCTCCAAGTCCCGCTTCGCCACCTCCGCGCAGCTGCCATGCGTCGGCCCGTCCTCGTCGCGGTTCTCCATGACCGCCGAGTGGATGCCCGGCCAGCCCCGGCCCCCTTACCTCGACGGCTCTGCCCCCGGGTCGGTGCCTGCCTCCTCCCCACTCTACCCTTGGCGCGTTTCTTTTTGTTGTTTTTAGTTTTTGGCCTCACGTGGTGCTCGCTCTTTGCAGTGACTTCGGGTTCGACCCTCTCGGCCTCGGATCCGTCCCGGAGAACCTCGAGAGGTTCAAGGAGTCCGAGCTCATCCACTGCAGATGGGCTATGCTTGCGGTGGTAAGTCGCACCGTCTCTACCCGTATGAGTTTAATTATGTGTTGAAACCAGTTGCGTAACCAGGAATTCCACTCAGGAGATTATTTTTTTTTATTTTTTTTAAATAGTGATCCGTAATCAAGTTAAGTAGTTAGCTAAAAATGGATAATATTTAGATAATTCTTTGCGGATCAAAGCGGATTTAGTTGCGATTAGCATATAGCAAATAATTATTTCAGCCCTTAATCTAAGTGTGTTGGTTTTGCAGCCTGGGATCTTGGTGCCGGAGGCGCTAGGGCTCGGAAACTGGGTGAAGGCTCAGGAATGGGCGGCGGTGCCGGGAGGGCAAGCCACGTACCTAGGGAACCCCGTGCCATGGGGCACTCTCCCCACCATTTTGGTGATCGAGTTCATCGCCATTGCCTTCGTGGAGCACCAACGCAGCATGGAGAAGGACCCCGAGAAGAAGAAGTACCCCGGCGGCGCCTTCGACCCCTTGGGCTTCTCCAAGGACCCTAAGAAACTCGAGGAGTACAAGATCAAGGAGGTCAAAAACGGTAATTATACAACTAACTTACCCTGCAAACAGGCCACTCTTTGTCATTGCAATCACATTATTGTGTTGATTTATAAACGATGCGATTTTTTTTTTCGTGATCAGGCCGGCTTGCGCTGTTGGCGTTCGTGGGGTTCTGCGTGCAGCAGACGGCGTACCCGGGGACGGGGCCGTTGGAGAACCTGGCGACCCACTTGGCGGACCCGTGGCACAACAACATCGGCGACATCGTCATCCCCCCGTCAATGTAAGAGATGAATCAAGTTACAGCCACTGTAAAATTCCATGGACCAACAATGTGTATTATTTGAGCCATAACTTTTTATTACGTTTTGGTATGTGTGTGGGGATATGTATAAGTAAAAAGGATTTTTATTTTTTATGTTCCTCATGCTTCTACAAGAAGAAATCATCATTTGTGTGAGCAAAAACGACAAACGAAAAGAGCAATTGATCTTTCTTACCATTGTAATCTTATGGAAAAACAAGTGCAATTAGCCAATTACATGTGAAAACTCTCTCTCTCTCTCTTGATGTTGCATCCATTTGATATGAAAATCAGTAACATACATTATATATATGAGACGCTCTTAAGAAATTAGAGAACATGAAGGGAACTTAAACCAATGTTTTAAGGCTTAAAAATCAGAAGTCTTGTGATTGTAATATTCGTAAGATTTTTAGTATCGGCTACTGATTGTGCTGATCCGATTCCATGAGTATTACCGAAAAATATTTTGTAAAAAAAAAAAAGTGATTTATCGAAATATTAATTAATTGTAAAATAAATATAATAAAAATTAATTTTAGGGTTTTTTTAATGAGTATTTATGAATTTTTATATAGGGTTTTGGAGGGGTTTTATTGAAACTCGTGGAATACTAATATCCATTCATCCTTTGATCTTTTGTGTAAAGAAAACTACAGGCCAAAGCACCTAATTTAACATAATTGTGGCTAAAATTCTCAATGTTTTCTACCACAAAAAATCCAATACTGTAATAGTAGCAAGAGTACCTATTTTTTTTTGCGGCAAAAATTCTCACTGTCATTATTTTTCTTCCCAAACCATAAAGTGAAAATGGTAAAATGGGCATAAACACTTGGTGTTTTAAGTAATTTGAAAGTCATATTACATTTTATTACCAAATTAAATCATTTTAGTACTAAATAATAAAACTAAATACTTATGCCGATCTTAACATCGTTTACTACTGTGTTAGTACCGCATAAGATCCCATGCCGATTATACTTAAGTGTTACACAAACTGATAAATCCATAAAAATAAATTGTTTAACTCTAGTTCATAAATCACGCAGACTTGTACATATTACTTCAATATACTAAATCAAATATGAAATGAAGCTTCAAACATTTGAAGTAATTATCAGTTACATAAACTAATTTCATTCGGAACTTATGGTAATTCTAGTGAGAGATATAAATGGATGAGTAATGAATTCCGAATGCTCCCAATTCATTTGAAATATTATTTTGCTATACACTGCTTCTGATTGATTTTACCGACCTTTTTGATGTTCAATTTAACTCCGTTGATCCTCTTGATCTTTGCACCCACGTAAGTTTAAAGTCGTGAGAGTATTTTGATTAAGTTAAATTTTAATTGGAAATAGTAATTTAGTACGAATGTTGTTATCTTTGTGTTTTATGGTGTGTTTGTTTGGTCTTAATGGGCCTCTTAATCTTAATGATTAAGATGTGGGGTCATTAAGACCATTTGTTTTTTATCATTTACAAATCTGAATGGGTCTGACCAGCCTCTTTTTCGGTCAGACCCGTACCAACATCTGAATAATTTTTCTTACCACTCTTCGAGTCCTCCTCTCGCTTACTTCGATCTTTTTTTTCTTCCTTCAAAAAAATCATTGGTCTTCCTTCCTCAACTCCAGCTACCGACCCGACATGTCTCCTTCACTTCTCCGGCGAATCGGCGGCGCGCTTCTCCTCCTCCGACCGTGCTCAGCCACCGGCATGGTTGTTGGCAGTTTCGAAGCTCCCTTCTCGCACTCTCTTTCTCTCTGCCACTGATTCCTTCTCCGGCAAACCCCTCCGTCGCCGTCGCCAAAAAATAAAAATAAAAACACACACACACACACTTAATCATCTTGCATTCATATTCAGATGTCACATCTTAATATTCAGATGTGCATTCAGATTCAGACGTCTGAATCTTAATGCAAACAAACACACCTTGAATATGCTTCGTATTTTTTTTATGAAATTATCAATATTTTTTTAATTATTTAATGGAGGGATAATATTTATTAAACATTTATTTACATTAAGTTATGTTTGTGTATATATATTAAAGTTGCATGTACAGAAACTACAAAGTGAAGTACACTTTTAGATGCTTTAAAAAATAAAACATAAGAAAAAGTATAAAACATATATTTTATGTTGGAAAATAAAAGTAAAAATGAAAGAAACCAAAAAAAAAAAAAAAATTATGCCAAAATATATTTGTAAAACGTTTGTTATATATATTTGTTTATTGAAGTTGCATGTAGTTATTAGGTGTAAAATTAGATTAATGAGTTTACTGTAAATAACATTAATATGTATATATATATCATAAATTCATGCACTTAAAATTCATGTAGATGAAATGTAAATGAGTGTAGTGAATAAAGTAATGGAAAATTCTAAAAAAATAAGAATGTATGCAACTATACCATTAAAATTTATAAGATTTCATTTATTATTTGATGTACTGGATTAATGATGAATAAATTTTGAATAAAAATTCTAAAATAGTGAACTTTTAAAATTATAGGATTCTCCATTTCAATCTACATAGATAATCAGTTTATTGTTGATAGATTTTCCAAGCTAGTGGACGGCACCGCGCGAACGGCGATCAGTTACCGATTATAAAATTAAAAATAATTTTTTGAATTTTTTAAATTATTGTGTATTATACTTAAATATTTTAAATTCAATGATTAATTATCGAAAATAACTTGACAAAGAAAAATATCGGATCACTCTATAGGAATATAGTTATTTCCTCTCTTCTGTCTCTACTTGGTGGCAAGTATCACCCTTTAAAATTTTGCTTGATCAATTGATTCTAGTTGTAATATGAAATTAACAAAAACAAAATCTATAATAATTCGATTCTCATTATTCATAAATATCGCTATAAAATTTGATAAGTATACTAGTTTCTTTTATACAGATTATGTGTTGTAATAATCTATTAATGGACTACAACAAATTCATCTCTCATCTCATTAAATTGACTTTGTTATTCTTATTGTGTCATCATAATATGAAATATATAAATTAGAACTATACTAATAATTCGTATTAAAATTTCTAGAACTGTTATAATTCGTACTAAATATGAATACGTATTAATATTTCGCAATGTTTGGAACTGTAATAATCTATATATATATAAAGCACAGATTTTCAACAATGAGGTGGCATGATTCAGTTTTATTTAGAACGGTAATAATATATATATGTTTAACTAATAAAACAAAAAAAACAAAAGGGGTTTGGAAACGAGTGGAGCTGGAAGTGGCGGAGTCGCGATGCATCGCGACTCGGATCGCTAAAATTGCGAAAATAGCTGTTGCGATGCGTCGCGACTGTGCCAAATCGTGATGCATCGCGATGCGTCGGATTGATGATGTGGCGAGGTGGGATTGGGCGAGAGAGTTTGGGGCGGATTTTCACCACTCATCGCGACTTATCGCGATTTTGACCCACTCGTCGCGACCCGTCGCGATTTTGCCAAACCCATCGCGATGCATCGCAAATGTGGATTGGGCATCGTGAGTTGCAGCTCTACAAACGGGGAAGAAGCCAATAGAAGTGGGCCCAATATTTATTTGTAGTAAAAGAAATTAAAGTTTATATTGTAATGTGGGCCCAATATTTTGTTCGGACCCATACTTTAATTTGCATGCTAACTCGTTCATTAATTTTAATATTATTTATATCTTATTTAATCTTTGTTTTGTGGGAAAATATCGCCTTAACACATTGCCAAATAATTTATTGATGGTTTTACATTATTCACATGTTATTATTTCAGTAGAATTAAGTAATTATATATATAGAAACTAGAAAAACTAACTTCTAATTTATCATAGATTCTTAAAATAATTTATAAACTTATAATTCTAAAAAAAAATAAACAAAAGTTATCTTATATATTAAATATATGTATTTTAAATTATGAAAAATAAATATTAACAAAAATCGTTGTCAAAATTATAAAACTTACTGGATTACTTTAAAAAAGATTGATAAACAATTTTATTAACTTTTTATTTATTAAAAAAGATTATAATTTGTTCTATTTTTATCCCGCCACCTCCAACTTAAATTCTTGGGTCCGCGCCTGGGTGTTTGGGTGAGAGAGAACGATGGATAATTCGAGTGAGAGAGAGAAATAGACAGGTAAGTTGTAAATGAGGGAATTAAGGTTATATATAAATGTATAAATTATTTAAAATATATAGTTAGTTAAAATTATGTATTTAAATTAGTTACAATTTTAATATGTACACCGTCATGGAGAAATTGCGGAATAAACATATACAAATTCTTAAAAGAAATCTTTACATTCAATTCATCGTAGGAAGTGTCTGAATCGGGATTTGAGTCCACCGGGCTTTCCGGGCTCAACTCCGGCCGCAATGAATGATAATGGGCCCACTCGGGGTCCGAGAAATAATTATAAGTCTTTAATTAATTATCTTAAATAATAATTACCTAATGGGCTTTGGCTCAATTATTTTGTCCAAAAGCTCAACACGCCATTAACCTATGTGGGCTATTTAAACCATCTCTGAGCTCATAATTTGACATTCCTCATTCCCAGAGCCAGAAAAAATCGCTGCATACACTCTAGAAACCTTAGGCACATTTTTCCTCCCACGTGCTTTATTCCGTTCATCGTCCAAGCGCCGTGAAGGACCTAGCAGTCTTAATCAGCGACTTTCGCTCACACACTGAAGTTCCCGCAGCGAGGGTGGACAATCTATAGGCTCGACAATTGTGGAGCTACGATCAAAATCTACCCTAAAAATTGTGCAGACATACCGAGGACAAACCGGCAAAAGTACCAAAAGTTTGGTAATGTATCGGAGACTTTGATTTCGAATATACTCTAGATCATTAATTCGATAATATCCAGCGTTTTCCGCCTCGGAATTAAGATAAGATTTTAACAACTTCCACGTAACATATTGTACACCCTCATGGAGAAATTGCTGCCTAATCGTGGAGAGATTGCTACATAGCACTATTACATTTCAGTTCTTAGTTGAATAATGAATAACCATAAATAATTTGCTACATAATCTAATTCCGAGCAAAATACAAACTAAAAGTCTTAGTTCAACAACCAATAAAAATAAAAATAAAAAACCCAGAATTTGAATTTTGTAGTGTTGAAAACAAAAGAGTTCGTACTTAGTGATTCATATTTTAAAAGTAATGGTACTTATGTTAAGATTAACCTTAAAAATGCTAAGAATGCTTGGATTGACACATGGCTCATAATCACCAAAAAAGACGTAAGGTCCAAATTAAGAGAATTAGAACTTTGTCCGATTAAAAAAATAATTGCTACTTGATAGTATATATTTTAAAAATAATAATTTTTCATCCGAATTAACCCTAGATTATTTACCGCATACACTAAATTTGAGAAAAATTTAAACAAAAAAGGGCAAAAATTCTTCGAGCATTAATCCACATTTTCGAAATAAAAAATCTAAGACATTTTTTTATTCCTCCCTCATCATCAAGCTCCTAAAGCGTCATATGAGCTTCAATTTTGTTGTTGTTGCAGGATTCGAAGTCGGAGCTAGCGTCCTCTTTACTAACTCCCTCTTCGCTCGTCCGGGGAAGTCTCCCGCACTTCCTACTTGTTGACGTGGTATCGCACGCCAACTGTCAAGAATATTGCGAATGGGATTTCGATTTGAAGGTGCTAAGGTTTTTGTGGATCCTGACCTCCGCGTCGTCAATACTATCAACGGTTACTCACGAAATTAGAGAAAGAAGAAAACAAATAAACCACTAGAGTTTTTTAAAGAGGTTCGTCTCAATGCGGTTGTTGACTACGTCCTCTGTACGTTTATTGCTTTAGGAAGATTGATCGATCGGAACGACAAGCCAATTCATGATCGATCGAAAATGAAAGAAAAACACTCTGAAGATATGAACTCTCAAGACTCTTTTCTTTCCAATGTGAATGCTTGCGTGCGTGTAGAAGGACTGTCCTCTTGCCTTTATAGGCGTCTGGCTTCTGCCCGTTGGAGGTGGTCGTTGGTAATGGCTTCGAGTTCGGGGCTTGACTTGCTGTCGAGCTAACACGTGGGCCATGTCTTGCGAGATTGTCGTGGTTGTGGACCTTGACTGGTCGTCGTGGGGTTTGAATTCAGGTCGTGGTGGTTTTTCTGGTCGGTCTTCGGAGGTTTGAATTGAAGTGGCTGACCAGGTTTGCTCCTGCTTGAACGTCGAGCTCTTTTCTGCTCGAGGGGTTTTGTCCGTCTTCTGCTCGAATCCCTTTTGAGACAATCAGTTTGGGAGGAGCTTTAGGTGTTGGTTTTAACCAAGTGTTTGAAGTGAGATTTTGAGTCCTGTTCGGATTCTTCCTCTGGAACTCTGTTCGGACTTCTTTTGAGCATATTCTGGGCGAACATTTTGCCTTCTGGGCTTTTAATTTTGCTATGGCCCAGATACGATCAAGTGACTAAATGGGCTTTTGGGCTTTGCATTTCACATGCCCAATTTCGTTTGAATATTTAATATATTCAAAACTTAGGTCAAACAATTTAATCTTAAATTTGATTAATGACCTCACAATTCCAATTTATGGAACGAATTTGCACATCAACACTACCCATCCAAAACCCTTTCCCTTCTCGACTTCTCAATCGATATCGAAATTGAAAGGGAACCGAGGCCTTGTGAATTATGATTGTGTGTTTTTTAAGAGCGGTGGGAGCAAAGAAGGAAAAATTTGGGTAAAAGTACTTAGTTGACACATGATTATTACCAGTTTGACTCGTGACAAAAGCAGTCAATGGATGGGAAATTCAATAGCAACTGAATTTTGTACATATTCTTAGACTTATAGAAAATATGTCGCGAAAAAAAAAGAACATAAATCAAATGTTTATAAAAGAATTGGAACATATTCCTGTAATAAAGTTAATTGAAGATATTTATTGATAATTATTAGCACAAAAAATACTAATTCTTAGAAAGAAATAAAAAATTTAGAGATTAATAATTTGTGAAGATATTCTAGGGATTAATAGAAGGCAGTCGTATATTAGTAGAAATATTTAAAGATAATTATTTTATTAACACCATATATTAATGGATTAATTAACCTAGCGTAATATAATAATTAAGTTAGTTATTAAGTTTATCTTTAAAAAAAGAGTTAGTTATTAAGGGTCTGTTTGGTTAGCGTTTTATAAACTTGTTTTTGATGATTTGGTTTGAAGTTTTGGTTTAAAAAATCAGTTTGATAAATTATATTTTTAGAATTTTTGGAATGTTGTTTGGTTAAGTTTTCTCTCTAACATGTTTTTAGAAATAAAAATTGAAAACGACGTTTGGTTAAGTTTTTAGATTTTAATCTCTTTTTTAAAATAATATATCCTCCGAGCTTAGCGTCGTGTTTGTGGAGAGCAGTACGGAAGAGATGTTCGAGAGCTCTCATGGCTTTGACTTGCTCTGCAACGCCACTATGTACTCGGTGGTCTCCTCGAAGAGCTTGTCCATGGCGAGCCTCTCACTGCCGGGCACGATCCTCTGCAGCGCCTCCATGCTCTCGATCTCGTCTCCGCCGTCCGATTCGGCGTCGCGATTAAGATCGTCGCCGGCCACGATCCTCTGCAGCGCCTCTATCCTGCTCTCGATCTCGTCTCTGCCGTCCGATTCGGCGTCGAGATTGAGATCGTCGTCGCTCTTCTTTCGCTTGCGCGTGGAGGCGAAGCAGTGGACGAGCGTGGAGACGGGGAGGGTCTTGGAGGAGGTGGTGGATTCCGACGAGTATTCCTCCATTGGAGCATTGTGGATTTTGGCTGGAGACAGAGAGAGTGTTAAACGAGAAGATAGTATATCAGAAAGATGTTGTATGGGGAGAGAAAAACTAGGAGAGAAGGAGGGGAGTTATGGGACAGAAAACAAAAAGTATAACTGGGAAAACACCATATAAGTGTTTTTCAAATTCCTTTGTAAAATTTTCAAACCAAAAATCAGATTTTATAAATTAGTTTTAAAAAACTTAACCAAACATGAATTATCAAACCAAAATACCACTTTTTAAGACCAGAACGTAAAATCAGGTTTTCCAAAAGCTAACCAAACAGGCCCTAAGTTTTCTTAAAAAAGAAGGGTAAACTGCGGCTAATGTACCCAATGTTTGATTTTCTGCGGATTATATACCCAATGTTTATTTTTGGCGGCTAATGTACCCAATGTTTGATCCGTTAGATATTTTTGGGTTTTTCGTCAGTTGACCGTTAGAGAGTTATATGTACACTTTTCGTATTTTTGACATAACTCACTCATTTTTTGTCCAAATTTTAAGCACGATCTATGGTTGGAAAGATAAGAGATAGATCTACAACTTTAATGTTTTAAGTTTTGTAAAATCAGTTTTAAAAAAATACGAAATTTCAAGTACAACGTAAAACTGGACATTAGTTTAATGCAAAATATTTGTTTCGAGCAAATTTTAATATACTTAATGACTTTTTATGATGAAACGTAAAACTAAAAAGTTGTAGATAAACTTTTTATCTTTCCAACGGTTATTTATTTATAAATTTTGGACAAAAAATGAGTGAGTTATGCCAAAAATATAAAAGATGTGATGTGAAATAATATTTCATATTTTTGGCATAACTCACTCGTTTTTTATCCGAAATTTATAAATAAACATCCGTTGGAAAGATAAAACATTTATCTAAAACTTTTTACTTTTACATTTCATCATAAAAAGTCATTAAGTATATTAAAATTTGCTTGAAACAAATATTTTGCATTAAACTAATGTCCAGTTTTACGTTGTACTTGAAATTTCGTATTTTTTTAAAACTAATTTTACAAAACTTAAAACATTAAAGTTGTAGATTTATCTCTTATCTTTCCAACCATAGGTCGTGCATAAAATTTGGACAAAAAATGAGTGAGTTATGTCAAAAATACGAAAAGTGTACATATAACTCTCTAACGGTCAACTGACGGAAAACCCAAAAATATCTAACGGATCAAACATTGAGTACATTAGCCGCCAAAAATAAACATTGGGTACATAATCCGCAGAAAATCAAACATTGGGTACATTAGCCGCAGTTTACCCAAAAAAGAATTATTAAGTATTTTTCTAGCAGCGGATTTTCTAAACATATGAAGGGTAAAGAAGGAATTTCAACAAATTACCTATAAATAATCCATTGATCCCTTTCAGGCCCATTAGATAGATTTCCAATCGTCTCTCTCCGCAGAAAATTGGCGAAACCCTAACCCTAGCTCTCACTCTCTCCCTGGTTCGAGGTCAGATCATCGTCTCCGTCGTTGATCCAATCTGATCGGAAGAAGACGCTTCGTCAGGCTCTGCTATCGGCGTCGAAGATTCCTGGTTCATCCGCGCTCTCGCCCGGCGACGTAGGTGCTTCGAAGATCGTCAGAAGTCACCGGATTCGCCGCGAAGACCCGAGTCAAGATTGGTTCCGCTACGCGACGTTCGATCCGCGGATTGAATCCCCGAAGTTAGGGTTTTTTTCACGGTTCGGTTGTGATTCCGAGATTTTTTTCTTGTTCGTCGGAGGACGCGCATCTGCTGAAGCTCTCGGAAGAAACTGAAGCGCGTGGAGGTCTGAATACGGCGGAAAGTTCCCGGAGAGTTGAAGATTTCAGACGGTTTTCGCAGAAGATATTGAAGATTTCTCCGTTGTGTCGGTTCGATTTGTTCGTTCCTTATTGAATATCTGAAGAAAAAAAAAGTAGGAGATTGAGTTTTTGTACTTTCAGCTTGATTTATTTTCAATACAGGGCCCAATTTTTTAGAGAGGCCTCTTGAATTTTGATTACCTCCATTTTCAGGGATTTTTGTTCCTGTTTCGATCAATCATATACTTGTTTAGAAAGAAGATATCAAATTATTATACCATGGCGGTGTATTATAAATTTAAGAGTGCAAAAGATTATGATTCAATTGCTATGGACGGTCCTTTCATCTCCGTTATGACTTTGAAAGAAAAAATATTTGAATCCAAGCATTTGGGAAGGGGTACCGATTTCGACCTTGTGGTCACCAATGCCCAGTCCAATGAAGGTTTGTTATGATCCAGATTCATCTAATTCTCTTTTCATACTGTCAATTCAATCCAATTCAGCTACTTAAGGGTATGTGTGAGAGTAATTTAAATTTGCGGGTTTTTGCGGCCGCAAAGTCGGAAACTTTGACCAGAAATACTCTAAGAGTACATTCATTACTCGGTATTTCTTGATCATGACTTTAGGTTGTTGTGTCAATGTTGAGAATTTTGCATAATCAAACACGGGAATTTGGCGCGATTTTGAGGGGGGTTCTGAGTGAGAGTGATTGTGAGGCTATTTATGGATTAATAGTTTTACTATCAACACAAGAATGAATGTGTTTCTGGGCTTGGTTTATAATATGCTCTTTCGATAATTTTTCGCCAGTGTTCATCGATCTCGCTTGTCTGTTTGTAATTTTCAGAATATCTTGATGATGCAATGTTGATACCAAAAAATACTTCAGTTTTAATTCGCCGCGTCCCGGGACGGCCTCGTATGCCCATTGTTACCGATCCAATGTACTTCCCTAAAACCTTTTCAACTCTTAATTGGCTTTTTTTACAATCAATTATCAAGTTTCAGCAGCCTTTGTTCTGCATAGCTTCTAGTCCTCTTGTATCAATTAATCTTCCTAGTTTATGCGCAATGTGAAGAAGATCGTTCGTATTGTGCGAGATTTTGGCGTGAGATGGATATAATCTTTGTTTTTCGGGTGTCTTTTTGTTGCAGTCCGAAGGTTGAGGAGACGGTGCACATCGAGCAAGTGAAGACAACTTTACCAGTAGTTGATTCGTCCGCCACGAAACACGTAATACTTGGTCACCTTCTAGTTCAAATATTCTCCCAGAGATCTTATTCTTGCACATCTTGATGTTATTAACGCTCCTTTTGAAAAATTACGCTTATTATCTTTGGCTCTGCAGAATGACGATTGTGATTGGGACGATCTTGGGAGTGATCTGTATGAAATTCCTGACAGTGCACGGGCTCAGTCAAATAATGTGGTCATTGAAGAAGCCCCTTCCACCAATATGGTTGACGAGGAGAGCAAGATTAAGGCTTTAATTGATACCCCAGCCTTGGATTGGCAACGGTAGTTCTCTTCTATTTTTTATTGTTAAAACAGCTTAGACGACTCGATACTCATAGCCGGTTATTTAATGCTCAATGCAGTCAAGGTGACGGTTTTGGCCATGGTAGAGGTTTTGGTCGGGGTATGGGTGGAAGAATGATGAGCGGACGTGGTTTTGGTGAGCATTCGATCTTTACTTTTCATTTTATTTGTTTATTTGACCATTTCCGGTGACTTATCTCTTTGTTGATCAAGGTCGAGGAGGAGTGTTGGAGCGGAAAACCCCACCGCAGGGGTACGTATGTCATAGGTGTAAAGTGCCTGGTATGTTAAACGCTACGATTTTGCTGTCCTTAGCAAATTAGTATTACTAAGTTTCTAGCAAAATATAATATTAAATGTTATCTTCAGGACATTTTATTCAGCACTGCAACACTAATGGTGATCCAAATTATGACATAAAAAGAGTGAAGCCACCAACGGGAATTCCGAAGTCCATGCTAATGGCAAGCACAGATGGTTCATATGCATTGCCAAGTGGCGCAGTTGCTGTCTTGAGACCTAATGAGTAAGTCATAGACACAATTTTATGATCCTTTTTCGCCTCTATAATTTTGCTTTCGTTTAATTGGTATGATGAATATGATTGAATCAGAGCGGCTTTCGAGAGGGAAGTTGAAGGGTTACCGTCAACACGTTCTGTTGGTGATTTGCCTCCTGAACTTCACTGTCCTCTGTGCAAGGAAGTGATGAAGCATGCGGTTTTGACTAGCAAATGCTGCTTTACAAGCTTCTGCGATAAATGTAACCTACGAACCACTATTTGTATTTCCATGATTTTTATATTGTTGTACTTGCAAATTTTTTGGGGCGATTTAAAACCGAGAAAAAGAGAGAGATTACATAATGCATTTCGCGAAGGAAAAACTATTCCATTGCTACATATACCAGTCTTGTAATTTCCATGTTTAGAAACCAAAATAAAAATTAAGTATTCACTAAATAAATAAAAAATACAGTAGAATTTGGGTTTTTTGTTTTTGTTTTTATTTATCTCATTTAATAATAGATAGAAAAAATACATCTTCTACCCCAATCAGATAAAAAAAATATTAAAAAATTATTATTCTAAATCCTAAATAACCTTTACCAAAGGAACCTATATTATATAATTAACTATAGTTACACTTACATATATTTGGTAGTTAAAAAAACTCTCCTACTTCTACACTTCTCCATAGCAAGCACACATCATTTGTCTGGTATCAGATAAATTTGACCTACGAAACAAGAATCTAATCTCACGCCAATGAAAAATTTCTCAGGTATCAGAGATTACTTTATCTCGAAGTCGATGTGTGTTTGTGGGGCCACAAACATACTCGCGGATGACCTTTTGCCGAATAAGACACTGAGAGATACTATCAACAGAATTTTGGAATCCGGTAACAGCAGTGCTGACAATGCAGGCAGTACGTATCAAGTCCAAGGTTTGTGTTTCGCTGACTTCGCTTGACAATCATAGAATATTATTTTGTTCACTGTTGATTTTAATTTGTTTCGGGATTTTTTAGACATGGAATCTGCACGTCCTAAGGCTCCTTCCCCGGTAATGTCTGCGGTGTCCAAAGAGGAAGAGAAGTCATTGCATGAGCCTGAGATTGAAGACGAATCCAAAGTACAGGAACCATTAGAGGAGGCTAAACCTGTAATTGATGATGCCCCACAAGCACAAGCAGAAAACGTGATAATGACCAAAATACCGGATGTATCGGAAGCCACACATGATTCAATGAGTGTGAAGGAACCTGCATCACAGGGAAGCACTCCATTGGTTGAGGAAGAAGTTCAGCAGCTCTCTTCTCTCGATGCAGGTAATTCACAGTTTGTGAGATATGATGTGTAACTTGCTTATGTACTTGGGTTTTGTTTTAATGCTCTTATCATTGTTGTGATCGCAGCAAAGAAGAAGAAAAAGAAAAAAATTCGCATGCCTGGTAACGGTAATACATAACTCAATTCAAACTTATCGAATTGTCGTACAGATTAGGATACTTCGTTGATTCTTCAACTTCGATAGAACTTTGAATTTCTGCAGATATGCATTGGAAAGGCCATCAAGAGCTTCCTGTTGACAACTATATGATGAACATGAATATGAATATGAATATGGGCCCTTCGCCGTATAATAATCCGTACTGGCAAGGTGGGATGCAACCAGGTATGGAAGGGTACATGGGGCCTTATGGTGCACCTATGCCCTATATGCCTTATAACATGGGACCCATGGACATGCCATTTCCCGGTTTTATGCCACAAGATCCTTATGCTCAAGGATTCATGTTTCCTGGCGTCCCACCTCAAAGGTAAGTACGAGCATAAAACCTCGATTGTTTGTCTTTTAAAATATATGGATTCCTTGTGGTAATCTGCTGATTTTTTATTCTGTTAGTATGTATTATGCTTTTTTTAAAGTGCTTACATAATATTTTGATTCAGGGATCTTGCTGATTTCAACATGAATGGTATGAACCGGCCGCCACCTGTTATGAGCCGAGAAGAATTCGAGGCTCGGAAAGCTGACATGAGAAGGAAGCGTGAGATGGAGAGACGTAATGAAAGGTAAAATTGAGGTTTCGCTTCGACTTTTGTTTTTAAAATCCACATTGTAAATCTCCCAGGCTTAAATTTTTTTAGGAGTGAGACTAAAGTAATTTGGTTGATTTACTTCATGATTGAAAGCCTTTTCTTTAGTCATTTTATTCTGTATCACAACAGACCCTTGATTTGATAGTCTAAAAATTACCGGGGCTGTGAGACATTGTACTAATTTCGTTTTAATATTTTCTTATGCAGTAGAGAATTCCCCAAAGACCGGGATTTCAGCCGAGACGTCGCTAATGGCCCTTTGAAACCAAAATCCGTACGTCTCCATATGCCTGAGTATTGTAGATGTTAATATTGTACTTTAGGTTATTTACACTTTTTGTACCTAATTTCTCAATTAATTCAATTAGCAAAGTTTTCTCTCCAAAATCCTAGTTTTTGCATTTTCTCTGCTCTTATTTGCATGCTTAGCGAAGGCCCATGTTTTCACAAGAACTATTATTGGAATAGACTTTTATTTTTATTTTATTTTTTGTGCTTTGTTAGTGTATTTATATTCCCTCAAACACAGCGATAATAATAATATTATTAATAGCTACGTAATAACAAAATACTAAGAAATTGAAGAGACCTTTGAGATTTGCTTTACATAAATAGATCTGCCAATACCAAAAAAAAAAAAATTAAAAACTCTTGCCTATCCAAAAATAAAAATAGCAAGTTGCATTTGTGCTTGACTGAAAGTGAAAACATGGGTTTTTAGGTATTAATAAATTTGACCCTTTAATTTACAACTATGTAAGAGTAAGACATCAATATTAGTAAGATTCACGTAATTATTAACACACAAATTGGAAATATATACTTTAAGATATGTAATTGATTGCATAATGGCTTGACAAAAATTGAGAACTCAAGCTCTTTGCTTTAGTAAATCTCAAATTTAGATACGACCAAGTTAAAACTTATTATTTGGTGCAGAAACCGTCCGAGCGACCGTCAAGCCCTAACAACCACCACCACCACCGTCGCCACCGTCCGGAGAGATCATCCGTTGACCGTTCACAACGGGACTTTGATCCTCCCCGGCCACCTAAGCGAAATGTTGACCACGACTACGACCACAATCACAGCCGTGAAAACCTGGACCTGCACCAACACCATCACCGTCGTCGCCACGCAGAACCTTCCGCAAGGCAACCCTCGGAATCTTCGGGAAGGCAGATTTCAGAACCTTCTGGAAAGGCCCCGGCTGGTGAGACAGCGGCAGAAGCGTTGGAACGCAAGCGCAAGCAGAGCGTCTTCTCCCGCATAAGCTTCCCGGAAGGAGAATCGAGCAAGAAGCAAAAGGTCGCATCCTCTTCGGCAGAGACCGCTGCAACCGACGGTGCTCCAACGGCCCCGGTGGAGACTCACCATCACCGCCACCACAAGGCTGCACCAGCTCCAGTGACGAATGGGACTGTGACAAGCGGCGGAGGGGGTCGGAGAACACATTCTCTGGATTACGAATCGAGTGACGACGATCGGCATTTCAAAAGGAAGCCGTCAAGATACGAGCCTTCGCCTCCACCTCCTGCGGCTGAGCCGGAGGAGCCGAAGCGCTCCAGGGGATCAAGGGAGCGCAGCAAGCACCGATGATGCGTTTTTCTTTCGTTTAAGCGTCTCATTTGTGATTTTCTCGAGCGAGTTTAGTTGAATTTATCTTGTGTTATGTTACATTCATGAGGTTTTTTTAATCGTACTCGGTTTGGTGTAACGGAATCCTATGAAATAAGAATTTTATCGCAATTGTAAAGTTTACTCTTTTTTTATGTTACTATCTTTGCATGATTTATGATTAATTTATAGTATTTTTTAGGATATAATTATTGTCAATTCTGCAGTTCATACTTGAGATGTCTCATTGTATCTTAGTAATACTCTTATTCAACTTACCGAATTTACCGATAAATCGGTTACCGTTTTCGACGGATTAATCGATAGCTTACCGATTAACCAACGGAAAACCTATAATACTGTAGCTTACCGATTATCGATACTTTTCGATGATTATCGACGGATTATTGATACTTTTCTATACTTTTCGACGGAAAACTTATAAAATATTTTTAAGCTTGCATTTGCCCAATTTTAAAATAATGTTTTCAAAATATAAAAAATAAAAGCATGTCATGATAATTATTGATTCTATTTTATTATCTAATAGAATGTCATGATATAAAAAACAGTATCATACACAAACATATATAAATAAAATCATACATAAACACATATAATTCCCATCACATCAACTTAGAAGACTTTTGCCGCAATTATGATAAAATCCAAATTAATCTCAAATCTGAAAATAAGTTACACCAAAATTTCATATTATTTTTTTAAAAAATATTTAATCAATGAAAACACCAAAAAAATGAATAATATTACCTCATAAATCACAAAAGATAAACTTAGAAGACTTTTGCCGTAATTATAAAAAAAATCCAAATTAAGCTCAAACGTGCAAAGAAAATATACCAAAATAACAGATTAATAGACCAATAAATAATTAATGAAATAGAAACATAAAAATTTCAATAAATTACTTCAAAAATTAAAAAATATGATTTTTTAGACTTTTTACACAAAAAAAGTCTTGTAATCTGAAAATTCAAGAACTCAAAAGCTCAAACATTCATATTTCTTTGTAACTATAATATTTTGAACCCTATATAATCAACAAATTATAACAAAGTATGTACATTTAGAGTAAATTCCTAAATTCAAAACTATATATACTTTTGCCTAACAAGCATAATAATCCGAATTTAACCTAAATCTAACAAAATAATTATAAAATAAGTCAGCAAAACATGTTTTCATAGAAAATATTCATAAGAATGCAACAAATAAATAAAAGATGATAAAAGTGGAAATCTTTACTCATTTCTAAACATATATCTCATATAAAACTAACTCTTTATATTTTAACACATGAAAATGCCCTAAAAATCGTATAAATGAGGATATATCAAAGAAGAAATGATTGATTCATATAGATTTAACATTATAAGTCATTAATTTACCAAAAACTACAAAAAAATTCCAAGAAACTTGGTTCAAAAATGAATAAATCAAAACTTTAGAAACTTATGCCAAGAATTGATTAAGTGAAAATATGCTACTTTGTCGAAAAATTTGCAACTTACCAGTTCGAAAATCAAGTTTTCGTAGAAGACTTGGTCGTCGGCTGTCGAAAAGACCGAAAAGTCTCAGTTTTCCATTGGTAAGCTCGAAAATTGTATAAAATTTGGTCATCGGCTGTCGAAAAGACCGAAAAGTCTCTAAAAATTAATTTTTTTAACTGACCGAAAAGTATCAAATTTTTACATTAAAAATAGCGAAAATCGACTGGTAAAAAGGTTATCGATTTTCGCGATTATCGTCGAAAAGTTCATAAAACGATAATTGGTGTGACGCAATATTTACCGATAACTACCGGTAAGACCGAAAATCGTCGAAAATCGACGAAAAGTCGAACAGTCTCAATATATCTTCTAACTTCTTACTGTAATATTTTGTGAATCTATATATATATAAAAGGAAAATCACATGTAGATGACATGGCATGTTGTAAGTAGAGAGAATTAAGAATTCTATTTTTATAGAATTTATAATTTTTTTTCTTCAAAAAATCAATTCATATTAATAATCTTCCATGAATATTATAATTTAGAATTTCAAGAGGTTATCAAATGAATATATAATCAATGACTGAATAAACACCAAGAGGCTAAATTATTAATAAACACACGCACAATATTTAATTTGTTCTATTTTTAGTCTATATATTTCAGCCCCATTTTATCATTTTTTATTATTATTATTTTAAATCAGGATAGAGTAATTGCTATATTCATGAGCTAATTATCAATTGTTTCTTCAACTTCATTATAAACCGTAAGTAAATAAAAACCCTTTGATAATCAAGCAATAGTTATTGGTACGTAATTGAATAAAAAACCTTTCGTATGTTGTAAATTTATTCCAGATTTAATGATCTGGGACAATCAAAATAGCGTTGCATTTGTTTATCTTCTAACAATGCATGTATATATAGACATTTGTTCTTCTTTCCTAACCTACAGAGCATGATCTTTTTTCTTTATCCAATTCGAAGTTAAGCAGGCAAACTTCTCGACCAAATCCATCACTATATCGTCAGTAGGTATATATATATTCAAAGCTTTATATATATAATATGTGACAATTTTTATCGTGAAGCTTTTGTTTCATCTATTCTTGAAAGTTGGCAACGAATTCTACCATGAATTGAAGGTAGTTAATTTCTTATATTAGATTGAAATAATAATAATAATAATAATAATAATAATAATAATAATATTATTATTATTATTATTATTGCCATCACTATCACTGTACGTACAATCTGTTGGTTATGCCCGAACCCGATATTGTATCTCTCGGGTTATCGGATATCGACCCGATAACCATAACCGACATAATGGGCCCACTCGGGCCCAAAGATTAATTATGATTCATATTAATTAATAATAGATTAATTAATTCATGATTGGGCTTTTAGAAAGCCCATTAAGTGGGCTTTTAGAAAGCCCACTAGGTCAAGACCATAGGGTATTATAAATACCCTATTATGACTCATAAACACAACACACATCAGAGAAACCCAAGCCCTAGAGAAAATTCGAGCTCCCCTCCCTTGCTAGTCGAATTTTGGCTTGCTCCCCGATTCATTCATCGGTTGATCATCTAAACACCAACTAGGATCTAACCTATCCTCCGAGGTGTTTTCCGGTCATCTCAAGACGTTCCCGAGTGACGTGGTGTACGAAATAGAGGCGCAACACTTGAGGCGCTAAATCCTAAATTCGGCAAGCTCCAGAATCAAAGGAATCGGCAGTTATTCGGTACAGTTGGCAAAAGTACCGAAGTTTGGTAACGATCTCTAAACTGTATCTTAATTCTCGTAATTATTCTAGATCTTTATAGTTCGATGATATCCCGTGATTTCCGCCTCGGGATTGAGAAAAGTCATCGAAAAACCCAACAGTGGTATCAGAGCCGGTCTGAGTAATTTTCGAAAATTAGATATGTTAACCGAAATAATTTTAGAAATTTTTTGGTGTGATTAGATTTTCAGTGGGAGCGTTAGAAAATTAATTAGGATTAATTTTGTGTGTTGTTCGGAATCCGATTTAGAATCGGGATTGAATTTTATTTAATTTTAATGTGTATTATTAAATAAGAAAAAGGGAAAAACAAACGGCGGCACCACCACCGGAACAGGCGGCGATTTCACCGTCGCCGCCATGATCCCGGGTGGCGCCGGCGTTTGTGGCTCCCATTCGACGGGAGCCAATGGGCGACGGCTAGGGTTTCAAAACCCTAGCCAAAAACGAATTTTTTTTTAAATTCGAGTGGGCCTGATTGGATCAGGCCCACGGGCTGGGTTTAACCCAGCCCACTTGCGATTCGGGTAGGGGCCTGATTGGATCAGGCCCACGGGCTGGGTGCTAGCCCAGCCCAACGAAGTCGCCCAGCCCGGATCACTTTGATCCGGGCACACCCAACCCGGGTCTGACCCGGGTACCCGACCCGGGTTGGACCCGGGGCTTCAGCCCGGATCTGCGCTGACCCGGGCCCACACCGAACAGACCCGGATCCGGGTCCTTCTTGACCCGGATCCGGGTCGAAATTAACTATTTCCCGGGCAAGGGCCTTCGGCCCTGCTCGGTCTCCCCGATCGTGACCGGGGTTGCCCGAGGGCAACCCGTACAAGCTCGGGTCTATCCCGAGCTTGTATCCCGGTATTTGATATTTAATTATATTTATGTTTAATTATTTTAAAATACGATTTAAAGTGTTTATTTTATTTTATTTATAATTATTATAAATATCTTTAAATATAAGATTTGAAAATCTAATATAAATGATATTAATTATTAATAAATATGATTTATTCAATGTTATTATTATCAATCAAATGAAGTTTGTTTCCATTATTGTTTATGTTATTCATTTATTGATTTACAAATTGTTTGTGGATAAATTTTACTTATAATCAATAATTCTTAATTAGATTAAGATAATGAATAATCTTTTAATTATTATAGTAATAGAAAGGATTTAAACTTTAATGGAAATAAAAGATATATATATATATATATATTGTAATTAAAGATAATTTATCTATAAGATAGTTATTTATCTTTTATTTTGTAATATGACAAAGCTTGTTTAAAGATATCTTATCTATAAAGATAGTTATTTATCTTTTACTCATTTATAGAAAAGATAAATCATGAATTAAGATATTTTATCTTTAAGTGATTTATCTATCTTTTAATTAAAGATAAAAGAGTTTGTCTTTAAAGAATTCATAATATATATATATATATATATATACTTTAGAAGTATATTTAATTCAAAATAGAATATTTTTACAAAATAGGATTATGTATTACATATTCATTGTCTTAATTCTTAGAACATTTTAATTAGTTAACTATGTTTAGTCTAAGACAAAAGTTAGGATCACCTTAAACCCCTCAATAAATATTAGGTATAATGTCTTCCAACGGATGGGTCCTCGATCTAATTGAGATAAGTTTTGAGTGTGATTCTAACCCAAGGGAGTGCTCTTATACCCTCTTTTAGACGCGTAGGGCGACCTATACTGTCCGCCGATTCGCCCCTTGGGTCTACCTAAACGAGTACTCTAATTAGATTAGATATCGTAGACAATTCTTTTGAAACCGGTTAGAATGATAAATGAAAAATTGTTTTTCTTTTCTAAACGTCAGAGATAATATAGGATATTAGAGCAATTGTTGACTTTCTCTGAGTGACTAATTAATGGAATTGATGAGGGTTACTTTTCCATTAACAAATCACGAAATATTATATAAAGCCCTTATAATATATACTTTTATGTAACATCTTTATTATAATAAGTAATTTATAATTTACATGTAAATACTAGAATTAATATTGTGCTTATTCAGTTTTTATTTAAAAAAAATTGTAGAAACTGAACAATGTCCAGCAGCTCACTAAGATCTATCCTTGAGAAGGAAAACATCTTAAACGGAAGAAATTTTCCGGAATGGCAAAGACGCCTCAAAATTGTGCTCAGGCAGGAAAAGAAGGAGGTTATCATTATGAATGAACCTCCAGCTGAACCTCCTGCTACTGCATCCCGAGCAGACAAAGATGCTTATAAGAAGCATACTGATGAAGCCGCTGAAGTAGCTTGTCTCATGTTAGCAACCATGACACCAAATCTCATGGAGCAACACGAGAACATGTCTGCCTGGGAAATGATTCAACATCTTAAGAAGATGTATGATCAAGAAGCACGTCATACAAGATTCAGGATAATGAAAAATTTGCTGAGAGCAAAATTAACTGATGGAAACAATGTACATGATCATGTTCTGAAGATGATCAGCTGGTCAGAAAGTCTGACCAAACAAGAGATAAAGATCCCTGAGGAAGTATACATTGATATTGTGCTCAACTCTCTCCCCGATTCTTATAATCAGTTTATACTGAATTATAATATGTCCCCTGAATCAAAGAGTCTTCATCAGCTGCACAACATGTTGCAAACAGCTGAGGGTAATGTACCCAAGGGACAGAATAGAACTATTAATGCTATAAACAGCAAGTTCAAGGGAAAGAAGCAGTATGTTCAGAAGAATAAAGGCAAGGCTCCATATAACTTGAGGGTTAAGGCTCGTGCCATGAAACCCAAAGTTGGAGCCACTCCCGATCATAAGTGTTTTCACTGCGATAAGAAGGGACACTGGAAAAGGAATTGTCCTTTGTACCTTGCAGAGATCAAGAAGTTGAAGAAGAGTTCCAACTCCTCCACAGGTATAAATGTTATAGAAGTCAATCTTACTACCTCTAAAGATTGGGTATTAGATACAGCATGTGGTACTCATATTTGTACTGACATGCAGACTCTGAAGAGAAGTAAGATGCTGAGGAAGGATGAGACCAACATGCGCGTGGCAAATGGAGCACCAGTTGTTGCAAAAGCTGTGGGGCATGTAGATCTCAACACCTCAGCAGGAATGATTTTAGAATTAAATGATTGTCATTTCGTACCTTCCATTACCAAGAACATAATTTCAATTCCAGAATTGGATGTTTTAGGTTTTGATTTTAAAATTGGGAACAAGCGTTGTGCAGTTTTTAAGGATGGTATTTGTTATGGTATTGCTTATTTATCAAACGGTCTTTATTCGTTGAATACCTCTGAAAATCATGTTTATAACATCACCAATAAAAGAGTGAAACCCAACCTTGTCAATACGGCCTATCTCTGGCACTGTCGACTTGGCCATATAGGCGAGAAGCGCATTACTCAGCTTCACAAACAAGGAAGACTGGATGATTTTGATTATGAATCTTATCACACATGTGAATCTTGCCTGGCCGGGAAAATGACAAAACCTTCCTTTAAAGGAACTTATGAGAGAAAGAAAGGACTATTGGACCTCATACATTCAGATGTATGTGGACCAATACCCATTCAGGCTAAAGGAGGTTTCAGGTATTTCATCACCTTCACTGATGACTTCAGTCGATACGGTTATGTATACCTAATGAAACACAAATCTGAATCGCTTGAAAAGTTCAAACAGTTCAAGAATGAAGCTGAAAATCAGTTAGCGAGAAAAGTTAAAGCCATACGATCTGATCGAGGTGGCGAATACTTGAGCGATGATTTCAAAGCTTACCTCCGTGACATGGGAATCATTTCATCATTGACCCCTCCAGGTACACCTCAACTAAATGGTGTATCTGAGAGGAGAAATCGAACCTTGTTGGACATGGTTCGATCAATGATGAATAAAACTGACTTACCTGAGTCCCTATGGGGATATGCACTTATGACAGCAGCTACCACACTGAACTGTGTACCATCTAAGACGGTTCCTTCAACCCCATATGAGATATGGAAAGGAAGAATACCGGATTTGCATTTCATGAGAATTTGGGGATGTGGGGCATATGTCAAGACTCTAATGTCTGACAAGCTCAGTCCCAAATCGGTTAAATGTAACTTTGTGGGATACCCAACAGAAACTCCTGGGTATTACTTCTATCAAAAACACACAGGCAAAATAAAAGTTGCCAAAACCGGTGTTTTCTTAGAAGAAGAATTTCTCTCTAGAAAGTCTAGTGGGAGAAACATTGTTCTTAATGAAGAGCAAGAACCACAAGATACTCAAGAACAAGAAATGGACACAGTAGGTACTCATACATCAAGTTATGAACATCGTGATCAGATCATGGTTGATAACCAGATAGAAAACGTTGTTCTAAACGAAGAAGTTGAAAATGAGATTGTCAATGAAGAACCTCAAGAAAATATAGTTCTATACGATGTGCCCATACAAGATGGGATAAATGAGCAACCAGATTACACACTGACATCACGAAGATCAATTAGAGAGAGTCAACCTCCTCTTAAATTGAACCTTCTTGTTTCAATAGAAGATGAAACTGTTCATGAAGACGATGGTGAAGAACCTGAATCTTACAACGAAGCAATGTCGGGAGATGACTCAGACAAATGGCTGGAAGCCATGAACTCTGAAATGGACTCCATGTATAGCAACGAAGTATGGGACCTCGTTGATGCTCCCAAAGGGTCCAAACCCATTGGTTGCAAATGGATCTTCAAAAGGAAGATCGACATGGATGGCAAAATACAAACTTACAAAGGAAGATTAGTCGCTAAAGGTTATCGACAGATTCATGGTATTGACTATGATGAAACTTTCTCTCCTGTTGCCATGTTCAAGTCCATAAGAATCTTGCTAGCCATTGCAGCATTTCATGATTATGAAATCTGGCAAATGGACGTAAAAACCGCGTTCTTGAATGGTGTTCTCGAAGAGGATGTGTACATGACACAACCTGAAGGTTTTTTTTTTACCGCAAACATCCAAGTAAAGTTTGCAAATTGAAAAGGTCAATTTATGGTCTTAAGCAAGCATCTCGAAGCTGGAATCGTCGCTTTGATGAATCAATTACTGATTTTGGTTTTGTTAAGAACAAAGACGATCCTTGTGTATATATCAAATCGAGTGGGAGCAAAATAGTTTTCCTGATTCTCTATGTAGATGACATACTGATAATAGGAAACGATACATCTGAACTCCAGAGCGTGAAGGAGTGGTTGAGAAAATGTTTCTCAATGAAAGACTTAGGAGAAGCCGCCTATATACTAGGCGTAAAGATTCAAAGAAATAGAAATCAAAGAATCTTATCTCTAAGCCAAGGTACATATATTGACAAAATTGTTAAAAGGTTTAAAATGGACAAATCGGAAAAAGGTTTTACACCGATGACCCATAAGACATACTAGACCAAGAAGCAATGTCCGGTCTCTTCAGAAGAGATCAAAAGTATGGAGAAAATTCCATACGCTTCAGCTATTGGTTCAATAATGTATGCAATGATATGTACTAGACCAGATGTAGCTTTTGCCTTAAGCATGACAAGCAGATTTCAATCAAACCCTGGTTTTAACCATTGGACAGCCGTTAAGAATATCTTGCGTTATTTAAATAGAACAAAAGATAGATGTTTGACATACGGCGGTGCAAAAGAACTAACTTTTGAAGGATATTCTGATGCAAGCTTCCAAACAGACAGGGATGATTTCAAATCTCAAACAGGATATGTATTCTGTGCAAATGGTGGTGCTGTTACGTGGAACAGCAGTAAACAAGCTACGGTAGCTGATTCAACCACAGAATCTGAGTACATCGCTGCATCTGATGCTGCAAAAGAGGCTGTATGGATCAAGAAATTTGTTTCTGATCTTGGTGTAGTTCCTAGCATTGGTGATCCTGTGAAGCTTTTCTGTGATAACAACGGAGCTATAGCACAAGCCAAGGAACCAAGATCACACAAGACAGCAAAGCATGTACTCAGAAAGTACCATCTGATCAGAGACATTGTTGATCGGAAGGACATAGAGATGAGGAGAGTAGACACTGAAGAAAATGTAGCAGATCCGATGACAAAATCTTTATCGAAAGAAAAGCACTTTCGTCATGCGGAAAGAATTGGGATAAAGAACCCATAAATGTCTGTTACGATTTTATTATCCGAACCTGATCATGGATCAGAGACAAATTTTATGTAATCATTATATTTGATTAAATTTGAAGCACATTATTATTTTCTTTAAAAGGCAAGTTTCATCATTTAAGAGCTAATATCAATATCTTATTCAAAATCATTGATATCAAGCTATACAAATGTAGTTCCTAAGATGTCTTCAAGACATTCTTGAATTTCCCCAGTCAAAGAAATCATTATGAAGAAACAAAGAGGGACTAACAATGATATTCATAATTGACTGGTACATGTTGTTAAGATAAAAGGAAGGGGTCCTTGATATCTGAGAGATATTCTTATACATGTAGGCACTAGTCGGAATGACTAGCAGTGCTGGAAGACTCGCACTCTAAATATTCTCACATGGATTCAAAACCTTGATATAAGGGGACACTGAGAAACTTAGAGATATGAAGAGACTCCAATGTTTGAGAACATCATGAGTCCATCACTGGGTAAGTTGCATGCTTAGATTACAGCTCAACGCTTACCGTAACTGGAAAGTCATAACAGTTGTAGTTGGGCATGTGATAAACCTTGTAGGATGGAATGTCGTTTCAAGAAAACATGCATCCCCCCAATCCCATTGGGGCTATACACTCGGGGCCTTCTGAATAGGATAAGTATTATGAAATCTGTGGCCACAGGCAAAACAAAAGAGTTTCTGTTTTGATGTTTCAATACTTATGCCCGAATCAGAAAACATTAGATCAGGCTTAACAGGTGTTCCTAACCATGACCTGTGCCGCATCTAGAGATGTAAAAGGATGTCGAAGGAATCAGTCATATACCATATTTTAATCGTAAAGAACCACATGGTTCACCACGATTAATCTATAAAAGAGGATTTAAAGTTTTGTAGATTGGGGGAAGTTAAGTCTAGGTGGAGGCCACTTACTTCTTGCATACTCATATGAGTATGTGGCCAACACTACAGAATCCTACAGAGTCACACCTAACTCGCAACGGAAACGGAGTATGATGATTAAGTTACAATGAAACAAACTTCACGTGTAACTTTGATGAACCAGGCATGAGTAGCTGAGAGAATGTACATCTAACCCAAGGCGGCATTCTCGAGTAATACTTTATGTGCAGTGCGTGCACGGAGATAGCCAATCCGGTGCGTTCGTGCAAGTGGGAGATTGTTGGTTATGCCCGAACCCGATATTGTATCTCTCGGGTTATCGGATATCGACCCGATAACCATAACCGACATAATGGGCCCACTCGGGCCCAAAGATTAATTATGATTCATATTAATTAATAATAGATTAATTAATTCATGACTGGGCTTTTAGAAAGCCCATTAAGTGGGCTTTTAGAAAGCCCACTAGGTCAAGACCATAGGGTATTATAAATACCCTATTATGACTCATAATTAAACACAACACACATCAGAGAAACCCAAGCCCTAGAGAAAATTCGAGCTCCCCTCCCTTGCTAGTCGAATTTTGGCTTGCTCCCCGATTCATTCATCGGTTGATCATCTAAACACCAACTAGGATCTAACCTATCCTCCGAGGTGTTTTCCGGTCATCTCAAGACGTTCCCGAGTGACGTGGTGTACGAAATAGAGGCGCAACACTTGAGGCGCTAAATCCTAAATTCGGCAAGCTCCAGAATCAAAGGAATCGGCAGTTATTCGGTACAGTTGGCAAAAGTACCGAAGTTTGGTAACGATCTCTAAACTGTATCTTAATTCTCGTAATTATTCTAGATCTTTATAGTTCGATGATATCCCGTGATTTCCGCCTCGGGATTGAGAAAAGTCATCGAAAAACCCAACACAATCGGTATTTATACATTAATATTTTAATCTTTATATATATAATGTGATAATTTTATATTGTGAAGCTTTTGTCGCAGCTACACGCCAAAGTCAGCGAGACGCGGCTCCATGAATTGAAGGTATTTAATTGCTTATATAAGATTGAAAAATGTTATATGTAATAGTAATTAATATTATTATCAATATCACTCACTACACCATCGGTATTTCAATATAAATATTCTAATTAGCTTTTAATATATAATGAGACCACTTATATTGTGAAGCTTTTGTCGAAGCTATACGCCAAAGTCAACGCCGACCTCGGTGCCATGAATTTTTAAAGTATTATTATTATTATTATTATTGTAAATGTAAATTTATGAGTATTGGTCAAGATATTACAGTAAAATATGTTTTAAGATTTCTAGCATTCACGTATTGTTTTGGGTCCGATGAACGAGTTACGGTGAATGTATCTACTGAATAGAATATTAATTTAATATAACAGTAAAGTATTATTGTTTTGTTTCTTTTTTACATGTTTCTTTCTTCTTTTCCCGGTTTTTATAATTTTCAAAAATTATTTTTTAGTTTGTCTCCTATTTTTATATGTTATGGAATTCTTTTTAATATGACATTTTACCTTTTTTTAGTTTCTCCACTTTACGCGCGACCGCCTCCGCTTCTAAATTTTTAAGAATCGCACATACTTTTAATAATCTCTCTCGAGTAAGAGTTGGTCTAATATTATGATTGATTCTTTTATATACTTATGTTTAGTTTTAAGGTACATTGTGATTGTGCGCTAGATGAGACATTACTGTCATCTTAATAACCTCCTATATTAGATTACTTTTGATTTCATAGAATAATAAATTCAAGACTTTTGGTTTGTCGTTCTACAAATCTTTTGATTATAATACACACATGCTATTAAATATATTTAATTACCTATTGTTACATGTTAAATAACTGTCATTTTTCTTTAATTTCAATATATAACTTAAAAGGGCACGTAATTCTGTTACCCTAATAATCATATAAGAAGTTCATCAATAAATACAAAGACAATCAAGCATTGGCGTATCTATGATTATGTATGTCTGAAAATGTATTAGATAATTCAATAGTTGCGTTTTGAAATAATTTAATTTTAATGTGTTTACATAACACCTTTTATATATACATAAAAGTTAATGTACGTCAATAGAAACTCTAAATAAACAAATATATATATATATATGTATATATATAAGTATAAGAACAATAAAAGTTAAATTATACTAACCTGAATGTTTTTCTGGTGATAATATTTAAAATTATATTGACTCAAATGTCTTTATTGTGACTAATTACAATTACTATTAACATTCTATTAACATATTTTTCTCTTCATAGTAAAGTTAACCGATATCCAAATAATGCATGAATAAGATTAATAGTTGATGCGATTTATCAAGATTATATATATAAAAAAAAATATTATTGGTATACAAAATTATGGTCAATTATATGATACTACGTACTTTGTTATGTATAGCCTAACTATTTAAAGTTGTTATGAAAACAAAGAAAGAAAAGTTATGTTTTTTTATTTGAGTAGAGTATATAAAAGAAAAATGAAATTTTATAAATCTTCATGAGCGCAATGTTTATTTTTCTACAAAAGTATTGTGCGATTAAGATATCGATATTGTTGCGTTATGTTTTTATATTTGAGTAGAGTATATAAAAGAAAAATGACATTTTATTAAACCCAATAGAATAATGCGATGAAGATATCGATATTGTTGCGGTAAAGAGTCTTGAGAGATAGCTTCAACTATCAGTTTTTTGATCTATATGATTTTTCTTACTCTGTATAGTCTTTTTTAATATAACGTGCACAGGTCAAAAATCTATATATCTCCATGTTTATCGGTGTTATGTAAACCATTTACAATATTTAATCGCCACCGCGCGAAGCGCGGTGCCTGTCCACTAGTTAATATAATTATCGTAGGTGGTATATTATGTTTCTAATTTCAGCGATCTGATCAGCCAAAATCAAGGAGTTAGAAAGAAAAAAAAAAAAAAAACTTACAATGAGATTTTTACTTACAGAAATAATTGGTTTATCGATATTACTTGTACTTATTAGACTATCGATAAGATGAAATAAAAAGAAAATCACATTCAAAGAATGAAAGTCAAACTTTATTTGGCAATAAATTAGTTTCATTCACAAACACTAAGAGTGATTGATTTCTTATACTTTTAGAGAATTGGTTATTTCTTTTTAGCTTTTAATAGTTTTCTCAATCAACACTTATATATTATGATTGTTCTTTCACGACTTTTTTTCATTTTTTTTTTCATTTTTCACTGAATAAGACATTATAATTAGATGACCTGTTTGGTAACCTTTTTGGTTGTAAATTTAGTTTTATAAATCAACTTATTTGTGTCTGTTAGAAATATTCTCTAAATAAATGAAATTTAAGGACGTTAATTAGTGTTAAAGACGTTCAACAGCTAAAAACGTCAGATCTAGAAAACCAAAGATTAGAAAGAAAAACGTTTTTACATTGATGAGCATTTAATCTGATTATCAAGAGTTAGCTACAAATAGAGCCATAAGCTTAGCATTCAGGATAAAACAAGAACTAGTAACGATTTCTCAGAGCGAAATACACATCTTTGGTTTTCGTTTTTTCATCGGGTCTCAAAGCTTACAGATAGAGTTCGTCGCCGGCTTCGAGGTGTTTTGAATCCGGCGAGTAGCCTCTGTACCCTGGGAAAGAAGACGGTCCCGTTGCTTTCCATCACCGGGAGGGACCGAATCTGCTTCAAGGGAAGCGTCGAACGCGCCTTGGCTTCGTGTCTCTAATCTCTCCTTTTGCAGATTCGTGGATCTCAGAGACTCGGAGATTGACACCCTTGTCGTAGCAATTCGGAGCTTCACGGAGTCGGATCTTTCTTCTTCGGTCTCAGTTTGTATTTCTTCTCTAGAACAATATATATAACAGTGTCTTGCTTCGATTGTATAATATAGTGTGTATTCGTAAAAAAAAATTATGAGTTTGTGCTCATAATATAATTAACGTAATAATTGCTATTGCTTTACCACAAAAAAGAATATATATATATAAGGTTTCGAGATATTGACACACAAAGTCGGCCCTAACAATAGGCGAGCTACGTCGGTGACTCGAATTCTCAAATTAAAAAGGCCCAAATTTCCTTAGATATGTTTCCCTATTATTATATATCTTATTGAATAAAATTTAATTAATTAATTTTTAAATATTTAAAGGGCCCCAAAAATTTTCTTACCCTAGAGCCTCGACTTAAAACGACAAATTCGAGGCCGTCTTGTTGACATGTACATGAACTATTTGGTTTCATAAGAGAGAGGGGTTTGAAAGAATACCTCATAGAGAATATTGAATAGAAAATGATCTACAGAGATAGTAATTCATTTTTTTTATTTAGATTTTAAATTTTATCGAGTAATTGCACATTATAATTAAAAGCTATAGTATCAAGATGTTTTCCATGCAGGTTTAAAAACTGACTTACAGTAAAACTTAATTACTTACACACAAAAAATTATACAGTTGAGCCACAAAAGTTTTTTTTAAAAGAAATAAATTATTGCAAAATTTTAAATACTTTTGGTAATTAATTCAAATGCCATGTTAATAATAACGTTATTTTCGTATACCGACGGAAACATAAGAAGAAATGATATTCCAACCCGATAATTGCCTTAGATTTTTGGACCCGGGGATTAAAGTGCAACAAATGTTTCATTCTGAGTATTTTTGCCGCAATTATTTGTGGTATATATAATGATCATAAGCAAAGGACTCGACCATCCGTCCGACCACACAATTCTCTACTCCATTTTGCAGTACATGTCACATCAAACACTACCTCGTCTTCATCCGAACTTGAGTTCTACGCCAAATTTAAATATTAATTTGATATTCAACTATCTCCTAATTATATCCATAATCCTATATTTATTTAGTATATTCAACTTTACCACTTACTTATAGAACACCACTTCCTAATTTTGCTGCATATTCGCAATATTTCACCGGCTTTTAAGAATAAATAAGATATAATTTTTTAAAATAGTGCAAAATACATAAATTATGAGCTTTACAAGGACTAAACAATAATATAAGGGTTAATTGCGGCAATAATGCACAACCTTTGGTCAAGAGGGGTTTTAGGTCCCCAACCTTTCAAAGTGTGGGCAAAAATACACAACGTTTGTTGAATGTAAAATCCGTTGGTCCTTCCGTTAGGGATGTTAACTTCTGCTGACGTGGCATCGTTAAACTGCCAAATGGATTGCCAATTTGTAATATTAATTACATAACCTAATTAATAAGAATAAATTTAAATATTTTAATTATGATTCAAAAAATAAATTAAAACTTTAAATTAACGAGCAATACTTATTTAACGCGTAGTTCTTATTTTTGAACTCGTGCTTCAATATTATTCACATCTTTACTATGTCATTTTTTAAAATTACAATTGTTTTCAATAATCGGTCGTTTTTTCAAAATTGTAGTCGTTTCTAATAAACCGTCGTTATGTAATCTTTGCAATTTTGTCGTGTTTAATAATCCGTCGTTTTTCAAAAAATTTACTCATGTTCAAATGAAGAGCCTGTTAGATTTTTAGGGGGAGTAAAACTTATTTATTTAATTTAAAGTATTAATTTTTTTGAATCATAATTAAAATACGATTTAGTTTGTTCTTATTAATTAAATTATACAATTAATATTACAAGTTGGCAGTCCATTTGGCAGTTTAACGATGCTACATCAACAGAATTTAACATCCCTAACGAAAGGACCAACGGATTTTACATTTAACAAAGATTGTGTATTTTTGCCCACACTTTGAAAGGTTGGGGGCCTAAAACCCCTCTTGACCAGAGGTTGTGCATTATTGCCGCTATTAACCCTAATAATAAATATTAAGGCGCAGGTGAATTATGCATCCCACCTAATGGGGACCAACTCCAACGCCATAGCCATGAAGAAGAAGAAGAAGAAGAAGAAGAAGAAGAAGAAGAAGAAGGAGTTCTAATGGAGTTGGTCTTAGGGTTTCCACCGATGATGATGGAGGAGCACCAGAAACTGGAATGATCCAGAGCAACTCTTTGAGAAATTGACTCGTGAGTCCTTCCGATTCGAATTTACTCGTGTTTTTGTCTACTGATATTAATGCAGAGCTTTACTTCCTGTTTAATTTTGGAAGAAACAACGAGAATCGAAAACCTAGTTTTATCTTCTTGCTTATAGCTCAGATTAATTTTATACAATAATGTTTTATATTATTCATGAAATGTGAATCTGTGTTTGATGATTTAGCTGAATGCATGAATACACATTTCTGTTTTGCGATTCTCTCATTTTTTTGGGTAATTGCGTTAAATTTATGGGTTTTGTTATGCCAGTAGAGAGGACCATGGAGGGTAAAATGGGCAAGAAGACCCTGAAGGGTACAGTTGGGAAGACCACCACCGTAATATCCGATCTACCGGAATCTGCTTTGCATCACATTTTGTCGCATCTCCCAACGGAAGATTCGATTCGAACCTCTGTGCTGTCTAAGCAATGGAATTCTGCTCGGAAGTCTTATCCTTTTCTCGACTTTCAGCCACTCAATAAGTTTAATAAACCGGAGTTCAAGGCGCGGCTTAGGGAATTCTTACACTTTGTGGACAGGTCTCTGACACACTTTGACCAGAATAAGCTTTGCATAGAGAGAATGCAGTTAGAGGTGTTTGGCATCGATCAAGACTTAGTTCCTATAACCAATACATGGTTGCCATTAGCTCTTCACAACGGTGTTTCCGTCATAAATTTCTATGTCATATTAAATGAAGATTCAATCTACCCTCTCGCTGAATCAACATTTGCAGTCAACTCGAATCTATCCTCTGGTTCTTTCAAGTTTTTTCGCCTTGAGCACTTGATGCTGTCTTCGGTTTCTCTAAGTGAGAATGTTGTCCATGATATCATCCGAAATTGTCCTAACATCAGCCATCTCGAACTTTGGGATATTTGTGGCCTGGAAACTCTCAATATATCCAAACTCGACAAACTTGTGAGTCTTAAAGTATCTACTGCTAGTAAGAGTGTTTATGTCGATGCCTTCTCTCTCAAGAAGATTTTCTTTAGGTTTTTTGGGGAAATGTTTGATTCAACTTCTTGCTGTAATCTGAGAGAGATAAGATTACACAGCCGCACCATGACCGATGATCAATTTCATCATCACATCTCTAAATTTCCTCTCCTTGAATTTCTTGAAATTTCATTTTGCCATGGCCTTCAAATGATAAAGATTTCTCTACAGCGACTTAAGCGTCTTTGGATATTTCATTGTAGAGGGGTCAAAGCTATTGAAATTGATGCTCCCACTCTATCAAGTTTTGAATTCAAACCGAGTAGTGAAAATGTGCTAATTTCGGTTTCATCAAAGGTTGTTCGTTGTTCCATGTATTTATCTTGTGACCTGAAATTCCCGCATAGTTCTTGGTCCCTTAAGTTAAGGGAATATCTCGGAGTTCCTTTTAAGGGTGTGAATTTTGATCGAATAACTATCAAGGTAACATTTCTACTTTGAATTTGCATCTTTTTCTTTGTAGATTTCGCTATTGATTGTTGTCTCACTTGGGTTATTGTTTCATTGTAAATGACAGCTTACTTCTGGTCTTGACATGTCAAGAGAAGTTGCTGCCAAAGTTGATTGCTTGGACCTCACCGGTCTTAGAATTGTCGGTTCAGTCCATTGGGTGACTTTTCTAGACACGATGCTTTCGGGCTGTCATCCGAAGATAGTTTCTATGACCGTAGATTTCAATGACGAGGATAATTGTGTAAACGTATGATAGGACACTTCCTTATCTTTTTTTTTGATTAAAAATATAAAATCGCTTGTTCATTTACGAACACTGAGATTCGGTTGCTTTGCTTTGCATGCAGATTTTTCGCAAAATATTGGTGCAGAGTGAGTGCCAATTATGCTATGATTCAGCCCATTGCAAATGCTGGCGCCTTCGCTTGAAAGGTGCAAAGATCAAGAGCATCAATGGAATTAAACTGAACACAAAAGACGTCGGTAAAATCGATCACAAGCAATTTCTTCGTATGTTGGACACATTGTCAATTCCGGTGTATAGCGAAGTACAATTTAAATTGAATTGGGATCGTTCAGAATTTGTTTCTCCTTTTTTCAAATCTCTTGCAGGAATTACTGTAAGTTCTGAATGAAAGCTGTAAACTGAATTTATCTGTACTGTGCTTGAAGCTTAATTTTATTTTTGATTTAGTAGGAATATGTAAATGCGGCCGCGCGCGCGCATATATATATATATATATATATATATATATATATATATATATATATATTTTCATGCTTGGGTACAAGTTTATGGATTATTAGCTCTTGTTCACCACTATTTTTAGCTGACAAACTATTAAAATCTTATGAAATTTAATTACCAAACCTGTGTAATACTAATTTTAAATTTTGAAATGTAACATTCTCATACC
The DNA here is from genome assembly GCA_954871525.1 of Parietaria judaica. Lineage (NCBI taxonomy): Eukaryota > Viridiplantae > Streptophyta > Magnoliopsida > Rosales > Urticaceae > Parietaria > Parietaria judaica. The sequence goes on from OX940868.1 coordinate 15,690,367, forward strand.
AAGCCAGTTGTTTTTTTTTTTTTTTCATTTATGTTTATATTTTCATTAAAACATTAATTTTAAATTTTGAAATGTAATATTCTCATACCAAGCCGGTTGTAAAATTTTTTTTTCTTTCATTTATGTTTATATTTTTATTAAAACATTTTTCAAACGTAGTAGCTTTATTAAGAGCTAATCAAAATGCCAAGTGAGTGAGATAATTCATATGTTTAAATAAGCTTGAAATAATTCAAATGTCTTGTTAGAAATACTGTTATTTGTGTAACCGGCTGTAACATAAGAAAAACTGATAAATTATATGATAAGTTTGAAGGTAAAAATATGATTAGTTTCCTTACCTTTCAAAAAATATGATTGATTTAAGAATAACTGCGGAAAAATATTCAAACTTTAACCAACAAAGTGGTAATTTTAAAGTAAAAAAAGGACGGCAAAAGTATTCAAATTCAACAAATAAGATGCGATACATTTTTTGTTTTAATTTTTTTCGTGAACGTTGATTATTTTTTTCAGCATAATGCTAAGTAACTACTGGAAATGAAAGAGTTAAACCTAATAAACTCATTCCCATTTATTATATGAATTGAGATTTTTCCTGGAACTTAGGTTCAATTGGTTAAAACCTAAAATACATATTTATAAATTCATCTAGCTATATTTAACATATTCTCTTTAGTATCCGACGATAAAAAGTCGCTTCATAGTATGTATATATACACACAAATTATCAACGTACAAATATTATCAAAGAAAGAACACAAGAATTAGAAAGTCATAAATAATTGGTTAACTAACTTAAAAACTGTTTTATTAATTCAAAAGCAGTCACATTACAAGTAAGAAAAAACATAACACAGAACACGAGAACAATTTATTGCGAGTCCACAAGAACAAGGCGACCCGGGAAATTTCTTCCCAGAAGCTAGATGAGATTTAATAATGTTACTTAAAACTATCCATAGCCTTCTTACAGCTCGAAACCGCGACGAAGCAAACCCTGCAAACAGATTATGAAAACCGACGACGAGTGAAACTGAAAGCTCCAATTATGTAAGAATATGCAGAATAAAAATCCCATTAGAGATTTTAACATCTTATGAGGACAAAATTGGATTGAATCTAGTAAAGACAGAGCATAGGCACGTGCCCATGCTCGGATTTAGATTTTTTTAAAAAAACATTACGCTATAAACCTAATCCGATCCAAAATCGTTCCCGATACTTAAAACGCAATCAAAAGTACCAATTAAACCCTAAACCTCGGCCCGGCTCACTGATAAGCCCCATTCTCATGTAGTACCAATTAAACCCTAAACCTCCGCCCGGCTCACTGATAAACCCCATTCTCATGTCCTAAAATAACACAACATCCGAACCAGAAACAAATGCCCAAATTCCATAGCTTTGCTTTGGGCCCGCAATTGGATCATGACTTCCCTACCCGCAAAGGGAAAGGTCCATCCCTTTTTCGCTTGTTGTGGAAGAGGAAGGATTCGAACCCCAACACCACGTGCTCAAATCCTCCAAGTTACATGCCCCGCACTCAACCACTATCGCAGGAATCATCCCCGACTTTCTCGCATTTACGATTAATCCATACAGAAGATTCTACATTTGCGCCTGGCGCCAAACGGCCAAAGTACCCAAAATATAAGCACACTCATATTCTACTGTATTCCCTAAAATCATCAAAGCAATCTACTCTAACCAAAAATTTCCAAACTTACCATTGAAACCCTAGTTTTCATGTCCTAAAATACACACCACTTGAGCATTCGTCACGCGGGAATCGCCCCTGTCTTCCACGAACAACGTATTTACGATTTAACGAAACTAAACAAATGATCAAAACAAAGAGTTCCAATGAAATTCAAGGCCTCAACTTACTAAGCAGATCATTTTCATAGCCTAAAGCAACCAGAACCACTCACTTTAAGCACTTGCCGCCGAAGGGATCATCCCGGCCTTCCTCGCGTAGGCGAAGATGCCGCCGGCCTCGATCACCGGCCCGGCATCACCGATCGGCTTCAGGGAGTACTCCTTCCCCGTGGTGTGGTTGATCAAGCGGCTCTCTGCAAGCTCGATGGTGATAACGTCCCCGGTGCGGCACTCCTCGCAGATCCTGACCACTGATTCGAGCGGGTACACCTCGCCTGTCGCCACCGAGTTCCGGAAGAAGATCCGCGCGTACGACTCCGCCACCACCGCCGCAGTGCCCGACGCGCCGAGAGCCACCGGCGCGTGCTCGCGCGACGAGCCGCACCCGAAGTTGGCGCCCCCGATGACGATTGAGTACTTGGACTTCGCCTCGCCGGCGTCGATGAAGCGCGTGGAGTACGTTGCCGGGAGGCCGCAGAGCGCGTAGGAGCCGAGCTTCTCGTACTCGGCGGGGTTGGAGGGGACGAGGGTCAGGTACTCCGCGGGGATGATCTGGTCGGTGTCGATGTTATCGCTGACCACGTAGCAGAGGCCGTGGAACGATGTCGCCGGAGCCGACGAAGATGACTGCTCCGTGGCGGCGGCGCGTGCGGAGACGCGCGCGTTGGGGCGGGCGGAGTGGGCGGCGGCGAGGGGTTTGGGACGCGCGGCGGAGGCGGCCGGGAAGGTGAGGAAGCGGGGGAGGTGGGAGAGGGGACGGTTCGGCGAGGGGGTGAAGCGGGTGGGGTTAGGGTTTGGAGCGAGTGACATGGAAGCCGCCATTGTTGGGGTTTTGGAGCTCTGAGTTGAGAAATGAGAGTGTATTTCTCGTGTGATAGTTAGGTGTAAAGAGAAGTTTGACTTGGATTCTGAGTGAGGAGTTTGACTCACGACTAATCCAAACCGTCCGATTGACATACTTTAAATTATTACATCATGTGGTTGTATACTTTTATTAGTTTATGTTTTCATGAATAATCATTTTTGGGGTAATAATAAAGTACAAAGTTGATATTTGTTAAATAATTAACTTTTAGTTTATATTTACTCATAATTAATTAATTATGTTAATGATTATAAAATAACTTATATATCCTTAATTATCACATTTATACATTATGATTTTAAATTATAATTAATGAGATTCTTTTCCACTAATAAATTTAAATTTTAATATTAATATTATATTTAAAGTATATTTAAAATTGAAAATCCCCTATAATTAGGGAATACCAAATTCAGAAAAATTTGAAGCTCTCCTTCATAGAATACAAGCAATTCCAAAACTTTGACCTTGCCATTCGGTTAATATTAACAATTAATCCATCTATATCCGGTTATATATTCATACTGCATAAACTGGAAACATATATATGAAGTTTGTTAATGTATAAATTGGTAATACTTGTTTATTGTTCCATGATTCATGGAACAATTTTTTAATCGCATATTTTTGGCATATTAACGGTTAATTCGTTACAATTTTAATCGCATAAAGAAAGGATAATTAAAGAGGTATAATATAAATAAAAATTGATATTAAAATGTCACCTCATACATATAAGCTATTTTGCTATAAGTAAATGTTAGTTATTTTGCTAATCAAACGTTTCTATTTGGTTATTGGGAGCAATTTCTCATAATATTTTAGTAGTTAACCGATGAATGTTGATTGTATTGTACTAGAAAGGAAGACGGTAAAATACTTAACGTAATATAGACATTGAAATTTTTAAAATCAAAATTGATTATATTAATGAAATACATTTTTAAAATCAAAATTGATTATATTAATGAAATACTTAACTTAATATAGACATTGAAATTTTTTAAATCAAAATTGATTATATTAATGAGTCTCCGAGATATCCTCGCACTGTCAAGCGACGGCCCCTTCTACGCCCACGTCAACGGAGCATTGATATTCCGGGTAAACTCACCCGGGCCGGCCTCGAACGGATTTGCATTCCGGTTACGGCAAGGATAACCGAGAGATCGGTTATCATGGTGGCCGTCGGCCACGTTCCAAGACTCAGACTTTTCTCTTCGGCGATGGCCCTGTCTCTCTTGTCGGAGGTTCCTAGCGTGGAGGGGAGAAAGATGTGCTTAATAAGGAAGTTTTGGACTTCTTATTATCGGTGAATCACTCCGAGGAGGATGACAACCCCGTGACTCCTCAAGACTAATACTTATACGGCTTTTTAGTTTATTCGATAACATGTTTGATAGATTATTTCATTTTATGGAATGTTTCAAAATCTCAAAATTTTGACACATTTCTTAATATCTTGTATTTTTCAAAAAGTTCATAGAACATAGTTGAAGTGAAATAAAATCTTAACTAATACTTATACTACCACTCCTCAAGACTCTCTGCCCAATCAATGAAATGTGGGACTTTTCCCAAACCAATCTTTTAGAAAATGAGTTTTGAAATCATAATCTAAAACTGTTGATTTATATTTTTATTAACAAAAAAAAAAAGGTTTAACTATATTTCTAAAGGCTACAAAATCTCCTTCTTTATGTATATGTATAATTTGCACTTAGAGATTCAACCGGTCGTTATAGTAAATAAATACTTTGAACACAATTTTTAGCGAATATAAATTACACTATTGTAACAAATGAACGGTGTTGTCCGATAACTACCACTTAGAGGACGGTGTTGTCCATTAACTATCACGTGACTCTACACGTGATGTTATAAACTCAAACATTGGATTTGGCCTTACGGTATTGCCAGTTATGATCTTCTACCCATTCCACTCCAAAAGACCAAAGAAAATGTTATTTGCAACAACATTTTTTAGGGATGTGTTGCAATAACTTTTTTTTTTTCTTTCAAAAATGTTATTTGCAACACATCCCTAAAATCATTAAAGACGAATTCGAAACACATCACCGTAAACAAAAACAAATTTAATGACAGTTTCATCAAAATTCAACAAACAACGTCGAAACGAATTATAGGGAAAAAAGCTTTTGGAATTCAACGACAGTCCGTCGAATTTTAAATTACCTGCCATCGAATTTCCGATGAATTCCTGTTGAATTTTTAATGAACAACGTGGAATTTTCGACAAGAATTATATATATATATATATATTTTTTATGATCATCTCTAATTTGATGACCCAGTTGTAAATAAATTGGACAAACATCATCGAAAACTCAACAATCACATCGTCAATTTTTTTACGGCCAGCGTCAAATTTTCGTTGAGGCCCGTCAAATCTCGTTAAAGAAAATGGGCGTGTCTTTAAACGGTAAAGGCGACCAGGAAACGAGAAGTTAAATCCGTAGTAAGCATAATTAATCGATTTCCCCGGTATATATTTACAATTTAACAAAACGAGAATTCTGCTGTAACTCACAAATTGAAGAGCAAAGAGTATTAAAATCCATTAACAAAGCTTTAAGGTTTCGAATGAAGTAGAAAATACAAAATTAAACTACTTTGGTTCTATACGACCGTAGTAACAAACTTCTAAACATGAAAGAAAAATATTTAAGGTTTCGAGTGATAGAATCCAGAAACAACGAGCGGAATCGGTCAAGAATAGTAGGATTGTACTCGTCGCTAAGAGCTTTAGTTCCGTCCTTATACACAATAAGAAAAGCTAAACACCGGCGTGTTCTTGTATTGCAGAATGATCCCAATCAAAGATGAACTCGGCTTTGCAGTCCGCTGGGCGTGAGGAGGCGAGGTTTCTTAAACCGTTGCTCGAGATCGTCCAATCAGAAAGGCGTCGGCGCCAGCAGTTGCAGTGTGGCAAACGACGACATAATCGACATTCACTTTGATTCAACATCCCGCAAAGAATCTGCATGCACGGCCAAATAATATTACTATTTAAAAATGGATTAGCTACTTACCGCTGCTCTGGTTCGTATCCGTTCTTTGATACAACTTACCAAAGAAGGATACAATACTCGGCTTATAGGAAATGGGCGTTTTTCTACGGCTTTAGGTTAAAGATTATTAAATTAATCTTGGTGCAGAAAAAGAAAACTGAACTTCATAATAAAAAATGAGCAAATAATATTAACATTTCCCGGAAAAATGAACTATCAGATGTCATACCATTATGCAGTTAACCTCGTCACCACTGGCGGATCCAGGAATTCTTTTTGGAGGGGGCTAAATTTTTTTTTGAAAGACAATTCAACAATAATAGGGACCAAAAATTACCTTTTTATAAAATCGCAAATAACTATCGACATGAACCAAGCTTTAAGCAGATAATTTACGAAATTAAAACCATATATATACACTAGATTTGTATAGTAGTGAAAAAAATAGTGTACATAATAAAATATGACCAAAAGAAATTAAAGACTAATTAACATTAATCGATCCATGATAAATTTTTATTAAATATAATTACTAAAGAAGAAAATAAAAATAAGTATAAATTAAAATATAACAAATATTAGAACTATTACATTCGTGAATACTATTAGAATTCAGTAGCTTTTTGATTAACTTTAGCATATATATATATATATGTATATATATATTTAAGCTAACTCTCTTAAAAAAAAATTATCTAACAATCATATATACTGTTAATTGTTATTGTTACTCTTTCTAGTTTTATTTTACTATAATTGCATATATTACGTTTGTACAAGTATATAATATACGAATACAATAGTGTGTACAAATATATTATTTCCTCCAGTACTTGATTTTTGAGTTACAAGTTACAACACAGTATTTGGAGAACATAAGCATTAATAATGTCTCGGTTTATTTAGTCTTTTCATTAACTGGAATTGTGTAATAGTTAATGTAACGAGTAACTCGCATTTGGCACGTAGTGGAGGATGAGAGAGCGTGAGGGGAACACGTGGAGTGGGTCTTTGGTTTGAGTGGAGGGGCTAATTTATTTTCCTTGAGGGGGGCTAGTTGAGTTTGGGCTTTATCCTTAAGGTATTTTGTAATTGGGCCGGGGGGCTACAGCCCCTGTTGGGCTGTAGGTAGATCCGCCCCTGCTCGTCACTTGAATCTGTGGTCGTAGCCAAAAGTACCGTCTTCGGTTGACAACTCCAAAACAGCCCGTCGATAACAGTCACCCAATTGAATGAGTGGGTGAATTTAAGAGTAGTGAGGTCTAAACGGTCCACTTTCACCAGTGACGGAATCACGGCTTCTCGCAAATCATAAGGATCAAATGTCAATTTACCCGGATCGATATTTAACTGCCATTTACAAGGAAACCGATCATTAGGAAAACTATGGTCGTAGTATCGACTCAGAAAAAAAATGCAAACTCTAAGAAATAACCATACCCGGATGGGGTCAGAAGAAGATGGACAGAAAATAACCCCCTCGAAAGGCATGCTGAGATATTCCCTTATTCGGAGGAACCAAAAACTGTCGAATCGGTCAACCATATGCATATTATAATCGAAAAAAACCGAGCAAGTAATAATCTTCGCTGAAACCAATACAGGCAAGTTTGCACCATGCGGTTTAAATTTAAAGCTTGATAGATTTGGAGCATCAATCTCGATATCTTCCATCAGATGACATTCAATTAGCTCGAGACACCTAAGCTGCTGCAGAGATATCCTAATTTTTCGCAAAGACCATGAAGATGAAATGTGGAGAACCTCAAGTAAAGGCGACCCGGAGATGTTGAGATGAAACATAGCATCGGTGATGTCAATGGCAAATAGCTTCAGCTTTTTCAGATTACAGCAAAAAGTCCGAACATTCGCAGATGTTAATCCAAAATCAAGCATAATGTACTTGAGAGAGAGGGCATCGACGCAAAAGCTCTTGATATCATAGCGAAACTCAGTGCGACATTCCGGTATCGTTATGTGAAGCCTCTCAAGTTTGCGAGGTTTCGATATATTAATAGCTTTCAAGCCACGAGTATTACAAAGATAAAGCTCGATGAGGTTGGGGCAGTTGCGGATGATATCGCAGAGTATATTCTCACTTAAGAAAGCCATATAAAGACTCAATATTTCAAGGCGAAAATACTTGGAAAAACCACCAAGAAGTGAGGAGTTGACTGCGAATGTTGTTTCAGGGAGAGGGTAGTACCAATAGGGCGAGGGAGGCGCAGGCCTAGGGCCCCCATTTGTTTTAGATGTCCGCCAAAAAAATGAAATTTCTTTTACAAAAATAAATTTTAAATTTTAAATTTTAAAACGAGGATATGAGCAGAATAATAAAAATAACATTAAAGAAAATTAAAAAAACGAAAATATACCAAATTTACATAATTTCTAAATATAAAAATCCCAAATCAATTTTCAACTCTAATGGTGGCCGACGAAACACAAAGTCGAGAGAAACAACGGTTGCAGAAACTCACGGCGGCGAGTGGCAATTATTTCTCGTTGTGCTTCGAAGAAGAAGTAAGATCACTGGTTCCCTCAGCCTTTTCTTCGACATTTTTTTTTTCTTCGGATGGTCTAGTTTCTAAATCTGGCGTTAGAGAGTTCTTTAGAGAAATAATGGGGAGATTTTACATGGAAACTTGAGAAGGAATGGTTCTGATTTTTGAAGGAAAAAAAACGCAGTGTATTTGTATGAGATTCTGCTTGAATTGACGAGTGTGGCGTGTGTCAGTAGAAATCTCTTTTTACTGTGATGTGTGTCACTTCCATTTATCAACAGATGTTGCAATTAGACAAAGTTTTCTTATTAAAATAAGAGATAAATATTGATTGTTGAAGACTTGAAGTGAGTAAACTTTGAAGCGTGGGTAGTGGTCGAACAAGTATCTACTTTTGTCCTTTATAATTAAATCATCTTTGTTTACATATTTTGTGTGTTTTAATTTTTAACAACTAAATATTCTAGATTAGTATTTTATTGTCTATTTTTATTATGATATTTTTGGGCTAAATATGAATTCAAGTAGAATCTACAAATTGAGAGCTGCAAAAAGAAAAAAAAATTGATGAAAGAGGCTTTGGAAAAATCTCATCAGGTTTTTTTGATAGGTTTTTTTTATAAAATGTGACTTACTTATGATATCTATTGAAAAATATATGATTGAAAAACTTGATTATACAAGTCTTAGTTCTTTTGCTTCTCAAAATACTAGACGCGGCGTTTTATTTAAAATTTTATCATTGTTTTTATTATTTTATTAGTGTCTGTTGAATAAGTATCATATTTCGTTATATTTATGTTTTTTAATAAAAATATTTTTTGACAAGGGGCCCCTAAAAAATATTTCTATTATTTCGCCTAGGACCCCACCGAACTCAGGACCGGCCCTGTCTACGGGATATAACAAATTGTAACCGACACCGAAGCTTATCTTCGAAACACCGTTATGAAGTGCTAATGGTAACCATGCATTGACTAGGCAAACCGAGCTTTTCTCGATTAAAGTCACGTGTAAACTCATTCTCTCAATACGAAGCTTATTCTGAACGAAGTGTCGCAAAGACCTATCCACAAAGTCCATGTATTCGTCGAGCGCCTCCGCGATCAGAGGCATCTCGAGGTGCCCGTCGGTCAAAGGAGCAGGTAACTCAAATTTTAATATTGGACAAGACTTCCGAGAAGAATACCATTGCTTAGACAACACCGAGGTTCTAACCGAATCATCGGCCGGGAGATATGACAATATGTGATGCAAAACCGATAAAGGTAGGTCGGTTATTAAATTGGCGCTCTTACCAGCTTTACTCGTCGTGATAATCTCCATCCGCAACGGAGCCTATTTTTTCACATTTTAACAAGAGAAGAAAAATAGGTACGACGGAAATACATGTATATATATCATTCAAAGTAAGTATAAATAAAATTTATCAAATGTATATATATGCTAATTATTGACTTATGAAGATGATATTTTCAAATTCCACATCTTTTTTTAGATACAATTTGAAGCAAGCACTGATGATGTACTACTACATAATAAGGTTGTAAGACAGTGTATTATGTAGGCGAGACTTACTGCTAAAGACAGTTAATTCGCTGGAAATACGAGCTCCGAATTTCGGTTGTCAACAGTCTGAAATAGCCAAAGAGGAAGATCACTAATCCCAGCAAATCTCAAATATGAAAGGGACGGTTTTGGGAGATAAGAGAAGTGAAAGGTCTTCGGTTATGCATGTATGATAATTCATTAATCAAATAAATACCATTTATTATCCATTAAAGTCATAAAAAAAAAAATGATACTTCTCTTTTAAGGAGAGTGGACAACTGAAAATGCATATAAATATCCATTCTGGAAATCAGGAAGCGAGAGACACTTTTTAGTCTAGGGCTGCAAATAAAACCCGCAAATGCGGGTTTTTAACCGAAACCAGACCGAATCCGATTTTAAAAAACCGAAACCGAATTAAAATCGGGTTAAACCGAAACCGAATTTTAAAAACCCGTAACCGAATTAAACCGGTTCCGGGTTTCGGGTTTTGAGTTATAAAAACCGGAACCCGGTTAGTCGGTCGGTTACTAAAACCCGGATTTTTAATTAAATACCTATAAATATTTAATTTGTTTTTAATATGTTTATAAAATTGTTATTACTTAGTATTATATTTATAAATTAACATTGATACTTACTCAATACTCACTTAGTAAAACAACATCTATGTTTAGAAAGTTTAGATTGGTGTATTTAAGATTAGGTAATATTATTTATTAATGGCTTTATATATATAAATTTTTAAAAGAGGTAGAAATCCGGGTTCGGGTTTAAAATCCGGGTTTTCAAATAAAAATCAGGTAATTACCCTAACCCAGATATTCTGGTTTTGTCTTTCAAAAACCAGGTTCGGGTTTTAAAAATCAAAACCCGAAAATCCGGGTTCATTTTTTGGGTTTTAAGAAAACCAGGTTTTTAACCCGGTTTCAGCCCTACTTTTTACCCTTAATCAATTGAAGGATGTACATTTAGGGAGATAGAGAAATAAATAATAATAGAAACAATATTGTTTTTTATGACCGCATTTGACATAGCTTATTTAGTCCCCGTTTTATTTTTAGAATAAAATAAACTACTTTTTATGTGTTTGGCACATGGTTCGAATTTTCGACGATAATCATCGATAATCGGCGATTTTCGGTAGTTACCGGTAAGTTGCCGGCTGTAATGCTTATCGTTTTTATATACTTTTCGACGATTTTCGAGCTATTCGATAAAACATTTTCCAACCGATTTTTGACAAAATTAGTGTAAAAAAAAGGGACTTTTTGGTAAAAAAAAAATCGGCAAAAATAATTATACTTACACAAGAGCACCCCACCCCGGACGGACGGCGGCGACGCGCGCGCGTGTGGTGGTGTAACATTTGTATGAGTCCTCCCCCATCCACAAAATCCTATGACCCAAAGGGCCCAAGCCCTTGTCCCTAATATTTGGTATATAAACATCACTAAACTCTTGTCATCTATCAATGTGGGACTTTTTGTTATTCATTCAACTACTATCACACATTCACACTTAACATACACATACACTTCACCTAATAATTTAACTTAATATTATACACTTCAAATAATATTATACACTTAGCATACATATTAACTTCATCTAACATACATATACGCTTAATATACATATTCATTTAATATTATACACTTCAACTAATATTAATATTATAATTATACACTTAATAATTTAACATATATTTTGTGGTATGATATTATCAAAATATTTTATAAGTTTTCTGTCAAAAAGTATCGATAATCCGTCGATAATCATCGAAAAGTATCGGTAATCGGTAAGCTACAGTGTTATAGGTTTTCCGTCGGTTAATCGGTAAGCTATCGATTAATCCGTCGAAAACGGTAATTGGTTTATCGGTAACATCGGTAAGTTGAACCTTGGTTTGGCAAAACTGTTTTTACAAAATATATATATATATATTATATTTTTAAGTCGTAAAAGTTAAAATTTGTAGCTTTTAATTTTTTCTAAAACAAAAATAATTTTTTACTCTATTTTAATTATTTACCGTAAATATATTCTCTCTACTTAACGCTAAATCAACTTTTATTACCACAAAGTTTGAAGTTTACTATAAATTTTCCACAAATCTTTTAAAAATCTGAAGTTTTCCACAACTTTTTGTTTTTCAAATTGGGATTAGATCCACATATATCAAAGGGTTTCTCTTAAAAAAAAAAAAAAGAGCCGGCCCTTTATATTATATGGCCATCTCATAAATTTATGTCAATTTTTTTTTATTTTTTTTATTTTTGTCTAGTTTCAATTGTAAAGATACTATTATGTTGAAACTTGAAACGACTAACATAATTTTTAGTTTCATTTGTAATGATGTTATTTTGAAACACCAGCCGATGACTCGATTATGGCTTGCGGCTCGCATTACTATTTCTCTACAGATTACTCGATTATAGTAACCCGTATAGCCGTGGCTTCTTTTACGAAAATCCATGCTTAGACTTCTGCCCAAATTATATTATTTATATATATATATATACATATTACTTAAAAACATGAACATATAGATTGAAAAAGAAATAAGACATTCAAATTGAAATATTCAGGGGCAAAGTGCAAAAATTAAGTAACAAATCCGTAGCTCCTCACGGAAAACCAGAATATCAACATACTATGTAGATACACAAAATTAAACTACTTTGGTTCCGAAGGACAGTAATAACAAACGCAGTCACAACAGCGAACAGAATCAGACGAACCTGTGGCTAAGACCTTTCATTCCAAGCTTCTTGGAAGCCACTGCGAAATTTACGGGACTTGCAAACTCTCTGATCTGTCCAAGTCAAATGAGAAAGGCTATATTGTGGTTAATTCTTCAATCTCGGAATGATCCCAATCAAATAAAACTTGTAGTGTCCGGCGCTCTGGATTTGAGACCAATCCTTCTCCGACTCTTCTTAGAAACTCGTGTAATTCACATCCATCGACCTCGGCTGTCCAAGCATTCAGGGAATGGCGCCAACACTTGCATTGTGGCAAACGACAGCATCATTGGCATTCAATTGGCTTCAGCAATTCGAAAAGAAGAATCTGCATACACGACCAGATAATCTTATTGTTCGAAGTAGGATTGTTTACTAAACTCCATGGTGGAGATTATTAACTTAACCTGACTGCAAGCGGACAAACCCTATGTTAAGCAAAAGCAAACTGTATTAGAGCATGTGAAAAGGATGTTCTCCGCCATACCGTTAGGCAGTCATCCCAATTGTCACTGAGTGTTGGCATAGGCACATGTAAATGTCTTTGGATGACAGCTCCAAAGTAGTCCATTTAGCAAAGTCACCCAATGAGATGAATCGGGGACTACAAGATCACGGAGGTCTAAAAAGGCCAGTTCCACCGGCGGGGGTATTACAACTTCTCTTAACTCGTAAAGATCAAAACTCAGTTCATTGACATCGAAAAATAACTGTCATTAACAACAGAATCAATTGTCAGTAGAACGAACTACAACAGTAGCTAAACGAACGAAAAAGCCATACCGGTGCATAATCACAAGATGGATGAGAAGTTAGATCTTCGGTAGGAAGGCTATGATATTCCCTAATTTCAAGGAACCAAAAACTGTCAAAGTCACCACCGCTCATCCATTGCATATTAAAATCGAAAAACATGGACCAATGACTAACGTCGCCTGGAACCAAAACAGGCAATACGTTCCATTGCAAAGCAATCCTTTAGGAAGAGATGCGAGATTTCTGGTTTGAGAAGGATAATTGATAGATTCAATCTCAATACGTTCCATTGCACAGCAATCCTTTAGGAAGAGATGCTTAAGCCGCGGCAGAGAGATCCTTATCCTTTGTAGAGAATATGAAGATGATATCTCAAGAACCTCCAACAACAGCAAGCAAGAGATGTTGTGATGAAATACATCGTCAGTGATGTAGCTGTGACTTAGCTTTAGTTCTCTCAGATTACAGCAAGAAGTCAGATCATATTTTGGTGCACATAATTCAAGTTCTAAGCACTTGAGGGAGAGGGCATCGACAAAAGCGTTCTCGATTGCACCGCAAAATTCATGTATTTTTACACGGAGCCTGACAAGTTCGTCAGGTTTGGATATATTTAGACTTTTCAACCCTTGAATAGACAGGAGATTAAGATTGTTGAGGTTGGGGCAGTTGCGGATAATATCGTAGACTATTTTGTCACTTATTGGAACCATAGATAGCGTTAGTTTTTCAAGCCGAAAAAACTTGGAAGAATGACACAGTAATGAAGAGTTGACTGCGAATGTTGTTTCAGGGAGAGGGTAGTGACGATCTATCCCACCGGCAAAGTCTCTCAATTTAAGACCGACATTGAAGCTTAGGCAATAAACACCACTGTGAAGAGCTAATGGCAACCATGTATTGACTAGTGGAATCGAGTTCTCATGGATGTAAGACAAATCTAAATCCAATGTCTCTATGAAAAGCTTATTCCGAACAAAGTATTGAAGAGACCTATCAACAAAGTTTAAGCCACGCTGCTCGTCGGCGTCTCAGTGCGCACGTTTCTCAAGCAGGTGGGCAGCTGAAACTCGAGAAAAGGAAACGACTTCTGAATAGAATTCCATTTCTTGGACAGCACCGAGGTTCTAACCGAATCGTTCGAGGGGAGAAATAATAATATGTGATGCAACATGATTAAGGGTAGATCAGAGATTAAATCAGCGCGCTCGCGAACTTTACCCTTCATGATGATAACACGAAACCTAAACATTTACGCAAAGAAAGTCACGAGTCAATGACAGAGCCAAAAAGAAAAACAATATACAGATTCTTAACTTTGAAATATATATATATATATATATATATGAGAACACTTAACTATCTGGGGTTTATGGCAAGACAAATCGAGTTTATCGAGAACCGAATTGTAAAAATATATAAATACATATATTGCAATTTTGACCTTATCTACATTTATGAGAAGCAATCGCAAATAATAAGGTGCAAACTCACTGTAAAATGCAAGCGGTAAGACGACGAATAGCGTGATTACAATCTCCGACTTCTGGCTATCAACCGCCTGAACGATCGAACCCGACCGGCATTGCGCATAAGCTTGTTCTCTGAATAACGACAGACAAATACAATCATGTATGAGATTAAATTAAACACAAAGAAAGCTCCATGTGAATGACATATACACAAACAAGTGTCGAATCGAACCCAAGAAATAGAAAACGAAATCAGAGAAGCCCAAAACCAAAACCTAACAAAGCATTCACCGATTCGCTCATAGTAACACCGAAATGCATGGATTAAGAAGAGCTTAATCAAATCACCATGAACAGTGATACCTCCGTGAGCGATGGGAGAGAAAGAAATGGAAGAAGGTCGACAGTCTTTAGGGCAAAACGCAGTCAGTGTGAAATTTTCTAGTTTTGGCGCGCAATTACTAAGAATTAAAAATAAATAAATTTGTAAACCGAATTGTACATACATCGATGTACCGAGTTTAATTTAAGCGGTTAAAATTGAATATGTATTTATTTATCATCGGGGTGCGGTGCTCGGTTAATATAATATAAACCGAACTGAAATAGATTTTACCGCATATAGCACAACATAACTTCTACTTATATAATATTTATCGAATTTAGTATTTTTAAGCCTATATATATATTTTTATTTAGGGATTCAAATACCTTACGCTATTATTTATATTTTTTTCACAACTTTTATTATTAGAATTGGCACAAAAAATATATATATTCCTTCTAAGTACAATTTAACATATCAAACTCTATACTTTAATTAGTTTTTAAAATAAATTTAAACCTCTAAACTTGACTATTGATAATTATATTTTTTGAGAAACATATAGTATGTTTTTGTCAAAACTTGATGATACAATACAATTAATAAAAAAAAATGAATCAAGGTCAAATTTTATTTTGGAAAAAATTAATTTGTGAAAGACAGAATTGGTATATAAAATTAAATCACTTTTAAGGTATATGTTAGTATTTTTTTAAAAATAATTTTTGAAAACATATGTTTGAATTTTAGTGTTATGAAATCACATTTAGAGTTGGCCCTACTCAAGATCTTGGTTTTAGCCTAAAGTGAGACTGCACACAAATTTTGGATACAAATTTAAATATTTTTCTTTGGATTCTAATTCGTAATTAGTTGAAATAGGTAATTAAATGTTTGAAATAATGTCATCAAAATAAGTAACAAATAAGTGTAAAAAAAGTAACACTTTTTTATTTATTTTTAATCTAAGTTTAAGTACCGAGGTTCAAAGTAGGGGTGAACAAGCGGGTATTCAGTGCGGTTTTTGACAAATAATAGACCGAATACCACATTTTGGTATTTTAGAAATGATAACTGAATACCCTATTTTTTTAACATGAAAATCGCATTTACAGTATAATCGGTATTCGGTGTTCGGTTGCGGTATTATCGGTTTTTTTGCCCACATTTACCGCTTTTAAATTAATATCCACATCTCCATAAATTGACTACTAATATCACACATAAACATACTACTAAATGTTAATATTATAAATTATTACACATAAACGAATTACTGAATACTAATATTACACAATATTACACCGAGAGATTAGATAAGAAAAATCTTTTTGATGTGTTGATATGTATGGTAAATAGAATAAAATAAATATAATATTAGATTTAATTAAAGCGGTAAAACCGGATAAGCGGTTACAATTTTCACATTAAAACCAAAACCCCGTTTTAACCTAATTCGGTATTCGGTTCTTTTCTCTGTATATTCGGTTTTAACCGTTTTAATAGCGGTTGCAGTTTAATCGGTATCAGTTTGATCGGTTTTCGGTTAAAAATTCGGTTTACAGTTTCTTTTATTCTCCCCTAGTTCAAAGTGAATCAAAATACTTAGTTTTTTTCTTGGCGGTTAAAATAATCAATGATCATTATGTTATGTTGACTACGACCCTCAATAAAAAAAATCAGTAACAGATGTAGTGGTAGACACGTGGCAGTCTTTTGTGAACGGACTGCCACGTGGCACACTTTTGTTTTTCTATAAAACTAGTGGACCGGCACCGCGCTTCGCGCGGTGGCGATAAAATATAATTCATATTATTGACAAAATTTCAACAAACATATACGTTGATTGTGAATTATAAACGAAACACCTATACCTTTGCTTGTAATCGATTTAAAATCTATTGATAAACACGAATGAAATATTAATGAGTTATGTTATTGGTTGTGGCGTTTTAATTGAAAGAACAACATCCACATCGACCTCACCAGTTGTAAAAATTCTTATTTAATTTTCTCGTCAATTTTATGATTAAGTACGTTTATAATTAAATATTCACATGCATATTTTAATAAAAAAATTCAAAAATGATAATGTAAAAATAAAAGAGTTCCTTCAATTTCGTTAAGATTTTATTGATAAAATAAAGTGCTCTACATAAAAAATAACAAAAGTTAAATAGGCGAGGAAAAAAAAACTATTGTTATTCTTGTATAAAACACAGTATTATCCTTTATCGCATTTGTTTTTCTATTAAATTGTTGTTATAATTTATTTTAAATTCCTAAGAAACAGACTTTTGTACATAGATTCATTTATTTTATTTTTTCGCGTTTGCTATTATAATTTTATTCTTATTATTATTAAATATGATTCAAATCAATATGAGAATTTTTTTTATGTCATTTTTCTATTTTAAAAATAAAAAGTTCTAACTGTATTACGAACGAAACTCTATTAACTTGGTTATGAAAAACTCATCAACTGTGTCACTAACAATCTCGATAAAGTATAGTTGAATATGTTAATTCTATATATTTGTACTAATCAAAATAGCTACATCCAAAGAAAACTCGACGTTATTGATTTATTAAGAGTTATTTTAGATATATATTTTAATCTTATAAAAATAAATTCATGACTAAAATGTTATTCACTAAATAACTAACAGTGTAAGAATAGAGGACTCAGCCCGAATTCGATAACAACTTTAACAAAAAATAGATCACCAACAAAATATAATCTGAGATTTTAAATAAGCTGCATTGTTTGCTTAGTCTTTCTACATATAGCAAAATGAGCACACAAATAAAAATCATAATAAACTTGCCCAATCATAACACCCAAAAGAAAAAAAAAGAGTAAAACTAAAGATGACAACTTTAACGAAAATAGATTACCGGCGAGAATATGATTATGAGGAAGAAAACCAATCAACGGAAAATAATTGTAAAGTAGATATTATTATCAAACAACAATCAGTACGCAAAAGATGAGGCTAATGTGTATCACTACACTAAAGATCACCCTAACACATTATTGAATGCAACCAAGTTTTATAAAATATCATTTGTAAACCAAGATACTATGATACATTAACCTTAATTTTTATCCAAGTCGAACTCAACCTGCCGTGAATTCGGTTAAACATCTATTATTAACAAAAATTAACATGGACAAATAAAAGCTTTGGGAAACTATACATTAGCTTCCTTTCGATCAGAAAACTAAGATTGAAACGGAAAAAATATCAAAATGAAAAGCATGCAAGTAGAAGAAATATCCCCCGATGACGTTGGTATAGAATCACTCAACCTTGATTACCTAGACATCACCTCATAAAAATTAGATTTATTAGTTCAAAAAAAAACTTAACTAACAGAATTAGGTCATAGAAAATTAAAGAAACTTAACCAAAATCCTTAACAACATTTATATATTACATTTTTCAATCCATGTAATTCAAAGTGAATTTTATCATATAAATCAGCAATAAATTGTCAATTAAATGTTTATATATAATCGTGTCAAATTGCTCAAACCACAAATTGACCCTCCTTATATAATCTTTCTCAAACTAACCCTTAGGGATTTAAAAGAATCATAATTTAATATGACAAAGATAAATAGAGATCACTAAGAAGTGAACTTACAAAGAAATAAAAAGAAAAAGAAAAAGAAAAAGAGAGAGATGTAAATTGTCTTGTAAAAAAAAATTGAAATGTAATTCAAATAATATTAGTTGCTGATGAAGATTCCTCGATACAACCTTGACGTTTTCTTCGATAAGAGATTTCTCAATGAAACAATTTTTTTTTTATAAATATAACTCATCCTATTACTCTGTTTATTGGCTCTTCCTCAATTCTTTTGTCTCTGTAAACTCTCTTCCCACCCAAGAAGCAACACAAAGTCGATTTGGTAAATGAGTTTCAATATAATTTCTAAATTGAAATAGTGTCAAGTTAACCCAAAATCTAAGATTTCTCCACAAGCAACATCGAGGATAAAAGGTAGATGAGATTAGATAAGAGAACAGACCTGAGAAGTGACACAACAAACGGAGGTCGTAGTCGCCGTTGTCATTATCTCCGAAATTTAAAAAACCTTAACACTACCAAAAATCGAAAACATGTTTATAGCGACTGCAAAATAGTTTAATTGGTTGTGTTTTGCACCATTATCTCAATTTTATCTCAATACTTTTTAGTACGAAAACGATTTAAGTACTAACGATAATAAATATATAGTATTTATTAAACAATAAAAGAGTTCCTAATTTTTACAATATCCCTTTTATATCTTGCATAAAACGAAAGTGATAATGACCAAATTCTTAATAGCTAATTTCAAAAAGGAACAAAGCGAAAGCCTTAGTCGCATAACCAGTTCAGAAAGGATTAGATTTGAACATTAAAATTACTTGTTGAATGTTGTATCGCCAAAGTCATAGTTCATCTTCAAACAACTGAAGCCCAGAAATGGCAAATTAAAATCTAAAAGAATGCCCATCTTGATATAGCCATTCTCAATGAGTATCCGAGCAACACCGAGTTAATAAGGAAAGAGAAGCTTAACGGCGTAGGAGCTGAATCTCGGAGACGCCACATTGACGACATCAGTGCGGAACCATACGCTTGATCATATTTAGAAATTCAAGTTGTGAGCTATTAACAAAAAGCTCACAATGATGAAAGTACACAAACCATACAAATAAAAACCAATGCTCTAAAGTAAAAACGGGGATAGAGAAAAAGTAGTATTTAGAGATATAAATCAGTGAGTAACACCCTCTACCACGACGGACCACTACTGCCGAGACTGCCCTAAAGACTAATCACTGTTAGTTTTCCAATGGCCGTCACAAATATAATTATTTTGCAGTCAAATATGAGATAGCAATATCGATATATAATTTAAATTAGTCTTGCAATGAGAGTGCAAAATAATTTTCTTAAAAGATTGTAAGATATTATTTAAATACTATTAAATAGAAAAACTTAGAAGTTGTAAGATATCGGCTAAATTAATCCATGTAAGCTCATCATAAATTCTCGCTGGAGAAGGTAGGTTTCAATCGGAGAAGATAATTGCTAAATTATACAACACAAAGTTTATACAAAGAACAATAAATATATGTATTCAAACTAAAAAAAAGAAGTTACCATGGATTATTTTGGAGAAGGCAGGTTGCAATCGAACCGGAGAATCAATGATTAAATTAATCAACTACAAATTATATATTAAACATAAAGAAACTCAGAGAACTTCCCCGAGATTATCAAATAGTTGCTCCAAAACACTGGAATTGGCGGAATATCAAACTCAAAAACTCAACCAAATTTAGCCAACACTAATAATCGGTCGAAGGATTTACCCGAGGTTGTACCGAGCCTAGACTCCGGAACAGAGAATCGGTTATCTTCCTCCTAAAGAAAAGACCTGAAAAATCAACAAATGCATAAATAATGCCCCAATATAAATTATATTTCAGAGATAATTGAGTGAAGACTCACATCACCTCACTTCGTCGGGCTTAGCTCGATCGCTGCTACGGCATGGAGGCAACAACGATGAAAGGGAAATAGAAATAGTTCTTGCGTTAACTGTCATTAATGTACATTCATGCACCTGAAACACCCGGTTTCAAAGGTACATGAATAGTTTTTATATTGATATAAATCAAACTTAATGCTTTGTGAAATGCTTGCAACAAAAACGAAAGGTCATGCACTGTATGGTTGTTTTTTTTTGTTTTTTTTTTTTAAAAAATATACGATCTGAAAGTATTGTCATTGAAAAATGCGTCATAAAAAATTATAAGTGTTTATCTCAAAGAGTATTGTCATGCCTCACGATGACACAACAGAGTAAAATCAATGATAAATAAAATCTCATAGATTTCAATAACTCACATGAGAATTTTATTAAAAGCAATTATCCAAATACAACACCATTGACTATTAGGAAAATTAGTTATGAGATTGATAACCAAATCTTTACCATTTTCCGCAAATTGCAAGCATGAGATCAAGTATCAAGCACCATTTTCGCAAAGGGCAGAGGCTTTGCCAAACTGCGCAACTCTTTTCCGAGAACGATTATGGCGACCATCAATCTTAATGACTGCAATTATGTTTATCCTCTCTCTTAACATGTCGTTCCTTTGGAATGGCAAAGTTACCAACGATTAAGTACATGTGAACCAACGTAGACTTCTCCCGCCTCACCGGAGAGAGAACAAAGGCGGGACATGAATGAGAACCATATCTTGGCGATATAAATAAATGTTGCACGTAGAAAAACAAAAAAATCACATATTATAAGCTGACACTTACCAGTTACCAATGGCATATATAGAACATTTTGAAGGACCGGGATTGGTAGACGAATATACCTTTGTTGCTGCGGTTTATATGCTGAAGCGGGACTTTGAGTGGAGGCGAAAGAGTTATGCGGGCGCCTAAGAGAGTCATCATTGTCGCCTCCATTGCTGGAGGAGATTGGCCATCGCCGTGGTGGATTTTCCCCAAAAAGTTCTCTCCAAAATTCATTTCAAATTAAACAATTAATACGATGCATTGATTGAGAATAGACTAAGATATGTGACAACAAATGAAAAACCAGCCATTTTGCGTCTTACAAATACAAAACATGTATATATTACTCTGGAAGTAGAATCGTGTAAAACTTACAATTCGCATGAGATATAACTGACGAATAATTGCATGACTTTGAATCATCAAATAAACAAATTGAACAAAAACAATCAAAGTCAAGAGAAGGAGAGAAATGCATGAAAGGCCATCTGAAACCAGAAACTAAATTCGGAAAGCTACTTAGCCTTCCGGAAAACTAAATACGTCATGTGTAAAGAGAAAAGATCGAATAATACCTAGAGGATGAACTCAAAAAGAATAAGACAAATGAAAATGGTACGAAATCATTTTCTAGCCATCTTTCTCTCTTCTAATTGCCTGTGAAAAATAAAAACGGGAGAGAGAGAAGAATATAGAGTATGCAGAGAGATAGATCGGTGAGTCAAACCTGCTAGGGATTCATGTGCAACGAAATTTAGTTGCCGCCATCGTTACGGCTCAGAGGCTCAGAGAAATGATCAAAACCTGCAGCAAGAGAATGGGAGTAAATGAAGGATATATTTAACTGATTTATCAGAAGGTGGAGAATAAGAGACGGAGTTACAAAATTAAAATGCATTGAATTTGAGATAGTAGGTGAAGAGGTTGGTTCGATAAATAGCATTGTCAAAGTGAGGAAAATGCATTCATGATTCACGATTCACGATTCACGTTGTGGGTACTTAATGACTATACTACCGTAGTAAATGATCATAGAGATTTTTTAATAAAAAAATATATAAAATCTATAAAAATAGGGATTGAGAATTCTTGTTTTCTCCTCTTGACATGTCATCCACTTGTGATCTTCCTTTTATATATATATATATAGATTTTAATTTTAATTTATATTTTGTTTGGCAGTGAGCCCCACCTCGTTCTCTCCTCTTTCTTCTCGCCGTGTGCCTCTTGCCCTCTTCCTTGCTATTGCCCTGCCTTATCTTCTCCAACTCCAACAGCTTCCTCCTCATTTTCTATTCCCGGGTAAAGCTACAATACTCATTTACAAATGTTGCTTACAATTTAATCGATTTGATATTGCTATTTTTAGAAATTATTGTCCAATCAACATCGTGGAAGCTGATGTGGCACAATGACGACATGGTACAACGACATTAAGATTTGTCATTTAACATTAGTACTATATATATATATATATGTGTGATATCCAAATAAAACTTAAGAATATGTGCCCCCGAAAAAATAACACAGGGCTACCCGTATATCCCACACTAAGATTCACACCCCTACTTAAATTAGCTTTAAAAATCTTTAAAATCTCAACTAACGAGAACACAAAATAATATATATTGTTGATGCCGAAAAATGGATCAACAGTAAAGCGGTCCTAGTCTTCGATTTCGACTTGAAACTTTATTCCTCGCCTTCGTTAATATGCTTAAAACATAAAAAGACGGGATTTGATAATATATGATGCTGGACTTCGTTATTTGTTTTGAGGCTGTCTACATACCCATTTTATTGGGATCAGGTCATCACGTAGTTCAAATTGAGCGTTGGAGCTTTTATCGCTCTAGAGAGCGTTAGAGTGAAATGTGTATAGTTCCGAGTTCGAATAGGATCGGATTCGTTTTTCTGAGTTTGAAGCTCCTATTTATAGGAGGGTCTAGAGACCTTTGAGTAATTAAAAATAACTTAATTGGGTCCCTGAGCAATTAAGTAATTGCTGTAAAAAAGTAAGCGCGCTCGTTTAAGCGCGTTCATTTCAAAGGCGCCCATTTCAAAGGTGTTCATTTCAAAGATGCTCATTTTTAAGACGCTCATTTTTAAGGAGTTCATTTCTAGCGCTCCAATTCTTTTTGGGCTTTTTATTATTTTGAGCCCAATTTTTGAGCTAGGCAAAAATACCCATAACATATATATACCTATATGTATTGACTCTGTTTATCAAATTAACAACACAATAAACTAAACAGTCCCATATCCGCAAAAACATAGCTCAACTCGACACAAAATTGAAAAATAAACTCACTATCCTAATAAAAATCATCAATCACTCTCACAATTCTTACTGCAATACAAGAAAAATAAAACAATTTCACATTATAATTCTCTCCAAATTATTATTATAAATATTATATTACACTCAATTATATTCTTAAAACATTAAAATTAGAGCAGGCTTTTTAATCTGAAATAAATCAGAACTAGGTTTTGGGCCCATATTGGAAAGGCCCATTTTGATTCGCGTCTATAAAGTCCTCCATATCTAAACCCTAGCTTGCTCCTCTGGAATCGAAACCCTAGCTCGTCTCTCTCGGCTACTCTCGTCACGATTCAATGGGTAATCTCTCTCACTCTCCGCCATTTTCGTCTGCTTCTGAGCTTCATGGAGTTCTCTCGTAGATCATTACGTAGAAATTCGATGGAAATGGAAATGGAAATGGATAGGATAGGATTAGATCCATGGTGTGTTGTGTTGTGTTTTTTTTTTTTTTTTTTTTTTTTTTTTGCGATGAATCGAAGAGTAAGTGGTTGAAAGATTAGGTTTTGGTATCATAGGAAGAACAAAACCAAATTAATCGGAAGTTTTTCTTGTAAGATTCTGAGGTAAACATTATGTGATCTCTGACTGTTTATTGGTGAAATGTATTGATTAAGTGCTTTGTCTTTGTGATTAATAGGGGCTTACAAGTACGTTTCGGAGCTATGGAGGAAGAAGCAGTCCGATGTTATGCGGTTTCTGCAGCGGGTGAGGTGCTGGGAGTATCGTCAGCATCCTTCGATTGTGCGTGTCACCAGGCCGACTCGCCCTGACAAGGCTCGCCGCCTCGGCTACAAGGCCAAGCAGGTATGGAAATGCGTATTCTTTTTATGAATGAGCTTACTGAATTTCACTACGTTTGTCGGGCTGAGTGTCTTTGAAATGTGATTGATTGAATTCCCCGAGATGTGTTTTATTCTCATTTCATGCTTTTGAGTCAACTGATCAGTGATCTTTTACGAGGTCCGTGTTTGTTTTACAAGGTCCGTGTTTTTCTTGAGTAGTGTCCCAATTCTGCGACTGTATTGTTTTCTTTGTCTGTCGTATTACTTGTTTACTGGAGTCTGGAATTTGATTTTGAATGACTTGTCACTTCATCAGCTACAGTTCATGTTTCACCTCGAGTCTCTTATGTCATTGAGGATAAGAACATTGATAGGTGACTTGACTTGAATAGCTTATATTAAGCAATTTCGTAACCATCGGTGAGAAGATTTAATATCTATCTCATTTTTTTATCGGGTCTGGGACATATGAATACAATCAATGGTCATTGTTGGAGGGTGTATTTTATATTCCCTATAATTAATGGCTTATTTTGCTGAGCTTGTTTTTAAACGCGAATAATTGAAATTGTTGAATTAGTGTTTTACCTGTTTTGCACTTTATATGGCTGCTTAGTTGCAAGTGTCATGTGGTGTTAATCTAATGAGGTCTATTGTACGGTATCCTATATTAAATAGATGGTTTAAGTCATCCGGCTTCGCCCATTTCTTTTGATTTTTCACCATGACAGTAATTTGTTCGGATTCTCCACCTGACTCTCTGCTTTTGTCTTGACTTGAAATTACTAAATATTTTTTGAAAAAACACTGTTATGTATGAAGATTTGTATTGGAGCTACTAGTCACTATGTTAATTTCACTAGTACACCGTGCTGCATGGACTTGTTGTTGAATTTGAATGTTTTTTCAATTCATTAGCTAGTTCTCGCTCGTTTCACGTTGAATCTTATGTGTCTAGCGTTTGCATAAGAAAGATGATGTGGTGACTGGCTTGAATAGCTAATATGAACAATTTCAGACGTCCGTTTTGAGGGTTTGTATCTATTTCACAATCAAGACGGACTTCTCCTGCCTGAAACAGGCGATGGTCATTGTTGGAGAATGTGTTTCATGCTCTCCTGAGATCCATGACTAGTTTTTCAGACTTCTTTTTAATGTGATAGATTGAATTTGTTAAATTAGTGTTCTATATTTGTTTTATGTTTTGTGTTGCTGCTTTGCATCATGTACTGAAGAGCGTGCATTCAATATTGTAATTTGTATTGCATGCTTTAGTAATTAGCTGGTCTGATTCATGTGGTTGTTTTGTAATTTATTTTGTAAATTCACTTGTATTTCGGTTTGAGCTGGCTCCACTCAAATGTTCTCATTTCTCCATTTTGTTATATTAGGGCTATGTGGTTTACCGTGTCCGTGTGAGGCGTGGGGGGAGAAAGAGGCCGGTCCCTAAGGGTATCGTGTACGGGAAGCCCACAAACCAGGGTGTGACCCAACTCAAATTCCAGCGTAGCAAGAGGTCTGTTGCAGAGGAGCGTGCTGGACGCAAAATTGGAGGCCTTAGGGTTCTCAATTCGTACTGGCTCAACGAGGTATTAACTCTTTGCTACTTAACTCGTCCATTTTTTTTCATGTAAACTCGCCGCTAGTAAAGTTTCACACAATCCATGTAGTCCGATGTTTTAAATACTCGGTCCTTTCTCGTTTAAGAAGTTAGGGGCCAAATGACCCCGGTTTTATTTTATTCTCTTGAAAAAATAACAAACTAAGGGCAGTGCTGTTTTGTTTTTATGATATACTAACATTTTGGTTTTTGCAGGACTCGACCTACAAGTATTTCGAGGTGATCATGGTGGACGTTGCCCATAATGCGATCCGCAACGACCCGAGGGTGAACTGGCTGTGCAACCCGGTGCACAAGCACAGAGAGCTGAGGGGTCTCACCTCTGCCGGCAAGAAGTACAGAGGACTGCGCGGAAAGGGACACTTGAACCACAAGGCACGCCCATCCCGTCGCGCCACCTGGAAGAGGAACAACACCCTCTCCCTCAAGCGTTACCGTTAAGTTTTTCAGGATGTTGTCTTGTGCTTTTTGGTCGGTTCGTGCAGATTTTCGCGAGGACTTGGTAGTAGTTGTTGTCCCTTTGCAATTTTGGAGATTGATATACTTAAGCTGTTCTGTACTCTTTAAACCGGATTATCTTGTTTCATGCCTTTGTGAGTTTCTTTCTCTTAAATTAATTGTAGTGGTAAATTACAAGTGCGTCTCTGATTTTTTTCTCAATGTGGTAGTTAAGATTTTTTATCTGGCGTTCTCTGAAGAGCATCGCTTGGTAATCCTGGTGCTATTTTCAACGCATATATAGGCAAAAATAACTACCAAATAAATACCTAAGAAAGATATCTACGAAGTCGAGTTTAGTTTAAATACTATGAAAAAATGTTTTAAAAAAAATTTCATCAATGATTTTTTTTTCTTTTTCTCATCGGTGTGTTATTAAATGAATCAATGTTTTTTTTTTCTTTTGCGTATCGTGTAAATTTTGTGCAACATTTGGCAAAACAAAGAACAATATTGGTAGTTAATTTGTCACCTGCTCGTGCGTGAAATACAGAGACAGTTGACGCCATTTATTAATTATTATTTCATTTTGATTCGTTGGTACCTGTGAATTACTGCGTTTTGTGATCCGTTGGTCTAAAGTTTCCCATTTACGTAGCTGTCTTTAAGATCCTGCAATGCTCCTCTAATGGAGTCTTCGTCTTGGCTCGAGAATTTCAGGCATATCAGCCGTTGAGCTACGCGGTACGCCATTTGGATCGGATGGTATTGCAGACAGTTTACTTCCATCCGCTTCAGTTCCTAAGGCAGATAAGAACATCGAAAATCAGTCCCCAGGACCAGAAAGCAAAAAAAAAAAAAAAAACAGTTTCTAGCCCCTAAAAATGCAAACCGGTCGAAATCTGGTATCAGTTTCACGGAAGGGTACTCTGCCGATTTTTGGTTGGCTACTACTGTTTCAGTATAGATGATAATTATATATTAGAATTGAATTAATTATTTTATTTTACTCTATTATTTGATTTGAACAATCTTATTTTGTTGATTAAACTTGTTATTTAATTCATTTGGATTTGGTTGTCCTTTTATTTAGTTTTCCAAAAACCGTTTTTACTTGGATCGTTTTGAAATCTGGTTACCAGAAAATTCAGTTTCAAGGCAGAAAAACAAGTACCGATGTTTCATTTTTAAGCAACCGGACAACCGGTGCTGGTAGTAAAGATTTGGTTTAAAATCAGTTGGCTAGTGGAAGAGTATCTGTGTTGTCAAGCATCTAGCAAAGCAGAGACATAAGAAATAACCTTTCGGGTTATCGTTGACGTGATGTTTCTTGCAGTTTCAATCACCGAGCTCGGTAAGCCTGCAACTTCGGCTAATAAGAGGCCGTAATGTGGGACGTGTCTTGGTCCGTCCTTGAGTTGAAACTAGTTAACATGGAAACGGTTTCAGTCAATCAAAGCTCTCATCAGTAGTAGAACAGTTATGTTGGAGAGTTGGATAGGGTACCTTGAAATCAAGATGGTTGTTTCTGATGTCCACGTTGAAGTGAAGAATCTTCACGTTCGGATATACTGTTGCTAGTTCCGACAGGTTTTCCATGTGAGTCGCGAATATGGTGTACCTGGCAAAGATCAAGTTTAATGGGAAACATATTATTTAGTTACGGAAAAACTAAAACCAGAACTGCTAAGTCGCTTTTCCACTTTTCATTTTTGGTATTCGGTTAACTAAAGCCTCGAAGCGGTAATCATTTCCTCAAAATCGATTAAACCCTCAGTAAATCTAAAAAAAACTGATGAGATTGTTAATTCGCTTATTTTATTAACATATTTCTTACTAAAATAAGATAACATAACTTGAAAAATAGAAGGTCATAAATACCCATAGTTTACTTGTATATCATGACACATTCAAGTGAAGTGTTTAAACCGGTAACTGGTAACCAATCTGCTTTGATAATCATTTTCTGTCTCTTTTTTTTTTTTTTTTATAATCTTCTTCTTTTCTTCTTCTTCTTCTTCTTCTTCTTCTTCTTCGTCTTCTTCTTCTTCCGGTTATTGGTTATAGTATTTTGTTAAGCCTTAGCCGCGAGGAATAGAGAATGGAGAATTGAGAATGAAATTACGCTTTTAGGGATAAAAGGTATTCACTGCAGCTCCAAGCAACTGCGAACCCGTCAGAGGAAGATGTAGCCCTCCCGAGCTCATCCATCACAATAAGACTCCTGTACCGGTAACATAATAAGCAGTATATAATATTGCACTTAAGCGTGATTTTCAATAAACGTTGCTACCTTTGAGAGACATTTTGCATAATAAAAGCTGTCTCTTTCATTTCTGTCATGAACTGCAAAAATGCAAGCATTTAGTGAAAATCAACCTATTTTTATCGTGTAGTAATTACTTAGATGGGAGAAAAAGAGGAAGTTACCGTGCTGGAGTTTGATTCGAGATTATCGACAGTGCCCATCCTGGTAAAAATGCGGTCCACGACTCTGAAGGTCGAGAATCGAGCTGGAACGTAGCAACCGATCTGGGCAAGGATTACTATGAGACATACTTGCTGTAGATAGGTGCTCTTTCCACTCCTGAAATAAATGGTAATTTATGAGCCAAATGTTGAGCAAGATGAAAGACTAAACTAATTGCTAAATAGTTTGAAAGTAAATGGAAATTTATGCATTTTGAATTTGTCTAAGATCTCCTTATAATTCTTTTTAGTAGTTTCCTCTTTCAATTCGTAAACTATAATAAACTACATCCTGGTCGTTAATAAATCGATGGCATTCGTCAACTGTTACGCCACAAACAACGTTCAATACATTTTTTTGACGTTTAGGCACAAAATTTATTTGACACGACTTTAATATAAATTGTCATTTTTTTACCAATGGGGAGAAAAATTGCATAATTTGCAAGTTTGGGGGAAATCTACAACATAAAATACTTTGAAGGTGAGCAATAAGTTTGCCACTACTTTGAAGCAAAAGAATGGATTAAATTACAATATAACGTTATATATATGCAAAAAATAAAATAAAAAAATGGCTATCATTCTTTGGTCGGTATATTTTTCGTTCAAGTTTACTAGGAAAAAAAAAAAAAAAAACCTTACATGTTTGGACCGAGGACGATAACCATGTTCGATGCTTCCGATAAGAAGATGTTATTAGGCTGCAAAGAGAAACTAATTAAGCTAGTAAACATCAATATTTTGATAGTATTAAGCTTATTCATCTTTCTAAAACAAATAAGAGCTGATATTATATAACACATATATATATTATGTCTTACAACATAGTCATTGTGTATGCTTTCCAGTATCGGGTGTCTTCCAGCATCAATTGCCATTGGACCATCATCTGCGTTAAAATATGACCGGATCAGCGGTTTCCAATATCACTGAATTTAATGAGAATGATCAAAGATTATGAGGCACTTGCCTGTAAATTCTGGTCTAGTGTAGCGATCTACCGGCTTTGTCGAAATAGCGTGAGCAAATGAGTTAACGAGCATATCTAAGAGACAAAGGACCTCGGCAAGTAGAGTAAGGACGGAAACGTCTTCTCGAATGCCATCCACGAGTGCTGTATAAATATAGGACTATCAGATCTATAATCGAAAAAATTGACTGAATGTCTACAAAATTAAACTAAAAAGAGCAAAAAAAACCCCGGTTATGGCTACCATAATCGACAATAGTGATTGCTAATCTAAGCAAAACAGATTAATCGTTTAATAACTGAAACTGAATTTTTAAGGGTTTCATTTAAGTATAATGTATATACATATAATTATTACTGTTAGCATGTTATTATCAGCACATGATTCTGTTAATTTACTTAGAAATATGTTATTTCACCCATTTGACTATTTTTAACTAGTAACTGCAAACTGTTTAACCAAACTGAGATTGGCAACCGAATGTAACTGGTTTTCCAAATTAAAAAAAAAAAAAGGATTTTGGTGTTTTCTTTTTCTTAACCGAATAATTCAGCTTGGTAGTAAAAACTGGCTAAAACCGAACCGAACTTTTCCGGTGTGACCCCTAGACTGGAACAATTAAAAACATAGTTCATACCCCTTTAGCCTAGTGAACCTAGTCAACGCAGACACATTGATTATCCGGTTTCATCTCATCATTTTCCGAAAGCCATATGAAACAGCATTAAAGCCAAACCTTCAAGGCAAACTTCAGTTCGCATATAGCACTCTGAAGCTGCAGACTTGTTTCTAACATTCAACTGCAGGTTTCACAGAATAAGGATTTGTATAAGTAAAGGCGGGCCGGAAACAAAGCGTTATTGGTTTGCGTGCTAATGCTAATATACATACTAAAAAGTTGACCCTTGGTTCATATTAAAGTTAGTAAGTAGTCGACGGTCAAGCAGTGGTCCCTATAAAAAAGTAAAATACTATTATGCTATGCTATATCACTTCTGTTATTAACATAATTGGTGGCTAGTAGAGACGTTAAATGATCACGGAAAAACTCATTTATCTATGAATGTTATTTGATTCACGAGTACTTAGCAATAGTAGCATCGGATTAAATCGACATTACCCAAAGCATTATAGAAATACTTACAGAAGCAAGTTCTAGAGTTGAGCAACGTATATTATTCCCGTGTTTTGAGACCTGAACCGTGTGCCACAAGCAGACAGAATTGCCAATTTGGGAGATTTCATTATTCGCGACCGAGTTATACACGGAAAAAATAATTATTTTACCTGAATAAATTTGCTTGGAAGCTTGCCTTGTATGTCTTTCTGTGGAATGCTGAAGTAGAAGCCATTCCTACTGTTGAACGGGAGTTTCAGATTCGGCAACTTGAAGTCTTGTCGGTATTTGTTAGCCAGGTTATGGATAGCTGTCAGGTAAAATAAAAAAAAATGTTGAAAAATTATAAAAGTAATGTTTTTGTACTTCCTTAGTCTTTATGTAATATATGTTTATTTAGTCCAATATTTCCATAACTAGTACTCCTTATTTTGTATACAAGCCTTATCATTGTGGAATAAAATAATCAGTTAGTTAATCATAGTTTCAAAGTACCTTCACTGGTATCGCAAAACGATCTCCGAGCAATATCCAAAAATCCATCAATTCCGGCTTTCACTGCAAAACACTGCTGTGTGCGAGCTATAAACGGAACACGTGCGTGTAGCACATCTTCATCGATCACCTCTCCGATTCTGAAATGAAACTTTTTCTTGGTTAAAAAATTCTAATGTAGTTAGCTACGTTTTTATGGGGGTTGAAATTTTTTGCAGAGCTAAAAGAATGGAAGATAGCAGATATCTTCAGAGATAAACATTACTTCTGGTTTGTTCTTGCTCTCTTGATTGATTTTTCTTTTTCAGTGCTACATAAATTTGGGCCTGGTACTCATATTTATTTTGAATTTCCAGAATATTTTTTTATATAGTTTTCATAGTAACAGAAGACTCGAATCAATAATTGATCATACATTCATACCTCTGTCTAATGAGAGCATATTTCTCATTTTCGCACACAGACTTGTAAACGTTTGTGAGAAGGAAACTATGGGCATCCTTAAGCACCTAAACGATTTGAAACAGATACTTCATTACATGTTATGAATACATTTTGGTGTCAGTGTAAATAGAAAAGTTTATGTGAACACCGTTGAGAGCAAAGGCAAGGCGTCTAAAGCGGTCTTAAGAAGGATAACACTCGATATTAGCATTTGACTTTTTCTCGAATAATCTGAGGTTGCGATTTCACTAGTGACTTTCTTTGGTTTGAAGCAGAAGTGACAAAGAACCCTGTCTGCAGATTAACATAATGAATGAAGTTTGACAGTGTCTGATACAAAATTACTAGTGAAGTTTGACAGTGTCTGATACAAAAATACCAATGAAATAAACGAGAAATCGTTTTTTTTTTTCATTATTTCTTCCCGTGTCTCCCTAAATTTCTTTCGGGATATAACTAAATTCCGTGAGAATTAGACTTCTCTCTTACCGGCCTCTTTTGGAAATTTACGCAGCACTTGGGAGAGTCCATAAAATAATTGCTCGTTGCTCATAAGCTCATCCTAAATCATTTAATCAAAGTGCAATTAAAACTGATTGCTATGTAAAATAAAGAGGATCACGACAAGCAAAAACTTATGCATTTGTCTTAAGGTACAATGCTTTAGCAGCTTGGGAAAAATTTCATCCATTTTCGCCACCACACTACCATATAATAATAGAGACTAACTTCTGGCTGGTAAAGAGAAGCTAGAGGTTTTCCCTAGCTGAATACCTAAAATTGAATTTATATAGCTACAGGTGACTTCTAGACTTCTAGTCTAATGATTTGTAGTTTTAAAAATCTACTTCCTGCAAATTTTATACTAGTCAGCAGGGATCAGAAGTTTATTGAAAGATGATGAATTATATTGTTAAAAAAAATCCATCAATCTTATGAATGATCATCATACCAGGCAATCAAGACGAGCATGAATAGTTTCAATATCTTTTAAAGGCTGCAAAAGGTTGGCACGTAGAAGTCGAGTCCTGAAGACGAAATCACAGAAAGAATAAGAGCAGCGAGTTGATAAACAGATGTATATAAATATATTATATGTATATATATTCAGTCAATATAAGTACCCTCCAATAGTTTTTGTTGTCTTCAGTATATGAAACAAACTTCGTTTCTTGTTGCTTGTGCCCCACAGCGCAGAATGCAGTGGCTCAATGATCTCCAAATTATGGACACTGAGAGCCATGAAACTAGTTCAAATAACATAATAACATACACGGTATACAAATTTCTGTTAATGGAAAAAAGATCACCTAGTGGCGTCGATATTCATGTGGTCAAACGATCCATTAAACGTGACCTGAAAATTTCGGTTGCAGATTATCTTCAGAATTTTAAAAACAAAAAAGAAATATATTATTGTGTATCAGAGTCGAATAAAACTCTCCCAGAACAGATTGAAATCTGGCATAATAGACAGTAGAACCTTAGCCTTTGGATGGTAAAAACTGCAAAAACCCACCTACTACTAAATGATCTGGACATGAAATTTAAATTTTTCTTGATAAACACGCCAATCTCGTAAAGTTTAGAGCCTATAAAAGACCGCTGTCTAAAATTGAAAAAATTCAAAATTTCAGTATTTGGAGTGGAAATATTGAATAAATCACATACCATTAATGAGTGATTGGTAACTATGAGACCCTTCTCTGCTTCAATCCTGATTGAACATGTAGTTTCTTAACTACCATTGACAAAAAAAGAGACCTAATAATGTAATTCCAGATATTTACCACTTGATAGTAGCTGCACCAGCTGCCAAACACAGATAATACTGCTTGTGATAAGAGTCCAAACCGAGAGCCGAAGGTTCCTTCGCCGCAAGATTCTTGATCAGAACTGCACCCTGAATTACAAAAATCAGAAAAAGAATCATAAAAGTCGCATATTCAACATGTTTAGAACGGTTATGATGAACAAAAATGTAACAAAACCTTGGTGTCATCGAAGCAGCTACGGCCCATCACAACCTGCAGAAACCGAACAAACACAAAGAGTCGTTACGAACCTTATCAACACGTCCACATTTAGAGAACCAGAGAAAACGGAGAATCTGATATTGAAAACACAACCTTCTTCGATGAAGCGTAAAACCTGTCCACCAATTCAGAGACTCCAACCATGCCGTCGGGGGCCAGCTTATTGGGGGGCACGATGATCACCATCGGATCGTAGAAATGTATCAAAGTCTTCGTGTTTTGATACGAACTGCTCGTTTCTATGTACTGCGACAGATGCAGCGAAGCCGACCTCAGGTCAAAAGCTGCCACGCCGACCTATCAGT
Source organism: Parietaria judaica (assembly GCA_954871525.1). Lineage (NCBI taxonomy): Eukaryota > Viridiplantae > Streptophyta > Magnoliopsida > Rosales > Urticaceae > Parietaria > Parietaria judaica. The sequence goes on from OX940868.1 coordinate 15,724,825, forward strand.
ATGAATCGTGTCAGGAAAATCTCACCACAGAAAAAGCGCACACATACTGATAAATCCGAAACATGTTGGTAGTTTAGCAGGAATTGGATCAATCATTTCCGATTGTTCTTGATCAATCTCTTCTATGCATGTATCTTCGGATCTAAATCCTAATTGCAACATATATACAAAGCAGAAACAAGCAATCAAATGTCTCATTCCCGAGCTAAGTAAGCTTAGCTTCTTCAATTGAGAAATTCAGGCTCGAATTCGTTCACATTGATTTCGCCAAATATGAGAGGTACAATTGACCATCGCCATTTTCAACACTCGATGACCTGAATCTCAGTTCTCAGTTTTCTCTGAAAGTTCTCGACCGAAAGAACGAAGAAGAACACGGAACACGAAGATCTAGAAGCAGAGAAGAAAAATGGAACCTCTTTGGCTCGGTTCTCGATGAGGCCGATGACGAAGCTCGATCTCTCTCCTCCGTCGTCTTCCATGGCCAACGCTTTCTTCTACTATTCAAGCTTTCGCGCTATTTATATGTTCGTATGCTTTCTTCCAGATTCTTTATATTATATTATATTATATTATATTATATTATATTATATTATATTATATTGTATTATATTATATATATATATAACGGGAAATGGCGGGAAGCTGCCTCAATCTATTTTTGTTTTGTAATTTGATAAATCAATCGCTGAAAAATAATAAGGATATAAACGACGTCTATATTCATATCTATATTTTTTATTTTAAAAAAATTGACATAAAATAGTCATTTCGTATCATTTCTATAATTTTAAATTTTTAGGAGCACAAATTGATGATATTTGCAATATCAGTCAAGTTAATCTTAACGGAGTTCGGATAAAACATTAATCGAGTAGGCGAGTAACGATAATTAGGGTGAAATCGGATAATGTGCGATAGGATATGGATACTTCCATTAATCATAGCCGAATTATTTAGATAGATGAAAGTTATATTTTATTATTATTATTATTATTATTATTATTATTATTCTAGCACGGTTAGTGGGTCAAATTTTTTAATGATATGAAATGTCCATTTTATGACAAACCTTTTGAAAAATTACTCATTTGTAAGAGTAAAAGATACACACAATGGGTAGTTTTTAAAAAAGATTGACACATATTGGGCATTTCGTTCATTAACCCGCAATTATAATAATCATAAACTAAACCTTAGTAAAATGGATAATGATATCTAATAATAATAATAGGGAGCTTAAGCTAAATATAGCCAATTTGATAGTTTAAAATTGACAAAATAGTCAATGTTTGTTAACATTTGTAAAATAGTCAATTAACCATATTAACCATTATAAAAATAGTCATATTATTATTAACAATTATATAACCATATTAAATATTGAAAAAATAGCTAATGTTTGGTTATTTTGTAAATAAAAATTTAAGTTCGCTAAAATATGAATATAGCTATTCATTATAATTTCTCATGATAATAATAGTCTCTATATATATGCTATTTTATAGTTTTTATTTATTTTGAAACAAAAACTATAAATACCTAATTATGAGATTTAGCTCACCTGTGACTTTAACACACACACACACAAAAAAAAAATTGTATAATAACTACATAGGCATGGCATTTGAATTCTAATGCAAAATTGAATCCTTGATAAGTATTTTCGTTATTTTTATTTTTTATCATCTTCGTAACAAAAAAATCATTTTCGCACATATTTGTAGAAAGTCATAAGATGGTCAAATACCAATTAATATTTTTCATTATTGAAATTCATTATCATTTTATTCTTAAAAAGATAATTAACCGAAGGACAATAATAAGGGGTAACAATTTATTTCATTTTTTTTAAATATGATCATATTCAGTAAAAGAAATTAAGTAATTTCCAAATTCGATATGAATGCATGTTTTTATGCATAGCAAAAAAAAAATTATTCAATATTTTCTACAATTCGCGTGGTGCCATTCCACCAGTAATAATAAACTAAACCTATTAATTAATTTGAGAATGCATATATTGTCGATAAGTTCATATTTGTCTTACTAGGATCGGCCCAATTAATTTTAAGATTTCGGACAAAAGACTGTAGACCTTCTTTGATTTTTTTTAATCATTATTATATTTAAAAAACTACATATAACTTTTATTTATCTAATAACACTAAATATTTTAATACAAAAACATTCAACAATTATATCATTCAAACTTGTAGATCAATTTTCAGGTTTCCACTTATTATATGCTTCTCCTTTTCTCATTTTTTTACACAACAGTTTCGAGTAATATAATCTAATGCAAACATTTAAAAAAAAAAAATTATCATTTTTTTTTGTATGAATTCCATTCTAATTTGATAACCATGGTATCCGAATACACCCGACTAGTAACCAAGGAGCCCTGACATTATCGACCAAGAGATGTGTAAGATCCTAAATATCGCCTTTGCTAATAGACCAACTCCTTGGAGTTGCCTCATTTCATTCTAATTGAACAAGATAGCTATTTTTCAATACTTGTTCTTTTTTTTTGAATGGTCTAAATACTTGTTCTCCAAGGTGCACATATAAATCTTCATATGTGACAAGGCAATAATCTTTTATGACAGTCATTAACATTATCATAAACTGTCGTAAAATAATTAGTTTTAAATTATAAAAAACTTAGATTAAAAAAGAAAGTGATGGATTAATTCTCCAAATTTCCCCGTCACAACATTATCATAAACTATCGTGAAATAATTAGTTTTAAAAATTATAAAAACTTCGAGACTAAAAAATGAAAGTGATAGATGATGGATTAATTTTCCGAATTTCCCCGTCACATCTTCCTTGTTTTCTACTTAACACTTCTTTACGATGAACGAATTGAATCGGTCCCGGTCCCAAACCGAAAAAAGAGGGGAAAAAATGGCAGTCTATCAAAATGAAATGTAGTTGAAGAAATGGCCCTTTTCCTGAGCATTATACAATCCAATTGCCTGAGCATGGAATTTACAGACAAAAATAGGCCTCCCTAGTTAGTGTATGCACAAAAAAGAATTTGGTATTTAATCCAAGTAGAAAAGCGTGACAATCTTTCGGAGATTCTTGGCCTCTCGACAGGTCTCCATGAGCAGTCGGCTATCGTGAAAGGCGAAGCAAATGACTTGTTGTACATGCGATATTATGTCCATATTGCACAGTCTGCAGTCAAAGAAAGAGGGAGCCTTTTTAACAAGCAACATTCCACATAATCCGAATTCCGGATTGATCCCAAGTTGAGACAAAAACCTGCTCGCTTCGATCAAAGGGAGGTGGTCGTTGTGCGGCATCTCTTTTACATTCTTCACCTGCAAATTCCCGACATAATTGTGTTACGAGCCAAGATCGGTAATCCTAGAATCAAGTACACAATTGGAAACTTTAGCCGAGCTTCACTAAACCCTATCTCGTTAACTTAAGCTCTCTTATATAATGGGACGGATCGGCCCGACCGACTCAATTAAACCTTTATGACAATTAACTCTCGAAACTACATTACACTCGATTACTCCCAAACGACAATTAACTCTCTCTCTTAAACGACGCCAATCCTAAACGCTCGTGATATATCAGATTGATTAGATTGAGACGCCTCGCCGGTACACTATTATCTCCGAAAACGAGAGTAAACCTTGGATAGCAATTCCTGGCTCTCGGGAGGCTGCTTCCAGAGGCTCTGCGGCAAGATGACGGTAAGAAACTCGGGTTTCTCTGCTCGTAAAGCGCCCCGTATCACTGCTGCGTTCGTTCCCGACGCCCCGGACGTGTATATGTGATTCTTCTGGTAACACAAATATTTACGGATTCAAGGTTTCATCATCCTCAACCAGATTTACCCAAACACCAAACCAAAGCAAACCATATCATCTTACAGTGATGACCAATGCGTAGCTCAGAATCTCGATGAGTTGCTGGTGCATGAAACCCATGTTCCGTGTCCCGAAGAACCCGATGGCTCTGGGCCCTTGCTGCTGAATGGCCAGTAATTCCTGCTCTCCAAAACCACACACACACAAAAAAAATCAACCCAAGAAACCCGGAACCCAAACCCGAAAAACCGATTGGATTCGGAGGTAGATTTCACCTGCAGATAATCAACGTCCGGCGCGGGTCTGAACTCGGAGAGCAGAACCGCCCCTGAAGATTCCTCGACGAGCGACTGAGCCTGCGTGGGAATCTTGGTGGCGAATTCGTCGTCGGAGCCGAACATCCGAGCATCGTGCTTCTCGGCGTTGCTTCTGAAGCGCCACTGCGCGCGAACAAAGGTAGGTCAATGGATCGCAGGATTGGAGGGAAAGGGGGGAGAGATGTTACCGTGGTGGTGCGCGGGGAAGAGAAGGAGAGGGAATTAGGGCAGGGAGAGTGGGGCGGGGATTTGAAGGCGGTGGATAGAGGCAGAAGGAGCCTCACAGTGGTCGTCATTCCCTTGCTTCGCCTCTCGGAGAGCTGTGGCGTGGCCGATTCGCAGAGGAAAAACGCTAGTCAAGTAAGTAGGTGACTTTGTGTGTGTGGCTAACCAAAAACGACCCTGCATTTCGATACCCTCAAAAGGCCCAAAGGCGCACAGAGCTCGGCTCGAAAGTCAACACGGAGCTCGGTCCAAAAGTCAACGCAAAGGTCGGGCCGAAAATCAACATTATGAGTATGGGTGGCAATTCGTATTTCGTATCGTGTTCGTGCCGTATTTTAGTCGTTTTTGTTATTTTAAGTAGACAAGACCGGCCTTATTTCTCATCATGATAGGAGATGAAACACATACCCGCTTCATTCATAAATTGTGTTTATTGTATCGGCCCGTATAAATGATACATTAATTCGTAGAAGATTCATTAACTTAATTTATTTAATTATATATTTTTTAAGATTTTATAATTAATTAATATCAATTGAATAATGTAATAAATCCAATAAAAAAATATAAATTTAAGATATAATAAGTATTAAAACGCTTAATAATATATATAATATGTAACATTTTACTCCTTAATCGTGTTTTATAAGGTGTCATTTTGTTATCGTTTTTGCACCGTATTCTTCCATTATTGAATCGTGTTAATCGTATTCGACATGATTGGACTCAAATTCGTTTACAAAAAAACCTAAACTCATTTAAATCGTGTCATACTCATAATAAATTGTCACCTTACAACGAAACTTCGAAAGTCGAAACCCAATGCACATTTCTTATTGCATTTTTTGGTCGTATTAAAAACTACATATGTTGTATTAGAACTTCATATCATATAAGAAGTCAAATTAGCGTACGGGCTAAATTGATTTGGGTATGGGCTTACTTGACTAATTTGGCCCAAAAATAATACATGGATGTGTGATGTGTCTTTCTTCTTCACCAACACAACACACTACTCCAATCGGAAAATCCCTTCCCGGCAAATTCGTGGTCGTCGAAGACGCTTCTTCCATCTTCTCCGGCGAGCGACAATGATTTCTTGTTACTCTTCTTCTTCTTCCTCCACCGCTATTGCCGGCTTCGTCGAGTCTCGCCCCGCTCCGCGACCGCCCACAAGCGCCATTCTGCTTCGATCATCGTCATCCAATCGGATTGCGGGAAAAACCTTCGACTCGTCTTACTCGAAGCTGCAATTCGGAACCCCAGGCCGGTCCGTCCGCCGCCGGCGAGCTCTGTCGCCGGTCATGCAGTGGCAAGATTGCACGTACTAACCTAACCTAACCTAACCTCCTCTCTTTTCACGCTGCTTTACATATCTATTCGCCAGTTTCATGGCTCGCGATCGAATTCATTGATGAAAGCTTGGTTAGAGAACGTGATTTGATGCAGAGTTAAAATGGATATCGATGTGCCGATTTCGGTGGCGTACAATTGCTACTCCGATCGCGAAGCCATTCCTCGTTGGATGCCATTTATTTCTTCCGTGAAGGTTTGCACTTCTTCAACTTCCAAAAGCTCCCATCTTTGTCAGTTACTGTTTTTCTCTTGAACACAGGAACTTAGAATTGAAGGGATTGTTAGAAAATATTGCTGTTGAATTCAAATTGAGCTAGTGTCAAGTGGGTCGAAAAGTCGAACACTTGAGGCGAATGTTCTCTCCTATTACCGGGATTCGTTCTGATTACGAAAAACGGTCAAGATTGTTAGGTGTATTTTATATAAAATGATAAGCACAACAGTAGCAAATAAATTCAAGAACACGTTAATATGTATTTTGAATAAAATTCGCTACTGTTTTGCTTATTTGTTTTTCATGTAAATATAGTTTTTTATATAAAATATACCTAACAAGATAACATAATTGACTTTTGTGCAACTTTCTGTTTTCCCTTAAACGGACATGTTAATTTTGGGAAAATAAGCCAAAGAGCAATACGGTGATTTTTGATGTATTCGCTTTGAGATCTCATTTCCTCGTGCTACGAGATTTCGATCTATTCGAGTGCGGATCTTTCGAGAGATTGGGCTTGTCCTCTTTTACGAGCATCTTTCTTTTTGTTTTCCCCCTTCTTTCGGATTGAGTGTGAGTTTAGATGTCCGGACCGGTTTGTGGACCGGCTATTCTTAGACCGTTTCATGTTCGTAAATTGTAACTTCTTTTTAGTTATTAGTAAATTCGTCGTTCTTAAAAAAAAGAAAGAAATTAAACACTTATCAGATACTGGAAGACAAGCCTGATCTATCACGGTGGTCGCTCAAGTATGAGGCTTTTGGTCGGGACATTCAATTCTCATGGCTTGCTCGAAATATGCAGGTAACGATTCATACGACTAATCTTCATTCCTCACTTACTTTATACTTTGATCCTTACTTGCTTATGGCGTTTTTCCCTCAGCCGACTCCGAACCAGAAAATCCACTGGAGATCCATGGAGGGCCTTCCTAATAGGTAACTTTACTTCTAGAATGTAATCTTAGTGTCCGTGAGGTGTGAAATGTAGTTCCATTCCAGTTTGTTTAAGCTTGTGTTTGTAATTGATCATCTCGTGTTGCAGAGGGGCGGTTCGGTTTTATCCAAAGAGTCCTTCGTCGTGCACGGTAGAAGTAAGTGGCTTTATACTCGTAAGCGCTCGAATTTTCTTGTTCTTTGCCTCAACTTACTCACCTTCTGTCCGTTTCCTTTTCAGCTCACGGTCTCGTACGAAGTCCCTCAAATTTTAACTCCGGTGGCCTCGGTAAACTCTCCAGCTCTCATTTCGATGTCCAGCCTTTGAAACAGGAAAGCCAAAACAAAGTCTTTCCGTTCCATACCTTAACTTGCTGTGTTTTACCACAGGCGCTGCAACCGTTTCTGGAAGGGTTACTTCTACGCGGTTTAGAACAATTTGCGACATTCGCGAAAAGCTACGCATAAACCGACCCTTGGAACGAAGGCTCGTTGTTCTACCTATGTGGAGCTTTGCTTGAAACATGGTTTGATCATAATCATATTGTCCATATCAAGTTGTGACATCAACTTTCTTGATTATATGTTCATAACATTGTTCTTGCCCCTTATGTGGCCATACTTTGTGCCAACTTAATGTGTATCATATTGTATCAATATTACTGATTAAAGAAATCCCGCTGTGCTTACATCAGCATATCCGAAATTACAGACGCGTTATATATGTACAGATAACGCGTTCGATTAATATAGCCTAGTCCGAATTAGAATTACCGTGGAAATGGATGAGAAGTGCTCTGAATCGGATCCGGTGGATAACGTCGCGGTGGAGAAGTGCTTCAAGCTTCCGCGAGGGTCACGACCGCCTGATCAGAAATGATATCGAGAGATCGCCACGTGTCGCTGCTGATTGCGACGACAAGAAGAGGACTGGCAATTCTTGCTGGAGAGACGAGATTCGAGAAAGAGGATTTTGCTAAGACTCTGTGACTGGAAACGACATTGTTCTGTTGCGGAAACAGAGCGAAGATGGCGGCGTGAACAACATCAAAGTGAGATTAACGACCTCATGAAGAACTGTGGGTGTCGTTTGAATATCTCGATCTCACGCTGTAATAACTAGCTAGAACGCTTTGAATCATCTAAAATTTGATTCTACATCTTTGACGGGTTTTTTTTTTTTTTCACTTGCCAATTCATAATAGTACTATAACATGTTAGTTACGTATACTAAATAGCGAGAAAAACGACATATAAACATTTATAGAACAATAAACGACATCAATATTTCATTTATATTATTAAAAAATTAACTTCGAGTAATCAATCTCAAGCCATACATTATATATAACCCGATCGATATATAAGGACTAATGTTGGTTATGCAATTGCATTTTGTTGTAACTTACTCATTTTTAATCCAATTAAGTCCGTCGAAGCTTGTTTTAAAGATAAATGTAGGTACATAAACTTTCATGTTTAGCACTTTGTAAAACTTGGTTTTGAATTTGAGATGAAAGTACTCTAAATTTCCTCAATTTTCATTTGGAATATTTGCCGCAAAAGTACCAGAATGTGTCTAGGCATATTTCAATTTTTATTTTATGTGGCAAAAGTTTCAGAAAACTAAAAAATAATTTTGCCGTAATAGAATTAGAACTTACAGCAAAACATTTTTTTTTTTTGGTTTTTTGAAACTTTAGCCTCGTTAAAAATACAATTTGAAACTTACGGTAGGACTTCTTTTGGTTTTTGAATTTTTTTTATTGAGTTTTTTGAAATTTTTGTCATGAAATAATGAAAATTGAAATATGCTGCGTAGACGAAGTACTTCGTGGTACTTTTACTGCAAATATTCCTTTTCATTTTATTCCAATCATTCTCCTATGATAAGAGAGAGACAAGGATTGCAACTGCACAAATTTTTTTCTTTAAAAACTTACTATATTTTGTAACAGGACCTCACAACAAGTCCTCAATTCAATGTCGTTTAATGATATATACAGCTTTATACGACTAAATTTCCTAAAGCCGTTATTCCATTACTTCCCGGATCGTCACGAACCGGCCTTTCTCTATCGAAAGCTGTGCAGCGACTCCCATGGCCACCGAAACCAGTCCGTCGTGCAAATCCGCTGCCTGAGCTCGTTCTCCATCGGCTCGGATTGCATGAAGGAAGTTCAAATGCTCCAGATAGCTTGATCCATGGTGAAGCCCGTCGTATCTGAAAAGAATCGGTGTTTTTAATAAAGGGTCTCATTGAAAGGTTACGATAATGAATCGGTGAATTCGATATTCTCACTTTATTCGAGCATCCTCCGCATTTATGGTCTTGACGCCGTCTCTGCCTGCCGCTCGAGCACCGAAGCGCACGATGCTCTCCGGGACAAAGGCCTCGCCCTGCAAAACTTGCTGGTCAAGGCACCTTTTGGAGTTTGGTTCTATTAAGTTATTGATTGAAATCGATCTTTTTAGTACTGGGGGATCCAACGATTCAAATAATGTCCGCCTTACAGGCGTGACGAAATTGTCATCAGCTTAGTCTTTTTGGAACTTTTTACACTGAAATGAGGCTTGGTTTAAAAAGGAATCGAATGTGGTCTTGTAAGGAAAATCTCTTTTTTCGGTGTTAAACATGAAGTTTCCATTCTTAATCGTCTTTCAATTTATTTATTTTTGTACACATAATCGCTTGACGAGAGAGAGTTACCTTCCCAATATCACCAACAACAGATATTTCTTGCTCGTTCTTTGTCCCTTCAGCAAACATACAGAGGTCAAGCATCCCTCGAGCGCCATTGTCAAACTCAATGATGACATACGCGTTGTCGATTATATCAGGTACCTAAACTAGTTGCATGGCGTGAGTTAAAACTTCGGAAAAACACAAACCAAGAGTCCTCCGAGAATCAATACAGCACAAATCAAGCTAATATCCACTGTTACATACCTTCCCCTCGTAAGTTTCGTCTTTGTGGTTGACATCCATCGCTCCAGAAGCCATGACACGAACGGGATTTGCGCCTGCGAAGAGTCTCATCAGATCGAAGAAGTGACAGCATTTCTCCACCAGAGTCCCTCCCGTGTTGACGTTGAACCGATTCCAATTGTTCACCTGTTACAAGCAGAATTGCCTACTGAAATGCTTTCGAGATTAGATAGGAGTAATTAATAGAAACCCCATTGAACTAATCGCTTTGTCTCAATTTGTGCCATGATTTTTTTTTCTTCAATTTGCCCCCGAATTGTTAAAACTAGAGTTGTTTACCATTCTCTTTTAAACATATGAATGTTTCTAACAAATTTTAAGAATAATATCCTTATACTAAAACAATCTACTGCTAATAAATTAGTAAAATAATTAATTAAATATTTAGCTAAAATGACAGTATTGATTAAATAAAAATATTATTTAATAAAATACCATAACATTATACTTCTACAATATCGTTATATGTCACGTTTTCATAAACGACCCCACGAAAAATGATGATTATATCCTTAAATTTTGACGATAGTCAGATGTTAAACGAATAGGGGTAAATTGTTACAATTCAATAGTTCATGGAGGGCAAACTCATAGAAACAAAAAATTACACGGCAAACTGAGACAATGTAAACAATTTCAGAGGGATACTAATAATTACTCTTAGAAAAATTCCTTTCTTGTCCTCTCAACCTTGTCTGCAAAGATAAATGTTGTTGTACCTTGACCAAAAAAGGGAAACGGTGTTCTCGAATGGCCACCATTTTAACCTCGCCGAGCGTTTTTCGCTTGACTATATCGATGAGCTTAGCAACCGGCGGCATGTAGCGGTACTCCAATCCAACTTGCACCAGCATGTCCTTCCTCTTGCCAGCACTATCCACTACCTATTTTACAGAAATTACTACCAAAGCAGCATATAAATCCCTGTAGTTATTTGTACTATGAAAGACTCATACAAAAGAGAGAGTGACAACACTAATCAAAGACGAAAAAAACCCACAGTGTAAGATAGTTATTTATATCGGAGCTAGGATCACGTCTTTTCTACTACCTCTATTCTCCAGACAATACTACCCGAGATGGGTCTTGATCACTGAAGTTACGATATGAAAACAATCAAAAAAGCGTTACAACATTATCAATATGGAAAAAGCCACCGCTTTGAACGAATATATCAAATGCTAATATCATGCCTTGCATTGAAGAGGAAAAGAAAAGAAGCTTGCGGAAGTTATGTCACTACACGCGCTCGTTGCTATTATGAGGCCAAAGCTAAAGGTGCAAATAACCGGAACATGTTCACACAATGGTACACAAATGATGGATAATTTCACTAGTTGGAGAAATTGGCGATGACTGAAGTGACTTCCTAGGATGTGCATTGCCTATCAACTGACCTCTTTGCAGTGAGCAACAGTGGTGCAAAGGGGCTTCTCAACGAGAACGTGATGAGGTTCGGGGTGGTTAATGATGTCCATTAAGATCTCGTAATGCGTCATGTTCGGACTCGACACGACGAGAACATTGCAGAGCCCACTGTCTAAAAGCTCCTTGTGTCCTGCAAAAACCTTGCACAGAAACAACCCTTTGCTCAGACAGACTATGGTTATAAGTGAAACAAAAAGGTAAGTAATTCAGCTACAGAGACAACATTCCAGCGAAAATCGAAACCAAAGAGAGCGGAAAAACCGAAGAGCGACACGAAGAACAGCCTACATCAAATCCCTAATCTGGAATCCTTGAAATTAGGTCAATGCAAATCTACAAATGCCTCAATAAGATGACGAACCTATACAATCCTTGCCAAAATTCATAAGTATCTTGAATAGTAATCAGCTGAAGTAAACGAGTGACGAACCAATACATGCGCATAGATATACATATAGATATAGACGCACCTTGATCGGCCAGTCGAAGGAGCGAGCGAGGTCGAGAGCAAGGCGGCGAGAAGGAGCGTGGGGATCGGCGACGGCGACGACGGAGACGCCGTGGGAGCGGAGGTGGTGGAGATTGACGAGGTGCTCTCTGCCCATCATCCCCACTCCGATCACGCCGTACTTCGCTTCGCCATGGCTGCTAATTGCCGCCATTTCCAAGCTGACAATTGGTTCAGTTTCTCTGACTTCTATATTATTATTTCATTTCACTCTGACTTCTACATTATATTAATTTTCCTCTATTCTTTTTAGATAATAGTGTCAAAAGCAAGGATTTGAATGCCGTTTTTGCCGAAAAATCGTTTGCTGTTTTCGACGGAGTAATCGTTTATCGATAGATTAATCGATAGAAAACCTATAAAAATTATCGTTTGCCGTTATCGAAACTTATCGAACTTATCGATGAATTAATCGGTTATCGATGGATTTATCGATAGAAAACTTATAAATAAAATAAAATAAATTAAAATAACAATTATTATTTACAAATTATAAGTTGTAACTTGTAAGTCAAAATGCTCTCTTTACTTATTTACTATTAGATAAAAAATGCTTATTTGATAAATTTTGGAAAGAGTCAAAGTCATATTTTACTAATATAAAATATTTTAAAATCACCAATTTTTAACTATATAAAATCTCCCCACTTGAAGATGTATCAAAAAAAATTGAAGAACTAACTCAATTTAACCAATTTCCTAAAGACATATACTTTTGCCTTAAAAGTTGGAAAACGTCAAATTACAAAACAAGTTATCCCAACCACACAATTTATGAATTATATACAATATTATAAAATTAAATCACACCAAAAAAGTCGATTAACTAGCTCAATTAACCAATTTTTTGAGACATATGTACTTTTGCCGCAATAATTGAACAATTCGGAAAAACGTCAAATTGCAAAACAAATTAAGTCAAACTCATAGTTTCCTAATTATATACATTATTAAACAATGAAATTACATCAAAAATATTAAAATATAGCTCATGTTCAACAATTTCCGGAAAATAAATACTTTTACCGCAATTATATAACAATTCGAGCAAACACTAAAAGCACCCCAATTATGCAAAAAAATACTATTATAATTCATCCATATTCCTTAATAAACCTAAAAAAATCAAATTCAACAATAACATTTGATTCAAAACCTAAAATGTACAATCAAAGTATCATGAAACTCAAACTTGAACTTTCATTCAACCTAATAGCTTTCTATGTAACTGTATGAAATATAGAATAAAATTGTGAAAAATTAACATGATACATACATATACAACATTTAAACTTCAAAACATTCAAGATCCACTAAAAAAACCCCTAAAAATACTTTTAAATTCTAAAATTAAAAGAAATTGGAACTTTTGCCGCGAAAAAGAAAAAACTATACTGGGGTTGACTTGTCGTTTTGGACCGAAAAGTAACAAGCTTTTCGAAAAAATACACTTGAAAACTTTGTTCGATAAGTGACTTGCTTTTCGAATCGAAAAATTGCGATAAGTATAAAACGACAACGATTAGAGGAGATAAGTTACCGAGAAGTGGTTTTCAGCGATTAATCGCTCGATTATCGCGAAATTTTGATCCTTGGTCAAAAGTATATCATATTTTAATTTGCGGCCACAAATAATTACGACAAAAGTACTTTTTTTAAGGCAGCTATATATGCTGCATGTGGAGACAGAAATTCTGACAAAAGTACTTATACATTGATCAATTGAGGTGAAAGTGGTGTAAAATGAAACATTATAGAAGAAGAAGTCAAAATCAACAAATATGAATCGATCCATTTTTTCATTTGACTTTTTTCGGACGGACATTGGCCAATTTTTTAGTGTAGTGTTATTAAATCATACCTAGGAATTAAGATACATATCTTTGTGTTCATTGAGCTATCTTGCAGTTCTCTTATTTGAATGAAATTGAAAATCTAAATAAAATACATCGCCTTACATTTGTTATCTTTAGATACTTTCGGTTTTTTTCTTTACTTCTGACCTTTTATTTCCTAAGTTAGTAAAAAATTGAGTATTTTTGCTATAATTGTTTCTATATTCATTTTTCATGTTTGATGTTTTTAATATTCACTAGTTTTCTTCTCTCTAAATTTTGTCCACTTTTACATGTTTGAGCAAAGGTGTAAAATGTCGAGAAATTTGACTGACACGTCGACCGATTTTCGAATGCTGAAGAAATGCGAAACAAAAACCTTGCCCTTTCCTTGTCGTTTTACCATTTGTCGTTGAATGTCGTTCGAAAACCAGTAATCATGCGACATGTCGTTTATTCACAAAAATGATAGAAAAGTGTGCGAAATCTGGCATAAATAGCATTTTCTCTCAAAACCCTAGCTTCATTTGTTCATCTTGCTTTCTGCCCTCTTCTCTCGGCGGTTAGAGCAAGTGCATTCCTACTGCATTTCAACTAAATGCAGTAGAGGAATGGTCCATTCCAACTGCAAATCCGGTACCAAAGTCTAATGTGGCTACAGTTTTGGCGTGGCACTGTTCATTGCGGCAAAAAAAATATTATTTATGTTTTGGTCCCTCTAAAATATATACTTAACATATTTACACTGATTTGATCCTTAAAATTATTTGTATTTTTTATTTTAAATTATAAATGTATCATATTAACTATTTAAAATAACACGATACTTTTAGAATATTAATACCAACAGAAAATAACATTGATATTAATACCAAAAGAAAACATTACAATAACATCGAAATTGGAAATAAAGAATAAAAAAGACATAAAAACACATTACAACAAACTAAAATTGGAAATAAAATTACAACAATACTCGGGAAATTAGTGTCGGATCCTCCAAGACCGGTAAAATATTGTGAATATGGAATGATATTTTGTTTAAATAATAAATAAGTGATATAATTGAAACATACTAAGTAAATATAGGGGTATAAAGATAAATAAGAGAAAATTGAATATAAAATTAATATATCAATTTAGTGTAAAAAATAGAGTAGAGATAGAGATGATGTAATGTTTGATGTGACATTTACTGCAAAATAGAGTAGAAAATAGAGTAACGGGATGGAGTTGTCTTAGTCACGGCCAAATTTTCTAACAATGAGAGAAAGGGGCCTAGAGAGAGGAGAGAAACAAATAGATGGAGAGATAAAAGAGAGGGAGGGAGGTGACATGAAGAGAGACATGAGAAGCTAAATATTTTAGGAAATGTTGAGATAGTTTTTATGAAATTAAATCATACTGTTCTATTTTCTTAAATAAAATTAGGTCCTATAATTATATATTTTTATTATATTACAACTATAATATCTTAAATATATATACAATATCTGATTCTAATAATTTATGTGGAATTCATGTATAATTATCGAGAATTTCCGTTGAAAACCTCATCGGCATACGGTATGCCCAAGAAAAATATGCGGTAATTTTGGCATGCGGCATTTTTTTTCTTCCACTTTGTCCGTCGACATGCCCATCGACAAATGATGTGTCCGTAAAATAAAAATTGCAAAACATCGGCAAACAACATTTAACACCTTGTTTGCAAGTAGCCTTTAAACTTTGAAAATAACATGCAAACCCTCTCAATTTTAAATTCGTCATATGCACCATCTGAACTTTGAAAATAGTACAAATACAAATGTATGTTTTAAATTATGATTTTTTAATTTTAAAAATTGATCATTATGATAAATAAATAAATATATAAATGTACTTGAAGTTGGCAATCATTTAGTATTTTTTTATATAAAAAATTACATGTTACATTTTACCACTAATTTTAGATTAAATGAAATAAAACATGTTATGCGAGCTAAATTTATATGTATAACAAAAAAGTTATTATGGGCAAAAGTGCCTATGTGATTTGAAAATGTAGCAATATATAGTCAAGTTCAAAAATTGTAGCAATAGTACTCAAACTATACTTTTGCAATATTATTAGAATTTCATCAATGTTCACATTTGCTCAGTTTGTGAATTTGGGTACTTATGGTGCTATTTTCTCTAGTTGCGTGGTCATTGGTCAACATACCCAAACTTCTTCCCGTTAGTGAATTTGGTCCCCTCTATTAAATTTTTAAAATTCGCCTTTAGCCTCCTCCTCTGTGGCGCCATGTCATCCCCCCAGCTTGTCACATCATGTAGCCACGTGCCACACACAAAAATTTTTATTTTATTTTTATAAATAATTTAAATTATTCGTTTCAAATAATTTTAATTAAAAAAAAATATTTATAAAAAAAAAATTGTATGTGAGACATGGCTCCATTATAAGGCAAACTGGGATGTGGCGCAATATAGGGCGAGGCTAACGAATAATTTTGAAAATTGGAGAAGGGGACCGTTAGGTGCATAACTCAAAATATTTAAACTTTAAGTACTTTAGTTGCAGTTTACTCATGTATATTTTCAAAAATAAAAATAAACAATTGCATCTCATGTAATATGTTTTTAGTTTTTACAAATGAAATTAATTGATGAACCAATTATGAATTAATCAATGGAGTTATGGAGGTTAAGATTATGCAATATATATATATATATATATATATATATATATATATATATATATATATATATATATATATATATATATATTTGGTGATCCACCCGATTGATTAAGTGGGGCTTTCAATGCAGATAAGCCAAGAAAAAGAATTGTCTTTTTAAATTTTTAATACACGATAAGTAGTCTTTTTTTTCAGTTCACGTGATAGCATATAAATAATAGGCGCGCAAACAATAACGATACGATTCTGCACTTATCATTGTTCATCTGGACCGCCAGTCTTCGACAAACCCCAGCGGTCCGATCATTACGATCGTATGTAACATATATATATATATATATATATTATACACGCAGCCCTAAACCTAAACGCAAAAGCTCACCCTCTTAAGTTTCCGCGAATATGGCTGTGAAACTACTGGAGATCAACCTGATGTCAGCCCATCTGAACCGGGCAAGATGCGCGGACGGCATATACGCCGTCGTTTGGATCGACCCGACGAAGACCTTCAAGACCTCCATCGTCCACCCTGAAAGCGCAAAGCCGTGGGACGAAAGGTTCGTTTTCGTCGTGGAAGCCGAGCTTCTCGACTCAATCTCAACTCATCATCTCGTCGTCGAGTTATACTCCGCCGGCCGGGACGTCTTGCTCGGCACCTCTACACTTCTGCTTGGATCCTTCGGCAACTGTGCCCGCCACTATTCCAAGACCTCCTTTGGCACGATTCGCGGGTTTTACATCCATGAAGAAAACGGCAATCCGGTTGGCGCTTTGCACGTCGGGATTACGGTCCTGGAGGGCTTGGATATACGATCTCCCCCGACCCCGACCGCCATTCCCAAAACTCAGCCGGCTCACTTTGCAAGTTGTTTCAAGTTGTATAAATTAATTTCTTGGGTCGCTTTGATTCGGAGATGAAAAACAAGAACATCGACATATATCTTTTATTATTATTGTCTGTACAAATTGTATTTTTTTTTAGAGTGAATTATATTGTCTACGAATTATTTTATTCTGCTTATAAAGTTCATTATAATATATTCTTGTTCGTTAAAATGTGATATGAGTGTGGTTGATTTCCATGATGATCCAAAATTTATTGGCGAACAAAGTTTTAACCTAAAGATCCAGTAGGATCATGATAAATATTTTACAAATTTAAAATAAAGTGAGGATAAAATCAAATTATTTTAGCGATGGCGGCGTTCTTCAAGCTAATAGATCAACCGGCGGCCGCGTCCTTCTCGCTGACAAAGCTATTGTCAGTGGCCCTATCGGCTAACCACCGACAGAATGCGTCGACGGCCGCCCTAAGGGGGGCTCTTCGGCTGTTGACTCCGCTTTCTTCGAGTGAGTTGATATCCCGATCCATTCGAGCGATCAGAGCCTATCCATAATGTTTGGCTTCGTCGTTGACGTTGTTGAGGCCTGAGGATGTTTCAGGGGATCAGAGATTAAGATAGTGTTTAGTTAGCTGGTTTGGGAAACCAATTCCGCATTTTAGTTTAGAAAATCAGTCTGAGAGCTCATTCTACTAAATTATTTTAAGAGTAATATTTTTTACAAACTTTCCCGAAAAATTCTTGCATCCTCGTAATGCCATTAACTTACCCGTTAACTCTGGCCATGCAGACAAATGTAGTTGATGACATAATATTTTTTTTTACCACGTGTACGAGGCTGATGTGGGGCTCGTACACATGACAAAAAATGTTATCTCAGCAACCCAGGTTTGTCCACGTGTTCAAAGTTAGCAAGTAAGTTAACTGCGTTCCACGAATAGAGTGAACAACGTCCCAAATATAGCTTTAGGTTTTTTTTGCCATTTTTTTCCGATTTTAGATACACGAGAAGTTCTTAGACCAAACTTTGAATATTTTGACGTCATTAATCCTATAGTTATTGCCTTTTTAGTCGGATGACAAACGACACAATAAATTACTGATTTGAGACTGGGTGTTTCTCTACACTTTAGTACTCTTTCCAAGTTGCAAAAGAAAAAACACGACATGTCGTAGAAAAACAAAGCAACGTCGTTTCCAAAAGATGTCGTGTGTTAATCCCAAACGAGAGAAGCTCTTTCATGAAACAGGAGAGAGAGAGAGCTCAGTACAGTTCAGTTCAGTTCAGTCCGTACAATGAAGTTTAGGGTTTCGCAGAGGCTTCCAATCTTCCATCGTTCTTCTGCACACCAACTCCATAACCAGCGTCGCTGCTTCGCTTCCTTCCTCAACAAGGCCCGAGCTTCCTCCAATGGCGGAACCGGAAGCTCCAAAGGTTAGTGTCTTACCTCACACTGCCTCCAATGGCGTAAATTGCATTGGATATAGTCATAGAGTAAATATCTTGAACGGAGAAAAAAATCACAAAAAGAAATTAATAATTACACTGAAGAAATTGGCTTTCCTGTGTTCATGTATAATTTGGAAAACCAATGTAGCTTGTATAAGAACACATGATTAGTGTGGTGTTTTCTGGGTTTACATTATATTGGGAATTCAGAGTTTGTTGTGTTGGCGTAGGCGATTCATACATGGTGCCTGGGGCGACCGTGGCGACCTTACTCATGCTTGGCGGGCTTCATGCTCGTCGAATGTACGAGGACAAGAAGGTAGGATCTTTCGTTGATCGATAATATTATGGTTAATTGTGAATGAATAGTTGTTTTTTGCTAGTTGTTCATTGAGGAAGCTGAACTTTTTAAATAATTTGGTTTATATTAGATCGTCGACAAGCTTTTATAGGCGGTAATGGTCTCTGGGAGGCTAATTGAATGGTTGGAAGTTGGAAGAAACCGATGTTGATTTGGAATTCCCTTTGATTTTTAGTCTAGTTACTTTGTTCTGATGGTTTTATCTCTGATTAGTATGACCTCGTAAGGTGTGTGTTCTTGTCGTTTGTATTATAATTTCGTTAGCCCTTGCAATAGGTAGAAGAAGCGCGGGATAAAGGAATCGAAAATGAATTTCAACCCGATGTGAAGGTTATATTCAATATGTTACGATATTTCAAGCTGGTTTCATTTGATCGCTGCTTCAGCTTCAGTGAATAATTTTAATGTCGGGTTCTTAACATAGATTCTTACACTGCCAACTTTAGGCTACTTTTCTTAGACTCTTGCCTTTGCGCTCCATGTCCAGATGTTGGGGCTACTTGACTAGTGTGGTAAGCATTCTTTGTGCTGTTAAAATATATAAATATTTTATAAGGAACTATATTGACGAGAAATACGTAGAGAATTTTATAATGAAATCTGGCTCGGTATTGTTATTTGAATACAAATTGGAATGCTTACGATACTACGCGGTGTGTTAATCTCGCGGATCTTTCAAGAGAATGGGCTGGCTCTCTTTACCAAGTAGCTTTCTCTTTTCTCTCTTCTTTTCTGGTAGAGTTTGGTCTGTATAGCTGGGCCGGTTTACGGGCCGGCTGATCTTAAACCATTCTTTGTCCTTGCATTGTAATTTATCTTTCTTAGTATATTCGTTGTTTATCTTAAAAAAAAATAGTATGCGGTTGATTGATCTGTTTACATGGAGTTTTGTGTTAATAATTCACTCTGACTCTCCATTCGTTAGTTTTGTTGATATTATATCATATGTACTCGTTTTCTTTCTTCTAGTTTCTAATTTTTTTATGCATCGCACCTTTTCTTTCACCGTTGCGTTTTTTTCTGTCATGTTCTTATTTGAAATCTATTTGAAAGATTTCACTTAATAAATAAAAATTCTTTTAGGAAATACCTGTTTGGCTACGCCCATACGTTTATAAAGCTTGGGCACGAGCATTCCACTCAAGTATGAACATTACGTTTATCCTTTTCAATTTATTTATATACACAGTGCATATCTTTTTAACAAGACTGAATCTTTTCTCATTTGAAACTTCCGAGAAACTAATCTCTGCTTGATGGGTCGAACCGATACTGGCTAAGAGTATTATTTAATTTTTCTTTTTCAGACATAGATGAGGCAGCTTTGTCTCTGGAAGAATACGCTTCTTTACGAGAGTTTTTTGTCCGTGCCTTGAAAGAAGGTTGCAGGCCCATTGACCCGGATCCACATTGTCTTGTAAGTGATATTATTCAAGCATTTTTTTTCAATATTTTATTCTTCTATTTAAAATATACTATGCTTTTCTGGAATTATAGGTTAGTCCTGTTGATGGTATTATCTTAAGATTCGGGGAGTTAAAGGGACCCGGAGCGATGATAGAACAAGTTAAAGGGTTTTCGTATTCTACATCTTCTCTTCTTGGTGCAAGCTCATTCATTCCCATGCTAGCTGAAGGAAATACTGATAAATGTGACAATGGACAAGATAATACTTTTATGGATAAGGGTAATACATCGTGGTGGAAAGTTTCACTGGCTTCTCCAAAAGTTTGGGACCCTCTTTTATCACGGTAAATAAGAGCTATTAGGATTTTAAAAAATGAAATATAAACAATTGTAGCAATTATTTTCGGTGAATAAGGTCGATCTACTTCTAGAGAGTTTTCTTTCTTTTGTTAGCTTATTGTTTATGCTAAAAGTATTTCCTTTGGATGAAGCAATTATAGTATATATAAAAGAATATTGAAACATGAAATCAACTTGTACAATTCCCTTGTATATTGCAGCCCCATGAAAGGCCTTTTTTATTGTGTAATTTATTTGACGCCCGGAGACTACCATCGTATACACTCCCCAGTTGATTGGAAAGTTCTTGTTCGCCGGCATTTTCCCGGTAAGTCCAAATATTTCCAATGCTTTATTGTTCAATACGATCTATATTTTCAAAGTTAATTCTTCGTATATGCTTGAGATACATAAATTTTCTTTCATGTTTTTCATTGCTTTGCAGGTAACTTGTTTCCCGTGAATGAGCGTGCCACTAGGACCATCAGAAACCTTTATGTCGAAAATGAAAGGGTAATTTGGTCTAACTAATATTTTCCTGAATAGCCCTCAGTGAGTCCAATGTATTTATTTTTATTCTTTATGTCTTGATTTTATTGCCGGTGTCCTAGTGGTTAGTTGCATTGTGCACTTATATAAGTATAAATATATATATATATATATATATATATATGTGTGTGTGTGTATAACTCCATATACAAGGCAATGTATAAGTTAAGATTGATATTATTACCGAAGAAGAGATTGTGATGATCTTGTTGGATCAGCATTTCCAGATTCAGCGAGAATTTTACAATAAAATAGAAACAATTCGTTTTATGCTTTTCTTGCTCTCAATTTTTATCTTGCAGATATTTTTAGCTTCAACTCCTTATCTTTTCATTTCTCGTGCCGCCAGGTTGTGCTTGAAGGCTCATGGAAAGAAGGATTTGTGGCGATTGCTGCAATCGGCGCTACGAATATTGGATCAATAGAGGTTGGTTTAATCATCATTATTTTATAAAATTTGGCAAAATTATACCATTTTCTGGAATGCATCTTATTTTTTTTCTTCTTCTGGCTCCCATTACTGATTTCCGACTAATATTGGTTGTGCCAGCTCCTAATCGAACCAGAATTCCGGTCAAACTTGCCGAGTAAAAAGTCAGCACAGCCCGAGACTCCAGAAGAGCGGGTTTACGAGCCTCAAGGAGTTGGCATTGCCCTAAGGAAAGGAGATGAGGTAGGAGATTTATTCCGATTTCCGACTTCCGCTTTTCTTTCAAGTCTTTCTAGGACTTTTTCTCAATTTATTCTACCCCCGTTTTCAGAGCATTTAGTAACTTTAGTTACAGACTACTGATGGGTTATGTGAATTCTTGTTTCGCCCTTCTTCGGTTAATTCAGGTTGCAGCTTTCAATATGGGATCAACGGTGGTGATGATCTTTCAGGCACCGGTAAAAGGTGTAGATTCAACGAATGAATTTAACTTCTCGGTCAAACGCGGGGACAGAATTCGAGTAGGGGCTGCGTTGGGCAGGTGGAGCAGAGATTAAGCCTCACTGTGAGAAACATCTAGAGTTTGGATTTTGCAACACTCCATGAATATTTAGCAAAAGTGTTCTGTTCTGTTACATTAATCATAAATCACTATGTTCATCATAATCCACTATCTTGTTTTTTAATGTGTTGTTTTATTTAATTATCTATATTGAGAGATTTTAATACTTAATTTATGTTTTACAATTTTAGGGCACGGACCAGGCTCATGTAACTATTTAAGAGACAGAAGTGAATAAGAAAGGGAAAGAATAATTATCAAGTAATTTAGTTCAGCTGTTTCGTGTAGTTACTCTAGAATTAGAGACAAAATTACACCGGTTCTACGCCTGTGATTAGATTCCAGACCCGGGATTATCATTTATTCATGATAATTATGGAAATTGGCTGATACGTATTTCACCGTTTACTAAAAATCGAGGACAAAAATATACCGATTCTATTCTGGCGAGGAGATCCCCAGACCTGTAATCGCAGTATATTTATTATCATAATGGAAATTGGGGGATTAACCTTTCACCGTTCTAGGCCCGACGCGACTCTGCTCGATTTGTTTTTATTTTATTCATAACTTCATTTTATGTTCAAATTGATCCATTCAAAGCGAGTCTGAAAATAAAATAAAGATGAAAACAATTTTAAGTAACAAGTATCAATACAAATCACACCCTCTAAAGAGAGATTCAAGAGCATTGCGAATTACCTATTTTAACGTAAAACGTCTAATTTCAAGCCCTTAAGAAGATCATAGTGACATATCTCAAACCAAGTACATTGAAACTAACAAATTTGGAGGGGGAAAAAAACTTTAGAATGTTTAATAATCAACATTAAATGAAAATATAAACAAAATTGAATTCCAAGCACAATATCTGTCAACAGTAAGAGAGTGAAATTCCTGAACACAGATTCAATGTATGAATGTAATTTACATTTGCTACTTCTGTGGAATCCTCATCGCATTTATCGTTTCCGTTTCCGTTCAGCTCATACGTACGCCTAATTACCCGGCAATTTTTCCAAAAGCTCTCGATTTCCTATCTCCTCTATATCAAAACTTTGTTCCTGTATTTACACAATACAAAAACAAATAACCTGCAGAATTAGCTTCATCTAGAACATGACACTCCAAAAATCCAAACATCAATGCTCCAAAAGTGTACAAATTTTGGAGTGCACAAACTCAGAACAACTTGGAAAAGATCAAATTTCTGCTTCCTAAAAATCAATCTACAATACATAGATCACAGAATTTGATGATCATATCAACAAATTTAAATGTAGAACCCTAAATTGAAGATCAATACGGTACCAAACTCGGAATAGCATGGAAAAACCAATCTACAATACATAGATCTTAAAAAATATGACGACAAATAGCATCACGAAACCCTAAATTGAAGATCGACAGCGAGAAATTAAGCAGACCTACGTCTGTATGGAGTAGGAGGAAGAAGAGGGAACCCGCTTGTTGCGGAGCATCATGTAGCCGAGCGGCAACACCACTCCGATCATCATGATCGCCGCGCCGATCATGTACCTCATCGGGCTCGGCGGTCCCACCTCCACCACGCCCACCATTGCCTACCCTGCGACGCACCGCACTCGATCAGACCAAAGCTTATCAAGATTGAGATCCGAAGAGAGAGGAGAGTACGGTGCGAAGGAAGTGGACTCGCGAGTTGGGAGCTGAGCTGGGATCGGACGAGTTCGCTGTGTTTGGATGGCCACAACCTGATTTGATTTGTATTCATTCCTCACTGGACTTTGGGCTTAAACTAGGGGTGAAAATTTTGTATTCGGGTCTCGGTTTGTCCCGGTTTTGGTCCCGGTATCGGATCGTTTTTGGTAATTAAAAAAAATAGTTTTTTTTTTACCATACCTTAAAAAGGGACTTCCCGGTTCCGGTTTGAAAAACCAAAACCAATTAAAAATCTAAAATTCCCGGGTTTTTTTTTTTGTCCCGGTTTTATGTCGTTTCATTATAAGTTTGTCGTTTTTTTAACATGTCATTTCTTATATGTCGTTTATCTATTAGGTTTTTAATCCATTATTTTATTTTTTCAGCCCATTATTTTAACATGTCATTTATTTTTCAGCCATTACTTGGTATTTTATTTAATGTGTCATTTCTTATATGTCGTTTTGTTATATAAGAAAAAAGGTTTGTTTGAACTCGGTATTTACTATTTAACATTTTAGACTCGGTTTTTTGCACTGAGATTTGGATTTTGTATTATGAAGTTCACGACTTCAACTAAGATCTTGCATTTGTTTATCTTGTATTTTGTTTTTGTACTCGGATTTGGTATTTTATATTTTGGATTTGTACTCGGATTTGGTAATTTGCATTTTGGATTTTTTTTTTCATGTTTCTTTCTTGGATTTTGTCCCGGTTTTCGTCCCGAATTTCAGTCCAAAAAAAATTGGGATTTTAATCGGTGTCCCGGTTCCGGTCACGATTCTTATTTAAAAAAAATATAAAGACTTTTCAGAACCAGAACCGGGACAGAAAACTGTGTCCCGGTTTTTCCGGGACAAGGAAAAAAATAGTCAAATTCCCGATTTTCAGTTTCAGCCATAGCTTAAACTATGTAAATTGTACGCAAATACTCGGATAAGTACCCATGTTTGTCACAGTCTAGATCGACGCCATATATGCACTTAACTTGGGCGATTAATGGAAGCCAACAAAACAATAACTTGGGAACTTTCACCAAAAAATAATAACTTGAGTACTTCTGTCAATAATTTCTCTTAATAATTTACTGAGAATATATTGTAAATTTATAATAAGGTTAATGACGGCGAAATATCCAAAGCGTAGTCAAAGAATCCCTCGTGTACTTAAAGTTAAAAAGTAGTGGCAAAAATACCTAAAGTCGCATTTGGAGAGTTGACTACTCCATTCTCGTAACGATGTTAACGTACTCGTTAACTCTAGCCACATGAAAAAATCTGTTTCGTTAAGTGTAATCATTAGGGGTTTGATTAGTTGTATTAAAAACTATTAAGTATTAACTAAGGGTTTTATTAGTTGTTTTGTCGTAAACGAGACTAATGTGGGCTCGTCCACGTGACAAAAATTTGTGTCAACAACTCACGTTTGTTCACGTGGCCAGAGATAACAGACAAGTTAACGGCGTTCCGAAAATGGAGTGGTCAACTCTCCAAATACGACTTTAGGTAGTTTTGCAACCAATTTCAAATTTTAGGTACACGAGAAATTCTTTGATTAAATTTTAGGTATTTTCGTCATCTTTAACCCTTTGTTTCATATTTATCAATTTGGAATAAGTAAACCCACAAATAGAAATGAGAGCCACTCGTGAGGAAAAGGCAGTTGAACGCAGCCACAAACAAACACCTTGTTTTTCCCCGCCTCACATCATATATATAGTTTCATACATCAACAATATATTTCCTTCATATATTTATTCCCTAATTTGTTCTACATCGTGTAGTTTGACTCTTATTTTACAAATAAATAGTTATTTATAGTTTTTGAAAAATATAAAATGGTGGGAGCTGATCGGTCACCCCCACTTGATTTGAATTTTCGCATAATTATATATTTTCATCAAATATATTATATGTTTATATAAATAAGTTGTTATCATATTATTGTTAAGAATTTAAGATTGCTTTGTGACATGCAAATTTAATTTCTTAATTTATTTTTAAAATTGCGGTTTTTTTTTCTTCTCTCACTGTGGGGGATTTGTAAAATGAAATCAAAATACTTTCCGAGTGTATATTTTAACCGTTTTTAAAAATAAAAGATATATTTTCAGAAAATAAAAAATAAATAAAAATAAAATTCCCTAATACACATTAAAAAATGATTAGTGGAAAAATGACGTCAGCTTCAACGCCTCGAGGCAAAGAGCACCAATCTGTTCTGTTCGTTGGTGGAGGAGAGAGAGAGAGAGAACATGAGCTTTGTCCGAAGAGCCTCGCCGGAGCTCCCCAGACTCTTCAAATTTGCAAACAGGTCCTTCAACTCCTCCCTATTCCCCGGAGAATCCCTCATCGCCTCTTCTTCTTCCTCTCTCGCCCACGGAATCCACGTCTTCCATTGCCCTGTACGTCAAGCACTCTTCCCTCCATTTTCTTTCTCGGCAGCCAAGCAGAGTGTGGTTTGTGGATCAGGATGCGGTCGGGATCGTCGCGAAGCTCTCGGATTGCATAGCCTCCAATGGCGGGAACATTCTCGGAGCGGATGTCTTCGTTCCTCAGAAGAAGCACGTCTTTTACTCCAGAAGGTAATGCTTTCTTTCATGGTTGATGACCAACAGCTTTTTGGATTCCATTGATGAGAAATGTGGTTGCTCGATGTTCTAGTGGGATAACATTGTATTCATGGGCTTTGCTTGGTGTTTTCATTGATTTGGTAGTGGTGAAGCCACGACCGGTCTGGTTAGCGGGCTCGGTCCCAATCCCAGATTCGGAGACGCCTGTTTTTGTTTTTTTTTTTAAACTGGGCCGGTTTTTGAAAAGAAAAAACAATTATTTTCGAATCAAACAATAAACATTGTATGAACTTGTAGTAATACACGAGTTAAAGGTCTAAAACCAGGTCAGAAGCCGGGTCGGTGCAGCTCAATGCCCACTTATTTCTTTAGTAAGGTGTTGCTTTCATTCGGTTTGAAAACAGGATCATTGGACCTCGCTCTCCCCTTTCGGTCTTCCTTGCTTTTCTGGTAATGGTTCCTGTTCAATTATTATTATTTTTTTATAAAAAGAGGCGAGACAGGGCTCTCAGGCCGAAAATTTCACACCTAGATTTTGGGAGCAACATTTAAATAGGTACTTTATAACATTAAGCAGCAAGAACAGAATCCAAAAAGCAAACTACGAATGAATCGAAAGTGGAAAGTATTGCCAAATTGGCCTGGAATGATGCGCTAGCAAGAGAGCTCGTGTAATCCCGAGCTATGTTGTTCTGTTTTTTTTTTCTCTCTTTCTAATGTCTATTTATATTGGAGGAGTTCGATAATTTACTGGTGATATCATGCTTCTCAATGATGCTTTATGCTTTAGTTGTGGCAGAACATAATAATTGAATATATATGTACGCCTCGCTCGTTAACAGTACTGCCTTTTTTTCGGTATGAACAAAAAAAATATAGGAAAACTTTGTTACTTGACTTGTTGTGGAATGAAATCGTTGGAGAAACCAATTTCAGACTATATTGGTGGTCAAATTAGTTTCCCAATTGGTCTAGAAAATTCATGTTTGCTTTGAATCGAGCCCATAATTTTTTTTAGTATTAATTTTTTAATTCATGCAAGATCATCTGTTTAGTAGATGGATTAAGAAACCAGTTTACTGATACCCCTGAATTATCCGAGAGCACCATATTTAAACTCTTCTGAACAAGAGAGATTAAATTTTGTGTAAATCGACAGTGAGTTCGTCTTTGACCCCGCAAAATGGCCAAGATCCCAAATGGATGAAGACTTCCACAAACTATCTCAGCACTATAATGCTATGAGATCTACCGTCCGAGTCCCGAATTGTGACCCCAAATATAAGATCGCTGTTCTGGTCTCAAAGCAGGTATCGTTATGTTACTTTTCATGGATGATTTTTATAATCACGTAAAAATAATATTTATATGCATCGCGTTACGATCTGCAGGAACATTGCCTGGTTGACTTGCTGCATCAATGGCAGGAAGGAAGGCTCCCTGTTGAAATAAATTGTGTGATAAGGTCAGTGGTCAACCTTCGAAATGGTTACCTATCTTGTGTTTTTTTTTTCTTTTTTTCCTTGGAGATTCTCACAATATGTGTATTTTTTTTTCTTTTATCAGTAACCACGACAGAGGTCCGAACACCCATGTTTCTCGCTTTCTTGAAAGGCACGGAATCCCGTATCATTATTTAAACACAACCGAGGAAAACAAAAGAGAAGGAGAGATCTTGGAGTTGGTTCAGAATTCTGATTTCTTAGTACTTGCCAGGTACATGCAGGTAATAATACGATGACACTTTCTTGCAATGTTAGTCCATAATCACTCGAGATACAGGTCCGCTATCGAAGCTCAACATACTGATCCTACACATGTTTTTCAGACCCTTTTTGTCCCATTTGGCCCTTTAATTTGTAAATTGACTATATCACACCCTCAACGTTGTACTTCTGTCCTTAGATCTTCCCTCAAATTGTTGTTCGTTTTGTGACATAATTTTATTTTATTTTACATTTTGTCCCGGTACCTCTTTGAGAGCCAAGAACAGACAAAAATTACAGAAAAACAAAGTCGGGGTTTAGATATAGTCATTTTACAAAGTGATGCGTCACATAGGGACAAACATAGACAGAGTCGGTGAGCTCCGAAATTGGTTTATCTTTTTTTTTGTTCCTCATCGTAAGTTTTAAATGGAACATTAATCATACATGTCATTCATATAGTAGATCGCTCTGAAAGCATGCTCCTTTTGCGCAGGTCTTATCTGGCGATTTTTTAAAGAGCTACGGAAAGGACATAATCAACATTCATCACGGCCTTTTACCATCTTTCAAGGGCTGTCATCCATCGAGGCAGGTTCGTTCTGTTCCCGACCGGTCTTTGACTTTCTGATTTATAAATTCATCCTCACACATTGAAGTGTATCCATGCTTCATTCCTAACTGTTTATGCATGCATAATATGCTAGATTAATTTTGCAGGCTTTTGAAGCGGGCGTAAAACTAATTGGTGCAACGAGCCACTTTGTTACTGAAGAACTTGATTGTGGACCTATAATCGAACAAATGGTAATTTCAAATTGAATTTTCTATTTTCTTCATTTCTGCCTCTAATACTTATGCTATTCAATAGAGCTAAAACGGTCCCGGTAAAATAACCGGTTATATTTTTTTACCTCTGAAATACCGGTTTATATACCCGTAACGGGTAAAGTTTTCTGAACGAATAAGATAAAATGTTCAAATTTTTTTTGCTTAAGGCGAGCGATTTGTTTTTACGAGACGTTTAATTGCATGTCGAAATCGGCTTCCTCGTGCTCTATAGTCTGATCTGACTCTCTCATGCAGGTTGAGAGAGTTTCACACAGAGATAATTTGCAGAGCTTTGTGCAGAAATCGGAGAACCTCGAGAAACAATGCCTTGCGAAGGCTATAAAATCGTACTGCGAGTTGCGGGTCCTGCCCTTCCAGGAAAACAAGACCGTCGTCTTCTAAAGGGATGAAGGGCATTTATGGAAACAAGACTTGTATTTTAAGGGGATGAAGGGCATAAGTAGTGTCTACACTACACATTCATTTTTCTCTTCTTGCTATAATGGTCTTGATTTTCCACTTCAAATTCTCATAAAATGTACTTTAATTCGATCATATGCTCATTTTTCTGACATTATACCACTGACCTTTGTAAAATCAACAAAAGGCAGATTCTTAGCAACCTTGCAATCCAATTTATCACAGATACTTCTCTGCAGTATTCGTATTTGTATTATTTTCAAGTAAATGACACTAATACCCCTTAGCTCTTCATGTTGGCGAAGATATATCTCAAGAATACACTTTAAGACTTGCATGAACTTGTCAACTAATAAACGAACAAGTTCGCTATCAACTCATCATACTTTAAGACTTGCATGAACTTGTCAAATTTATAAATTTAGCCACCGGCATCGAAATTACCGGATACCCGGTTTCTGTCCTCCCACTGCCAAACTATCAGCTGCGGCCAGTATATAAAAACATTAGGTTTTAATCGAGATCTTAGTAAAGGATTCTAGTTTCAGTTAGTTTTGGGATTTTAAAATTTAGTCATAAAAGCTTCGTATAGATAAATGGCACCTAGAAATATCGGATAATTATCAAAAAAAACTTTTGTGATAAGCATGCAAAGATTAAAAAGATAGCTCTTGTATAACAAACAATAACCAAAAGAATTTATAAGCATATGACAATTAAATTAACAGCAAAGACCAATCTCGCTAGTCAAAATTTTCAAGAGTGCATAAAAACAAATGAAAACTACATTAAGAGACGGGAATCCGAGATAATCTTAAACATTTATGCCTCTGTCAAAGGATACTCGAATGTGACGTCTTTTCCGGTGAGCTTCCGGTAAACACCGGATAGAGTCTCCAGCTTGTACTCGGTGTTGTTGCGTTCCTTCGGGTCCAAGAAGATCTGTCACACAGAGCAATAACACACATGTCCAATTAATTTGCTGAGTTACAACAAAAAATGAGAATTTTCTAATTCGGTCAAGACTTACCTTAATGATCTTGGATCCATCGACTCTGTATCTAACACGTTTGCCTACAATCTCGGCAGGGTAGACGATATCCTCAAGGACTGCGTCATGGACAGCTGTCAGTGTGCGGTTGCGAGGACGCTGCACAGCAGATCCCTTCTTCGGGGGCCTCATGATCCTTCGGGTCGCAACAAAGACCACATCCTGCAAGTCATTTATAGAAAAAGAAGAAAAAATAAGTGAGGATTAACTTTGGCTATTTCGTTTTAAAATTAGAACTTTGAATCACACATTTTTATTTCAGAGTACCAGATTTTCAGTGTTCTCAGTTTTTGGGAATTTAATGTCCCATTCCACCCCTAAAATAAATATTTTTTTTTCGAAATAAACTTAAATACAACGCTTTAGACATTCTGATGTTCAGTTATTAGATTTCGAAGTCGCGGTTATATTATTACCTTTCCGCTGAACTTCTTCTCCAACTCCCTAACAAGTCTAAGATGGATCTTGCGGAAAGCCTTCCTCAATCTAAATGGCACGTTGATCACAACTGCCTTGCGGTTTCCAGCAATGTCCATTTGGCTGCATATTCAGTATCATAATCATTAGAAATTTAGAATACCCAAATGAAACAGAGAAACCCCGAATATTCAATACCTATTGATCATTACATTAATAACCCTAGAAATTGGTTATTGAATTCACTACACTTAATTTATGCAGTCTTTGTAGTTTTTGTGTTTCGATCATCTCTTCGATAAGAATTTTATTTTAGTGATAAGTAATATGGCATTATCTTAAGCACAAAATACACATATTGTGCCAAAACAGGTATAAAAAAAACACGCAAGGGTAAACTTTGAGTCAAAAACTGCTCTTCAAAAGACATTGAAACTGCCCAGAAATAGAACCCACAAGAATAGACAACATGTATTTCCACGTACCTAGCAGAGTTGATGTAAAGATCCTTCAAATCGCTCTTCAGCTCCGTGTTGGTGTTCTCCAAATCAAAGAGGTACTGCGTGACACCAAAACCGTAATTTCACAACATGCCCCTTGACCAAAGCACATAAGAAACAAGACTACAAAACAATGGCAACCAAAAGTAATTTCACCTGTGCAACAGTCTCCTCAAACTCGGTTGGCTCGGCATCCTTATCCTTGAGGATCTTCTTCCTTGTCGTGTACATCTTCACAGAGCTACAAAAGGACTATATCAGCTCATACATTGTCCGATTCCGAATAAGGAACATACTGGCTACTTCAGATAACTGAAATTTCCCTAAATCCCTAAATTCGGTTTTGTTTAGAAATAGATCAATCAAACCCTAACTTATCAATCAATGCAATCAGCAAAGCTCCGATTACTTCCTCAAGAACAAAATTCAAAGACAATATAAGAACAAAATTGATCGAAAACGGCCTCTCTAAACAAGATGATAGTCCAATTGCCAAGGTTCCGATGGATTCACCTAAAAGCTTTTACCAGTAATGGCGAGATAACCCCGACTGCTAAATTATATATATCCGAAGAACCTAGCTAAGATCGCTCAATATTCATTCCAAATGTCTTTTACCAGTAATGGCGATATAACCCCATGTATATATATACATATATATTATATATACACATACTATCTCTGAAGAACTTAGCTAAAATCTCTCATTCTTTGTTCTAAATGTCTTCTACCAGTAATGGTGAGATAACCCTAAGTGCTTATACATAGATATAGATATATATACACTATCTCTAAAGACTTAGCTACAATCGGCCAATCTTCAATCCAAATGCTCAGAAGCGACACCGAATCAATCCCCAACATCTAAAATCCCCAATCCATAGTTCATATCCGTACATCACGAATTCCTATTTCCAATTCTCCGCACTAAAGAAAACCTAAATCATGTAATCCACTAAGCAATTTCGCTGATTCTACGTCAAACAAATGTGAGAAGACTCGATTTTTTTTTTTTTTAAAAGAAGAGCAAGAGAATGGGCGTGTCGCTGAGACCGAGAGAAAGCCAGGTTCAACAATGGCGAGAGATAGAAGAAGCCGTACCGAGAGAGGCGAGCTTGAAGATGACAGGAGGCGTGCGTGAGTGAGGAATGGCGCTAAATCACAGAGGAGAGTGACAATGGCGAAAGCTAGGGTTTTGTATCATCACAAATAAACCTTATATCAACGGCGCAGATTCAATCACCAAAATCTTTTACCGAAATTACCCCTGTGTTTTTTTTTTTGTTTAATATTTCCAGTCCTACCCCCTATAACATGAAGTTAAGGTGAGCATAATTAACATAATTTGTCCATTATAATTAGGGATAATAGCGGCAAAAGTAGTCAAAGTTAGGCCAAGTGTGTAAATAAGTGGCCAAACCGATTTAATATCGGCATAAGTAGTCAAATTTTACCAAACCGTGGACAGTACAAATTCCATCCATTTCATGTCAACGCCGTTAGCCACGTCATTTCCACAAGTGTTGAGCTTTGGCCACTTATTTGCACACTCAGCCTAACTTTAGCCACTTTTGCCGCTATTATCCCTTATTTTTTACGTTCCAAAGTATTTTTTAGGGTTTATCTAGATATTTTTTGTTATTTTTTTTCTCTTTCTTAAGATTTGACTAAAACTATTTCCGAAAGAACTGATTCCGTTTTTAAAATTAAGAACGCTGAATATCACTCTCAATTTTGAAAACATTAAAATGTGTTATCGGTTTCACATGTAATTTACGATCATAGGATTTGACATAAAACGTCTATATACTTAATTGTTAGGGACCATTATATTTTTTAACGGAATAAGTACGAAATACCCATTTAGCCACAAGTTTTTTTTTTAATTACTCATTGTGTGTATTAAAATGAACTAAAATATGTATGTTTTAAAACGTTTGTACAAAATAAAAATTTCGTTAATAATGTTGGCCTAACATTGTTAGTTAGAATCGAGGCTAAAATCGAGACTTTGTAATATTATTTTATTGAGATATATTTAATTGTTAAAGACCCCAAATTTTGTTTAAGGAAATACCCATTTAGCCACAATATATTTAAAAAAAAAATTATTCATTGTGTATTAAAATGTACCAAAATGGGTAGTGTTTTAAAAACTTTTGTTGATGTACAAATTCGTCATTATTTAATGTGACATAAAGTGCTAAGGTTGTGAATTAATTAAATTTACGAACCATGATAAAAGGCTTTAAAGAAATAAACTGGTATTCGTAAAAGCCCATTTGAAGAAGCCCAAAGAGATTCTCAGTCAGACCAAAGAACCAATGGACATAGGTTACTTGGCCCAATGAGTTCTAAAGCCCAAATCCACTCGGTAGCAGCCCAGAAAGACGAGGGTAGAGTCGTCATATTCTCTACCCGGCATCATATTTCAAACTTAGACGGAAGACCAGGAGTGCAGAGTCAAGTCTCCAACGGGCATAATTCAAACACGACGATGAGAACGAAGTCGTGGGACACGTGTAGTCAGATCGTCCATTCAACCCGGTCAGCACGAAGTGAAGACTCCTCGATTCCTGGAAGTTCAACGGGAAGAATTGAAGTCTATAAATGCGAAGCTCAAGCTCAGATCAACACACGCACACTTACAACCTCGAGAGAATACACTGAAGAGTTTCTACCCGGCATTCTTGTCATTTTGAGATCTTATTGTGTTCTTTCTTTCTTTCTCCATTTCTTCCTACTCTCAGACGTGATCCAGCTGCCTGTAGCTATCCGTCTATGTTCATTGTCGCAATAAACTAACAGAGGAAGTAGTCAACTACCGCATTGGGACGAACCTCTATAAAAAATCCCTCGTCTCATTTATATCGCTTATATACTTATACATATATCGTGAGTGAATCGTGAGCTTGCAACGTGAGAGATCGAATTCCACCAAATTGCTTCATCCAAAAATATCATACACTCACAAGTCACACTTGACTGATTGAGGTGGGAAACCACGTCAACAACTTTGTAAAAAAATGATAATCTCGTTAATAATTTTGGCCTCATTGTTAGTTAGAGCCGGGACTAAATCGAGACTTAGTAATATTATTTTATTGAGATTATTAATTTAAATGAAATTTTACTGGACGAAGTAGTCTTTCGGTCTATAATGCCAAGGCTTCGTGGTTAACAGTTTGGCACACCAAGATATCATAGTTTTAAAAAAATAAAAAATTTAACAGTAGCATCAATGATTTGATATGGGTTTTGAGATTAGTGAAAGTGACCAATACCTTCTTGTTCTATTCCTTGTTACGTAAGATGGTTTTCTTTTTATTTTTTCTACTTCGACCCCTAAATCATGATCAGGTAATTTGTACAGGGCCGAGAACCTCAAAAATTTGTTAGTACTGTCTATCCCGTACCCTGGTGAACCAAACAGAGCGTAAGTCTTCCAAGCATGGAGAGGCTAAACTAATCACTAGTAACCCCTACATTTTGCGCAAAGTTAACAAAAATGGTTTTTTTTCGTAAGTTATGTGTGGTGATTTCAAATGACTAAGTCCATAAAAGCATGGTATAATAAAATTTCATAAAATTAATAAAATAAAATAATGGTCCCTAACAATTAAATATATAGAGGTTTTATGTCAAATCCTATGATCGTAAATTACATGTGAAACCAATAACATATTTTAATGTTTTCAAAATTGAGAGTGATATTCAGCGTTCTAAATTTAAAAAACGGAATCAGTTCTTTCGGATATCAAGTTTTAGTCAAATCTTAAGAAAAAGAAAAAGAAAAAATATCTAGATAAACCCTAAAAATACTTTGGAACGCAAAAAAATAAGGGATAATAGCGGCAAAAGTGGCTAAAGTTAGGCCGAGTGTGCAAATAAGTGGCCAAAGCTCAACACTTGTGGAAATGACGTGGCTAACGGCATTGACATGAAATGGATGGAATTTGTACTGTCCACGGTTTGGTAAACTTTGGCAACTTATGCCGATATTAAATCGGTTTGGCCACTTATTTGCACACTTGACCTAACTTTGACCACTTTTGCCGCTATTATCCCTTATAATTATAAATGACAATTTTTGGGTGTTTCGAAATAGAGTGTCTTTGAGCATATCGTGCTCCAAAGAGTCTCGTGGGCCTAGTAATGGGGCCGGGCCTGTTGAAGACTTACAATTGCCAATCTATATATATATAAAAGGGAAATCTCACCTACATGACATGGCATGCTACAAATCAAGCAATCCTCTACCTCTATTTTCTCAAATTTTAGATTTTTTAAATAATACTTAATGACAAATAATAAATGATCTCACATCAACTCCACCATTTACTTCTCGCATTAAAATATCAAGTATGCAAATCAAAGACTTCTTAATTTATTTTCTTTATTGTCTATTACTTTTTCTTTTTCTTTTTCTTTTTATATGTGTAACTGCACTTTTAAATTCATGAAAAATGGTTCATTCTTTTAAAACTTCCTAATGTTTACACGATATAACAATAATACACATTTAGTTCTACAATTAAATGCATTGACATATTTATTTACACGTTAAAGTTGAATATTATGATAATACTATGCATGGATATTGAATGGACAATATTTAAATGTGAAAACCAAATATATATATATATATATATATATATATATTTTCAAATGCTAATTTTTGAGAATTTTGAATTAAAAAAAATCATACAAATAATTTTATGATGTATTTGAAAATTTATGATGAACACTAATAATACCAATAATATATATGATGCATTTGTATGTGGATTTTGAATTAAAAAAAAAAAAACTCATACTATTAAAAGGAGAGTTTATTAATATTCAAGGAAGAGATCATTCCAGTTTTTTCACATATTCATATTTTCTTAAATAACAATATACTTGCATGGCTATTGGCTTGCACTAACGGAGAGAAAACGAGTATGTATTAATTATCTATATTAACATATATGCTATACCGAATATATTTGCAGCTGATGCACTAAAACATGTACATTTATTTTACATGTGAATTTATTTTGCTATCATGTTTGAGGTTTGAAGTTGAATGACACCAAAAAAAAAACATAAAAGAATAAGAAAAGGCAGTGCTTGATTATATCAAAAGACCAATGGATGGTAAAATCATGTAACGTTTTTTACTATTTATCATTATTTATATCCTCATCAAATGTATTGCCGTTTTTTATGATTTCATTTGTATCTTTGTGATGTCTATATATATGAAGGATTTGTAAGACACAAACTATGCGATGAAATCATTTTTACTATACGTTTTATGCTCTCTCATATGTCCTCTATAGTTCTTATGTTCTTAAAAGTTTTTTATTCATTTCTATATTCTTATAGCTGGAACAATGCATAGACTCAAGTCCAAGGAAAGTAAAATTGGAGAGGAATATCAACGTCCAAGCGAATCCGGGGCATATTCTATCTTGGTATGTTTTTTAGTTCTACAATTAATTTTGTCACTCAACTTAAGGCTCTTCTTTTCCGAGATAATTTTGTAAGATGCTTTAAATTTTACCAAATCGCATTTGATTTCCATTCATTGTTCTGCTATTATTAATTTATAGTAATTCACGACCTTTCTGTTTTGGTCATTTTTCAGTGATGTGAGCTACTTGGCGCATGTGCGCGGTCGCCGGTCGGCACAAGCTGTCGGTGTCTCTCCACGTGCACAGGATGACATTGACGCCTACCTCAATGCGTCCTTCGACTTGCTGTCCACATAATGGGGCTTGAATCTGCAATCAATAATATTCATGAACGCTTATACACAGTTGTTTCTTACATGTTATGAAATACATCAGTTATATTAATCAATTTTATGCAAGTTTTGATGATATTAACCTAATCCAACAATGAAAAGTGTACGCTTACGTGTTATGTTTAAGTGTGTATATATATTTATATTTAAATATATATATATATTTGTGTGTATTACTTTCTCAGTCAGAGTAATATTATTAAATAAACTATACTAAACTATTAATCGTTCACTCTCAAGTATACGTTCATGTAAGTTTATCAAGTAATATTAAGAAGAAAAAGAAGAAGTAAATGCAATACATTAATTCAAGTTCAACAAGTAATAAATGAAAAAAAAAAAACATTACAGTGACTTTATAATGATAAAATGCCAATCTATATTTATATATATATATAAAAGCATGATCATCTTATACTTCTAAGCAACTCCTCTATAAAGAGACCTTCAAATACAATTTTCTTAGAATTTAGAATTAAACAAATAAAATAATGACATGGTACTCATTACTCATTACTTGCTTAAGCTTTGCTTGCTCTCCACATGAATTTATACGTTAACTATTATTTTACCACACATAAATGTCAGATACACGACTTTTCATTTATCTGAAAGAAGCTAAACGTTCACTCATACTTCATTCATCAGTTACTTCATTCATTCATCGCTCGATCTCCTTTTTCATCGTCATTTTACCCGCTGACCATCTCTCTTCCCTCGATCTTTCCCCAAACTGCGGTAACACAGAACAACCGGAGGCCTCTATGCTCCGACAACAACCAAGCAAGCTGCGTCGTGCGAAGCCCTAACACGCCAATCTGTTTCACGTCGCTTCGATGGTGACATTATTTTTCACTGAATTCCTGTATATTTTATGGTGTTGTGGCCATTGTTGGTATTCTCCATTTCAGATTTGTGTTCCCTTTCTTCGTTTGTTGGTTGTATTAATTTGCCTATATGATTACAATTCATGTGCATGTTGATTACAATTCATGTGCAGGTTTAGAGACGAGATTATTCTTGTAGAGGGCGATTCGTACCGCCTTACAGTCACAAAAATACACAATGCAAACACACGAATAACACGAATAAAGGGATATCTTTGATTGATTATGATTACAAAGGGGATCGGTTTCTTCCGTTTCTAGCTTGGAACCTCGAAGAAGAATACGACTAAGCTAAGATTCAAAGTATCAAATACGTTACACAAAGGCTCTCTAAGCACTATGCGATGACACTGTTTTCTCCCTTTCCTCCCGATATCGACCAACCCCTCTAATGGGAGTACCCTTCTCCATTTATAGTGGAGATCGGACCATCACTTGGCTCGAATCCCATGGCTGATCCTCTGATGGTCCCCCCCTCCAATATTCTGTGTCCCCCTCTCTGACATTCCCCGCAGCTGCCAAAGGAGCTCGTTTCCACCAACGTTGTCCCCCTGCCACCTCCTGAGCGCACTACCCAGCAGTGGTCCCCCCCGGGCCGTACTTCCTTGTCGCATCCGAGGAGAAAACCTAGACCTTAATGGGCTTGGGTCTCCTCCTCGGTCATCGCCTCTCTTGATGGGCCGAAGGCCCGTCGCAAC
This sequence comes from Parietaria judaica, assembly GCA_954871525.1. Lineage (NCBI taxonomy): Eukaryota > Viridiplantae > Streptophyta > Magnoliopsida > Rosales > Urticaceae > Parietaria > Parietaria judaica. The sequence goes on from OX940868.1 coordinate 15,763,642, forward strand.
CTAGCCAGCCTCGATGAGCTCGGGCTGCCTCCTCTAAGGCCACTCTCCTGATGGGCCAAGGGCCCATCGCCACCTCGCCCTCTCAACCATCGTCGTTCCACTGGAAAACGACAAGTGTAAAGTTGAGGGTGGATTTGACCAAATCCGACCTTAACAGTTAGTCCCCCATTTTGCCAAGTGTGAGCACTTGGGAAAATGCAGAAAGAAGAAGCTCCACGCGACGGTCCTCATCGAGCGACAAGATACCCCCCCCCCCCCCCCCCCCCCCCCGCGATGAGAAAATCTACAGATGACTTGCCGCGCGACGGCTGTCATCGGGCGATAGGACCAAACCGTCGAGGGCCTCCGCTGGACGACAGTACCCTCGCGATGAGGAACCGACTTCCCATGCTGACGTGTCGAGGTCCGATCACCGTGCATGCAGCGACGCCTCGAATCCCACCCGCATTTAATGCGGTGTTCCCCAGGCACTCGAGTACCTGCTTTATGGGATTCCCAACGGCTCTTTCATCCTGGCCGTCGACAGACTCCCCACGCTCCCATTCTGATCCGTCCGATCGAATCGCGCCCCTTCGCCTTCTTCTGACCTCTCTCTTACACACGAAATTCCTTCTTCCTCTCTCATTTCCTCTCAAACACGCATTCGCACTTTCCCTTTCTCTCTCAACACTCCTTTCTTCGCACCGTCCGTCTCTCTCTCTCAGCCTTCCTCCGACCATGCCTATGTCCGGCAAGATCTTTCAGACCAGGTCCCCTCTGTCCATCGTGACGGAGACGAACCAGGAACACTTCGTCAAGAACTACATCGACAGCGAGAAATACCTCCTCCGGCTCCCGTATCCTGGTGAGCGCGCCGACGAGCCCCAAGACGACTGCATAGCGATCTACGAGCACTTCTTTACCAACGTCGGCCTTCACCTCCCAGTGCCGAACCTGATCGTGGCCTTCTTAGTGGCCTTCAAGGTGCCGATAACTCAGGTGAGCCCCAACTCTATCCGGCTCCTCTTGTGCACCCTCGTGCTGGGCTTGGAACAGGGGGTCGAGGTCACTCTGGAGGACCTCATGACTCTATATTTCTTCTCGAAGAACCCCAAGAACATCGGGCGCCTTTCGCTGTCTAATCGCAGCCAGCCCCACATCCTTCTGAACCCCCCCAACAAGGAGGCGATGTGGGAGAATCGCTACTTCTTCACGCGTGTGAGCGCGTCGACGTTCGGACCCAACCACACGGAGCTACCCCGCGCCTGGATCGTCGACAAGGATCTACCCAAGTTCTCACCGTCGACCGACAAGGACGTCGTGGCTCGCTTCACGAGCGTACGCAACGCGCTTCTCGCTAGCGATCGCCGCGACTGGTTTCTTGATTTCAATGCGGCCCGAATCGTGAACTCGGGCATTTACCGCCTCTGCAACATCATGGGCCCGCCTCCTCGCTCGATGTTCCCGCCCGGATTTCGGGCCGATGAGAACGGGAAGGGCTCGTCGGCTCCTCAGCGGAAGAAGACGCCCAAGGCTCCCGCGAAGAGCCGCAAAAGGAAATCTCGTTTCGACGAGACCGGCGAGGACTCTTCTCGTCAGAAGAGCAATACCGCCCCGACGCCGGTGCCGCCCCCGCGAGACCGATCCAAGGATGGTTACATGGGGTTAATCCCCCGAGAAGGGAGGGACCGCGTGCTCTCGCACAACGACCCTCCGCTCCACGACGCCTCCTCAGAGCGTCGTTCCAAGCACGCGGGCCGAACGGGCCGAACGTCCCCTGTGAGTCGTCTTCGATCGAGGCCTCGCCCGGGGCGGAGGCATCGGCGGCGCACGAGGCGACCAGCAGCGAGCGCTCGCTCCTGGCGATACCTCCTCACCCTTGGAAGAAAACTCCTGGCGAGCCTTCGAAAGTGGTCGCCTCCTCGCCGGACGCCCTTCTGCCGATGTTCCCGCAAGGCATGGCGAAGGCCTCGGCCGTCATTTGCTACCCAAGCTTCCCTGATCTGCCTTCTCTGGCTTCTTCCTCGAAGGAATGGGAGAAATATGCGGCTGATGCGCTCCACGAACTGTCGATGTCTCATCAACAGTTCCGTCCTTCCGCTAGCTCATTGGCCGACTCTTCTCGCTATCGCAAGGCGCCAAACTGTAGAGGGCGATTCGTACCGCCTTACAGTCACAAAAATACACAATGCAAACACACGAATAACACGAATGAAGGGGTATCTTTGATTGATTATGATTACAAAGGGGATCGGTTTCTTCCGTTTCTAGCTTGGAACCTCGAAGAAGAATACGACTAAGCTACGATTCAAAGTATCAAATACGTTACACAAAGGCTCTCTAAGCACTATGCGATGACACTGTTTTCTCCCTTTCCTCCCGATATCGACCAACCCCTCTAATGGGAGTACCCTTCTCCATTTATAGTGGAGCTCGGACCATCACTTGGCTCGAATCCCATGGCTGATCCTCTGATGGTCCCCCCCTCCAATATTCTGTGGTCCCCCTCTCTGACATTCCCCGCAGCTGCCAAAGGAGCTCGTTTCCACCAACGTTGTCCCCCTGCCACCTCCTGAGCGCACTACCCAGCAGTGGTCCCCCCCGGGCCGTACTTCCTTGTCGCATCGGAGGAGAAAACCTAGACCTTAATGGGCTTGGGTCTCCTCCTCGGTCATCGCCTCTCTTGATGGGCCGAAGGCCCGTCGCAACCTAGCCAGCCTCGATGAGCTCGGGCTGCCTCCTCCAAGGCCACTCTCCTGATGGGCCAAGGGCCCATCGCCACCTCGCCCTCTCAACCATCGTCGTTCCACTGGAAAACGACAAGTGTAAAGTTGAGGGTGGATTTGACCAAATCCGACCTTAACAATTCTAACCTTCTTACACCTGATCAACGATCTCCGTCTATGAATGTAGTTTCAAGGTAGTTGGTTTCGATGCATTTGACATTTGAGAATTGAGGATCTCGCTTTTGTCGCTCCTTCAATTCAGGTAATATTTTTCAATTCAACTGCTATTTTAGTTTTTGTTTTAGTTCATATCGCTTTGGTATTTGTGGGTGTTGCTGTAATATTTTGGAGCTGAATTTATGAACGAGATATCAAAATTATTATGATTTCATTGATCTAATTATCTTATGTTGATGAAGATCCAGCCCGATGAATTGCTAAGAGGTATTTTCGTAGCATTTCAGTTTTTAACTCAAAGATGAGATTGTCATTATTTTTACTACGTGGGTGCAGATCTTAGGTTGTGTAACGGGAGGACGATTCCTAAAGGGATTTTAGTAACGAGAAGCCAAAGCCTCACTTCTCAAATCGACTGATTTCTCGGTGAGCTTGATTTGATTTATTAGCATTTTTCCCTTTTTTATTTTTATTTTTTCAGAGATATTTCTTCAACCAAGCTTATGTTCATCCCTTTTGCCGGTAGTTTATTATTTCTCGGCTTTAGTAGCGAATAGTAAGTTTTACATCGTAGATTTTGTTTTGAACATTGTTTAGCTTCTATTTTAGTCTTGAGATTCTTTTTTCATCGTTTCAATTTCCAGCAAGATATGAGTTTTTTAAATCCTTTGAAGGAACCCCTTGCCATTCTCTGTTTGTCTTTGTGCGCGAACCGCCATACTATAATAGCTATTTCTCATGATATTTTTTTTCTTGGCAGTCGCTTCTCACCCGTCATTTCTTCAAAGAGATTATTTTTCTTGCATTTTGGTTTTGTTCCTTGGGTTTTTTCAGCTTTACTTGTGTTTTGTAAAACATATTTTTATTTTATTTTCGGTAGTGTTGTGTTTTTCTTAACTTAGGAGATAATGGCAATGCCGACTCCGACCTCCGTTTGTTACACGTCTCGGGTGAGTTCTCTTATCTAATCTCATCTACTGTTTATCCTCTGTGTTGCTTGAGGATAAATCTTAGATTTTGGGTTAAACTTAATACTAATTCAGTTTAGAAATTAAATTGAAATTCATTTATCAAAAAGACTTTTTGTTACTTCTCGGGTGGGAACTAGAAAGAGAATTACGAAGATAAAAAAATTTGAGAAATAACCAATAAATAGTGTAATAGGGTAAGTTATTTCTTATCGAAGAAAATGTCAAGATCGTATCGAGAAATCCTCATCAACAACTAAAACTAATTGGATTACATTTCAGGTTTTTTTGGCACGACAATTACATCTCTATTTCCTTCTTTTTTTCTTAATTTCTTTGTAAGTTCACTTCTTAGTGATCTCATATGATACATAATTCTTTTAAATCCCTAAGGGTCAGTTTGAGATAGATTATATAAGGAGGGCTAATTTTAGGTTTTAGCAATATGACACGACTACATATAAACATTTAGTTAACACTTTCCTTCTCATATATATTATAAAATTTACTTTGAATGGCATGGATTGAACCATGTAATATATAAATGTTATTAAGAGTTTTGGTCAAGTTTCTTTTATTTTATATGACCTAATTTGGTTAGTTAGGATTTTTTGGACTAATATATCTAATTTTACCGAGGTGATGTCTAGGGAATCAAGGCTGAACGATTCTACACCAACCTCATCTAGGAATATTTTTTCTTCCTGCATGCTATTCATTTCGATATTTTTCTGTTTTAATATTAGTTTTCTGATGGAAAGGAAGTTAATATATGCTTTCCCAAAGCTTTTATTTGTCAATGTTAATTTAAGTTAACTCATGGCAGGTTGAGTTCGACTTGGGTAAAAAAATCAGCTTAATGTATCATAGTATCTTGGTTTACAAATTATCTTTGATAAAACTTGGTTGCTTATGTAACTGACTCAATAATGCGTTAGGGTGATCTTTAGTGTAAGGATTCACATTAATCTTTGTTAATTTTGTTGGCGACCTACTTTTCGTTAAAGCTGTTATCGAATTTGGGAATTTGGGAAGACTAATAGCACTTATTTTTAAAAATACTACAATATATAAATATTTGACGATAACACCTGATAAATGAATAACATCGAGTTTACTTTGGATGTAGTTGTTTTGATTACATCTATACTTTCTCGAGAGTGTTCGTAACACAGCTAATAAAGTTTTGATCATAACCAAATCAATAGAGTTTTGTTTGTAACACAATTAAAGCCTTTTATTTTAAAAATAGAAGAGCGACATAAAAAAAAAATTATACTTATGGATTTTTTTTCGCCACCGCGCGAAGCGCGGTGCCAGTCCACTAGTTAGTAGTAAAAAGAAAAACCTGGATTCTTGTTGCTTGCACAATGTCAGAAGGTGTGATGAATTTTTTTGTAGTAGCTGCAAACAACTTAACGGTGATAAAAGGGTGAAACGAGGGATGGAAAAGTCGAAGTGAGCTTATGAAAAAAGGGTTTTTAATTACTTATTCTTGATAGGGGCGGGGCTTAGAAGCACTACTGGTTGGCGACGCCTCCAGCTTGGGCTCTGCTCAATAAATTATGAACGGGTTCGATATACTAGTTATCAAGTTATTTTGAAATAATTAACCAACCTAGCTAACTATTCAAGAACTTTTAATACAATATGTCAAATGGGCACATGGTCGTGACTTAATCGGCAAAAGTCGCCAAATTGTGCATCGATGCGTCGGGGAAGGAGATCGCGATTGCTTGCGGCACATCGCGATTTCAAAGGGTGTTCAAATGCTTTGTTTGCGGCAAAAGTTCTAATATATTTTCAATGTTTAATTTTATTAGTTTTTACCTGAATTTAATTATTTAAATTATTATTTATAATTTATTAATTTAAAATTAATAAATATGATAAAACAAATAAATAAATATGATAAACAAAATAAAAACCGGTATTTTTTATTAAGATAATGTGTGAAATTTACTTAAGTAAGTAAAAAAAAAGTTAGAAAAAGATCATTTGTATGTGTGAAAATAATTATAAAGTTCTTTTAGACGGAACAAATTTCAGGTGAAAAACGTGTTAATATTGCCACAAAAAAACACACCACACGGATTGATGACGTGGCGTGATCCTGGCCGTCGGATAGAGTGTGAGGATCAGCGTGGGTAGGCATCGCGATGGGTGCAGCAAATCGCGACGATTCGCGATTTTTGCCGCAAAATTCGCGATGGGTCGCGACTCCCAGAAACACGTCGCGATGCGTCGAATCGGGAGTGGCGATTTCACATGTGCAACTCTACAAATGGCAACAATAACTAGACACAACATCGGAATAAATAATTTAAAAAAATGAATCGAATAGTCTCGAACAAACAAAAAATTGAACATATTTCATTCCAAGTAGCTTGGTCCGGTAATATCACGTCATACCGGACCAAGCTTAATAATGCATGTTCTCTTAATACTCAAATATTTTTAAACTCTTGCATTACGAATTACCAATATATCTACTTATCTAGTGCGAGATTGGTTTGAACATTATAAAGATATGGAAATATGGTAAGATTTTGCTTTGGCCTGGTTGACTTTTTGTGCAAGGAAGACATACGTCTAACAAGACAATGTGCCAACAAAGTTGGTATTATCTTCAGTACATGAAAGTATGGTGAATATGATTTGTTGACCAACACAATGAATGAATCCAACAAAGCCTGAGCTCAGAAAACAATGGATGGACCTAAATGTATTCCATTATTTTATGCTCAATGAGGACAAAATAAGCAGATGGGCATAAATATAGCTACTTTATATTACATTATTGCTTGAATAAGTGGTACATTTAAACAAATTGCATGGCTCAAAATCTCCTTCTGATTCCAATTTAGTAATGGAACTTTTTTATTTTGGTCAGTTTGCTACTGAATTTAATTTTATAAAGTAGTACATTACTCTTTATTATGCGTTAAAAAAATAAAACTAAATAATTATTTATGGCTAACACTTGACTTGCTTGAAGGAAATTTCATCACGTGTTGCATAAATTTTAACACTTAAAAGAGCAATGAGCTAAATTGAAAAATATAGGGGTATTATTGCCAACAACTAAAATTTGGCAGGCAAATTGAAGGATCATTCAAAGTAAGCAGTATTTTGTTTTTCTCTTTCAGTCTCAAGCTAAGTGCATAGCTAGAAGCAGAGTATCTACATGTGAAAATTATTAATTTTTTCCAATATTTATCTCTGTCATGTCAGATTATTCATAGTGCAAATTGTGATCTGACAATCTTTTTCTTTTAAATGCCAAATTTTGGCAAGTACATGTACTTCCATTAAAAAAAAAGAAAAAAAAAGAAAGATGATAACTTAATCATCAAATTAAGGATTATATTCCACAGGGAAAAAAAATGTAATTCCTAATGATGTTTGGTGATAAGGATCTTCTCTGTTGACTGTTGAGTATGAATTCAGGTTTTATTTATGTCCTATACTCTTTTGCTAAGCTTATTCACAAGTGAGGTCAAATGCTGGAGCAGACTGACAAGAACTCGAGCGAGCCCTCGGTCTCGTCTACATCCACGTCGTTGACCCTGCGAAGCAGGCCGTTTACGCCTTCGACCCACCTCTGCCGGTGAATCCGTGTTTGGCATTTGAACTCTAGAAATCCTTGCGCGGTTTTGAGGCCGAAGATGAGCTCCTCGGCGATTTCGCACTTTCTTTTGTACGGCCACGCTGCGGTCTCGTCGCAGACGCCATAAACGAGACCTGATCACATAGCACATTTATGTTTCAATAACACAACTTGGTTGTTCAGAGAGTTTTAAAAGACGCTTAGACCCCCCGAACTTGTCCGCTGTGGCGATTATCACGTGATCATAAAAATTTTACGTTTTTGTCGAATTTTAAACGAAGCGCAATGTACGTGCTAGTGTTTAGAGACCGAATCTCTAAAATCACTAGCATGTGCGTAACACGTGGCTTAAAATTAGACGAAAAACGGTCGATTTTAGAATGATCACGGAACATTGCAACAGTACAACATGCTCAAAGGGCATAACTGATAGTCACTCAAGATAGAACAAGACTTACACTTGTAGTTCTTGGCGAAGGCCGCTCCGACGTGTTTGCTCTTCGTCCTGATCATGACCTCCGATTCGTCGTTGATAAAGATGCACACGCGCTTTAACTGAAAAACTCCTGCGAATTTTGAAAGGTTTGAATTATTGGCTCGGGTCTAAAGAGTACCACGGAGACAAAGTCCGAGCAAGGGATCCACGTTCGAGCGGGAAATTACCCTTTCGAGTGAGCTGCCACAAGTCACCTTCCAATTTGGAATCAGGCCCGTCCCGTTGAGCCTTTACGGAAGACCGGGATTTCGCTTCGGACATTCCCTTCTCAAACGGGCTTATTGCAGCGTTCTTCTTGGGTTCCTTCGGAAACCTTGCTTTCAAAGCTCCTTCGCCTCTCATAGCTGCAAACAAAGACTACATGAGAAAGAATTCCGAAACCGGAACCAGAACCAGAACCGAAAACATAATCAGCGTCCAGAACAGGAGCAAATACCGGTTGCGGCGGCAGCGGTGAAAGTCACAAGATCTCCGGGAGTCCGAATATCCACGGCGGACCTTACAACAGTGGCGACACGCTCCTGATCGGCCCCCGCGGCCTCGGCCATCTCGATGCAGTGCGACGCCAAGAGCTCCGTGGCTGAGGCCAACGCGGCGCTCATCTTGGAGCGTGACCGCCCCGAGTTCTCCTCTGCTGCAACAGCTGCTAGCGCCACAGCCAGCCCTGCAATCGACACTGCCGAGTGCACCCGTGCGTTCTCCAGCCGTGCCTTGTCCTTCTTGTTTAACGACGCGCAACCGGAAACAGCAACGGACTCCTTGCTTTGGAACCACTTCCCGATCGACACCGCTCTCCGAATGCCGCTCGATTTCGCCCCTTTGATCTGCCCAATAAGAAACTTCCGCGTTATTAGTTCTAGTTCAGGAAACTACCAACGGGGTTTTCATAAGCAAACAAGATAAGCCAATCAGATTTTACGAGTAAACCGGTAAAAACGAATCTCGGTTCCGCCAAGCGAACTTACCGACTGCGGAAGAGGCGATCCCTGGTCGGAGAAGTCCGGGATTTTGTCGAGCGAGAACTGCTTCTGCTTCGACAGCGCCTTCGAGATCTCCGAGGCCGAGATGCTCCACGATCTCGACAGGAACTCCATGGGCTCGTGCGGCGTCTTCGGCGGCGGGATCGACGGCAGCGACAGCGCCGTCTGAAGCTCCTCGTCCTCGCCCACGCTCAGCAAACTCTGCAGCGAGGTGGTTCGCCACGCCTGGAAATAGCTGTTCTCCATATTTTCCGTGTTTCCAAAAATGAAAAAACGTTCTCCAAAACCGTTTCCTATTCAGTCATTCCTCCTGTGGGATCAAAAGCATGACATGAATGAATGAACGAACTTTAAGCAACCAAAAAGCTAATGAAACTAGTTCACTACTTTCTCGAACCAAAAAGCTTACTTTACGAAAGTGATTCCAAAATCGAAGACTAACCAGAACTCATAATTGAAAACGCCGATTGACCCATTAAAGATCACAGAAACACGAATCTTGGGTCTCACTCAAAAAAAAAAAAAAGAACTTTGGTAAGTAATTACCTTTTTGCCACCAAAAAGATCAGACAGATAGAGGCTCAGAAGCGCAAATCGAAACCTAGTGCTTCGAAACGACAATGGATATTTATATAGCTTGTATATGTGTATGTGTGTGTGTGTGTATATAGAGAGAGAGTGGAGAAATATAAGAACAAGAGGCACGCAAAGCAAGCAAGTGAAAAGGGTTGGTGTGTCTAAAAAAAGCAAAGAGAGGAGTGTCTTGGTGAGAAGAGAGAGTCCTGGATAATGGGGAGTGGTTTCTTCGTAGCCATGCAAGCTCAACAAAGCGTTGGTTTTATATGAATGCCAAACAAAAACTGTTTTCCATTTATTTGTTCATTGTTTTTTTATTTTGAAAGGCTTATTTGTTTATTGTTGAAATGCTATTATTGTGTCTGATTACAGAGCATAGGCTCGAAACAATCGCTTATTTTATGGCCTTTTAATACTGCCCTTTTATAGAGCTCAATTTATACGATTTTTATTTTAATTAGTCTCTCTCAAATCAATGGTTTTTTTTTTTGGGTCCGATTTAATCGCATAAGATTTTCACAGTTGTATTATAACAATATGTTATTGTTATTCAAAAAGGTTGATACTTGACAGTTGATATAGTGACATGAGCATTTATTATTTTGATTTTTATAGTGGTAATTTTATTTTACCATCTAAATTCTCAATGTCTCTTTTTTTTTTTAAATAGTTTATTTTTTAATCGATTTAGTTAAATTTTGAATGTGTTGCAACTTGCTTTTTGCAAATGTTATTATTAAAGAAAATTTAATAATAAATTTATAAAAAAAAAAACAAATAATGAAAGTTAATAACTTTAGTCGTAAAATAATCAAGTCTATATCATAATAAAATTTAAGTTTTAAGTACGGATTACTCGCTATTAATTTTTTTATTATTTTTTTAGAGATACTCGTTATTAATGTTACCCAATAGTAAAATATATGCACAATTTTCTTCCAGTGAAGTGAGATTCGATATACAATATATCAATTAAGTGAGATTCGATACACAAATGAATATATTAATCTAAGAATCCGAGATTTGATATTTGACACGTGGAAATTCATTAATTTTTATAAAAAAATAATTAAAATTGCTAAAGGACAAACAGTGATCGTGCTGTTGCTGTTGGTGTTTGTTTGGTGTTTTTATTTTATTTTAAATATAATTTAATTAGAGCGCAGTAAAACTTTCGGTGGTTGGTTTTTTTTTATTTTTATTTTTATGGCGATTTCTAAAACTATAAAAAGGGTTTTTAGGATAATAATATTAATAAATTTAATTAAAGAAATAGGAATCCAGCCAATTAGTGGCTGTGGATGATTGTTGAGTGGAGAGTGGGCCCAAATTTTGTTATAACCCATCACCCAAGATTCTCTCTTTTTTTAACTAGTGTGCACTTTTGGATAATTAATTAGGATTTTTAATTAGGGGTATTTTAAATGTCTTATATAAGTGTTTGGTAGATTCTTAACTATAAATAGCTACTATTTTTATTTTCACTTTTCATGATAAAGAATTAAAGATTAAAGGCTAAAGCATGCAACTATTTCATTATACAAATTAAGCCCATACTGTATTTAATTAATGATGAACCTAAGTAAAGCTATACTAGAAGGGTCTTTTTCCCCCTAAATATTTCGGTTAGGGTTGTATTAATGTGAAAGAGGATGCTCACGTAGTCAATGTAGCCCGTCTCAATTTCGTTCACGGCCCCTTATCTTACCCGATTTCATTTATAAATAAATAAGTACAAATTTTCGTATTTTTCAACTCGAGTCCGATCGGATATAGAAATAAATAAATGCGGAATCACATTTAAATCTTTAGCATCAATTATGGCCTATTGATACCTATATATATATCTATGCATCTTAAACGAGTAATAATAGGGTAAAACAATATTATTTTGCTATCCTACTATGTTTTGTAAAATAAAGGAAAAAAAACTCTAACTTAGAGTTTGTTTATTATCTTAATTCAGGGGAATTCACAGCGAAAATAAATCATCAATTTGTTATAAATGAGTCACCAAAACTCATTTCGTCGGCGAAAGTCATTTGCGTCGTACTTGTTGCAAATACACAATTGTGATGTTAAATTAATGTCACTTTTTTTTGTCATATAAGACATGTCACGTCACTACTTATGCTTATATGTGATATGTGAGCCTCTCTCGGCCGTGCAATTGGCGAGCATTGTCGTTCTCCCGACTTTGGTCTATTGCCAGTAGTAGTTCCCGTCGCCGGAATACGAGAAACAAAAGCGCGGTCAGGAGAGACCCATATATCCCATGTGAGCGTAAGTAGTAATGTGTCGCGTCTAAGATAGCGAATAAAAGTGGCATTTAACATCGTACGGATTTGTTTGCAACGAAAGTATTATGTTTAGTGACTTTCGCTGAAAAATAAAATAAAATTATTGACTTATCTCTAAGAAATTCAAGAGTTCGATGACTTTAATTAGCCGCAAATTTATAGTAATTTCCGTTGTAATCTTATTAGTTATGTCAAATGAGCTAAAAGAGCTGACTTGCATGTTTCAATCTGTTTAAATTCGATAAGCGTTGTTAAACACGTATACAAATGATCCCCTAAACGTGCTTAAATGAGTGAGCTTGCTTAAAATAGATAATTAGTTTCATTTTATTTTATGTATTTACATCCTTAAGTGCTACAAGCGTTATCCACAAAAGAATATGAAAAGAACACGACTTTCAATATAAACAAAGTAATGATCGATCCAAACCCAAAATAAATTTCAAGAAATGCATTTAAGGATACTTAATCACTCTACGTGAGCATGAAGCGTTCGCATAACATTCATAACAAATAGATGGAAAATCAAGAAAAGCTTCTGAGAAACCTCGTGCTTAGTAGTCACCGTTCAGTCTTGAACCTTGAGCAGACTGCCGACGATAAGTCGGAGAATGACATTAAGTGTCAAGTCCCTTTATGTCATATGGGTGTCATATGGGCGATACACGTGCTAAAGGGTCCGGATCCCATGAGGGTTAGCTAACTCCAAAAATTTGTCCTCATGAAGCCGGAATCAATAATAATCGATCGTTGGTCAGCCCTACGACCGTGAATTCATTCCCGGGCCTAGTACACAACCCCCGTCACACTATGGGCGTTTTCGCCATGCTTAATCTCATAATAATGGTATTTTTTTTGTATATATCGAGAGTTATTATGAGTTATGCATATAGGACAAGAATGTTATTATTAGGTTAATTTAGGATTTAGGTATAAGTGAATTTAACACTATATTATCTCGTCTCTCAATTGAAGAAAAAAGATAATAATAAAAGAAAATAAGGAGAAATTAAACAGAAAAGAATATGATAATATAGCCTTCTATTATATGTGTAGTTTAATATATTATTAGAAACTAATGACGTTTAAGGCACAAGTGTGTTTAAATTTAGCCTTAATCATAAAAATCCTGGGTATTATTGATGCTGATCAATGCTCCTTATTGTAAAATTTAAATTATTATAAGGCCAAGTTGAGAGGCTAATTTAGGTAAGTAACAATATAATTATAATGTGTTAGTTATACATCTAATGTTATATTCCATCATTTTCAATGTGAAACAAAGTGGCATGTTGTAATTGTTAATTTCATTAATTTTGTTGGGTATAACTCTAAACTACAATATAAAATTGAAATAAAAAATAACATATTTTTTTAATAATCTAAATATATTGAATAAATAGAGACGAAGAACAAGATTTATAATGCTAAATAGAATATAAATACCCGAACCATATATAAAAAAATTTAAAGAAAGAAATAGTTGTGTCACATAATCCATATAGAAAGTTCGGGCAATCAGATCAAAATATTATTAATGCTCTTATTGGATTTTGTTAAGTTCGGATCCGGTCGGATCTCTCTTAATACTAAATCAGGGTCGAGGACACCCTTGTGTCGACGACGACTTGGGTCGGTGGCGCTGACGTCGTCGACCCCCGAATCTACGACACCCGCGTCGTCGACCCGCGAAGCGACGACACCGGCGTCGTTGACCCCTGAAGCGATGACACCTACATCGTCGGCTCCCGAAGCGACGACACCAGCGTCGATGACCCCCGAAGTAACGACGCACGAGTCATTGAAGACCGAGCGTCAACATCCCGAGATGACAAAGCCCCGAATCAAAGGTCTAGAGGAGACCGAGGATGCTAGGATCGAGGCAAGGACTCAGTAATGATGTTCATGCGGCGCAAAGTGGCTAGACAAGACGCGCATTTAATGAAGCTCTGACACATGCCACCTACTGTTGGGAAATCGGTGGTATCAAGCCGACTTCCTTACCACGATAATAGCCTCCGGGCCGTCCCGGTAACATTTAAAAATTCATTTTAAAGCGGAAATCTTGTTATCGGACCGACGACACGGATATCGGGTAACAATCAAAACGAGATCTGATAAATATTTTGAATTTAATATTTTCATATTCATTATTAATAATCTAGTCGAATAGGAAATAAATAGAAAGCAGTAAATGGTCGCATTTATTTACCCAATGCATAAGGCCGTACCTCAGTTGACGATTCCGGCTGCGCGTTCTGACTTGGGCAGGGCTCCGCCGACGCTGAGGGAAACTCCCGTGATCTTCCGGGATATACTCCTGGATTCCTCGCTACCGAAGTGTGGGCTTCGCTGGCAGGACTCCGTCGCAAAATTTAACTGAAGGTTCTTTTAAAGCTTCCGGAGAAAAATATCTCCTAAGCCGAACCAGAAAAGTGATCAGAATCAGAAAACTCGCAGACCCTAGAGAGAGAGGGAGAGCTCGAGTTTTTGCTCTGGGGAGAGGTGTGTTAAATATGTAGAATGAGCTTCCCTTTTATAGGCTCAAGCTGTAACCGATTTGGAGATTTTCCCTCCCATTATTCGAATTCTTTTAATTAAATATATATAATTATTTCAATCCAATGATCCAGATTCAATCTCATCTAGATCCAATGGATATAATTAATCAGGGATTTAATTAATTGAATAATATAAGATAAGATCATATCATATATTTTTCGAATTATATTATATATATATATATATATATATTCAAATTCGAATTTGTTAATGATTATCTAGATCCAATGGTTAAAATTAAATCTTAAACCAATCCAATGGATCAAATCAATTAGGGATAAAGTCAAATACCCTAGGGTTTTACAAAACCCTAATTCGAACTTTTATCCCATATTTATTCGAATTTTAATATCATATATAATGTTAACTAATTTCTAATCCGACGGTTTAAAGATAAGATCTCAAAACCGATCCAACGGACAGAATTAATTAAGCTAATTCGAATTACCAAAACTTGGTCACCAAGTTTCAATTTCGAATTACATTAGGGTTTGAATCAATTATCTCAATCCAACGGTTGATACTAAATCATGACCGATCCAATGGATTAAATTGATTTTAGGGTTTTTGCCATTATACCAAACTTCAGGTATTTATGCCGCAAAAATAAAATCTTTCAAGATTGGCTATTCGAATTTATCTAGGGTTTGTTATACTCAAACCCTAATTCGAAATACACATTAAATAATACATGAATATATATTATTTATTTATTAATATAAATCCTTTAATTATTAATTAATTATTAATAAGATATTAATAATTAAATCCAAATAATCAAATTATATTAATAAATTCTGATCTCTTTGTCACACATTAAATGTCATGGTGCAACACCATCATTTAAATTCGTGACATGTGATTTAATTTCATAGTTTATCGAACTGAGTCATAAACTTAGAAAATTCATAAATCACAAACCGTAAGTCAGAATGACTTGGTTCAAAAAGCAAAGTTGCTTAGAATTTAATTTAGAACAATATGGTGCTGTTAGAAAATCTGAATTCTAACTTTATTTTTATCAGTTACTTTCGTGTACCAAAATATGATACTTTTGCCACGCTATCGATAAAACTATCTGACGTCTGTCACAGACTTGTCAGTTTTATAAGTCGAGCCAAATGATTAAACATTATCCAGAATGTATTTTAATCACGTACGTATCATCCGTTACGGAGCTATCCTGGGGACCATGGACCCGTATCACTTAAGCTCCAACGAACTGCTAGTTGTTCGTCAAACCTCGAAGTGATTCCACTATAGACCCGAGGCTGCACTCTTTAGTGATACGGTATATATTATTCCCTTATATACAGCAGGGTGTCCATTAGATTCAATCAAATACCGATTATTGTCCTTTCACTTGATGATTCACACATGAGCAGACGGTTTTTACCGTAATGCCCCTCAATGCATTTTCATCCTTGACTCAGCCAGTAATATTATGAGTAACCCACTTATGGTTTCGATTCATAAGTTGCGCACGGGTACCTCTCACTTCTCACCACTGACAATCAAGGGAATCATCATGACTCTGAAGAGAGCTGTGTGATGCCCATATCTATGATCAAGCAATCCTTACTACTGACTATCATGTTCCCAAAATAATAGTGTTGGGAACAGCGGTAATGTCTTGTGTTCTTTAACGGTTAAATCAAAGAACAATCAAGCCAGCAGCTTGGACTCATGACCACTCAGGACTTAGAACTAATATCCATTTGATCATCATTTTGCGACTCAACTACAAGTTGTCAGTGACGGTCTTATATGACAACTTTCTTGAGTTTAAGTCAGGTCCAGTCCAGTATGAAGACGCTTCATACTTAATGCACTTCTAGTGAGTGTAGACACACACAAAATCCAGAATAGGATTGTCACTTCAGTCACATTAATGACCTTACCGATTAATGGGCTCCCACCCAGTTAATCAGGTCACGGACATTTTAAGTTCATTTATTATGTTTATTAATTCTTCCTCACATGACTCCTTTGTGATAATAATAACATAATTGCATCTTTTATGAACTAAGGAATCAAACATTCTATTTTACTCTACAGAAACTATAATAAGATTAACATAATAAGTACTATCTTTATTCAACGACTTGTCATAATCTTTTACAAATGGATAAATATCTTGTTTAAGGACACACATGTCCAACACCTACCTTAGACGCCAGACACTCGAGAGCAGCAGGAAGCATGGGTTTAACTAGGTCCTTCGTGGTAGCTTCACCTGGGGGAAGAACGATTGATGGGACCTAACAGAAAAGAGGCGGGAAGCCGAGTATAGGAGAAAGGGTCATGACCTCTATATAATGTAAGAATCACCTCATAGGAAGGGGTTCGAAAAACTCTATATGCTTAGGGAAGCTTCTCAATATACAAAATTCATTTCCAGAGATTGACTCGATTATTCTTGAGCACTTCGAATTGTAAAACGAGAGAAACCGGGCCTCTTTCTTTAAGAATAAGGAGAAATCCTTGCGATTGTTAAGACCGCGTTTCGCCCTCAACATATTTATTATCGAAATACACTTATTAATATTTTTATCTTTAATAGTACACATAACAATGACAACCTTTCCCAATCCTTATAATTAACAACTTCATGAGAGTCTTGTTCAAAAAAATAAACTTTAATTCTAAAAATAATATATTTTTGAGCAAATAGTGATAAATATTCCCATAAGTCATATGAAGCATATTATCAAAAGTTAGTTACAAAAACAATATTACCTAAATTTTTAAAAAAATAAAATTTTGTTGGTTTTATATTTACATTGTCAGTGCCTGTCAAAAATGAAATTACACGTATGGCGCTTGGATGATGCCACGTCATTATTTCATTTCAGCTTAATTTTCACGTTTTGCCGACATATATCATCATTTTGCCCACATTTTGCTAATTTTACATGGTAATGCTCCAAAAGTACAACAAATGGCTCAAAATGTACCAAAAACGCGAGCTAAAATGACAGTACCAAAACGTGGAAATTAAACTGAGACGGGATAATGATGTGGCATCATCAAGACGCCACAAATTTCATTTAACGGTTAACATTTGACCGATAACAACATAAAAAAATTAACAGATTTTTTTAACACTTTAAATATTATTAGCAGAACTTCTTAAATTGCTATACATCTCATGACACACTTTTTTTTTTTCACAGGCACATTGTGTATAGTTATAGATATAAATTGTGTACGTATATAAATATATATATATAATATATATATATACACATACATGTTATCTTTACGTTTTTATTATATATTTCTCGTTACGTATCAATGTTGAGGGGCCTGAGCGTTAGGCGTGTAGACCGAACACCGAAAATATATTACATCTTTTTCTATAATGGCTGCTAAGCCTATATATAAAGATATGAATGATATTATTTATATATGTTAATAACGCACATACATACATATAATATATGATTATAATTTAATATATATTATGCGTATCGATGAGGGACGTCTGACTCTAGTCCCTATACCCTATCTAGGATCTTTCTTGCTGTCTTTGACGACGCACCGACATGTCTCTGCATGGCTTTTTAGATTTTCGAAGAGTTCAAACAAAAACACGTAAGAAAAAAAAAAAAAAAATATATATATATATATATATATATATATATATACTCCCACTTAAACACAAGCTGTAAAAGAGTTCTAATATATCAATGTATACTGTATGTGCATGTGTATGTAATGTATACAGTATATATACTGGATTAAGTTAATCCAGAAATATGGTATACCATTTTAAAAAACAATTAAAATTTTAGCTCCGAATTTTTCATATTAAAATTTCTGAATTCTGATGAAACCCCGAAACTAGTTATTATTATTATTTTGGTTTTATCAGGATATTTTATATATTTTTAAATTTGATGTTAAATTAAAACTATTGCATTTAAATATGGTATACCATTATAATCATGATTAAGAATTTTGGCTTTGAATTTTTTTTCGGATTCCAAAATTTGAATCCGGAAGAAATCCGGGACCAAATTTTTTTGTTCCAGAGTTTATTCGAATATTTTATATACTAGAATATTTTTAAATGAGAATCATTGGATCTGAGACAGTTCTAATTAAAAAAAAAATTAAAAAAAAAAACAAAATTAAATGAAAAATTTCAGATATGATAAAAAATAAAAATCCATAATCAGATGCCTGGATTTGAGAAAGCACGGATCCAGTAACTAATTCTGATTTTTTTTTTTTTTGATAAAACTAATTCTGAATGTTGCAAGATATCAAATCCGGAACCAACTTCCGAATTTGCTACTGTATTTACATCATTACAATTTTTTATTTTTTTATTGAAAGGGCATTATTACAATTAACAGTGTGTGAATCCGAGTTTATTCGAGCTTAATGTTAATGGTGTTTAAATATAGTTTGATTCCTAAGTGTCATCGTCAAAATCATATAAATATATAAATGCCGAGTCATTATAGGGATATCAGCTAAAATTTATCAATTTAATCTCTAAATTTTTAAAGGTAAATATTTATCGCTGTCGTTAAGTTTTGTAGGTAAAAACTTCTCGTTTTTAAATAATATGACACAAATATTGATGTTTTCGTTTTTGGATTGTGAGATGCATGAAGAAAAACAGAAAGACCGAAAGAAAAATGTGTAAAAAAGGACAAATTTATATGATAAGTTAGGCTCTTCTGGAAAGTAACGTGGAATTAAAAACATGCACAAAATTAAGATGACTCTTAATACGTGCGATGTCTTGTTAACGCAATTTGATATTCATCTATTTTTGTTGAGCTCTCGCTCAGAGTAATCAACACGGATAAGTAAAAGTTGGAAGTTACATAATTGATTTATTTACCAAACAATATATCGGAAAACTATCCATAAATGATGTTACCAGCAACGTAACTAGATTTGTAATCGGTTCATTAAGAGGTCGACTTAGTGGCTCAACAAGCGGGTCAGGCGACTTCGGCGAGCGTCGATGAGTGCGTACACAACACGCGCGGTTGACGATAAGTGAAGTTCTTCAGACTTTTCCTGGGAAGAAAACGCCATTAGTGGATCCACAAGTGGCATACGAAAAAGTATATATGGGCTCTAAGATGTTCATCACGAATGTTCTCTCTATTTTAGCTTAAATATATGCATTTTTCATAGCCCTATAGGGGTGTTCAAAATAGAGTCCACGAGTCTTCCACTAAAGTAACAATCAACTTAACTTTTTAAGCCTTATTTAGCTATTTTCTTTAAGACTTTGAATTCCTCCAAAATTCAAAATTAAATCCAAAATTATATTATCTTCTCAGCTCCAAAATTTGATCAGTTGATTCGGACCACGAATTCCTTAAAATTCTCAACCCAACCAAACCAATTATGCTTTACGAAAGGCCGTACTACTAATGTGACCAACAATATAACCAACAAAACTGTCAAGCTTATATAACCACATCAAAATTGTCTAATAAGGTAGATTTTTCAATATGGCTTTTGGTAAACTCTTTGCACAATAACCAAAGAAATAGCCTGCAATGAAATCACTAATAATTGACCGATGATTTCTCATTATATATAGGGTTAATTGCGGCAAAAATACCTAACTTTTGTCAATATCTCTGATAGGTACCCAACTTCAATAAACATAGGCAAAAGTACCCAACGTCACACTTTTGTCGCCGACCAACTAACGCCGGTAGACACTGCCTACGTGGCCGTTAGGCTGTCTCATGTAGCATGCCACATGGTCAAAGGTTGGGCAATTTTGTAGCCACGTGGCTTTTAAAAAAAAACTAGTTGTTACGAATTTATATTATTACCAAAAATGCATATTTTCATTGTTCTTTTTTCACTTTAAAAGAAAAAATAACGATATTAAGGTTAAACACAATTTTTACCGATCACCAAACTTTCGGTTTAAATTCAGTTTGAACTGTATTTGATACAATTATTTGTTTTAATCATGCCTTAGTTTCATATATGTTGTTACGGGCATCTCACGAAATTGATTTAAAAACGATTTAATAAAAGAAAAATCATTAAATTATTTTTTCTTTTATTTAATTAAGTCAATTTTAGCCCAAAACGCCTTCCAGAAGCCCATTTTGAGAAACTAAAGTGTCGAAAGGCTCCGAAAAATATCAAAACGCCCAAAAACATTGTTAAAAAGTTGAAAAACGGCCTCAGGACGCCTCCCGCGCCCTAAAAACCAATTAGAGACATCATACGGGCCCCACAGGTGCGCCAGGGGGGCAGGACGCGCCACACGCGCCTGCTGACGTGACCAGCGCGCGCCACATGAACACTGCCACGTCAGACGCGTGCAGATGCCTGCCCAGCGCGTCCAGCACCTTCAGGCCGCGCGTGAGAACGCGTATCAACACCGATGGCGACGCGGATGGTCCCGATGGATCGGGAATGACCTGGGGAGTCGAAAAAACATATAATTTTGCCCCGGGGGCTTATCATAGCAGTTTTTAATTGCATAAACACCCCCGGACCCTATTATAAATAGAAGCTCAGTTCAGTTCAACGGTAACTCACTTTCTCTGAACGGGAACTCGCCTGACACTCTCTATACTCCCTCTAGAATTGCCCCC
Organism: Parietaria judaica; assembly: GCA_954871525.1. NCBI lineage: Eukaryota > Viridiplantae > Streptophyta > Magnoliopsida > Rosales > Urticaceae > Parietaria > Parietaria judaica. The sequence goes on from OX940868.1 coordinate 15,784,615, forward strand.
CCCCCCCAAATATCACTCTAATGTTGAGCGTCGGAGGTGATCATGTTTGATATATTTTTTATAAGTACATATTTTATAAAATTATTTGATCATGTTTGATATACGTAAAAAAATAAAAACATATTGGCCAGCGTAAAAGATTTTTTTTAAATGCCACGTGGCGGCAAAAACACCCATCTTTTGGCCACGTGGCATGCCACATGAGACAGCCTAACGGCCACGTAGGCAATGTCTAACAGCGTTAGTTGGTCGGCGATAAAAGTGTGACGTTGGGTACTTTTGCCTATGTTTATTGAAGTTGGGTACATATCGGAGAATATTGACAAAAAATTGGGTAATTTTGCAGCTATTAACCATATATAAATTGATTGTTCAAAACGTTGTAAATTATTAATCACACCTGCTCATATATTTTATTTGTTATCAAGATCGTAGAAATGATATATAAATTTTACAGAGCAATCTTCATCCAAGGACCCATATTATTTTATTAAGGGAAAATAGTGGTATAAGTACTCAAAGTGTTCAAAAAGTAACGTTAAATTTTCATTATTATTTTTTTTGGTGGTGAAACTTGCCAAAATCTTATTTTGTGTATTCTGTCATGTTTTCGCCCCCGAAACGCATCATGTGTAACAATTTTAACCTATTAAATATACCATTATTATTAATAAAAAAAACGATTTATCAATGATAAATGTTGGTATATTTAATGGATTTAAAAACATGACATGCGGCTCGGTTCTAGACAACAATATGACAGAATACATAAAATAAAAGTTTGACAACTTTCGCCATAAAAAAATAGAAACTTAATGTCAACTTTTTAAACACTTTTGATACTTATGCCGCTATTTTTCCTCTTATTAATATATCCGTGGAATTTTGATAGCATATACTGTATACACATTTTTCTCTGTAAAATTTCCAATGGATACACTCCTTCTTTCCCACATTATACACATTTTTCTCTCTTTATTTTCTTTCTATCATATAAAATTTTGTATTGACTAAATATTATACTTTAAGATTATGCATCATTGTACTTGCAGTCATGCACATCTCATCCTATCTCTAATTTTCTAATATTTATGTCAATTATTCATTTTAAATTATATGGAATTTGGATTATACAAATTATGTTTCAGACAAGAAACCGACTCCCAAAGAAAGCACATTCGAGATTCGAAAAGTAAATTCTCGGAACACGATTTTTTCTCGATTCAATATTTCATTGATACAAAAAGTGCATTTTTTTTGGCACGAACAAATCTTATAACAAGAAAGAATAATATTTCTTTTTGAAAGTTTATTTGTCTACATTGAAAAAGGATTAACTACGTTCTTTCAAAAAAAAGAAGAATTAATTACGCAATTTAATACTGATTAAATTGACGACTTCCGTGACATGACGTTCTCTATTTATGTTTATATTTTTTTTTTTTTTTCTATATTTGCAATTCGACTATGCTGAAACTAGAGCTGCAACTCACGATTTCTTTTCGTGATCGCGACTCGTCCCGACGAGGGATTGGCAGTCGCGATTTCTCGCGATAGAAGGCAACCAATCGCGACTCGTCGCGATTCCTGTGCTTTGTCGCGACGCGTGGACGTGTGGGCAGCGTGATCCGCGTGGTGCCTTCTCGCCCAATGAGAAGGCGCCACGTCAGCAATCCGTGGGAGTGCGAGAGATTGTGTTTCTTTGTAGCATTAATACTATGTTTTTACCCGAAATTAATTATCCAACCATAATTTTTACCCACTTTACTCGAATTCCAACCCAAAAATTTCAAATTTCAATATTTTTCCCCCAACTTTATTCACCCACTTCACCCACCTCAATAATTATTCACCCACCAAACACTCTCCTCAAATCCTATAAATACCACCCCTCCCACCCTCATTTCCTCACCAACAATCTTCCATCTCTCTCTCAAATTCTCTGAACGCTTTATTTTTTTTCTCTCTAAAGCTCTCAAGTTCTCAAATTTCTCATTATGTCTCGAAGAAGCGGTGGTTCCGGGGGTCGAAGGGCTAGGGATCAGCAACCCGGCCAACCCCTATTTATTCGGGCGGAAACAGATCAACCTACGCCCGAGGGCTATATTCCCGTGTGCTTTCAAAGAATTCAAAAATGACCCTATTATTTCTCCGCTTATTGAGTCTATGGTTTCAAAATTCAAGTATTATTGGGATCCACCCCCGTTTTCGTTTTGCTTCGGTGCTATTCTAGACCCTCGTCTTTCGGATGCGTATGGGCCAATGATAATAACGATCGGAGAAAACATAGGGGCGGATTATCGTAATTATCTTAACGTTGTTAATGAAGCTTTTTATGAATTGTACAATGACTACGACAAACGGTTCCCACAGTTCAACGCACAGGAGGAGAAAAGAGCAGTGATGGCAAGCCCAACCAAGACGGGACTAGACTTCAGCCGGAGACTCAAGCAACGGCTACATCACGGGGCATCCACTACGCCGTTGGCGGGCGACAGGGAAGGCCAACCGGCAGAATTGAAGCGCTACTACGGCCTGCTATTTGACGAAGAATCCGACGAGTTCGACGTCATTAAGTGGTGGAAGAATCAAAGGGACAGATTTCCGATATTGGCGAGAATGGCAAGGGATATGCTGTCCATCCCCATTTCAAGCGTTGCTTCGGAGAGCGTTTTCAGCACGGCTCAATATCTCATCAACGACCGGCGGGCGTCAACCACCACTACACACGTCGAGCAAATAGTGGTGTTGAATAATTTGTTGTTCCAGCCCCCGGTGATTGCCGAACGCTCCGAACCAAGCGAACTGGAGCTAATGACGGAAAGGTTCAACGCAATGTTCCCCAAGTAATGATGTGCTCTTTCCTCTCTTGGTTTTATGTCCCTAAGGAGGGTTTTACAAGAGAGATTTTAGTGAGGCATCTTGTAATATTTACACTGAATATTTATAGCTCTTTTCCACCTTTTTGTAATATTCACAATGAGTAATACAACTTTTTTTTAAATATCTCGTCTTATCGTATTTATTTATTTGTTGATTAATTTTGTTCAAATTATTAATATGTTACAAATTAATATTTATTAACATATGTTACAAATTAAAAACTAACATATAAATCAAACTTATTAATATGTTACAAAATAATAACTATAACATATTTAAATATTAATTTTGAAATAAATTAATGACAAATAATAATTATAAATAATACACATATTTAAATATTGTTTAAAAATAATTGATAAAGTGTGATAATTAAATTCGGGTAAAAAATAACCAAGTTAAACATTAGAAACAACTAGATACATATGCCGAAAAGTACAAGAGCTGAAGAACCCGAATTTCTCGCCTCGGTCGCGATTTCTTGCGACGCCTCTAGTCGCGACCCGTCGCGACGCCATACTTTGCGATTTTGGCGATTCTCATCGCGACGAGTCACGACGTCGCCAATCACAACTCTAGCTAAAACAACCTTGATGGTTTATTTTTATATTTTTTTTTGTTTAGGGTAATTAAAATTTTAAAGTTTCAACGGCCTGTGTGAATCAAGTCTATTTTGAATTTATTTTAAATCTTATAATTCGAAAACTGGTATAAGGAAAGACTTCACATTATGAAATGAAAAAAAACAAAACAAAACAAAAAAAACAAACAAACAGTGGTTCATGATTCTTCGAGAATGTTCTTGGTAATCCTTATCTGTAAATGACACACATTTCAAACTCAAGATTTATAATTTGTAATAAGCCAATAAATAATTTGATATGGTAGATTAGCACATGAAATTATGCTTGAAATTAGATTATATAATATTAATAAACATTAAAAATATAGATATGATAATGTTATTTTTTGGTTGCATGGCAAGAAGTAAATCTTTATGTGCTTTCTCATGAAGTCTCTGAGATCCCAAGATCCATAGCAAATTCAAATCTTTACGTGCTTCTTTATAAACTCATAATTTTTTTTTTTGTTTTCTTGTAATATAACATTAATTATTGCTGACATTATCTATAGGTACGATCCGAATATGTGCTTCAATATTTTTTTAATCTACATATTTATCGATACAGAAATCAATACTCTTACTTTTTTCTTTTCTTTTTTCAAGTCCTTTGTATTTAATGATTTTTAAGTTTCAAATTTCGTGTCTTAATATTTTTATGTTTTTAAATGTCTATCTTGGTACAAAATACTGTGATACACAATCACAATTATTAAAACTTAACTAAGATCTCTAAGTTCTTATGCCAAACATGTCCTAAAATACACATATATACATTATACATATATATATATATATATTTCTAAATATAGTTTATAACTTTATATGCATCCTCATTTTCAATGATAACGTGATCAAACATGGTCATTTTTCGAATTTGGCGTTAGGTTTAATTTCTGTCGTTCTAAAAATATTACTCAATCAGCATTTTTAATTTTTAATAAAGTTAAAATGAATGTTTGTGTCAATCTCTTTGATTATTTTTTTTTTATGTTAAAATATATTTTTTTTCTTAATATTTTTTTTGGAGAATTCCTGCACTTTGTGTGACATGACATTATATAAGTTTACTTTTCATGTTAATACACTTATTTAAAAAACCCATGGTAAATTTATTAAGTCAGTAAAAAAACAGCTAGAATATTAAGTAAAAAGTTATGATGTTAATAATAAATAATTAGAATAGGCTTGCGACTAGAAAGTTCTAAACATATGACAAAAGAAGTATACAAAAATATTTAATGAAATCAGAGCATATTCCTTGCCTTTGCTCGTCTGACACTGATCTAGTTCATTTCTTTCTGAAGCTTTTCGGCAATAAGCTCGTAAAGTTTATTTTTATTTTCACCGAATGTTTCAAACGTATCGTATTTTCGACCCTAATTATAAATATTTGAAATTATTAGTTCTTAATTATGACCCCTGTGATATAAGAACTCCATCACACCTTCATTAGAGAAAACGTTGGACTCACGATTTCTGAAAAAGAGGCTAAAAGATTCAATAGCATATAATCGTATATATGTATATATATATATATATATATTTATTTATTTATTATTGTTTTTCGGTATTATATTTCTATTTTTGTTTGTTGTTATTGTAGCTAGCTTTCTAGTTTTATACGCATGTATATACATATATGTTGATTTTAGATACTAAATAGTAAATACCCCAACTTATTATTAAAAAAGGAAAAGTAAAATTTTAGAAAATGAATAATAAGGGGTTATACTTTACCAATTGAGCAAGAGGTTCATTGCGATATTAATAGAATATGCTAAGATATGAAACACAAATCAAAGTAATAAATACCCAGAGTTTTCGACGACGAGCTCTTGAAAATTCATAAATCTTAGAAAATCGGCCGTTAATCTAGTGTGTGTTTGGTAGATTATTGTGATTAGATTTGGAGTTTTCTTTTTTGTTAAAAATTTATAGTATCAAGAAGAGATTAGAGAAGAGGGTAGTATTATAGAAAAATCTATTTTTTTCTTCTTCTTTTCTCTCCTTAATTACTACCTGATTTTTCACTATGTCTTATTCGACCGGCGAACTGCGTGCGAATGAATGGGAATGAGGAGATAACTCTCTTCCAAAGAAGAGGACCTCCATCGCTAATTCACGTCTCTCTAAAATGATGCAACTATTACTTTTACTACAATTATGCATCATATTTGATGCAGTACTGTTTACCACGGCAAAATAGTGTTATAATTTTTTATTATTTTTTAAATTGCGGTATAAATACTTAATAATTATTTATTGATAAAATTGCAGCTTAGAGCTGCTTAAAGAATTGGATTTTGATTTGTTAAAGCTTTGTAGTTAGAATAGGATAACAGTTTTGTTTTGGTATTAAATTTGTTTTTAATCATATCTGATTAATAAGATTTTTTATCACGTAGTAATTAGGGACAGAACTAGGATTTGAAGTCGGGATGACAAACGACAATTATATATATATATATATATATATATATATATATATATATATGAGGATCTTTGGATTTCACTCCTACCCCCATAGTGACTCGAACTCAAGACCTTTAATGTCTTAAGTGATGTACTTGTTACCACTAGACCAAGCACATCTTGTCGGGATGACAAACGGCAAATAGATTAAAATTTTCTTAATTAATATATCAAATCATATTTATATACCAAAATAAATAACGTCTGGATTATATATCTCAAAGCTATATTGTAATTGTTGTTATCGACACATCAATAATGGAGAAGAAAATCAAAAGATAACTAATGCATCAACAAAAAATAATATTAATGCACGAAAGTGGAGTAACGGTGAACCCGATCCATGGTACGAGCCTCGGGCCAGACCCGGTGGTCGCGTGGGCGGTCAAAGGTGGAGTCACTGAGGATTGACTAAAGTATCGACTTAGCTGAAGGAGGATAGTCGTTTTCAACGAGGTACGAGCTGTCTTAGTGATTATTGGCTTGAAGTCGTCGTCTCCAGCGAGCTTCTGAGTAGGAAAATACCACAGAATGAGGTCTAGGGCTAAACCTGGACATAGAGGCTCAGCCCGACCCGTCTAACCCGTACACATTGTAGGCCTCGGGGCCCGTGACTGGTGGTCCCCCTCGGACTGCCCGGTCCGAGGCGCTGCTATTCTTTTTTATTATTATTTATTAAAAAAAACATAATTGCACAATTGGTCCTTCATTAATGCCAAAACGTGAGGAGGTTAGACAAGAGAGCATTTTGTGTCCTCAACCGTTTTTTTTCTTGGAAAAGTTTGTGTTCAACTCAAATTGGTAAATATTTTGACGCCTATTGCATTATAAAATTTGCATTATTTTAAAGTGATTATGTTGTGAAATAATTATATGGTTTATGTAAAACGCATAGGTAATGAAAAATAATAATTATATTACTTGATAAACGTAACAAAAATACAAAGAAGAACGGTAAAAGTTACAACAATTATTATTCTTTGTTGTCTTGGTAGAATTGGTTGAACTGAGTGACGTCGCTTTGCTCGGTTTTGACTTCAACTCCCTTGTGCTTCCGGCGATCAGCTCTAATCCAATCCCTCAAATAAGCTCTTCCACGTGGTCCTTCGATAGCGAATATCGTTGATCGCCGATTAGATTTTTGCTTAAGACTAAAGGCAGATTCCGATGAGACTGTCAAAGCCGGGATGCAAAGGAAGTTGCGTGCCATCCGTGATAGAATGGGAAATTCCGTCTTGTGGTCCTCCCACCATTTGATTATCGGAAAAGTGCGTTCATCCGGTGAAAACATAAGTCGCGGCATATTTTGGTACTTGGTCACTTCGTCGATGACTTGTCTCGGCTCGGCTTGGCTCGGCGTGCAAAGGAACGTCTCGGTGGCCCCATCATGTTTGTTCTTGGTTGACCTCCATCAATATAGTTTTATATTTAACATATGTAAAAAAAATAAAAATAAAAATATGTGCCACGGGAAAGATTTTCTTTTTAAGTAAATTAAAGCTAATAATTTTTTAAGTAATTATTTGATTATTTAAAAAAATAACATATTTTTTTATAAGTACATATTTTATAAAATTATTTGATCATGTTTGATATACGTCAAAAAAATAAAAATATATTGGCCAATGGGAAAGAATTTTTTTTAAATGCCACGTGGCGGCAAAAGTAATAACTAGAAAACTTCATAAAGTCCAAAAAGTTAATAGTCTCAAAAAGTAAAATAAATATTAAAAGAACAACTTCATTATGATTAAATATTGAAAGGATGACAATTTCATCTTCTTCCTCCAACCCAATGTTCTGCAAGTTTTCTTTGGGGGGTAGTAGTTTAAGCAAAATATAAAACCTTGAAGGGATCACTCTCTACTAGCTCAGTAATACGACGGCCACTCTACCGTTGGCCGTAGTTCCGCCCCTTTCGACCAGGGCTTCCTCAGTCCTTTTTTTTTTAAATAGGGTGACAGTATTGGCCAAGACTACATTTACTCGCATTACAAGATAATTATCACAGTAAGAACAACAACCGACACTCTTAGCCGTAGTTAGTGCATTGTTGCAATTTGCAAATATACCCAATTAAAAAAGTAAGCTATAAGAGTCATTAGTCTTTTTTTTTTCTTCCTTAAACTAAGCATAAGGATCAATGTAGTAGCCGTTAACCACCTCATCTAATATGAGGAGGTTGCTTTTCTCTACATGTAAATGTGTTTTTTTTTTTCTCAGGATTATCAATAGTCCTAGTTTTGGCTTTTTGGTATTTGCAAATTCGGTAATTATTAATTTTGTAAATATTGTTTTTTTCTTTTCAATAAAGAGTACGAGAATATTAAAAATTCCATTTTTTATTTAAAATTGACAACTGATAGTTGTAAAAAGAACTCAGTACTTCATGATTTTAAACTAGTAACCAGTACCAGTAAAAAATTAATTGTTATTTTTTACGATGTAACCGGGATGCTGAAGCCAACCATTGTTCTCATACCGGTGTCATAAAATATCAGCTCTCGGTTTTATATCCCAAAAACACCGATTTAAAATTTATTACAGAAACCGGTTACAAGTAGAAATGTTTCACTTCTAATTTAACGTATGCTTATGCTTATTTTTGTGTTAATGTGTAATAAATATGATAAAAAAACAACTACTCAGAATAATATATGGCCAAATCTGTTATTTTCAGAACGAAAAATGTCAAATTTGCACATTTTTCATAAAAGAAGGTCCAAACAATCAATAACTAAAAATAATTTAGGGATAATAGCGGCAAAAGTGGCCAAAGTAAAGCTAAGTGTGCAAATAAGTGGCCAAACCGATTTAATATCGGCATAAGTAGCCAAAGTTTACCAAACCGTGAACAGTACAAATTCCATCCATTTCAAGTCAACGCCGTTTGCCACGTCATTTCCACAAGTGTTGAGCTTTGGCCACTTATTTGCACAGTCGGCCTAACTTTAGCCACTTTTGCCGCTATTATCCTTAGTTTTTTACGTTCCAAAGTATTTTTTAGCGTTTATCTAGATTTTTTTTTTGTTATTTTTTTCTTCTATTTCTTAAGATTTGACTAAAACTTGATTTTCGAATGAACTGATTCCGTTTCTTAAATTTAGAACGCTGAATATCACTCTCAATTTTGAAAACATTAAAATGTGTTATCGGTTTCACATGTACTTTACGATCATAGGATTTGACATAAAACCTCTATATACTTAATTGTTACGGACCATTAGATTTTTTTTAAAGGAATTGGTACGAAATACCCATTTAGCCACAAGTTTTTTTTTTATTCAAATTACTCATTGTGTGTTTTAAAATGTACTAAAATAGGTATGTAAAAGGTTTGTACAAAATAAAAATTTCGTTAATAATGTTGGCTTAACATTGTTAGTTAGAGCCGAGACTAAAATCAAGACTTTTTTACATTATTTTATTAAGATTATTAATTTTATGAAATTTTATTGTACCATGTTAGGAAATTTTATTGTATTTAACAAAATTTCATAAAATTAATAATCTTAATAAAATAATGTAAAAAAGTCTCGATTGTAGTCTCGGCTCTAACTAACAATGTTAGGCCAACATTTTTAACGAAATTTTTATTTTGTACAAACTTATTAAAACATACATATTTTAGTACATTTTAATACACACAATGAGTAATTAAAAAAAAAAAAAACTTGTGGCTAAATAGGTATTTCGTACCAATTCCTTTGAAAAAATCTATTGGTCCCTAACAATTAAGTATTTAGAGGTTTTATGTCAAATCCTATGATCGTAAATTACATGTGAAACCGATAACACATTTTAATGTTTTCAAAATTAAGAGTGATATTCAGCGTTCTAAATTTAAGAAACGGAATCAGTTCTTTCGGAAATCAAGTTTTAGTCAAATCCTAAGAAAAAGAAAAATAATAACAAAAAAAAATCTAGATAAATGCTAGAAAATACTTTGGAACGTAAAAAAAATAAGGGAGTTGTTAAAGTGGCTAAAGTTAGGCCGAGTGTGCAAATAAGTGGCCAAAGCTCGACACTTGTGGAAATGACGTGGCAAACGGAGTTGACTTGAAATGGATGGAATTTGTACTGTCCACGATTTGGTAAACTTTGGCTACTTATGCCGATATTAAATTAGTTTGGCTACTTATTTGCACACTTGACCTAACTTTAGCCACTTTTGCCGCTATTATCCCAATAATTTAACCACAATTGAAACTTCAAATGCAATTCCCATCTACAATTTTTTTTTTTTTTCATGAGATACAAGACCAATCACAGTACACAACCACGAGAGATAGAAAAAAAGCCCATAACCAAATAGAAAAGCAAATGACCCAATTCAAAAGTACACTAGAGCCCCTAACAAGCCCAAATTGCTTCTTAAATTTCAAGATACAAATTCAAATATTCAACCGGGCTCGTTTTACGGACGATGGGCTTAGGCGTATTCTTCGGACGAAGCAACCGCACCGTAGGAACCGATGAAGACGTCACCGTAGATGAACCCGGCGAGCCCTCCACCGACGAGTGGGCCGACCCAGTAGATCCAGTTCTGGGAGAAGTCGCCGCTGACAACGGCAGGGCCGAAAGAGCGGGCCGGGTTCATGGAGCCGCCGGAGAAGGGGCCGGCAGCGAGGATCATGGCTCCAACGATGAAGCCGATGGCGATGGGGGCAATGATGCCGATGGAGCCCTTCTTGGGGTCGGCAGCGGTGGCGTAGACGGTGTATACCAAAGCGAATGTCGCGATGATCTCGAACACCACTCCTTCGACCGCGCCGAGCCCGGCGGAGAGCCCGTGGGTCGGCACGCTCTGCAAAAAAAGTAAAAAAAATATGAAGTAAGACACTGCTTAAATTCAAAATAAAAAACACACTATATTGTACTTTTAATTTTATTTTTATTTTTTATTAATGTTTTATTATATTCTTATCTAATGCAAAATATGTTTTGTATATTCTATAGAAAAATGACTCCAGTACCTTAATTAAATTGATTAAAATATGTATTTTTTTGTTTATGGATTAACCATTAGATAATTTTAAATTATAAATATAATTTTAAAATATACAAAAATTTAATATGAGAGAGACGTTCAGTTTTAATACTTGGTGAAGAGGCCAAATCATGAAATCAACTATAGGAGTAGTCGATGTCGATTAGTGACTTTCGTTTATAAGATTTAATAAACAGTTAAATGCATATATAAAGAATAAAATACCAAACTTTTTGAATCCTAGGAATTTTTTATTTTTTTTGGTCGAAAATTACCTCTTCAGTGACGAACTTGAGGAGGAAGCAGGCGACGACGGAGCCGAGAAGCTGGGCAATCCAGTAGAAGAGGCCGGTGAGGATGGTGATGTTGCCGCCGATGGCCAAGCCGAAGGTGACAGCTGGGTTCAAGTGGCCGCCGGAGATGTTGGCCGCGACGGAGACACCAACGAAGAGAGCAAAGGCGTGGGCCACGGCAACGGCCACGAGGCCAGCCGGGTCCAAGGCCCCACCGGCGCTGACCTTGTCTACACGAATCAAAGACAAACCCATTATGATTAGGCTACAAATTATTATTTCATGTGTTTTGGACATAAAATATATATATTTTTTCACCAAATATTAATAGTAAAAATAATAATTGTACGTTTTTTTACTTACAATTCTATTTTATACTTTATAAAGGTACTGATATTATGGTTTGATTTTCATGAAGCTAATAATTTTCAATAATTTTTCTGTTTTCAAAAGATACGTGCAACCGTTTGAATGGTTTTTTCACACGCTCTGAATCATTTAGTAATTCTTTTTTTTTTCATTCGCTCCAAATAAAAATAACTTATAAAAAATACTCAACATGAGAAGAAAATACGGATTTCCGAGTATGGTCGGGTAAAAAAACGTAGCTTTCAACAGTCTAGTTGGCCCCGCTAAAAGTCCTACTTTCAATTGCCTATTTATGAACTAAACCGATGAAAGTTAAGTTCATGTAATAACATAATAAATCGAAGTAGACATGTCCTTCGTACAAAACATGTAAAACATGGTTTCATAAGTTACATAATACATATAAAAAATTAAGAATATCTTCTATCCCATGTGAAAAATATAACATTGAAAACAAAAAGAATCAATAATTTTTTTCCTCATAGACGAACTAATAAAATCGGGTTAAAACGAGTAAAGACATGAACAAGAACTTACTGAAGGCGATGGCGGAACCAACACCGGCAAAAACGAAGAGAAGAGTGGCTATGAACTCAGAGAGATAGGCCTTGAGGGACCCAATACTCAGAGAGTCGCCAATGCTTCCGAATGCAATCTTCACCATTTTTGCTTTTTTCAACAAAAGAGAGAAGAGAGTATTATGTATTGGCTCGGTTGCTCACAACTCGATTTGTTTTGTGCCTATTACACTCTTATGGACATGCCTTTTATAGTGCTTCCTATGCAAAACAAAATAATTAAATAAAATGAAAATATAATTGAAAAGGGTGATTGGTTGTAATTGGCCTTGAGCTTTGCATGTTGTCGAAGTTTGCCCCCAAAATTTTGGTTTTGGGTAGAAATGCCCCGCATACTATCAAAAGTAGCATATTATCTCAAAAAGCGTAAAAAGAGAAAAGAAAGAAAAAAAACATATATTTTTTTTTTCTAATTTGTGCGGATCCTACTCATTTGAGAGTTTTTTCTTCGATCTAAATATGTTCTCCAATCTTCTTAGACATTTTTTTAACATATGAGGAACAATTCGTTAAATTATGATAATATCAAAGATTAAAATTCGGAGCAACAACTGCACTAACACGCAAAATTCCGATTATGTTAAGATGCTCGCAACACGTGACTCATTTAAAAGTATTTTCATTAATCTTGATATATTTTCTAATTTTCTGAAAACTTTTACTTTAACTTTTCTTGAACAACTATACTTTTTTTTTTTATCTTTCAATACTCTCATAGTTTAATATACTAAATTCCGTTTGGTAAATAATTGAAAAAAATAAATTTGAGTAAATAATTTATTAAAAAAATATATTTTCTGTTATTTTAACTTACCGGGAACAAATTATTAATTTTTAAAAAATCTATAAATAGTGTACTAAAAATTAAAATTCCGAGAATAATTGCACCAACATAAAAAGTTTCGAACACATAACTATCAAGTGCTAATTACTCAAATAAAAACAAGTCTAAGTCGCCGGCACCGACCATGGACCCACATGGTGCCTCTGCAATTATAATTGGTGAGCCGACCATCTCATATATCCATTTATTTTGTGGCTAAATTATGTCCATTATGAGAATGTGACAAGAAATGTAATTAGAAATTATATTGTAGCAGACACAGCTTATATTGATATTAATAATTAATTAAATTCGTTAATGGGATAAGAATGTTCCAATAGAATATTATCCAAAAGTTGAGCTCTACTCCATTTTTTTAAGTGATTTTAGTTGAGTTATGGCTTATGTACGAGTCACTTCCCTCGTAGAAAGGCCCAATATTTTATTCATATTTGTGGTTGTAAACTTGTAATTTCATTTGTGAGAATGACATCAATCTTGATTTTAACGTGGGTTAATAATAATACTTATTATTATCATTATAATATTTCCTGGTTTTTTAGGCGTAATTTGAATTTTATTGTTAAATTATGTGATTTAAATTAATATATATCATGTGTAAAGTTCGAAAAAAAAAATGCCTGTTCATAAAGAAAAATTATGTATGTTATTATAAAAATAATATTTTTGTATCACTCAATGAAAAAAAAATCACTAGAAAAATATACATGGCGAATCTATAACGACAAAATATCGTCACTATAAATGCGACCAGTGGCGGATCATTCTCGGGAACTTAGCGATAGCAAAAATAATTTAACCATAAACTATAGCGACGAAAATTTAACCTTCAGGTTATACCAACAACAATTTAACTTATACCATGCAAATTATCTATAAAAATTTAACTCGAACTCGATTTAAATTAAAAATTTGTTTTCTTGTAGGGATTAAATTTGTAATATTATACTTTTTCAGCATAACATTGTTTATTTGAAACAACTAGTACAAAATAGTATGAATTTGTTCATACGAAAACTTGATGAATATATAAAATTTTATCCAGAGACTTCCCAAATGATATGGATCTTGATAAGATTTTCCCAATATTTAAAAATAAATTATAATATTATAGTAATATTTTGTTCGAGTTTCTTCAGTACATATACATAGTTGATAAATTATGCGAAAGCTTGCTTAACTCAGTATTAATAAATGCTAATGTCTATGTATTTGTAAAGAGTGAGGTTGCTACATGGGATTAGTTTATTAATCCCATTGTTTTGAGGATAATATTAAAATTACGTCGTGGCTTAGTTAAGAAAAAGTCTACTTAAATAAATTAAGTTTATAATTATCCCAATAATTAGAGTTGGCATCGGTAGTTGTAAGGTCGTGCCATGGAAAATCTATAAATAAAATAAAATAAAATTTGTATTTTCTTATTTTGAAATAATTAATATTCTCACTATTAAAACTAGAGTATCTCTTAGAGCAGGCTCTAATTTGTTTTATGATATGTTTAATCGATGTTTTTCCAACTCCAGTGCAACACGTAAATAATTAAGTGTTTGAGCACGAAAGGTAACCAATATCTTCTTTGATCTAATCTCTTCAGAGAACATTTGACATCATCCAAATATATAATTATATAAATAAATATATTACGTTTTGATACATTGCAAATGGGGTTCACAATATGTATTTATTAAGTTCAATTAGTTTGTAGAGACTAAAATTATTTCTAAAAGAAATGGAGTCAAGGTTAAGCCAAATTAAGATGAAAGAACAGCTATGTTTTTTTTATTAAAATATTACACATCTTCATAAAGAATCATTTGTTGTACTGTATATAATAGTAATTGTGGCAAAAATATTCAATTTTTGATCAATTGAGACAGTAGGCATTCAAGTGAAAAAAAAATAGCGACAGAAGTACTCAAATTCAACAAATATATACGGCAACTCGTTTTTTTTTTTTTTTTAATACTGAAGTTGGTTAATTTTTAGTACAATGCTATTAAATCATACCTAAGATACACATTTACCTACTGATCATCCAATTATCTAGGATCTTATCTCTTGAATTCGACGAAGAAAAGATAGACGAAAAAATGTGTCACTTCACATTTATTAACTCTGGGTATGTTTGCCACCATTTCACTTTGAACCCTATTGCTACGATTTATTATAATTTAAATATTTTTGCCGCGTTTATCCCCTGTACAAGTGACTAACCATTTACATGCGGAGTAGCTTTCTAATAATTGAAAGCTCGTGACCGGATTGATCCATGGCTAGACTATAAATTTCGCAGCTGCAACTGAGGATTACATATCTTTTTATATGAGGATCAAATCCGTTGAATAAGGCAAAACGTGCATAATCGTTAAAAAAAAAAAGAGTAGCGAATTGGTCAACCCGTATTCAAGATACACAACGGAGGAGGAGACGTATATCCGATTCAAATGGATGCAAGTTACCAAGGTAGATGTCGAGGACTTCGAATGCAGAAGACGGACTTCTTCGTTTCGGCCTAACACGTACTTTGTTCGAAAAAAGAAAAGAAAAGAAACCAACTCAAGACTTTGAAACAGTCATAAAATTATATCAAACCAGCTAAGCCAGGCATAGATATAATAAATCAGGATGACTCAAATTTAGCTAAGCCAATTACTTTTAAATTTTAATCAACTAAAATAATAGTAAAAAATAAAATAAAATAAAATAAAAATAAAAGTAGCACACTCTGATCTCAAGATCTGGTTTATTAGCACATATAGATCATGTCAAAAGATTACCTAGCTTGTTGTAATATTTATTTGAGATTAAGCTTGATCCAAATTAAACCATTTCAAGCCAATAATGATAGACAATTAGGCTCGCACAAGTTAGAAAATAGGCGAAAATTATAACAGCTACAACTTAACACTTTGTATTTGATTAGGGTGCGATGTTTATATAATTAATATCCGTAAAAATCATAATATAAAATTAATATTTTATTTTTAAAAATAACCTTTATTTATTCTATAGACTAACTTGACAAAGAACTCTCATAACCTTCAAGTTTTCTTAACTCAAAAATTGATGTTTTTTAGAAAAATTTAGGAGTCACTTTGGTTTTAGTACACATTTTATTTTAGGGAACTTGAAATGTGAGGGATACTTTGAAGTAGTGAAGTATGTAGGGTTATTTTTGTCAAATTTTCATTCTAATGAAATAATTAAATGAGTAGAGTGATTACTATAAGATTTGCCTATATAAATTATTTTAGGGTTATTACTGGTAAAAGTACCCGAGTTATTTGAAAATAGGGTGGCACATAGCCAACTTAGAAAAACAGTGGTAAAAGTATCCAAGTTCACATTTTTGGTGAATCGCTAGACCTCATCCATTTTTCCGTAATTTTTTTACTGTTTCCGTAAGTGATGACGTCAACGCAAATCAAACAAATAAACTCTAATGATCAAATCTATGATATCAAAATAAAACTGTCCATTACAACTTGGGTATTTTACTGCATAATGGAAACTAATTCTATGTTGATTAATATCGCTTGCGTTCTTTGAATAAGAGAATCTCCAACTGGCACATTATTTCCTTACTAAATGTGATAAATTTTTGACTTTTGAGCACTCCAACTACACTTTGCTATTAAAGGTGTCCAACGACAAGGAAAAATGGTGTCGCGGATACAAATTTATTAATACAAGTAAACTAGTATTTAAATAACTATGTAACTAGAATTGATTACAGAAATTGAAAAATCGATGGAGAAAGTTGTGAGAAATGAGAGCTTGTGGTTGCAAATTAAGACGAAACAAGAGACTTGGGAGGGATCAATTTGAAAAAAGTGGTATTTATAGAGAAAATTGAGGAAACATTTTTACATTTTGGTGAAAATAGCCGTTTTTTTTTAATAATGTTGGAGCAGCTGATTTTTAATGTAAAGGATCAGAAAAATTAAACTTTCATACTTCTGCCGTTATCCATATGCGGGCCGGGTGAGCTCAGTCTGATTGAGGCCGACCCAAATGCACATGATCAGTCTCGAGAGTTTGCATGTGCCTTGTGCGAGATCTGACGGCATGTCGAGGCAGCCACAAACCAATGGCGGCATGGTGACGGCCTAGTTGCCAATGCGGCCAAAAAATCTCAGGCTGGCCGTTGAATACCCTTACTTGTTATAATGTTATCCTTGAGCTATTTTGAGAAAAAGTCAAACGAATCCCCAAAATCTGGCTTTTATCCAAATTCGATTGACAATTTCATCTTTCTATGTAGACGAATACAATTTCGAAACAAAATGTAATTATTACATTTTACATTAAATATATTAAAATAATTTATGTTAGCTAAAATTGAGTTTCGTTGATGTGAATAACTTGAAATAGGCGTGATTGCAGTTGGTCTAAATAGTTAATGGTTTTGAATCAAAGCTCCCAAAGATATGTACACCCCAATCCGGTAAGTACATCTTATGAGTTATAATATATATAGGAATAATCACGGCAATACCTAAATTTTGATGAAGGGGTTTAAAGTGAAAAAATGACAGCGGAAGTATTGAAAATCAACAAATGTGAGGTGACATATTTTTTCGTCCAATTTTTCTATTGAATTAAAATGAGAGAATATGTTAAATAATTGAATTAGCACATAGTTAATTGAACTATACTAAAAAATTGACCAACATTATAAAAAAAAATGGACGAAAAATACATCGCTTTAAATTTGTTGACTTTGGGTAATTGTGATGTTATTTTTTCACTTTGAACCCTTGTTGCTTTATTGGTCAAAGTTTAAATACTTTTGCCGCAATTATTCCTATATATATGTATATATATATATATTATAAAGCCTTAAAATTCAATCTATAAATGCATTTAGATTAAACTTTAAAAAAGAGGGCATACATATTATAGCTAATAAAACGACAGGCAGATCAGAACAAGATAAAATATATGTACGTAGTCTAAATGTGTGAAAAAAAAAATTAGCGGCAAAAGTGGTCAAAGTTAGGCCAAGTGTGTAAATAAGTGGCGTATATAAATTTCATCCACTCCAGTCCAACGACCGTTAATGTATTTTGTGTTGATATGTTATGCAAGCAGTCCTAATGTATTTGATAATGCATTTTGTGTTAAATCGCTTAACAGACGTTGGGTTGGAGTGGATGAAATTTACACGCCACGATTTGGTAAACTTTGGATACTTATACCGATATAAAATCGCTTTGGCCACTTATTTGCATACTTTGCCCAATTTTAGTTAGTTTTGCCGTTATTATCAAAAAAAAAATCTAACTCAATTACAAGTTTACAACACATCTTAACTTAACTAAATACAATCTCAATCCAATTCAATTAATTGAGTAATTATTGGGTTGGACCCAAACCCAAATAAATAGTTGAGTCTTGGGCCGATTACATTTGGTTGTGCCGGTCCAATCGACTCAAGAAAGTTTTCTTAATAATAAATTAATATATAAGAATCGTACAAAATACTATTTAGTGTCAAACTTTTTAAAAAATTACTTGTGTATAAAAAGCTACTCATAATGGGTAATTTTTTTAAAAAAGTTTTTACAAAATGGGTATTTCGTTAATTAACCATATTTTTACTATATTGGTGTATTTTTAGTAAGTAAAAACACAAGTAAAAAATAACATGTTTTCTTACCTTATTATAAACTTGTTTTTGATGTTTTGGTTTGCAAAATGTGTTTGATAAATCATGTTTTTGGAATTTTCAGACTCTCATATTTATGTTTAGTTATTATTTAATGTCTATGAATATGTTTCTAGTTTATGTTTACGACCCACGTTTCTCGTTTAGTTTATAACTAAGTTCCGCACTTCCGTTATTGAATGTTTAAGAATTAAGACTATAACAATGTTTAGTTTTTGAATCGGTTGTTTAAAAACATCAATATTAACTTTATGTTTATTGATTGACGGTTTCAATTTAAGTGTTATTCAGTTATTTTTTTTAGTTGAATCCAAATGACCCAGCCCAATAAAATCAAGCCGGGTTTAGTTTTCACCTCGAATTGGCCCAATCCAACCTATACACCCCACTCTACTTAGTTTGCTTTGCATCGTAATTGTCCAACTTATACACTCCAGTCTACTTGATTTGCTTTGCATCATAATTATTGGTGTTGATATTTGGAGTAAAGTTGATAGTAAATAATAATATGTACCGAAGTGTAGTTGTAAACTTGCTTTAAACTCGCAACATAGGACTTGCTGAGTGAAACCTTGTGTCTTCTACTTCTCTTGTAAACATATCTGTCAATAAGCCTGTGTATCAACCATCAATAAAGGAGGGAGATTCTTCATTGATTGACCAACAATTAATGGAACTGTACTAGGCATAAACTTCTATTTATTCCTACCTTTCGATGTGGCCCGACTCCGCACGAGCAAGCATTGACGCTCTCGTAGCGTACCGGGCAACACGTATACTGAATCGAAGTTCTCGATAACATGTTTGGAAGCAGTTTTCAACAGTATTTTGGTTTTTCTGAAAAAGATGTAATGAGAACATTCTCTAAAAAACGTGATTTACTTATAATTTTCAACACATTTTTTAAAAATAAGTTTTCATTTTGCTACTTTTAAAAATAACCCACTTTCTTGTTCACCAATCTCCTCAATAAAAACTTAGAGTACTCGGTGAATATAATATATGTAGCATAACCAATATATATAATTGATTAGTTTCATTTTGTATGGTCTATTTTTTAAAAACTAATTACATAGTGTTAGTTTCAGTTAATTATAAAAAGGTCAATAACATCATAAATACCTTTTGTTTTTGGTGACAAAAACTTAATTAACTTTTTTTTTCACAATGTTCACTATTTGTTTTCATCAAAATTTTAGGTGTGCTGTTAAAAATTTAACAAAAAAAAAAAAAAGATTGTCACCACAAAAATATTAGGTTTATGTCAATATTAATTATAATTAAAGTGAGTTTTAAAATTAAAAATAATAAACCAAATACATTATTATCAGTTCATTTCAAAAAGAAATTTAGCAGAAAAATATTTCAAACGCAGTTTTTTTATTGTAAAAAACAGTGCAACAAAATTGAAACCGATCACATTTTCAAAATAAAAAATAAAAAAGATTTTTTTGGAAAATTAAAAATATAAACACAAAATCAAAATACAAAATGCTTCCAAAACTATAATTATTTTAAGTGATTTTTGTTAATGTATATTAGACAAATTTCATTTTTTTTACGCTTTTTCATGTCAATTTTTATTTATTTATTTTATCTTTTTCTCTTAGGTCTTTAAGGGTAATTATTTAAGCTCATCTAGCTTATTTGTAAAGTTTTCTCTCGAAATTGAAAGCTTAGCTTTTTCCCAAATTGGGTTTTATGAAAGAAGTTTGAATTCGATGTCCAGGTTAGGTTTTTAGAATTCATGAGCGAATCAATCAGTTTTTTTTTTTTTTTGGAAGAGTCTCAATTGCAACCTCCAGTGCATTTTTAACTTAATGTCTATGGAAAAGTACCTAGAACATGTAGCATGCGAAATATACATTTATCTTGTTAATGCTGATAATTTATAAATGATCCAACTACTTTACTATTTTCTCTCATGTGACATATTTAAAGGCTTTAAAATTTAATGTGACATTCTTATTATCCAGTTTGCTTCACTCAGAGATTTACATAACATTCACGTTTTGGACGTTGATTGAATAGATTTTATATGGTGCGACTTTGGAAGAATGAGTTTATTTTTCCTTCTTCGAAATCAAGTACTAATGCCTATATTTTTGTAAGTGAATTAACCGATCAACGTAACGTTACGTATATTTATATTGAAGATAACGGGAATAGAAGAAGAAGCTCTATATTTTAGTTACAAGAGCATCAAGCCCTTCCATTTTAGGCTTTCGAAACTAAAGGGGATTTTGAAGATATTATCATTCCCGATAGCGGAAATTAACGGGAATCCTTAAAAACACATGAAGACCTAACATAATGATACCTTAATGAATCAAAACCATCACTCTAATTTCTTTTTGGTTTGGTACCTCAATTTAAGAGTTTTAGATTGTCAATTAAAATAAGTCAACTGTAACAAAGAACAATTACACACGCAAAACTTTTCAATCATACACCCATACAAGCTCGTTTTACAATCTCTCTGTCTCTCTCTCGGAAATAGGCGACAAGAATCTTCACGGTTGCAACGATTTCTCAAAAGTTTCCCCAATGAAATTCCCGGTTATGTGACATATTGCGTTTACTTAATCTAATCACTAACACGGTTATATATAAATCAATCGCGTCGATACTAGCCGTTAGATTGTAACCAGCTTTCCTGCTTAAAATTGCAGTCTTTAGATTAGGTGGCTACACGAAAGCCGATCAATCCGAAACACCAAGTATACGAAATCGAAGACTAGGTACCGGGATTTTGGTATTTAATCTTTTCGTCCAGTCACAGTATTTTACTCTTTCGGGCCCGATCCCTGACCGAACAGTGACGGATCCAGATTATAAATTCTTTTGCAAATAAATTTGGAGTTTGATCAACCGACACCACTTCTTTTTTTTTTCATCTCTGAATTTTCTTGAGAAAATTACTTAGTTACCACAACACGTACCATGCACGTACTGGCACATGCAAAAGACTTGAACCACAAGACTCCTCGCAAGTCTCAACTCAACTAGCTTCAGCTTTGTCCCACCACTCTTATTGTATAACGTCTCATTTCAAACACGCGAGAGAGAGAGAGAGAGAGAGAGAGAGAGAGAGAGAGAGAGAGAGAGAGAGAGAGAGACGATAACAGTCTCGAGTCTCCATTAAAACACAGCATTAACTTCGTCACCAACCCAAAAGTCATGCATTCAATTTCTTGCAGTATCATCAGACAAACCTATAGCTACAGTACACACACACACACACCTTTCTTTCTTTCCAGGTCTCTCTGGTATTCATTACTCGCTTTCAATAAATAATTATATAAAAAAGAAGTCTGAAATGGGAAAACAAGAGAGTTCAATTTCCCAATCCCGATACAGTGTATATCCACTCCAATCGAGACTCTTTCTCTTTGTCTCTCTATCACTTATTTTTCACTACTTTATCTTAGTTTAGTGTTCATGGAAGAAGAAGAACAGGAGGTTCCAGAGAAATTCTAAATTTTACATATATATATATATATATATATATTAGGATTGATATAGAGAGAGGATGAAAATGCGTGGTTTGAGTGTTGGAGTGAGAGAAGATGAAGATCAAGGAAGTGGGAAGAGAGGAGACTCTTGGGCAGGCTTGCTTGTTCATGCTCATCACAGACGCTCTAAGAGGTATTTACACATCTATTTTCTTAGCTCAATTTTTTATTTTGTTTTTTTGTTCTTTCTTATCATCATTGAGTTAATTTCTTGTAACTTCACCCTTTTTTTTTAGTTTTTTGAATGGAATAAAAAGATCAAGAATATATTGATTTTTTGGGAGTAGTGATCCGGAGAATGACGAGAATTGATTTTCTGGTTTCGGTTGGTATAGTACCGGATTGGTTTCGTAGACAACGTTTGGTTACTGTTTCAGAAATTAGATTTTAGTTTCTGAACTTAATAAAGGAAAATAGAAAGCAATGTTTATCATATAAATATGGGGTTGGTATGATTTTATAGAGTTTGTGTTTCACTAGGAAGTCATGCACAATAGACCTCGCCAACGGCCGGTGAAGCCAGCTTATGGCTAAATGGCCGTAGCCGAGTGCCTCGCAGCCGGCTGCAACCTACCATTATGTTAAATTTTAAAAAATAAAATAAAAACCTCTCTCCTACTTGTGGCCACGGCCGACATTTCGAAGCCGCAATCCTTCCGTGGCCGTTTTCCCAGGGCCATTTTGTTAAGTCGGTTTTGTCAAGCAAAAATCGAAAACGAAGATGATATTTTTGTAAGATTTACTTATATAGTTTACTCTTCTTCTTTTTTCTCGCAGTGCTTCGGACCGGAACTTGAATGTTTTCCGAGCCGGGTTTCAATCTTCCAAGAAGGATGAGAATGAAACAAATGTGAGATTTAGAACCTATATTAGAAATTTAATGCTTATTGCAAAAATTAAGAAATCATCAAAATGGAAATGAATGGCCGATTATAGCAGGTTTTGCAGCCTTCGACAAGCGCTCCCCGCGGACGTGATTCTCCGCATGAAAGCTCAACATATTTGAACAAGAACACGTCGTCGAAGCAGCGAGCCTCTTTGGAAAAAGATGTGAGCATAAAGTTTTACAGCTTGAATCTCTAGAGGCGTCATCGCTTTCTTAATGCTCTTTTCATTTTTCTCATTTGGAGAAGTTTTCAAAAATTTCTTTAGAACATTTTTAGTGCTAAATCATTTCTGTGACATACCGATTTATATTCATGTGTGATCCACTCGGTTTTTCAGATCGAGCAGTTGCAGTCGCGTCTGCAGCAGGAGAAATCAATGCGCCTCGTCCTCGAGAGGGCGATGGGCCGAGCCTCGAGCACTTTATCTCCGGGGCATAGGCATTTTGCTGCTCAGGTAATGAGATCTTCCAATAGATTTCTGCAAGAATTTCTCACTTTGCCCGTTCTCATGAACACAAAACTCGTATAGACAAAAGAATTGATCGCGGAGATCGAATCGCTCGAAGAAGAAGTGGCGAATCGGGAGCAGCACGTGCTGTCGATGTACAGAACCATCTTCGAGCAGTCAGCGAGCAGAGCTCCGTCGGAGCAGAACTCCAGCATGGCCTCTCCCGCGCACCCCAAGCTTCAATCCAGGAAACACCCAAGCATAATCTCGAGCGCGTTTTGCTCCTCGAAGAAATTCCCCTTCAGACCATTGCAAGCATTGGTTTCCATCGACGACGCTGCGAAAAGATCCACTAAATCAAGTCATGCCCCGGTGCCCAACGGGAAGCCTAACGTTGACTCTGCGAAGACCGGTACAAAACCAATGGAGGTATCACATGAATTTCTATTCATAATTTCCAGTTCATCTCCGAATAGTTTGGACATTGTCTTTGGTGTTCGAATGACTAGCTCGTTGGTTGAGTATTTAAACTTTAATTTTTGCATAGCAAGGTTCGAGCCTCACGACATACAACAAATTGAAAAAACGCCCGCTCTACTATGAAAAAAATAATTTAATGTATCACAATCAGATTGTCAAGTTTCATTTTGTTTTGGATTTTTTTTTTCAGTTTTAATTTTCTCACTAATTATTTATACTTAATTTAGAAGGTGGTTAAATTTTTATCTTCATTTTGTTTATGTAAATAATTAAATAAAAATAAAATAAAATTGGGAGCAATCTAATATATAGTGTGATAAGCTAAATATGTAGTAATATTTTATTTTAAAATATTGACAAGAAAATGAAATTATTTTAGTTCTAATGAATTAAGTTTTTCAAAGAATATATTTTACAAATATTTTTTCTAATGCGTCCAAGCATAACGTGTAATTAAAAACTAAGCAAACAAGAACACCAAAAATGATTTCGAAATGATTTTAAAATTTTCTAAAATCAAAATATGTAAATTATTATGATCTGATGTGAATATTTCATGTTTGTATAATCAAAGGTTTCAGTAGCCGAGAAGACATCTTTACTAAGAACACTGAGAGATCATCTGCACCAATGTCCGAGCAAGCTGTCGGAGGAAATGGTGCGGTGCATGGCCGTCGTGTACTGCTGGCTCCGCAGCACGGCCTCGGCCACTTCCGAAAAGCACCGCTCCCCGTTCTTGTCGAGATCGTCGACGAATATCGTTCAGCCTCGCCGAGGCGTCGAAGAAGGCCACGATTGGTCTGGAAAATCCATGCTTGAAATATTGTGTATATCAACCGATAAGAGCCACTTTTCTCATGCTTCCATTGCCATCAACAACTACAGGTTTGTTCGGAATTTTTCAGTCACATTAATTTGGGTGATATATAAAATTTCTCAAACAATATTATAGAGTTATTAAAAGGGAAATTCGCTTCTTCTTGTTTTACCCTCTATTTCTGTTTTTCGCAAAATATGCTCTCTAGTTTTAAGAACAACCAAAATATACACTCTAAGTGCAATTTCACAATACTGCACTATTTTTCTATTAAAAATAATAATAATTAGTTGGTTTATTAATAATATAAAATCGCTAAAAATCGGCCCTTGGTTTTTTGAATAGCACATGCGGTATATTGTTTTGTCGAAAATAAAAATATAGGATTAAAAATATTATAACATTAGGGTATGTTTTAGCCGTTGTAAAAATAAAGAGAAATGACTCTTAATAACTAAATTGAAACGTTTGATTACCCAAATAGCCAACCTTTCTTTTTTCTTTGCAAAATAGCCAAATTGATGAGGTGGCCATTTAATAACATATATTTATACCTATAATACCCTTTTAACATATTAACGTGTATTAACTAAGTTAATATTTCTTAAAAATAAGAACATTTACTTGTATAATAACATATTTTATACCTATAATACCCTTTTTAACATATTAACGTGTATTAACTAAGTTAATTTGTTTGAAAAAAAACGTGATTAAATTTTAACAAAAAATTAATTTATTTTTAAACAAATTAACTTAGTTAATACACGTTAATACACGGGTAATACGGTCTTTCGTGATTTATTAATGTGGTTGATTGACTATTTGGCAATATTAATTAAAATATTGACTATTTGGCTAATTGGTTTTTGAAGTTTGGCTATAACGCCCAAAAATACTTCATAAACTTTGCATGTCTAATATAAGCCGTTCTTAAATTATTTATTTTAATAAATATTTTATGATGCACGAAAAATTTATCAACGCATATGCCACCTGATTCTCCTTTCTGTAGAAGCTTGAAGTGAAGGAAAAAGATGACTACTTTAATTTTCTCACGAACTTTTTATTATTTTCAGAGTTTTAGTTGAGCAATTGGAGAAAGTGAATGTTAACCACATGGAGTCCGATGCTAAAACCGCGTTTTGGATCAATGTGTACAATGCTCTCATTATGCACGTAGGCTCTTCATGGACTAGCAACTTAATTTTATGCTTGTCAAAATTTTAACTGAACATGTCATTCCTGCTCGGCTTTGTGTAGGCGTATTTAGCGTACGGAATTCCGAACAGCTCGTTGAAAAGGTTGGCGTTGTTTCACAAGGTAGTTCATTCTTGTTTAGCCTAAAATTGTCTCGATGTTGAGATTGAACTAGGAACTGGAATTCCGGTCTATCTTTCACCAATTCGGGATTTTCCGGTACTAGAATCCCATATTATTATAATTTTCCAGTGGAGCCAAAAATATGAAAAATTCTCCCTCTACCAAAATAAAATTTCTGTGGCGTGACATTTTTTTGTAATGGCTCGAAAAAACGAACATAATTTCACTAAGTGAAACGGGAAACTCTTAATCAGCTTGATGTACATTTAGAGGTTTAGTTGTTGGTGTAGTGCAGGCTGCGTACAACATTGGCGGCCGGATAATCAGCGCAAATGCCATCGAACACTCCGTCTTTTGCTTCCGAACACCTCGCATTGGATGGGTATTAATCTCACAGCTGCTTTATTAAGAATATCAACAATTTATGTTTTGTATCTTTAATGGTTTAGGGACTGTTTCATGTTAACATGTTGAGTAGTATTTTTGGATCACTGGAAAATTGAACCAAACATAATTTTTATTTTCTTGTTTTGCAACTTCAATGATGGCTAAGTTTTTCTTTCATAATTTTACTTGTAAGTTGTAGCAATTGTTTGCTTGATTTCACAACATTACTTGTCTTCTTGTCTTATCTCATCAATTTTAGTTGTGTAATGTGAATTGTCAAACATGAGAACTTGCTTCACTCAAGACATTACCTAATTTTCTTGCCCTCACTCTCCTTTTTAACATACAGTGGCTTGAAACCTTTCTTTTAGCTGCCTTGAGAAAGAAATCCGGCGAAGACCGGGGACTCACTATGAAATTCGGCCTTCCGGATTCCCAACCACTCGTCTGCTTTGCCCTTTGCACTGGAGCTTTTTCCGACCCCCTGGTACGCTTCGTTTCTTCCTCTAACTTGTGTTACACTACTTTGATTTTGAATCTTTAGGACATTTTTTGTTGATTAAAAAAAAACCTAATTCATATCTTGGGATAAAGTCAGTTTTTTAGGGTAACTTGAAAGATATTTTTATATGCATAGAGCTCAAGTGACTAGTTTGAGCTGTTTCTTGCTTTCAAGTTACTAGATCTAGATTATTTATATTATTAAATTTGGTTTCAAAATTCAACTTATATAATCTCACTTTAGAAAATCGTGTCCCTAGTGTTTGCCCTAATATATATTGTACTCTTTAATAATAAAAGAAATGGGTTAGCAAAAACAAAATCCGGAACCAATTCTAAACAAACCGGGGTCTAGAGTTCAAAAATCATATTTAAAATCGGAACCGGAATTGGAACCTACTAAATGGCTCCATCTTATTCCTCCTTTAGAAACATTTTGTAAGCAAATGTTTGGAGTTTTTACCCCGATTTATTCAGCTTGGAACGACTCAATTTTTTAGCTTCACGGTGCGATAAATTTTCTTTTATGGGATGTTTTAGGGTTCTTTCAAAAGTATCCATTATTTATTTTCATTCGCATAGTCTCTCTCATATGTTTGTAATATTTCTCAATCGTAATGGATTTGTTCTTCTCTAACCACAATTTTTTTTTTCCGAATTGGATTTCCGCCTAAAGCCCTTTGTTGATTTCCTTTTACTTCCGTTCCTAATTTGTGTTCGATTTATAACAATTGTTGTCGCCGTAAGAACTAATTCCACCACTGATCAATGCGTTTCCTTCGATTGTTTCGTCCCAGTTGAGAGTCTACACAGCCCAAAACCTAAGACGAGAGCTCGAAGAAGCGAAGAGGGACTTTCTCCAATCAAACATTGTCGTCAAGAAGTCGAGGAAAGTGTTCGCGCCGAAGCTGCTCGAGAGATTCGCGAGAGAAGCGTCGCTCGGCTCCGATAATCTCCTCAAATGGGTGACCGAAAATGTGGAGAAAAAGCTCGGCGACTCTATACAAAAATGCGTGGAGCGCAAGAAGGCGTCCCAGATCATAGATTGGGTGCCTTGCAGCACAAGGTTCCGCTACGTCTTCTCCAAGGGGCTCACCGAGAAGCCGTGGTGGCTCTGAGATCTTTCTTTCTACGGCTTCAATAGATTCAGCTATATTTATGGTGTATCTCAGTTTACATAATTTGTTGTAATTAACTAATCAAGAGTTTCAGTCTAACCAACAGAATTTAGCTTTCCCAATCAAGTTTTAAGCATGAAAGTGAAGTGTACGGCTCATAAGCGGAGTTGGGAAAGACGGGTCCAATTTGACCCGGTATCTCGCAGAAACGGACTTTTCTGTTGCCGAAAAAAGTGAAAACGTTAGCCCACTTTTAGTAAAAGAAACATTGCACAGAAAATGTATGTTCGTCTCTATTTAAAAAAAATAGTAAATATAATAATACAAAAGGGTTAATCCCGGCAAAAGTATCAATACTTTCAAAAAGTGAACCAATAAATACCAATTCTTTTTATTGTCCGGACAAAGTTCCAATTCTTTAGTTTTGTGTCCCTATTGGTACCTCCGGAAAAAAAAACATCCTCCACTGTTAATCATTCTACCGTTACAAAATTTTATCCACATTTCCGGAGTAAATAAGCCATCAAAAAGTTGGACGATCAAAGATAATCGTGGATATGTACTTAAAAGGGAAAAAATTGCTTTTTAATTAAACGCCAAAAACGGCATAATCCATGGTTTGGAATTTTCACGAAAGTGATATGAGGAGACAAAATAAGAGAATCGGAACTTTATTCGGGTAGAAAAAGCATTGGAATACAAAACCAAAACTTTGACGTGGCGTGAGTAACGTTGGAGGACAAAATTTTTTACGGAGGTACCTATAGGGACACAAAACTAAAGAATTGGAACTTTGTCCGGGCAAAAAAAAGAATTGAAATTTATTGGTCCGTTATTTGAAAGTACTAGTACTTTTGCCGGGATTAACCCAAAAAAAATTGAATTGAAAAACGGTTAGCACCCTATCCGCCTATTTTTTTTTTTTGAAAGAAAGAGCGACACCGATTTTTTTTTTATATTCAAATTGATTAAATAAACCGGACATGCTATCGAAGAACGGACTCTAATCCTCAAAAACTGGTTTTTACCACAGGTTTTTGTCCGCTAAGGCTACCGATTAATTACAACATGCTTATTTTTAAATATTTATAATTCTTCTTTACCTTATCTTACTATGTTATTTTTTACAGGACTATTACAGTTTTTTTTTTTTTACTTAACTGAGTTACTGAACTATGTAATCTTAATTTAATTAAGAATTGCTATTTTGTTGAATTTGATTTGATATATTATATTTTTTATAAAAAGTGGGAGTTTGGCAATTTTACACGGATTCGGTATTGGTTTGAAAATCAATTGATAGCGATTAGTGTAAAAGGGAAAATTTAATTTCAATTCGCCAAAATCAGTTTCTCTGTGTGACAAAGGTCCTAAATTCCAAATTATATGCTTTGAAAAATATATGGCGAAAATACTCTACTCACTCTTAAAATTAGGGTTAATTGCTGCAATAATGCACAACCTTTGGTCAACAGGAGTTTTAGGTCCCCAACCTTTCAAAGTGTGGGAAAAAATACACAACGTTTGTTGAATGTAAAATCCGTTGGTCCTTCCATTAGAGATGTTAACTTCTGCTGATGTGTCATCATTAAACCGCCAAATTGATTGCCAATTTGTAATATTAATTACATAAACTAATAAAGAATAATAAATATTTTAATTATGATTCAAAAAATAAATTAAAACTTTAAATTAACGAGCAATACTTATTTAACGCGTAGTACTTATTTTTGAACTCGTGCTTCAATATTATTCACATCTTTACTATGTCTTTTTTTAAATTACAGTTTTTTTTAATAATCAATCGGTTTTTTCAAAATTTTAGTTGTTTCTAATAAACGTCGTTATGTAATCAAATTTTGTTGTGTTTAATAATCCGTCAATTTTTTATTCATATTTGACGAAGAGCCTGATAGACTTTTAGAGGGGGTAAAAATTATTTATTTATTTTAAAGTATTAATTTTTTAATCATAATTAAAATATGATTTAATTTATTCTTATTAATTAAAGGGAGCTGAAGATAACTAGCCATATCAACGTTTTAAAATTGGTGAAATAGCCATTGTTTGGTTAATTTTGTGACATAGCCAATAAACCACATTAACTGTTATAAAATGACTTATCTACCCTTATTATTAATAATAATTAATATTAAATTCAAATTAATAAATTTATTTAAAATTTATTTTAATAATTAATAATTAATACAAATTTATTATAATTTTAAAAAAATTGATAAAATAATAAATTAGGAAATTAATATTTGAATTCAAAATTTTGAAAAAAATCAAATTTCAAATTTAGATATAAAAAACATTTTTCACTTTTCAAAATAAAAATTCAATTTTCGTTATATAAACATTAATTTGAATTTATTGTATTAATAATTTCAAACAATTATTAAAAAACAATAACCAAATTAACAATTCAAATTAGCATACATTTACACGAATAAATACGAATAAACCAAAAAAACATACATTTACAATTCAAATGAATATATATTTACACGAATAAACTAATAAACCTACATTTACAATTCGAATTAACATACATTTTCAAGAATAAACCAATAAACCTACATTTATCATTCGAATTACATATATTTACAAGTCGAATTAACACACATATACACGACTTAACATACATATTAACACAAAATTAACAATGACAAATACAAAATTAACACGAATAAACAAAACAAAACAAAAAAAAACTTCGTCCCTTGGAGTAGCCCAACCGTCCCCGTCATGTACGATCTTCTTCGACCCGCCGCTATAGTCGGTGACGTCCTTAATCACACTCCAAGAAATAAACTCAATATCGAAAACGAGCGTCGAGTTTGGCGGGACCAAATGAGGAAATCCCGTGAAATTGAAGCTTACCGGAAATCGGATCATGAAATTAATTGAGGGGTTTTAATCTCTTTGGCAAGGGCTTCAAAACTCCCAATCCAATTTCATGATCGGAGACGAACTCCGGCGACCGGAGGCAGTGGACGACGGCGGTGATGGCGGGGAACACCTCCACCGAACACTAGAAGGCCTCCCGAACATGAATCCGGTGTTAGTTTTTCCAAAATCGAACTATTTCGGGATAAATCTTAAATCGTGCAACCGGAACTTACCGTGATTATTCTGATCAAAACCTGCAACTTATGGTCACAATTCACCTATCAATAGCTTCGTCACGTCAAGACCTTTCCGACGGTACCAAATTTGAGTAAATCGGAGTTTCAGAGAGGGAGTTATGAGTGTTTGAAGTTCTTGATGAGAGAGAAAACGGGAGAGAGAGAGTTGCGAAAATGGAGGAGAGAGAAAGATGATTTGATTGATATACGAGAGAGGAGATAATATTTTGGGTATACCTTTTCAAATTTGGTACAAAATTATTCCTAAAATCATGCATAATTAATAAAAAAATAATTATTTTAAAAATAAAAAACAAATTTTTATAGGTAGGGGCAATTTTGGTACGGAGAAATTAGTTTTCAATGCCACATCATCTTGATTGGATATTTTAATAATTAAAACCACACGTTTGATAAATGGAAATTTAAACGTTAAAAGAGGGTTATCTACTACTATTTCTCTTAATTAAATTATACAATTAGTATTACAAGTCGGCAGTCTATTTGGCAGTTTAACGATGCCTCATCAGTAGAATTTAACATCCCTAACGGAAGGACCAACGGATTTTACATTTAACAAAGCTTGTGTATTTTTGCCCACACTTTAAAAGGTTGAGAACCTAAAACCTGTCTTGACCAAAAGTTGTGCATTATTGCCGCAATTAACCCTAAAAATTATCTCTTTCTTTCTATCTCTTACGCTCTCACATTTTTAGCCGACTAATATTTCTCGCTCTTTTTTTTTAAGGAAAAAGGGATTTTATTAAAACTCATAGCTGGAATCGACGGATTCCGTCATAATGTGCTTGGCAATACAACGTGGTGTGATGTTAACCCATAACTTAATGATAGGAGAAAAAAGGCTGCATTGAGCTAGAGAATGGGCAACGATATTGCCATTTCTACGAATACAATGAAAATTGGATTTGGAATGAGAGGCCATCCGTCGAATATCCTCAACGATGAACCCGTTCTCGTCTGCCGCAGGTTTGGTACACTTAAGAGAGTCTATAGCCAACCGGGAGTCCGACTCAATCTCACATGGTGTGAGACCTCTACCGTGCAAGAATTTAAGCCCTTCGCGGATTGCCTCCAGTTCTGCTCCTAGAACCGATGAAGCCTTCGGTTTGCCCAAGCTAAAAGCAGCAACAAATCAGCCATGGTCGTCCCTGACACAGCCGCCCAACCCCATCGTTTCGCCATTCGTCGGGTAAGCTGCGTCGACGTTCAACTTCCATTTCAAGGTTGAAGGAGGTGACCAGTTCGACGGGGCCACCCTCTCCATAGTAGAAATCACAAAAGTGTTATGCCTCTCGAAATCGTTTTTTAGCATTCTTGCCTGGGATAAGACTTGTTTGAAATTGCTTCGGTCATTGTGCTTCAAATTGTTTCTTTGTTTCCGAATCTCCCGCAACATGAAAGCTAGAAGAGAGATGTCATGATTTGACTTTACTCGTGCTTCGTCAGTGAAAATGTCTCGGAGTCGTTTGTGTGGGTTGGTTTCAAGAATATGTTCGAAAGGCGAGTCTCTCCACGCTTCCTCCACCAACGGGCAGAATAAAAGGCTATGCGCCGAAGAATCAAAACTGCAGCCACAAAATAAACACCCCGAGCCCACCGGAATATGTCTCTCGGCAAGGTTCCCCATAGATGGAATAATTTCTTGGCACGCCCTCCAGATAAAGATCTTGATTTTCGGTGGTGTTTTAATAGACCATACCTTGTTCCACACATCCCTGCATAAACGTCGTGATGGACCTGGGTACCTGTAATTCATACCGAAATCACGAGCCAAATGATATCCACTCCGAACCGAATAAATACCTCTTTTGCCAAAATGCCAAACCACGGAATCCTTGGTTTTTATATTTGGTCTTGCCATCGACAAAATTTTTTCTGCCTCAAAAGGAAGGAAAGATTCACGGATAAGGCGGACATTCCAATCCCCGGTGTCAAGAAGAAGATCTCTCACCTTTGTATCAGCGCCCAGAACCGGAGGCGATTGGATTTTGAAACTCGATGGCGTCGGAATCCATCGGTCGCCATATATAGATATTTCTTCCCCGTCGCAGACCCTCCATCTCCACCCGAGATTGAGAAGCTCGATACCCCACAACAAACTTCGCCAAACAAAGGAGCACCCGACTTTGGCTCTTCCTTCAAAAATTGATTTATCGGGGTGATACTTACCAACTATGACTCTAGCAGCAAGAGACTGAGGAGCTCTTGCAAGTCTCCACACTTGCTTGGCCAGCAACGCCTGATTAAATTCCTGGAGGCTCCTAAATCCCATATCACCTTCCGTCTTCGGTTTACAAAGACGGTCCCAACTCTGCCAGTGAAGACATTTATTTGTTTTATCTCCACCCCACCAGAAATCAGCACATATTTTTTCAATCTCACCGCAAAGGCCAGCCGGAATCTTGAATGAGCTCATTGTGTATGTTGGAATGGACTGAATATCAGATTTTATTAACGTCTCTTTCTCGCTCTTATAAACTCAATAAAAACTTTATTGGTGAATATTATTTATAAAATATTCATCATATGTCCGTAAAATAGGACCGTCAATATTTTCTCCATATCGAGAACTGAATCTTGGTCAATTAATATTTAACAACTGAAATATTGACTTTTTTAATTATTAGTTAGTCAAGTGATCTTGTAGGATATTTAAAGGGATTTCGATTTATTAAAATTAAGAGAAAATAAAATGAAAAGGTGCACAATCAACATTTTGTTGATTTCAAGATGCATTAAATCTGGTGCAGAAAAAACCCCTATAACACAACTGGTCCCATTTGACTATTGGTCACAATTTTGGGCAAACCTGTCACAACTTACTATTTGGCGTGCCCTTTTCGTCTTTTTTTATTAATATGTTGCTACAAATACATATAATAAGAATCAAATAAAATAAGTTTTTACCCACTGAACTATATGTCGTTTCATGGCAAGCAGTGTATTATCCGAAATATTCTTCACAAAACAATTCTTCACTTCTGTTTTTTACCATGGATTACAGTAATGTAGAATTACTTTGACTGACAGATATGGATGAGTTTTTTTCTGTGAAGCAGATAGTTTTTCACTTGTATTTATTGATTACATATATATACATATTTTTTCTATGAATTGTGTAATGTATTTTTTTTAAATAATAACGACAAAAATATCGAAGCTATAGTCACACGAGTTGACATGTATTTAAGTTTTTTTTTTAATAAATAGTAATCCCATCTAATTGTGTTTAATTTCTTTAAAAAGTAATAGAAAGAGACTTAAATAATAATAAAAATTAAACTAACGCAAAATTATGTGAAAGTGACACAGGCTCTTTTATTATTGTGTTTTAACAAAATTTGCTTTGTTCATTATTTTTTCAAACAAAAATTGAACATAATTACTTTCTTTTAATTGAATTTTAATTACCATGCGATATAAATTACAACTAGAGGTGTCAAGTGGGCCGGGGTGGACCGGCCCGGCCCACAACCCGTTAAGCACGCATGTTAAACGGGGCGGGCTTGACCCGACCCGTTCAATGTGCGGGGCGGGGCGGGTTTTGGAAAAGCCATCAAGGCCCACCCCAGCCCATGAAGCCGAACCCACAATGTCACGGGGCGAGTCGGGCGGGCTTTTTACGAGTCGAATTTAGTGGGCTTTTACGAGTCGAATTTAGTGGGCTTTTACGGGTCGAATTTAGTTGGGCTTTTACGAGTCAAATAATGAAATTGATTAGTAAGTTATGAAATTGATTAGCGAATTATAACTTGAAAGTTTAAAATTAATGAACGTTGAATTGATTCGTGAATTTCAAGATGAATGATTCGTGAATTTCAAGATGTAGAGGTTAAATAGTGAATATGATAGTGATAATTGAATAATAAAATGATAATAAGTGATTTTGAAATTAATTATTGAATATACAATTATAATAGTGATTTATGAACGTGGCCAGTAATCATAAATTGTAAAGTTGAAACTAGTGAATTAAAAATATGCTTTATACATGAAATTAATCAATGTTGTAATTGATTAATTCAATCTCAAACTAAAATTAAAAACAAATAATGAAAATCGATTAGCGAATTTTGATTAAAAGGTTAAAATTTAATTAAAAAACTTAAGAGCTACATCACGTAGAATAGATATACAAAATAAATTAATAGATCATGTAATATAAAGATAATTTTTAATTTCTATAACAATAAAATATTTAGAGTAATTTTTTATAATATTTTTACTAGTATAAGTATTACAGCTTAATAGTTTTTAATTTAAAAATATGGTTTATGTGGGCTTTTAAAGGGACGGGGCGAGTTGGCCACAGGGCGGGTTTATGTGGGCTTCGAGGCGGGGCGAGGCGGGCTTATGAACGGGGCGGGCCTAGGAAAGCATAACCCAGCCTGACCCTTTTGATAGGGGCGGGCCTAGCCCGGCCCACAAAAAAACGGGGCGGGGCGGGGCGAACCCACTTTTTTTTACGAGTCGGGGCGGGTGGGCCTGGGCCATTTAAAGCGTTTATCCAATATATAAACGGAAACTTGAGAAAATGGCTCAAAAAACACCATAATTGAACTTTTGAACACATTTAAAAAAAAATCAATGTTTTTTAACTTTGTCCAATTTCAAACGATTTTACCCCTATTAATTAACTCCTAAACTGCCCCTAATTATCAAAAGATGTCCCCCAAATCTAAATTGCTGTCCCCAAATTTTGAAGAAATTATCCCAAGATGGGACAATTTAAAAAACGGTCCCTAAAGTACCAAAAATTGTCCCCTAAATTTATCAAAAATTGTCCCTAAATTATCAAAAATTTTCCCCTAAATTTAAATTACTGTCCCCAAGGATCATAAGAAACTGTCCCAAGAATGTTAATTGTACAACCTCCACAATGTTAATCAGGGGTAAAATCGTCTGAAATTGGGCAAAATTAAAAAACATTGATTTTTTTAAATGTGTTCAAAAGTTCAATTGTAGTGTTTTTTTGAGTCATTTTCTCAAATTTCCCTATACAAATTACAAAACAAGGGCTTGTAAGAATAAATGAATTTTAACATTTTTTTTTGCGGGAAAATGAATTTTAACATTATCCTCGTTTATGTAAAGAAAAAAATAATCGTGTATGGGGCTTAGAGCTGCACATTGCGTTCTCGCGGCACGTCGCGACTCGGTCGCCAAAACCGCGAGTTGACACTTCGCGACGCGTCGTGGCGTGTGCGGTCGCGGCGCGTCGCGAGTTGGTCGCGAATTGATGGAAAGAGAGAGACAACGAGGTTTTTTTGGGTTGCGACAAAAGTTGTATATTTGGTTCCGATGTTTAACTTTGTTAATTGTTAGTTTTTAACCGAATTTAAATGTTAAGAATGTAAATTTGTAACATAATATTATTTTTAAATATTTAATAACAAATAAATAAATATAACAAATAAATAAATATAACAAAACGAGATATTAAAAAAAAGAGTTGTATTATTCATTGTGAATATTGCAATAAGGTGGAAGAAAGCTGTAATATTCAGTGTAAACATTACAAGATGCCTCACTAAAACCTCTCTTGTAAAACCCTCCTTAGGGACTAAAAACCAAGAGAGGAAAGAGCACATCATTATTGGCGCTAACTTTGCATCACTCCGGGAACCAGGCGTTAAACCTTTCAGTCATAAGCTCAAGCTCGGTTGGTTCGGAACGTTGGCCGATTAAGGGGTTGCGGAACATCCAATCGTTCAACACCACGGCTTGCTCGAGGTGTGTGTTGGTTATTGAGGACCTCCGATCGTCGATGATGTTCTGAGCTGTACTGAATGCGCTCTCCGATGCAACGCTTGAAATGGGGATGGACAGGATGTCCCTCGCCATTCTTGCCAATATCGGGAATCTTTCCCGTTCATTCTTCCACCACCTGATGACATCGAACTCAGTTGATTGGTCGTCGATCCGAAGGCCGTAGTACCGCTTCACTTCGTCTGGTGCGCCGTCCGTGTCGTCCGTCCGTGCCGGTGGCGTACCGGATCCCGATGCTTCCCCGCGATCCAATCTTTGCTTGAGTCTCCGGCTAAAATCTAAAGCGGACTTGGCTGGGCTTTCCATCACTGTCCTCCGCTCCACCTCGACGTTGAACTGTGGGAACCGCCGGTCGTATTCCCTGTACAATTCATAAAAAGCTTCATTAACAACCTTAATGTAATCAGAGTAGTCCACCCCTATGTTTTGTCCGATTGCTAACATTAACGGACCGAACGTAAACATAATACGAGGGTCTAATATAGAACCGAAGCAATACGAAAAAGGGGGTGGATCCCAATAACTTTTGAATTTTTCAATCATTCCTTGAATCAAGGGAGCAATAATTGGGTCGTTTTCGTATTCTGTAAAAGTGTTAGTAATTTCAAATAGACCCGATAGACCATGATTCAAAGAAGGGCGTTTTTGGTTAGAGAAATTTAAAGTAACAACATAAAAGGGTTTAAGGAATTTGGTGAATTTTTCTGCGGTTGCCCATCCCGCCTCCGAGATTCGCGCTGACGGCTCGAGTTCCTTGTGGATGAAGTGGTCCAACTGTAGCCTCTGCTTACACACGACTGAAACCATTAGATATGTAGAGTTCCACCGTGTATTATTATCTAATCCGAACCTGTTAGCTTTATGATTGTGTTCTTTACAAAATCGCCTCCACCTATTAGTAATTTGAGAATGCCGGATCCAATCAACAATGCCGCGTATTTTTTCTACTTGATCGGCGTGTTGAGTTTCTTGAAAGTTGGCATCGTGGGCGCGTTGAGTTTCGTCTTCGTCGGGGTGTTGGACTTCTTGACCGGCTTGTTGTTGAAAAACGGATCGTTATTTCCTGCCCTTAATTGATG
This sequence comes from Parietaria judaica, assembly GCA_954871525.1. Taxonomy (NCBI): domain Eukaryota; kingdom Viridiplantae; phylum Streptophyta; class Magnoliopsida; order Rosales; family Urticaceae; genus Parietaria; species Parietaria judaica. Next base: position 15,822,819 of record OX940868.1, read on the forward strand.
TACCGCGTCGACCAAAACTTGGGGCACACGCTCCGGATTGGCGTCGTGCGCGCCCATCGCCCGGACTAGACTAGGTCGTAGAGACCGTACCGTATCATCGGGGTAATCGGGATTTGGTGGGGAAGGAAAAATTTCTGCCGGTAGCATAACGGGGATATAGTCGTCGGGCGTAGGTTGGCCGGGAGCCATGGGTTGAAATTGGGGTTCCAACCTCCTAGCCGTCCTTCGACCCCCGGAATTACCGCTTCTTCGAGACATAATAGAGAACTTTGAGAACTTTGAGAATTGAGAGAACTTGAGAATTTGAGAGAGAGATGGAAGATTGTTGGTGAGGAAATGAGGGAGGAAGGGGTGGTATTTATAGGGTTGGAGGAGATAGTTGGGTGGGTGAATAATTATTGAGGTGGGTGAAATTTTATTGAAATTCGGGTAAAATTTTTAGGGATTTACGGCCAAAACAAACACAAAAATTCACACCCATCGGATCGCTGACGTGGCGAGATCGTGGCCGTCGGATCAAGTGCGCGGATCGAGCCTCATGAGTCGCGACTTTGCCCTCACGTCGCGACGCGTCGCGAATTTCAACCTCAGCGTCGCGAACTCCAGGCGTGCGTCGCGACTCGTCGCGGGGGCGTCTCGCGGTGGAAATGTGCAGCTCTAATGGGGCTTCAAGCAGCCTTTTTGGATGTTGTTTCTAAACTGTCTTTAACACAGAAAATATTTATTTTATTTAAATAATTTCTTTATTCGAGCGAATTACACTTATCCATCCCTTTGAATTATTCCACGAGTAATAATTTATTTTTTCGAGCGAATTACACTTATCCATCCCTAGTTCAGAACCCGATATTGTATTTTTTCAATCTTGATATCCGAGTCCGAAAATAAACACGGTAATTTTTTCCATTACAATTTTTAGAAACCAACATTATAATTTTTCAATCACGAGCCACATATCCGAATCCGAAAACAAACACTGCAATTTTTTACCTTTCACAATTTTACACAATTTAAAATTAGATGCGAGTTCCATTTTCCAATACTCAGAACCGGGCCCACGTGAGAAGAAAAAGACGAACCCAAATTACTCTTTCACCCCTCTCTCAAGGATTCGATCCTTAAAAAGTTGAGACTCCTCCTTCATATTATGGACAATAAAGAAAGAATCTCTTGTTCAGGGGGTAATGTGCACAGAAAATAGTAGTTGAGGTACCAAATTGCAATTAGCGTTTCATTTCCCCCTTCGGCCCTTCCTCTATCCATCAATCTCTTGGGGAAAAAACGCACGCAAATTCGAAAAAGCCAAACAAAAACCTGAAAAAAGCCACTCACAACGAGTCTCTCTCTCTCTCCTAGCTTTCTCTCTCCTCTCGCTGATCTCGCCGGAACCCTAATTCCTCCCGGAAAACTTTGCTCCGTGTAAGTCGTCGATGAATCTCCCAGCCTCTCGGTTGCTGCATCTCTCTTCCTAGTTTATTCTCTGTTTCGATTCCTCACCTGGGAAACGAGGAACAGTGGTTTGACATCGAGATCAGGCGAACTGACCGTAGTTAGGGTTTCGTGCTTTTCATTGTTGACAGTCGATGAGTGTGCGATTGCGGAGAAGCTGAGAGACCTAACGGCCTGGATTTCGTCACCGGATGGAGGGAGGTAGCGTCTCTACACTTATTTCTTCTGGTAACTGTTCATTTCCTCTCCCCCTGAAAGCTTAGGGCTTATGTTTTCTGTTCAGTTAGGGATTGTATTTCGCTTGTTTTCTCGAAAATGGCGTGGATTTGCCGCGTAAAGCTTGAGTAGAAAGGCATAGCTCCCGAGCTACGGTCTGTGATTGTGTCTATTTGGATAGTTATATATCGAGGATTTGATTGTTCATACGTGATTGCATGATCACGCAGAGTCGGGGATTCGGGAAAAGTGTAGTGTAGTGTAGTTCATATTTTTGGTTAGGGAAGTTATACACAGACTAGTTTGAAACACACACATTCAGGTTGTTTGATTAAGTTAGTTTGTTGTGGCTGTTTTGGGTTATGTCCAATGCATAGTTTGCGGAAATGAATTTGTCCTGTCCGATTATTTACGATGTGTTAGGAAGAAATCTGTTTCAACAATTTTCTTTTGGCTTGTCATTTTAAGTTATTTTGGGCATATGTTCAGGTGTCTGGTTTTGTCTCTGTCCTTCTTACTACGGTTAGCTTGTACGAGTCATGGTTGGAATTTGCTAAATGCTTGATACGATAGGTATAGGTTGTATTTCAATAATTTACAGTTTTATATGAGTAATACCCACATCTTAGTAATTAGTTTTTATCCTTTATTCAAGGCTATGAGAAAGTTAATGGTATCTAGTGTCTTGTTTTTGTTTATTTTTTTAAATTAAAATTACATTTATTTTTCTCTTAATGAGCTTTACTAGCTCCGTTGAGTAATCGCCACTTATCTTGTACATTATTAGTTTTAGTACTGGCATATGTTAGCTAAGCATCCATTGCTACTTTCTCGACTCTATGTTATGATCTGTGTCTTTCTAATTCTAGTACTTAAATTTTCCAGTGCTTTAATAGGAACTCTTACTTTAATAAACATAATCCTTCTATTAAGTTCAGTAATGTCCCTTTGGAACCTTAACTTGGGTTATTTCAAGTGAGAGGCCTTTTTCTTTCTTTTCTGAATGAGCCATGTACTTTTATAATCTAACTATCATATAGCTTTTTTTTTTTCTTTCTCCATATCAGTTTATCTTTTGTTATTAAAAAAAATTAGTGTTCTGATTCCCTTAGTGATCTTTTGTTTCCGTTGTTTCTCCTAAAACCATATTTTCTTCTTCTTCATCTTCTTCAGGTAGTTTTGCGACCATACGTTACTGTTCTTGCTGTTTATATTGGCTTTTATTGAGAAATGCAGTGCTATTGGATTTATAGCAAATATCTATGACTCGTTATTTTTTTTATTAATTATATGTTGCAGGAATATACCCATGGATTATGATGACAATGACCTTCACAGCCAAAATTTTCATCTAGCCGGAGAAGGCAGCTCAAAATTTCCTCCTGTTTTGAGACCGTATGCTCTTCCCAAATTTGACTTTGATGATAACCTCCAAAGCCATCTGAGGTTTGATAGTTTGGTGGAAACTGAGGTCTATCTTGGTATTGAGAGCAATCAAGACAACCATTGGATTGAGGATTTCTCTCGGGGAAGTAGCGGGATAGAGTTTAACTCAGGCGCCGTTGAGCCTTGCTCCATATCTAGACGCCACAATGTCTGGTCAGAGGCCACGTCTTCAGAATCCGTTGAAATGCTTTTGAATTCTGTTGGGCAAGAAGAGATTAATGCCTGTGATGAACTGGGTTTCTTGACTAAGCAAATGGAGCAAAGTTTGAAAAAAGATGAAAACACTCGTTCTACAACCAACACTATCACAAGTTTAGAGACTGTTTTATCATCGGATGATATCGCTGGGAACTCTTCTGAAGCTTTTGTTGGTGGCACTACAAATGCTCGTGATGGTAGTGCTGATTTGAATGACGATGTACATGTGGATAACAGAGGTGAGGATGTGACCAAACCAGGAGTTGGTGATGTCCAAATTCAAGAAGATTCATTGCAAGTTGATCATTTGATGGCATCAGCCCAAAACAGTGCCTTAAAGAAGGCTGATTTGAACTATGAGGGTGTTCAAATTGTAACAGATGACGATAGTGGCAAGAAGGCAGAAGATCATGTGTTCAGCAATGAAGTGGAAAATCAAAATATGGATAGAGATTTAGCTCATAATATTGCTACCAATGAGGAACCTATCATCTCAGCCTCTAACATAGACACCGTTTCAGAGATAATTAACACGGAGCAACCTTCTGGAAACACACAGAAAGAACACCTTGAGCTTCCGAGTGCTCACTCTGACAGAAAAATTGAATTTTCTGGAGCTAATGAGGAGGAGATTTGTAACGATATGGTGGTAAGTATGGGTGGTAATGAGTTGAAGCCTACTATGCTCAATGTACCCTCAGAGGCTCTACCTCAGTTTGAAAAGTATGAACTTGAGGTCAGCAACAGTGGCGGTAATGTAGAACCAAAGATAGATTATGTTGAGAAAAGTAGCGAGAAAGGTCATTTAGAAAGTGGGCAACCGGTAGATAGTGAGAAGTTAGCTCCAAGTTCCGACTATGGTGGATTTTCCGGAATAAGTCCAACAACTGAGACCCCGGGGAATACTGTTCTTGCTGAACGCACGATAGTTTGCCAGGAAGACAATGACTTTAACGAGGCTGGCGTTTCTGCTCCTAATCATGATATCTCGGGTAATGAAAAGGTGACCACACAGACACACATGCTAAAAGATTGCAGCAATAAAGACATTGATTCTGCAGATAAGGAAGTTGGATCTTCACAGTTACAACATGCTGCAATTTCAGGAATTGATTCCGGTATGATAATACCCCAAGTCTATGTTCTGTATTAATGAATTGACCCCTTCTGTTCAACCCTGATTTTTATTTTGTAGTTTCAGATATAGCCTTTGTGGGTCCCACCTTGGCTGCGCAGGAGTCTGATGATTGTGTTCTGTTGCCTTCTAAAGATGAATTGGAGATAGGAGTTGACCAGGAAAGTCAGATAGTAGCAGTTCCTTCTGTAGGGTCAACTCCTCTCCATGAGAAGGAAGAAAACCTGACCGGAACTTTTTCAGAATCTGTTTTACCATCTTCTGTAGTGTCGTCACTTCAGGAAGCTGGACCAATTTCTGTTTCTGAAGCGAAAGATGACACACCCTGTGACACTGGCACAGTGCTCTTGCGTGAGAATGTCGTTCAATCTTCACCAATAGAAAATAGTTGCAGAACAGAAACTGTAAGCGAAGCTCAGTCAACGGTTGAAGAAGTTGGTGTGGAGTGTACTAAACAGCTGAATTTGTCAACCGTATTATCTGAATCCACGGAGAAAAAAAGCGGTGTTTCTGAAGCAGTGGTTATTAGTCCTACGAAAGCCTCCATAGATGACATCATTCTAACCGACGTTTCAACGGCTTCAGGTGAATTGTACTCTAAAGTTTAAACTATATGAGATGGTCGTGTCACTCAATTATGATAAATTTATGTTAACTTATTTAAATTATGTTACATAATAATATTTTTTTTAAGATTAGCTTATGTAAAGCCCAGCCCAGCTCACTAAGTTGTATATGGATTATTTAAAGAACAGAAATAATTAGTTTATGCAATGAGAACAGAAAGCCAATTGATATTTTAATAAATTAATGTAGTAAATTAACTTAGTATCTTTATAAGGGTTAGTACAATGTAGGGAAAAATAGTTACTCTGGCTCTATTCCCACGATAAATTCAACGCGGGATCATAACAGTCAGCTCAAATGAACTTATAATATTGCCTTATTTTGAATGTTGGCTATTTTAATACATATGTCAAACCTTTTCATCTCTTAAGACAATATCATGTGTACGCATTTTTTTTCTCGAGATTGTTTATTCTGTATCTTAAGAATCTAAAATCTCGTGGTGCAGAACCAAAGACAAATAAAGATGAGAAGCTCTCTCAAAGCGGGACACTACTATTGGGGGAATCAGGTGATGGTAGTTGTCCAAATGTTCAGGAAGGCAATGGAGCGATCTTCGCAATACAGCAAAATATTAGAAGTGAGTCATATGGTAACATCACCTCCTAAAAATAAGAATTAAGAATTATCGGGACGTTAAATTTTATATCTATCCCGACCATAATTTCTCTGCTCTTGTCTTTCTTTGTGCTCATGTTATCATTACGTTGTAATGTGGCTTTAAACTTTCTTCTCTGTATCGTTCACATTGTAGTTTAGGAGGAGTTTGAATTTGAAAATATGACAAGAAAGATATTATAATGCTTGGGCACGATCAAGGTTCTCCTGATGATGTCTTGCAACAATTGGCTAATTAAAACTTGGAAACCTGAAATCAACTCCTCCTAGCCTAAGTAAGTACGGACTCCCTTAAAGAACAATACCTAAATGCACGAAATACCATATTTAACCTTAATTATTAAGGTAAGACATTTAAGAACATATGCAAATATCCTTAGGAACATTACTGCCCTTGTTCCTCCTCCGACATGTGAGGAGCGGCGCGTAGCACTCGTATTGTAAATTCAGCATCATAGAGACTCGCGGTAATCGGAAGTTAATGACATTAATAATCATTTTCTAGTCAGTTTCTCACATTAGCCGTTATAAACCGTGAACAATATTTATCTAATCCCTTTGGGTTTGTTTCCTTAGATAATGGAGACAGTTCTACCGATCAAAGTGTGCCAACTTCCAATCAAAAAACACCTTCTCAGAGTAAAAATGGGGTAAACCAGTCTGCTGTGGATTCCATGAAGCAAGATGTATCTGTTTCTAAGGTTTTTGCTGAAAATATTCAGTCCAAATCTCGAGCAACAAAAGGAAAGCGTCGGTCGAAGGATGCTGCTTCATCCATTAAGTTGACTGGAGAAGATTCTGGAAAGATCTTGCTGCCTCTTCCTTTGAGCCCATCCCCGAGAGTACTATTTCTCTTTCTGTTGCCACTTTTTTAATATTTCAGACCACTAATCTTGTGGCCCTACTAATGCTATTAGTTATAGTTTTTGTCGTTTATATGTACATGATGTAGCTTTTTGGATAACGATGTTTGAATATCATTATTCAATAATGAATTACATCTCATATATAGGTAGTGGTGGCAGTCATTCATGCCGATACTTATTCGTCTTGTATTTTTTGATAGACCCAGCCACAACCCGTTTATGCATTTATGTCTGAGAACATAATCCAAATACGACCCGTTTGTTTTTTGTTGAACCCCAGACCAGACCCACAAGGATCCATTTATTAATTGTTTCTTAATGATTGTGGTACCACAAACCCATTTAGACCCATGATCTCATCTAGAAAGAAGAATCCATTGATAATGAAGAGTCCCAAAAGAAAAAATTAAAAATCGTGACACATTTTATTTTTTTGAAGATTGCAGAGGCGTCCCCTTCAAGCTCTCTTCCCATGCAACTGGATTCTAAGATTGTTCCAGAAAGTCCTCTGGCAAATACGCAAGTATTGGCTGCTGAAACCACAGGTGGACGCGCCAAACCTACCACAGGTCGTAAACCTCGGCGATCATCTACTCAAAGAAAAGATAGTACGAAGAAAGGAACTCTTGCAAAAGAAATGACACCTGCCAGACAACCGGAGAAGCCAACTAACGTGCCTATGAGTCCTTCTGGAATCTTCCATGTTATGCAATCCAATGAGATGCAGCCTTACATGCATCTTGATGGAAATAACAGCAAGCCATACTTTGTTCTTGCTGCATCAACAGCTGGTCTTCCAGACTTGAACAGTTCTGCTTCAACTTCTGCTGTGTTTCAACAGCCTTTTACAGACTACCAGCAAGTTCAACTACGAGCACAGATCTTTGTGTATGGAGCTTTGATGTAAGTCCTTCTAAAAAAATTGTGAATAATTTTAAATAATGTATACTGTAGTCACAATGCGTACAAATCCATTAACCTGAAAAAATTAGGAGATGCTGTTCTCAGGAAAAAACTGTTGAGTCGCTTTAAATTTTCCTATAAAAAAAGCGAATAATGGGAGAGAGGATTTTACGGCTGCTACGTTTTTTCTGCCTTATCGTTTTAATATAGCAGATTAAAATTTCCTGTTTCTGCAGTCAAGGAACAGCGCCTGAAGAAACATATATGTTGTCAGCCTTTGGGGGACCTGGTTAGTCATTCTTTTCTTTGCAAAATAGGCGACATATTTGCCGCGTTTTACCTTTTTCATGCCGATAGATGGTTAACTTCCATAACCCTTTTGTATATTTACTTTTGCTTGTAGATGGCGGGAGAAGCTTATGGTTGAACACCTGGAAAGCGATCTTGGAGAGGCTACAAATTCAGAAATCTAATCCAGTCACTCCAGAAACTCCTTTGCATTCTCGTCCGAACACCGCTTCAGTATCCAAAACTGTGGACCACGTCGGCAAACAAAGTGCCCTTCAAAGCAAAACTGGTCGATCAAGCACCAAGAACACTCAGAGTATCGTGAGCCCAATGATACCCCTTTCGTCCCCCCTCTGGAGCATGCCTACGCCAGCTGGGGATGCTGTTCCTAGAGGCTCGATCATTGACTATCAACAGTCACTCACACCAATCCACTCTTTTCAAACACCGACTCTGCGAAACCTTATCGGCAATAACTCTCCATGGATGTCACAGCCTTCTTTCCGCAGTCCCTGGGTAGCTTCCCCGCAGCCTTCTGTACCGGATCCAAGCCCTCACTTTTCAGCATTTCCTCCCACAGAACCGGTTCAGTTGACCCCTCTAAAAGAAACGTGTGTGCCTGCAAAACACGTTGTATCCGCTTCTCCTCCAATTGACTTCAAGGCATCATTGCCCGTACCTAAGGCTTCTGAGCCCAAGTCCAGGAAAAGAAAAAAGAATATAGTTACTGAAGAAACAGGTCAGGCTGTTATTCTGCAATCCGCTGTCGTTAATACCCCTGCTACTTCTGTACCTCAAGCCACTCCAGAGAAAGCAGAGCACGAGTTTTTGCAGAGGGCAGTCTTGTCTGAAGAATCTCTCACTAAAATCAAGGATGCTACAAAACACGCAGAAGATGCAACCGCTCTTGCTAACGCTGCGGTTTCTTACAGTGAAGAGATATGGAGTGAGTTGGAGAAGCAGAAAGATTCTGGGTTTTTATCCGACATTGAGGCTACATTATCTTCCGCAGCAGTGGCGATAGCCGCGGCGGCAGCTGTATCACGGGCTGCTGCAGCTGCGGCGAATGTGGCATCGACCGCTGCATTGCAAGCGAAATTGATGGCTGAAGAAGGATTTATCATAAACAGTAGTCAAGGTAATGTCTCTATGTTGAAGGGAGAAGACAGAGGAAGCAGTTCCAGTTCAATAATAACGGCTGCCAGGGAGGCGGCCAGGCGACAGGTGGTGGCTGCGACCGCCGCATCAAAACGAGCTGAGAATATGGATGCGATTGTTAAGGCTGCTGAGCTGGCGGCAGAAGCTGTGTCACAGGCGGGGAAGATCGTTGCTATGGGCGATCCTCTTTCGTTGAGGGAATTGATGAAGGCGGGTCCCGAGGGTTACTGGAGAGTGCCTCAAGTTTTTCAAAAGTCAACTGAGATTAATAAAAGCATAATTTCCAAGTCTGCAAAAGGAAAACTGACGGCAGCCAATGAGAAGTCGTCTGTGGCAGATGAGCATTTAAAACTTGAAAAGGGTACAGAGAGACAGAAAGGTCACAACGTTTCTGATCTGACAAAAAACATTGTTGTTGTTCTTGAATCTGATCCTGTATCGAGATCTTCGTCCTTTAATTTTGAGAACACAGTGGCGGTTCCCAAAGAAAATTCCATTAAAGAAGGCTCAAGAGTAGAGGTATGTTGTCTGTTGAAAAATATTGATTTTTTTTTTACTTGTTATTCTCAGGCCTGTGAACTTATCGGACTCCTTTAGTTATATACTGTCAAGCTGTGATTTAACTTTTTAGTCTTGTTGCTCAGATCCTTAATTTGACGTCCATATTTTTATCCGTTGAGTCATGTCTAAATTGGCTTTCTGAACTCAGGTCTTTAAAGACGGCGATGGATTTCGAGCCGCTTGGTACACAGCCGATGTCTTGAGTTTGAATGATGAGAAAGCTTGTGTTTCCTTTACAGATATTGCCCCAAATGAAGGTAAACTTACTCATTGGCAGTTGTAGCAGCGTGATAGGCTTAATTTATTTTGAATGAAATTATTGTGCTATTTATGTTTTAAGCATTAGTGGATTTTTTCTTTCTTTCTGGAACCTAATCTCTCGTATTTAGTGTCACCTAGGGCTTTGTGCAGTGTTTTTTTTTCTTTCTTTTCCAGTTAAGACTCAAGACACTGTCTTGAAGAGCTTTGGCGGGTTATTGTAGATGCCTAAACTAGGTTAAGCATGTCATGTTTGAGGAGTGACGATTACTCTAGAACATAATTGGGAGAGTTTTTCTGTAACTCCCGAAGTAGAGACTAGGGTTATCTTTATCCACAAAGTGGTCTTGTTACTCATGGATTTCTATTCCTGGTCCTATCCAATGTAATCACAGCTTTTAAACATAGTATTCTACATATAATAATTGCAGGCTCAGCACAGTTGGACGAGTGGGTCCCACTTGGTGGTGAGGGAGATGGCCCCCCTAGAATTCGATGTGCTCGCCCAATGACTGCTATGCTATATGAAGGCACGAGAAAAAGACGCCGAGCAGCCATGGGGGATTATAATTGGTCCGTTGGGGATAGAGTTGATGCGTGGATGACTAATAGGTACGCCTCAATCTCGTTTCTAGTGCCTTTCATATTATTTTTTGAATTTTTTTGTTTGCCCAAAACCTTATAGATAGAAAAGAGAAATAGAATTTAATACTGTAACCAAGAATTCTGTTTCTCGTGAAATTGGCACACTCCTAACAAAATGAAGTCGATTCTGTTTTGGGATCCTAGAGATTGTGATAGGACCTGAGCTGACACTCAATAAGAAACTCACCGAGGTGATGAGATTCTTGAGAACTCTATTGACGAATAAAAATAAACGGTCCTCCTTTGAGAGCGAGACTAAAAGCCAAAGAGATGTTTGGTAGGAATAACCTCAACTATCATGCCCCTCACATAAAATAACCAAAATACAATTAATGAAAACACGTAAAAGGTAAAACGGCATAAAATGACGGGTCTAAGGGATTGCTTGATGTTGAATTTTTTGAACACTGAACTTTGTCTTAACTTTTGTCATTTGCTTGTTTATTGATATATATATATATTTAAAAATATATATTCCACATAACTTTGTCTTAAATGATTTGTTTAGCTTTAAAACCTTGAAAAGTCAATTGATAAATACATAGTATTTGTAGCAAGTGTGCTGATGGTTAATACTTCTTATGCCTCAGCTGGTGGGAAGGAGTTGTCACCGAAAAGAGCAAAAAAGATGAAACCGCTGTGACAGTTCATTTTCCGGGTATGTTTGTTTTTCCCTTTTGGCCTTGAGAAATTCTTTTTAAAAGTTCCAACTGCTTTATGGTTTTCATTGTCGCAGTCCAAGTTGAGACGACAACAGTTAAAGCATGGCACCTTCGCCCTTCACTCTTTTGGAAAGACGGTGAATGGGTAGAATCGACAAACTCTCAAGACGACCCCTCTTCACATGAGGTACTAATTTTGCGTGTGTTTCAAAGCTTGTTCTTTTGAAAATCAATTCTAGCATTCTACTGTAAAATTAATATTTTTCATTTTCAGGGTGATGTCCCGAAGGAAAAGCGCCTAAAGCTAGGAACTCCGGGTTTCGATGTTAAAGGAAAAGAAAAGGCATCAAAAGGTAGTGACATTTTGGATACAGCGAAACCTGAGGAGTCCAGATCACTGGAGATATCTGAAAATGAGAAAGTATTTAATATTGGCAAGAGCTCCAAAAATGAAAACAAGCCCCATGTTACCAGAATGGTCCGAACCGGTTTGCAAAAGGAAGGGTCAAAAGTGGTATTCGGCGTTCCTAAACCCGGGAAAAAGAGGAAGTTCATGGAAGTCAGCAAACATTACGTGGCGGATCGTAGCCAGAAGAACACCGAGCCAACCGATTCAATTAAGCTGTTGAAGCAACCGACTCGTGGATTGAGAAACGACCCTAAACCTAATAGAAGTTTGAAAACTGGGAAACAGCAAACTGCGTTTGGAAGAACGATTCCTTCCAGAGACAACTCAGGGAATGCTTCCGAAAACGCCCTTTTATCTGACAGTACAGGAAAGGTCAAGGATTCTTCAAGCTTCACCAATAGCACGATGAGAAAGCAAGGGTCAATAGAAGAAGGATCATTTGTATTTTCTGGGGTAGAATCGTCTAAGAAAGTCCCGTTGAGTACAAAATCCGAGCGTGCAAATAAGGGGAAACTCGCACCTGCCGCAAGAAAGTTGGGTAAAATAGAGGAGGAAAATGTTTCTACAGCGAAATCAACCATCGAATCCTCGGAGCCACGACGGTCTAACCGAAGAATTCAGCCCACATCTAGAGTAAGTATTTAGATACTAATTTGATTTACTCATTCGGTTTGATTTATTTAGATACTAATTTGATTTACTCATACGATTAGGTTACAAATCTACAGTCTAATAAGATAAAAGTATGCGTTACTGTTGCAAATAGAAAAGCATGTTAAGAAGTACTAATTAAGAATATATCTAACACTAAAAAGTTTGAAAAAAAATTATATCCTCTCATTCGGTTTCTATTACCAGTTCCAGTTACTAACATGTAAGAAGCGATACTAATTCGGATGCGTTATTAACAAAACTAGAAAGGTCATTTGGTAAAGAAAAAAAACTGAAAATAGGTTGCAGATTTTCGGTATTAAAAGAATATGTTGTTATGCATTTATGTAATCTGATGATTAATTTATTACTATAATATCAAAAGCCTATTTTAATATTTTTTTTCTTCTATTTTTGTTGACAGCTATTAGAAGGGCTGCAAAGTTCACTGGTCATACCAAAGTTCCCTTCTTTTTCACATGACAAGGCCCCCAGAAGTCATACCAAAACTACTTCTAGAGGTTACAATCTTTTTTCTTTTTAGTTTTTTTGGTACTAATGCCCCTGAATTTTAATTTTTTGGCTGCCATGCTCCTCTACTTTTCAAAGTATGACATTTTCCCCTTGTGCGTTAAAAATGACAAAAAAAAAAAAAAAAGGTTTTACGGAAGAAGTGACTTAGTGGAGTTTTTTTGGGTTAAAGAATAAAGATCAAAAGATTGGAGAACCTCGTTAAATTGATCCTCGATAAATTAAAAATCTCGATAAGATAATATACTTATGTACGGTTATGACTCTAACTAACATAGACTAATTTTTTTCTCGATAAATTAATGAACTTGATTAAATCATAAAATTATTTGGTCCCAAAAGCTAAGTCGCGTTTTGCACAAGTTAAAAATTTTCTTTTATTATAAAATTGATGAATACATTTTATAGCATAGTAGAAATGTAACGCACAAGTTAAAATTTTCTGTCATTTCTTGACGTGATTACTCCCAAAAACTAAGTTCATGGGGCAAAATGCAGTGACATGCAAAGTTCAGGTGTCTTATTTATGTTTTCTTTTCACTATGTTTTTTTTTTTGGGTATATCTCCGGAATAGTGGGAACCTATTCCGCGCATGTTTAACTGACTGTGCTAGTTTTTTCCAGGGACCAATCACGGGTGACAGTAACGAGTTTGATGTCAAGCAAGTCGGGTTAGTGAAATGACGAAATGATGTTAGCGTAGCTTGTGTATATTTATTAGAGTGGGAAAAATGATTGGAATTGTCCCCGTGGTTTTAGATACCGATTTAGCAAGTAGATGTTTATAAATATCGATTTAGTCCGCTATATTTATGGACCTCGTAGGCTGTATATGGCTTGTGATTTCAGAGGTTTCGCTACTCTGTTTCCGTTTAATCCCTACTGAGAATTCTTCTCTCTTTCTCATCAATCTCTCTTATTATATTTTCACCATTCATAGTAATAATGCTTCCTTTACTTTTCTATAAATAAAATGCTAATTACAAAAATGTTTGCTAGTTTGCACTAGATGTCATAAATTTTTTGTCAAATTAATCACCGAATATAATTACGCCATGTAATAGTTTATAAAATTGATATGAAACAATCATCGAGTCTAGCTATTTAATCCACTGAGTTTAGTGAAAGAATCTTTCTTCCTAAAAATATTTTCTTTTTCCTTCGTAAAAAGAAAAGTTAAAATCTTGGGGTATTTGTGGCAAAAGTGGCCAACTATAAGCCATTTGAGCAGTTATATGGCCAATGCCAAAAAACTATGGCAATAATACCTATTGTACACTAATCTTGCGTGGTTATAAAATCCATCCACTTAATCACACCACCGTTCACTGACCTGCCATATGGCAGTATTTCGCTGCCAAGTTTCAAATTTATTTTTACCCACGTGGCCATATTCTCTTAATAATTTTATCAACCAATTATAACTCATTAATTTCAAAACATTATATTTTTTTTTCTTATTTTTTCTTATTGTTTTATTTTAAAAACGTAGGATTTATTTATCTTCTCTCTCACTTTAAAGTTTCTCTTCTTTCCCCCTTCTCCTTTCTCCTTCGACCCATCCTCTGCATTTATTATTATCCTTCAGCATCGTCTTTCCTCAAGCTCTGTACTCGAAATGGAGAGTGAGAGTTCTTACTGGGTCGTGGTTCTAGGCGAATACTCAAGCTTTCAACGAGGATCATCATAAAACCATGAATACACTCTGAAACCTCAAAAAGAAACAAGCTTTCCACCAGATCTGACGAATAAACATATTGTTGTTTACAATTTTTTTTTCTCGTGTCGATCTTTGTTATTAAATCCGAACACTCAAATTTCAGAAAATTGAAAACTTTTTTTCAGAATGAAAGAAAAATGAAAACTTTGAAACCAAACCCACGATGAACAGTTAGGTTATTACTGTAGTCGGGAAGAGGTTTCAAGCGTGGATCCCGCCACGGTTGATTAGGCTCAGGCGCGACACCGCCGTTCATTTCGTAGCTAAAGAATGGTTTCGTCGTGTTCTTAGTCAGCTTGAAGAGAGAGAGAGAGAAGTTGGATAGCCTGAATGTTTTCAAATTGGTGAAGGAATTAATCTAGTGTTAATTTATCGAATTTAAATTTAATTAATCCAAACTAAAACGTTGTCTACTATTAAACTGTATTAATAGTTGTTGACTGGGCTTCCACGTTGGACATGGGTCCCACAAATGAGTGAGTCAGTCACTCCGTTAACTACAGGTGGCGCCGTTACTCACTAAGTGGATGGATTTTATAATCACGCGAGGTTAGCGTACAATAGGTACTATTGCCATAGTTTTTTTGCATTGGCCATATAACTGCACATATGGCTTAATGTTGGCCACTTTTGCCGCAAATACCCCTAAAATCTTTGTTATTTTTTGACATGCATGGAAAATGCGTTACTTTTAGAGACACCTCTACTTATTATTATAGTTACTTTTTTGAATAGTTACTTTTTTTTTAATGAAAATGATTTATTGACTAAGGTAACGATGCATGGTCAGTTTTTTTTTTTATTGGGATAATAGCGGCATAAGTCTTCAACCTTTACTCAACTGGAGCGGCATAGCCCCAACCTCATTTAATAGCGGTATAAGTACCAAAAGATGATTTTCGTCCATATTTGACTAACAAAAGTAGTCAACGTTTGCGTGGTCAGCTTCTCGTCAACGTGGACGCCACATAATCCGACATTTCACCATACATGTCATCCTCGCGTCATCAAATTTAATGCAAAATTAATTGAATCCCTCCATCACCCTTAATTTTGCATTAAATTTGATGACACGAGGATGACGTTTATGGTGACATGTCGGATTACGTGGCGTCCACGTTGACGAGAAGCTGACCGCGCAAACGTTGACTACTTCCGTTAGTCAAATATGGACGGAAATCATCTTTTGATACTTATACCGCTATTAAATGGGGTTGGGGCTATGCCGCCCCAGTTGAGTAAAGGTTGAGGACTTATGCCGCTATTATCCCTTTTTTATTTAAGAAAGACGAGTCTCATTAAACCATTTGAATCACCCAAATGGGTGCGGTACTATTAGTCAGATTTACATATATAAAATAGGGAGCTTAAGATAACTAACCAGATCAACGTTTTAAAATTGGTGAAATAGCCATTGTTTGGTTAATTTTGTAACATAGCCAATAAATCACATTAACGCATATAGAATGACGATATTAACCTTTATAATTAATTAGTATTGTAAATTAATTCTTAGCAAATAAACACATTATGTTAATAGAGTTCACGTAAAACATTAATTATTAGTCGAGATTTGCGTGATCAATTCAAATAAATACAGATTATAATAAATATTTAAAAAAAATCCTATAGAAAAGGAAACTGACCTATTGAGAATTATACCACGATTTGTGAAAAATTAAGCTATAAATAAGGAAACTAACCATATTCAAACTATGCTAACAACGTGGCAAATATACCATGATATATTTTGATCCCATATATCTCATCATTTATTTAAGGGTTAATTGCGACAAAAATACCCAACCTTTGGTCAAATTCTCTATTGTGTATACAACCTCCGTAAATGGCGGCAAAAGTACCCAAATTTAGCATTTGGGAGTTGACCGAGAATATCTATCTATGTGGCAATCAGCCTTTGCCATGTGGCACGCCACATGGCACTTGGCTGCCACGTGGCATACCACATAATTATTATTTTATTAAATAAATTTTTTAAAAAATAAATATTTTTTTAATTATTTTAAAAAAAAACTTCTTAATTATTTTTCCATAAAAACCAATAATGAGTATTTAAATATAATTATTCATTTTAGAAAACTGGATCAAACGAAATAAATAAAGAAAAAAAATCTCCGTTCACGGTTCACTCAAGCTCCGCCTCCGATCCGGTTTACGGGTGAAACGAAATCGCTTAATATGTTTAATAATAATAACCAATAATAATCATATGATTATTTAACGAATTTTTTTTAAAAAAGAATAATATATAAAAAAAAATATTTAACAATTATTATTATTCTAATATGCAAACACAAAAAAATATCATGCAAACAAATAAAAATAATTTTTCATTAAATATTTATATGACTACTATTTTTATTTTTGAATAAGTGGTGTGTATATAATTATGTCTTGACTTTTTTAACATTATGTATGTGTTTATTAGTTATTATTATTAAACATATCAAACAATTTTATTCGACGCGTGAACCGGACCGGAAACGGAGTTCAAGTGAACCGTGAGCGGTGAAAATTAATTCGTTCTACCCACTTTTAAAAAAATAAAATTATAACCAATAATGAATATTCAAATTTAAATATTCTTTATTTGTTATTATTAAAAAAATTTATTAAAATTAAAAATAAAAATAATTTTGTTTAAAAAATAAAATAATTTCGTTTAAAAAAATATTTAAAAACTAATAATATATATTTTAATTTTTTTAAATAAAATAATAATTATGTGGCATGCCACGTGGCAACCAAGTGCCATGTGGCATGCCACGTGGCAAATACTGATTGCCACATAGATAGATATTCTCGGTCAACTCCCAAATGCTAAGTTTGGGTACTTTTGCCGCTATTTACGGAGGTTGTATACACATCAGAGAATTTGACCAAAGATTGGTCATTTTTGCCGCAGTTAACCCTTTATTTAACCAACAATATGACCATTTTGTCATCATTAATTAACCAATAATACCTTGACTAGAAGATCACGTTAAGTAGGTAGTGAAATCAGAGCATTAACTATTATATCATCAATTAACCAAATATTCAAAATTCAAAACAAACTCTTTGCATGCAAAAAAAAAAAAGGAACGAAGAATTCTATTGAGAACGAAGAAGAAAAACGAAGAGGAAGCAACATAATAGGTAAACTGAAATTAATCTTGTATTTTGTGGTTTATTTTGGTTTATGTATTATTTTTGTGTTCGTTTTAATATCGGAATAGGTAAAATCCAGCTATTGGTTTTACATCTTTCCACACTTTTTTTCTTTGTTCAGTATGAAAGTTGTATTTTGTGGTTTATATGAAGTATTAATTTGAGTTTATTTCGATGTTAATCTAACATTATAAATAAAATGATTTTAGTTTATTTTGTGATTAACATTGACGAATTATCTACGATGTTAATTTATGTTTATTTTGTGATAGTATTACAATATTACTTGTTTATTCATCTCGATCAGTATGGTTTAACTCTTAAGATCTACACTATGACTTCTTTATCTTGGTTATTTTTTTCTTCGTTCATTATAGTTATGTTAATTTCTGAATATGTTGACATGTAGGAAACAACTTGAAAACGATATGGCAAAAACAAGATCAACTGCAAAGAAAATATCAGCGACAAAGGAGGGGAAATCAATAAAATACATTTACACAAATAAATACGAATAAACCAATCAACATACATTTATAATTCGAATTATAATTACATTTACACGAATAAATCAATAAACTTACATTTACAATTCAAATTAACGTACATTTACAATTCGAATAAACGCGAATAAATAAAAATTACACGACAAAATCAGAGAAAAAAATTGGAGCAAACACGATACCAAGACCAACAAAACAAAACCCCAAAATGGAATCAAACCTCAGAACATCGAACCGTACTAAAAAAATCAGGAATCGAATCATATTCAAGTAACGTAATCGAAACCAAGATATAAGTTTGTACTTGCGAATTCGGAGCTTGAACGACGATGATCTTAAATACCGTACAAACATAAAAAAGCACAACTTTTCTTTCTGTTTTCATTTCAAACACAATGATCTTTTATCTATTTCACGGTACGTACATGGAAAAACGAACAAACGTAATATAAAAGGTACTTAAATACTTATTTAGTTTACCTCTCAAACACTCAAATATCCTTTAATAAGGAAGCACATTGCCATATGAGAGCTTTATGTTATTCATCATTCTCATTATGGCCAAACACCATAGCTTAAGATTAATATATATAGAGAGGATCTCACCAACTCCTCATGTTTCAGTCAGAGCTCTTGTCAGAGTCCGATGATGTTGTTGTCGTAGACTTGTCGCTTTTCGAGCCCTTCTCCTTTCCCTTACCCCTTTTGACCCTTTTCCCGGACATGGAATTCTTGCGGTCAACAAAGTCGGAGATCTCGAGATGTACACCGGGATCGTTGGCTTTGTAGGACCCGCCCATCATGATCGAGTTGTTGACAGCCTGAAAGTTGCTGTTGACGTACGTTCGGAGGGCGTCGGAATCGTCGCCTGCAACAGGATGCTCCGACCGCGACTTCTCGTCGAGCTCTCCCCTGAGATTTGCACCCATGTTGGTCCCGGCAAGCGTGATTATTCCAACGCCATTTTCGTCCTCGTCGTCTCCCACTTCTTGGCCTTGTGAGCTCGAGCCCACCTTGTGGATTCCTGCGAGGCGGCTAGTGATGGCCGAGACCATGTCACGGACTTCGCGGTTGATGTGCCTTTGCTTCTCTCCCTCCGACGATGATGACCCGACGGGCTTCGCTTCGGCGACCGGCATGGTTTCGAGGGTTATAACTAAGAGAGAGGAATATGAAGAGGAAGAAGATGTGTATTTGGTTGTGGTGATTACTGATTAGGGTTATAACTTATAAGAAGGTTTTTGTGGGAATAAAGAGTTGCCTTATTGAGCAATTCAAGGATATATTAAGTATAAAGAAGAAAAAGAAAAAAAGAAGCAAGGGATTCTAATTCAAACAGAAGAAAGAAAAAAAGTGAAGGGAATTGCTTGACATTGTGTTTAACTTTGCTCTCTAGTTTGTGCCTTTTCTTTAGTATGAGGTATTGAGTTTGTCATGAGTTGTTACTGTCCATAACATGCTTCTTCTTATCTTTCTTTATATTTTAGTATAGGAATTAGTTTTTTCTTTTCTTTGTCGTGGAGCTTGAACTATGAAATATAAGTTCAAATACTCAACCCGGCCCGAGCTAGCCGAGTTGATCATACGTTTCTATAAAATCAACCGAGTTAATAATTCCTACCAATAGTAATTGACAATATCAAATAGATACCCAAGTTTTAAATTTGATCTGATTTTTATTTTCTCTCTTAGTAAACTCTTTCCACATTGTTTAACACTGAACTTAGTGTACGGATCCGCCATTCATGTATAGTATCTTGCATGTATGATGTATATGTATACTATATTCTACAAATAAAGAAGGAAAAAATAAAGAAGAGATTGAAGGCCATATAGAAAAGACATGAAAAGCGATTACATTGTTTTGTAACTTCCTTAACGCGCACTTAGAATTTTTATCTGCGTCATTTGACTGTGTTGGTATACTAGTAGATAATGTAAAATTGATATACTATTAATCATGAAATCGACATCATACATTTAGTTAAATAAATATGGTGGTGTACTATAATATTAAGTCAAAATAAGTCAAATAATTGTAATTAGTTAAAGTGATTAAAGAGTATTTATTGAGATGAAATTTTTTCTGTGCAAACCAATGCTAGATTATACTAGCAATGATGGATTGAAAAAACAGAAATATATAAACTTGGTTTATAATAGTGTTATGGTCACGTTCTACCACAATCTTACTAATATGCGGATTCAATTTTTACGTACACAAAAAATCAATTAATTAGGGTTTAACATGGTTTTCACTTCTCAGTCTCTCATGTGTATCTAACACTTAAATTTTGTGTGCGTTTTATGTCATTTTTCTTTTATCATTTGGTATACGAATACAGGTTTCTTTGTCTGAATATTTAAGCCTTTTAACTGATTATAGATAAACTAGCTAGTAGACTGACACCGCGTAAAAATATAATTTATTTAAAACTTGGTTGAAAGCTTTAAATATATATTTTCTTTAATTTGTGTAAATTTTGCACGTAATTGAAATATTATTACATCAACATAGTGGTGTCAAGTGGGCCGGGACGGGCCGGCCCGGCCCACAACCCGTTAAGCCCACATATGAAACAGGGCGTGCTAGACCCGCCCCGTTCAATATGTGGGACGAGGCAGGTTTTGGAAGAGCCATCAAGGCCCACCCCGACCCATGAACCCGAACCCACAATGCCACGGGGCGGGGCGGGCTTTTACGAGTCGAATTGCATGGGCTTTTACGGGTTGAATTTAGTGGGCTTTTCACAAATCAAAACGGGCTGTATTTTTTCGGGTTGATATGTAATAATCATTTACACTTTTGAGTGGAAAGTATAAATAAAATTGAATACAAATTAAAATCAATACAAACATAAAAGATAAAAAATAGAATAATGAACAATAATACCTTTAATATTTTTGTATTTGCTTGATATTCGAATTCTCATTTTGAAAGTCGAGAAACATAATGCAAATAAAACTCAATCACATACTTGGAAATTCAAACACATTCTTAAAAATTACATACGATACTCTACCAAAAATCAAGTTATAAAACAAACAAAAATCAAATCGATTAGCGAATTTTGAAATTGATTAATGAAATTAAAATTGTTCAATTGAAAAATTAAATAACTTTATAGAATTTATACAACAAATAAAATAATGAATTGAGTAATATAAAGATAACTTTTATATTCTATAATAATAAAATATTTAGAGTATTTTTTTTATATTTTCATTAGTATTAATACCACAACTTAATATTTTTTGGTATAAAAATGTAGTTTATGTGAGCTATTAAACGGAGTGAGACGGGTTTGCCATGGGGCGGGTTTATGTGGGCTTCAAGGCGGGGCAGGCTTTTAGACGGGGTGGGGCGGGGCGGGTTTGGGGTGGGCCTAGGAAAATATAACCCAGCGTGACCCTTTTCATAGGGGCGGGCCTGACCCGACCCACAAAATAATGGGGCGGGGCGGGACCAACCCGTTTTTTTTACGAGTCGGGGCGGGTGGATCTGGGCCGGCCTGGCCCATTTGACACCTCTATCAACATTGCATACAGATAATTAAGATGTTTCAAATATATAAGAGTGATTTCTTATTTTCTAAGAGTATTATTTATCGGATAAATTCTAGTATTTTTATAACAATCATCTAACGTGTGAAGACTAAAATTTAAAGTTATAATAATTTTGCTTTCCTTTTTTTATTCCTAATAAAAATTCAAAAAATCGATGTTTTTTTTTAATGAATCAGATTAATCTATGTTCTAATTTCACTGTCTTTGTATTTTTTTTACTTTCAGTTTATTTACATTTACACTATTTATTATATTTTAGTATATATATACATGAACCATATCAACACTTAAATTGAAATATCTAATCAAGCAACTTATGAGCATGTATAACCGGAGAATGTCCAAGTTAGTGTCGCAATATGATATATACTTTTTCTTATATAAATTCATTACCACTAGATCATTATGTAACATGATTATGGATAAACAAAATTGTAAAGAAGTTTGAAATTATATTCAACACACAAAGAGAAGTGTCATTGTGATCGTAACCCGAAGAGACTTGGACATTCAAAAACCGCTAGTAAAGCAAATTTATCAACAAATCAAAAGTGAGACCAAATCAAAAGCGAAAACAAACTCAAATAAATTGGATTCTAAAGTCAATTACTTTGAGAAGAAGAAAAAAATGCATAAAATAATAATTTATAACACTAATGAAATTACCCGGCATGGTGATTTTCTAATAAATAGATCACAATCAAAAGTCAAAACCATAAAAAATCTAACAATTGACTAACCTAAATGTTAGATCTGCAACAATCCTCTAACCGATCTTCAAGAAAACCATCAGAAAATTATTTAAAACACCCAACTTAAAGCGAATTTGCATAAATAAAAAATAAATATAAAACAAAGTTCAAAGTTAAGTAAACATGGTAATTTTCCGTGAGGTACTTTATTTTAATATAAAATCATTTTAAGAAATAAGAACAATATCCTCCATATCTTTAACGAAAAATCTAAATTGAAAATAATATAAATAAATAAAGATTGATGGAGAAACCGAAAGCTAATTGTTACTCATACTTGATGGTCGAACTTAGAAAAATGTGCATTGAAGAACCTCATTAAAGAAACCATCAACGAACTTAATGAAGGATAAGAACGAACTCAAACCAATTATTGATGAGTAGCAAACACCTGTGTATTACTTGCAAGAATAATAACCATAACCATATTTAAATTGTGTAAGAAATATTAAAAAATAAGCAAACCAAAAATTTAGCATTTACTCTCTGCTTGTGTTCATAAATGCATAATTGAGATCATACAATGTTTCGTTTTAAACTTTAGATACACATGTGTAAGTACACTTTATGATAGAATTTTATCATACCGGACAGCTAAAAGAAAAACCATTGTTACATATCTATATAACATGAACATATATAAATGTTTAGGGTTTATAGAATCTCACTAATAATGAATATTTTCCAAATTGACATCTTCAACTGCAACGACGAGTTGATCATGCCATCATGGCATAAGCCGATTGTTATTTAAAAAAAAAAAAACAAAACCAGATTGTCAACATTTTATTTGTGGGATAAAAATCAATGAAGAATTTACGGTTTTCGTTTAATTTGTATTTAGTTATGATGTTAATATTCTTTTTCTATTTTCGGTTTTTAATATAAATCACCCCACAAATAAAAAGATATGACACTTTATATATATTAACTTTTCATTTTATTTTTTAAGGTAAGAAAAAAAAAAAACTAGTTATGAGAAACAAACGTGAATAGAAAAAAAATCTTATCATATGCATAGTAAAGTCCATCCGAAAAACATAACATATATAAAGAAAATTACCTCCGTTGATGAACAAGCATTTGTGCCACAACTCTTACAAATGCTTTGAAGGCATGTCTTAAAGTTCGTACATACAACAATCTAAATGGAAATTATATGGTGGTAATTAGTTAATGAATTTTTTAAATAGTTAGTATAGACTAAAAAGATTTATGGACAACATAGAAAGCTTACCAAGAATAAAAAATTAACTTTGAATTAATAGGTATATATTGGTTTGATATCCCCACAACTATAATAGAAATTTATAAATTAAAAATAAATTTAAATGTGGACGTTTGAAACGCGATACATGTCACTTAACAAAGTCATTTAACCGTGTTAAAATGAGAACCTATTGACAAAACACTTTTTTATATGGTATACGTTTAAGCGACACAATAATAATATGAATGTATGTCAATTTCTTAAAAACATATAAGTACTTTTGCTACAAATATCTCATTAATAATTACTAGATAACTTAGTATTAGTACATACCGTGCTATTTAAAATCTATAAAATTATTATCTTGGTAACGACGACGATGAAAAAAAGATAGCAAAATAAATATTTCCCCATATTAAAAATATAATTAATTTTTAAATTCGATATTTGAAAACAATGTTTTTTTTTAAATGCTCAATAAAGTTATAGGAACCAATTGAATGACAAATAGATAAATAAATTTTCATCGCAAGCTAGCTAATTAGTTATTATTATTATTATTATTATTATTATTATTATTATTATTATTATTATTATTATTATTATTATTATTATTATTATTATTATTACCCCTTCATCAAGAAATATACGATTTAAATATCATAAAAACCCCACTTAATTCTAATTAGTAGTTAGTTCGAAAATATAATTAGGAATTCAATTTTTTTAGAGATAAATATGTTTGATAATGTACAGATACGATACAAGAACTAAGATAAATATCTTATGTCTAAGAGTACTAGAATTCGACTTACAAAAGATAATCAAATACCTCTATAAAGAACTAGGAATTTTACATAATAAATCAACATTACAATGAAGAAGCTCTTCTCTGTGTTCGCTCTCCTCTTCCTCTCTCTCCTCCTCTTCGCAGCGGCGGCACAATCTCCCCCGCCGCCAGGGCAAGATCGCTATCACCACCACCATGGTCGCGGTCATCACCATCGTCATCACGGACGTCCCCATGCCCCTCTAGTGTCACCACCACCGCCACCGCCGCCACCACCATCACCTCCGCCGGCTAATCACCATCGCCATAGCCATCACAGAAACCATCACGCAGCTCATGTCACACAGGTTTGTTTTAGTGATATAAAGTTCATGAAGTATTAAAGATATATTATTAAACTATCAAACTAATTTTTATTGTCGTAATTTTCATGTACTTGATAAAAATAGGCTCCGAGCAAGCATTTGGATGCGAACGCAAACGGAGTTCTGGTCAGAGGCAGCGTCGTGGTCGACAAGCACGGTGGCGGAAACTTCACGACCATCGGAGAAGCCGTGGCAGTTGCACCGTCGAACTTGAAGGCCGGAGACGGCTACTTCGTGATATACATCAAAGGCGGAGTGTATGAAGAGTATATTACGATCCCAAACGTGAATACGTACATAATGTTCGTCGGAGATGGAATGAATTCAACGGTCATCACCGGCAACCGCAACGCCAATCAGGGTTTGAGGGGTTACTTCACTGCCACTGTTGGTAAGTCAATTATTCCAAATCATGTCCTTATTGGTCAAATTCTCAAATAAAAATATTCATAATCAATTCAAATATTATAATTTCAAGATTGTTTTATTTCGTAATTTTAAACATGCCCTGTAACTACGGCCTGTCGATATTGAAAATATTTATTAGTCAATTCATATAGTATTACCTATTTTGATTCATATGTCAACTAAATTAATCTTCAGTAATTAATTTTCTATTTTTCATTAAAACTTAAATCATTATTTTTATTTTTACTTATTTTAAAATTATTAAAATTTTGAACCCTCGTAACTTTGTATGGATTTTTCCTATTGAATCCTAACCCTAAATCTTCTTTATCACGGCAGTCGTCGAAGGAGACGGGTTCGTGGCCACGGGCGTGACGTTCCGCAACACAGCGGGCCCAGAGAATGGCCAGGCAGTAGCACTGCGCAACGACGCTAACCGCTCGGCCTTCTTCCGGTGCAGCATCGAGGGCTACCAGGACACACTCTACCCTCACTCCGGCCAGCAATTCTACCGTGAGTGTAACATCTACGGCACCATAGACTTCATCTACGGCGCTGGCAGTGCCGTCTTTCAAAAATGCAATATCCTCGCCCGCCGCCCCCTTTTTGGTCAGGGTGACGTCGTTACCGCTCAAGGCCGAGACGACGCCTCTAAATTCAGCGCCACCGTTATTCAGGGTTGCACCATCGATGCCACACCGGAACTCCTCGCTGACACTACACCAGTGCAGACGTATTTGGGTCGGCCCTGGAAGCGATACGCCACGGTGGTTGTCATGCAGTCGTATATTGGCGCTATCGTGGAACCCACAGGGTGGTCGGAGATGAGCGGCAACGAGGGTTTGGGCACACTTTTCTATGGCGAGTATGAAAATTACGGTCCAAGTGCCGATACTCGCCAGAGAGTTCGGTGGCCCGGGGTAACGGTGATAAACGCAAATCGAGCTGCGGATTTCACGGTCGCGAATTTGTTGCAGGGTGACACGTGGCTGCCTCAAACAAAAGTGCCATTTTACGCCGGACTAATAGAGTCCTAAATTCAATTTTTTTATAGCTAGTCGTTCATTGTTTTGTTATTTAATAATGTATGGGTTCATGGATTCACGTTTAATATAACATTTTAACCAGAATAATTGTTTCATTATTTTTATAGTACTATAAAATCCTTTATGTTAATGTTATGTTCTGGATGCAAACATAGAACCTCGATTAATTAAGATAACATTATATTATATTATGGACAAAATAGAAAATACATAACTAACTTACGTCTGATTAAAAATCAAATGTCAACGTTCCAAAAACTACAACTGATAAATAATCGGTTTAATAAAAAAAACCACTTGTGTTTGGGAGCTCCTCACCGGTGCCGACATTCCCGGACCGGCCTTCGAAGACGCCACGGTGACCATGCAGTCGTAGATCATCGTTTTATGTTGGGGTGGATAATTCAAATTTTTATTGGTATGGCCGCTAATATAACAAATAACCACTAATTAAAACTTTGTTAATCGCTTTTTTGAACTTATACTTGCGTTGCATTTTAATTCTTTCTATATTTTTCTTTTTATAGTAGCTCTTTATGAACTAATTCTAATTTATTAGTACAATTATTATAACTTTATCCTTAAATTTATATTTGGAATTCGATCAGAGAAAAAATTGCCATTCTTGTTGATCGAGGTCGGAATCAAAGAGAATGAGATTGTACCTTAAAAGAAGATCGGAGACCACAGAGTGAAACAACTGAGAGCTTTTTCGAATCTTCTTCTCCATAAAGAGATGTGGGATGGGACCGCGGAATACATGGACCATTGAAAACGCGATAAAGGTCACTTGACGGAAGTCACTTAACAATATTAAAATGAGAACCTATGACAAAATACTCTTTGTACATATATTTTTATTGCGAAAAAAAGAATAGAAGTTACTCAGTTAGAACATACATAAGTCACCGTGGTAAACATTCTCTATTGATTTTGGAGAACCATTGTGCAAGTGCGTAGTGTATTATAATATCCCTATCCCACATGTACAACATTTTAATCAGTAGAGAATGTTTTTCTTCTGTGTATCTGTAGGTCAATATTTCTACATTCTAATCCCTTCCCCATACATCCCAAGAAAAACCTTAAATCAGATCCCAAAATGACTTATAAAGATAAAATAAAGGATAGAGGCATATTATCTCGCAAAATGATCTTGAATCCCAACTAGGTTAGCACCCACAAAACACAAAGCAAAATACGGGGATCAGTATAATATAAATAAAGAGATATTTGGGTTTACACATCAGACCAAAAGAGACAAGAACTAGTAAAAACTAAATTATCTCTCGATCGTATACTTGCAAAATACAAACATTACTAGCAAACTCTTAAACATATATCCATAAATCTAAAAGGACGAGTTGATTATGTCTAAACTTCTCAACTATAAATCCAAGAAGATTAGTCCAACCAAAGTAGGTATTAAGTAAAGGATAAGTAGAATATTCAAACCTTAAGCAGTGTCATAACTGAAGAATATTCCAAACCAACATAATCACCTTGATTGCTATCAAATGTTCAAACATGAAGATATTCGGATCTCTTGCCGTCCTATATATATTCCTTCATACTACAAACAAACAACAAATCCACCAACACAGCATGAAATTCCTCGAACCAAACATATCATTATATTAATTATAACCCTAAATATAAAAAGAATGTATCATCGAAAAGACTATGAACTCTTATTTCTTGGTGATCCATATGTATAGCCAAGTGTGAATTATTATTATTATAATTATTAGTACCTTTATATTGATAAATTTATGGCTAGGTTTAGGCTGGTGGAACCTGAAGAGAAGGCAGTATACGTTGCCCTAGGGAGTGACCAAGAAGAGGGTCTCAAGACCTTGCGATGGACGCTGCAAAACTGGAAGTCTCATCCAATTTCAGTTGTCATTCTTCACATAGACACTGCCAAAGACACTACTGTCAAAACTTACTGTAAGTATTAATTAGTGTTGTTCTCTATTCAACGGGTGACCTACTTGGGCAGCTCTAGTGCGGGTTGTGGGCAGCCTGTGCCCACTGAAAAAGAGCGCGGCACTCAATTTCCTTACGTGTTTCAAAATACAAAATAACATAAAAATAGAAGAGTTAAGAGTACTAGCGACCTAACGGAAGGGCGGGCCCGTACACAAAGCATGTATGTCCCAAGTGAAAAACTCTTTAAGTATTTATTGTAAAGTAGTTAACTCAAATGGTTAAACACTTGAAGTTATACCAATAAAGTTTAAAATAAAAATTCTCGTGATGCCAAATATTAATGCTTAAAAATGGATTAATTGGGAACACGGTCCACGGTTCAAGCTCCAGGCCAGTCCCAGTGGTCGCGTGGAGGGTTAAAGGTAGAGTTAACGAGGGTTTACTAATGTCTCGACTTAGATGAAGGCGATATCGTCGTCTTTGGCGAGGAACGAGCTGTCCTGATGATGATTGGCTTGGTAACAACAACGTTGTCGTCTCCAACGAGCCTTTGAGAATCGTCATAGAGTGAGGTGTATGGATAGCCTAGGCTCGAGGTCAACGGTCTTGGCGGTGATCTCCTTGATGGCGAGATGCTCCGAGTCGGCGAGATATCCTTCTGGCTAGGTGACTCTGAGCTATGTCTTGATGATCCAGCGAGGCGCCGAATTATCCTTGGTGACGTCTAGGCGGGGAGATGTCCATGTGATCTGCACATGTAGAGCACGTATAGGGGATGCGGATGGTGGAATCTGCGTAGTCTCCCCAACCTAAAATTAATATGTTCAAGGCCATCAACAGGATGAGGGGTGATAATATATGATGCCGCACCTCGTCTTGCCTACGTACCCATCTTTTGGGGATCAGATCATCACGTATTTTAAAGTGGAAGGAATAGAGATACGTATCCGAGCTTGCCTGGGCTAGTCAGGTGCTAATTATAGAGATGAGGGTGTATGGAGTGCATGGATTGGTTTCTCCGGCGAGGGCTCTTTGATGAGCTGAGATGATGCTTCTCGATGAGGGCTTTCGAGCCGAGATGATGCTTCCTGGAGAGGGCTCTCTGTAGAACTTCATGGGTAGTCCATGGCGACCAGGGGGCGACTTCATGACTAACAGGATAGTCGACTTCCTAAAAAGAAGGGGAAATTGGCGAGAGACGAGCCCTAGAGAGGGTTGGGCGTCAGTTTTAGAGAGAATTCTCTCTGGGGAGTCAAATTGTGAGCCTAGAAAATAGGGAGATGGTCTCCTTTTTAAAGGAAAATAGACGGATTTTCCCCTCCCCTAATGGGCCCATAAGTGACTTTAATGTGCTTATTTATCCGATAAGCCCCTAAGGTAGGCACCATTTAGAGGAGGATGGAGCGCTTGTCGCGCTCCCTCGCCCGTGTGCAGTTCCTTAGCGAGCTTACTCGTCCGCGTCTTGGTACCTCGCCGAGCATGTCGCCCCTTAACTGTATATCAAGGGAAATGTCAACGAGGGTGTCTTGAGGTTGTCATGCCTCCCATAAGTCGTCAGGACGTTGCGAGGTAGTTGCTCAAGGTTACCGGTGACTTCAATCCGGTCGTTGGGACCTAGCCAAGTACCTCCTAAGGTCGCCGTCTCCTTGCTAGGTTGTTGTCGGTGGCCACATAAGGTTGTGACCGTTTAGACGGGTCACGTGGATGGGATCTTAGGGGGCGGCATTTGGGCTTTTGTCTCCTCGGCACAAAGCTGGGTTCACGGGCTGTGACTTAGGCCGAAGACCCTTTGACTTTACTCAATGGGCTTTGATTTTCCGCCACATGAGTCCATGTTTTTAGTGATACGAAAAATACGCATAACACCAAAAATATCAGATCAAAACCAAAGTTAATGTTCTAGATAGACTTATATACCAAATTTAAGTTTTCGCTTAATTTTGTTTACGGAAACAAAATAATACCTAAACGTGAGTTTTCCCTCTTTTATCAGCCATTTTCTTCTTTCTTTCTCCTATCATGCTTACCTATTTGTAAAATTATTAACTTGGTTTTTCTATCTGAAAAATCAGTTTAACAGAGCATAATTTAACGGAACAAGTATTTCAAAAAGTAATCTCAAATAGGTGTGAGGCCCAAAAGCCAAACTGATTTGCAATTTGAAGACCATCCAATTTGCTCATGCATGAAAACTTGACTTTGATTTGCAGATGGAAAGATGCCAGCAAGTTCTATGAATGATAAAATGTTGGTGATTTTAAGGAAGATTGAGCTTCAAAAGATGGACAATCTACTTTCTTCCTACAAAGCCTTATGTGGCAAGGTGATTATTCTACTATTATTGCTCCTATTATATAGTACAAATTTGATAAAGTCAAGATGCGTGGACCATAAGCGGAACCAGGATTTAACTTTCGGGGACTGATTTGATTTGTCACTGAAAAAGAAAGGGGGCAGCAGCTTGCAATTTTTTTAAAACTAAACATTAAAAAAGTATAAAAATGAGAAACTTTGAGGAGGTTTTAATCCCATCACTATAGGCTATAGTTCCGCCTATAGCGTGGACCACAAAGACTTATTACATTATCGAGTATCAATTTGGAATGTTGGAAATAAAAAAATAATTTGATCGAGATTATTAATTCATTAATCTAATGAAATTTTACGATTTCCCTTGATGTTTATGGCTCGATCACTCATAAATAATTGTTTTTATGTATGTAGGTAAAAGCTGAGGTTTTTAAGATTGACAAATATGATAAGCCAGCAAGGGAGCTAATCATAGACTTGGTCTCTGCACTTCATATTACCCATTTGGTCATGGGACTCACATTCATGAAATCGTCCTTCTGGTATTTATTTCAATAATATATAAAATCAAAAATAATTTTATAGTGATCAACGAAGCAACACTACAAGAAACCTTGACGACTTTTGCCATATAGGTAAAAAAATCATTAGGACTGTAGCGACGACATGCCATTATTAATATAAATCCGACATTTTGATCGTTGCAACACCAACCAAGTCGTTTCTATAAGAAAGCGAATTTGATTTCTAAGATTCTATATTTGGCTGTATATTGCTTAAGCACGAATTTTTTCGCAATGCTTAAGCACACCTTGCCGGGAAAGACAATGATGTAATTGCACGACAGTTATTGTGCAAAAATGCTTTTTTTTTTGTCCTTCTAAAACCGCAGTGCATGTTTCAATTTTTCTCTACGGTCTCGAGGAAACGCAACATGTTTAATGATCTGGATTTCAAGGTTTTTTTTTTTTGGTAAATTAATTTTTATGACCAATTATTATTTAAGATCCAATCTATTTTTTACTTAACTAACATATGAAGATACTTTCAATTTCTCTTATATTCTCCTATTTAAATCTATTTTTTACTTAACAACATATGAAGATACTTTCAATTTCTCTTATATTCTCCTATTTAAGTTTGATACATTTGTGTGTAAATATAGGAGGGTGAAAAGTAGTGCAATTGGGGGGTGTTTCTATATACACCAACGCAAGCCAGAATATTGTGAGTTCTTCATTGTGAGTGGAGGAAAACAAATAATCTTAAATGAAGCAAGATTTCTTGAATTTGGTCGTCGTCAATCATCTCTTCCTTCGAGTTCAAATCCCAACTCTCCAAGCTCTCAAAATCAGTGGCAACATTATGCTGAAGAAATGGATTTATATCTTCGACACTTGTTATCTCTTCAGTACTCGGATGAACAAGATTGTGAGCAAGAAAATATTGTTTGTGAGAATAGTCCGATTGACAAAGAAATGAAGGAACTACGAGACTCCAAAATGGTAGAGCTTATCATCGTTATTTCTAATTATCTTTATTTTTTTATGAATGATGGCAATCATACTTATGTTGTACGTACTCAACTGGGACATCTAACTTTTTTAAATTAGTGACATATTAATATACTAAGATTCACTTTATTGAGGATTTGAGGGTTTTTTTTGGACATTTACATTCAAGTTTGTTGGTTCTCAATGGGAATGGATCTGCCAAGAGAAGAATACGAAGAACAAACGAAAAAGAAAGCAAGAAAACTTTGGGAGAAAAGCTTCTCTGATTAATCAAAATCGCAAATCTCAATAATGGAGTTACAAAAAATTGACCACTAACACTAGTATTTATAGGAGAAACTAGAAAGCTAAACCCTAGCTAAACTTCCTAAAATAAACGCAATCAAATCTTTACAATTTACACGTTTCCTAATTAGAATGGGAAACCGAATCGTATCAAATCTCCAAACTTGCTCCTCAAGTTTGGCTTCTGGTCGTATGTTCCTAGCAGGGCTGCTAGGCTCTCTTTCGGCTCGTGGAACTCCTGCTAGGAGTTCTTCTGGTAGGGGCTTCGTTGGTAGGAGCATTACTGGTCGGGTCCATTCCTGCTTGAGGATTCTCTGGTCGGACCCATCTCTGGTGGGAAGTTCTCTGGTGGGAGAACTCCTACTAGGAAGATCTCTAGTCGGGCTCTTCTCTGCTAGGGAAAGCTTTGGTGGGGAAATCCCTGGTGGGGGAATCTCTGCTAGGAGTTGAGCCAAGTCAGGCTTAAACTCACATTCTCCCCCGTAAGCTTGACTTGAGCTGAGGTTCTTCACTCCGAGCAGCTCTCTCATCTCCGCGAACTTAACTCTTGCTAGAGCCATGGTGAGTATGTTTGCCCGCTGTTCCTTCGTGATGACAAACTCCACGATGATCTTCTTCTTTTCCACACACTCGCGAATATAATGATACCGAGTTTCTATGTGTTTGCTCTGACCATGAAACACTGGGTTTCTTCATCAGCGCTATTGCGGACTTGTTGTCCACGTAACGTGTAACTGGCTTCTGCTCGTCTCCAGTCACTTCGCTGAGTATCCCCTTCAGCCACATAGCTTGACAAGCTGCTGCAGTGGCTGCCATGAACTCCGCTTCACACGAGGATAGAGCTACTGTCTAATGCTTCTGAGATTGCCAAGTGATCAAGTTTCCGTTGAGGTAGAACACCATCCCTCCGGTGCTCTTCCTATCATCAATGTCACATGCTAGATCACTGTCTGTGAAGCCGACTAGCTCTTCTGCTCCCTCGCCTCTTCTATATTGGATCCCATAGTCCGTCGTTCCCTTCACGTAGCGCAAGATGTGCTTCACCGCCTGCTGGTGTGCGCTTGTGGGCTTCTCCATGAAACGACTAACTATCCCAACTGCGTGAGAAATGTCTGGTCGGGTGTGGGTGAGATACCTCAGACACCCGATCACGCGTCTGTACCCCGTGGGATCCGCTTCTCTCCCTTCAGCATCCTTCCCGAGCTGGAGCTTTGTCTCCATTGGATACTTGCTCGGGTTGCAATCCGCCATCTCGAACTGCTTGAGGATCTTCGTCGCGTAGGCCGATTGCTTCAGCATAATGCAATCTTTCTTCTGCTCTACCTCAATTCCAAGGTAGTAAGAAAGTAGTCCGAGGTCACTCATCTCAAACTCGACCATCATTTGGTTCTTGAATCCTTCTACTCCTCCTGAGCTAGATCCTGTGACTATCAGGTCGTCCACATAAACTCCGACGACAAGAACGTCTTCCTTGCTGCTCCTGGTGTATACTGCATGTGCCTGTTCCCTGGAGCACTTAGTGAATCCAAGGCTCTTCAAGCTCTTGTCGAGACGTATGTTCCACGCCCTTGGAGCTTGACGTAGCCCGTATAAAGCCTTGGAGAGTTTGTACACCTTCTTCTCCTTGCCCTTGACGCCAAAAGCTTCAGGTTGACTGACGTAGACTTCTTCCTCGAGGTCACCGTTTAAGAATGCCGATTTGACATCCATGTGGTGGATTTCCTAACCTCGATGTGCTGCTAGGGCTAAGATGAGTCTGATCTTGTCTAATCTTGCCACAGGAGCAAAGACTTCCTCGAAGTCGACTCCTTGCTTCTGCACGTAGCCTTTGGCTACTAGCCTCGCTTTGTGCTTTAGGGCATTCCCCTCGGTGTCCTTATTCAGCTTGTAGACCCATTTCAAGCCAATAGGCTTCTGACCTTTGGGCAGGTCGGTGAGCTCCCATGTCTTGTTCTTCTCGATAGACACCAGCTCCTTCTTCATTGCCTCCAACCATTCCTGCTCTCTTGCTGCCTCTTGGTAGTTGGTTGGCTCCTCGGTGCACAACAAAGACAACTCTTCTAGAATCATCTCCACTTCCTGAGACTCTTCGTAGATCTCTTGTAGGGGACGGAATCCCCTCGGGCCATCCTTGATCGAGGAATCTCCTGAGCTGGACGAGCTGATTCTGCTCGGGCTTGGTGTCCTGGGTGTGGTCGGGCAGGAGTCTCTGGTAGGACTACCAGAGCTGGTAGGAGTACCTGAGCTGGTGGGGGCACCCGAGCTGGTAGAGGTACCCGAGCTGGTAGGGGTACCCGGGCTGAATGAGCTGGTGGGGGTACCTTCCTGTTTAGAAACTCCCTCTTCTTCTTCGACTTCGAACTCGACTGAGTTCTGCTCGGGGTCTCCGTTCTCGTCGTGCCAATCCCACTTTTTCTCTTCTTCGAACACGGCATCTCTGCTCATCTGGATCTTGCCGCGTCGGGGATCAAAGAGTCTGTGTGCCTTGCTTCCATCTTCAACACCAAGGTACACCATTGTCTGATTCCTATCATCGAGCTTCTTGAGATGGGGACCAACGGTCTTCACATGTGCAGTGCACCCAAACACTCTCAAGTGCTCTAAGTGGGATTTCTTCCCATTCCACGCCTGGTAGGGAGTGCGCTCTCCTAGCGCCTTCGTTGGCAAACGGTTTAGCAAGTAGACTGCGTGTCTAACTGCTTCTCCCCAAAACCTCGTTGGTACTTGCATGCTCTTCAACAAGATTCTTGTTGTATCCATCAATGTGCGATTTCTTCTCTCCACCACACCGTTCTGCTGGGGAGTGTACGGTGCGGTTAGGTGGCGCTCGACTCCTTCTTCATCGCAGAACTCTCCGAACTGCTGGGATGTGAACTCTCCACCTCGATCTGTTCTCAAGACCTTCATCTTGTGTTCTAACCCATTCTCCACGAGCCTCTTGAACTTCTTGCAGACTTCAAAGGCTCCACTCTTCTCCTTGAGCGTGTAGATCCACATCCAGCGACTGTAGCCGTCAACAAGTAGTAGGAAATACTTGCTTCTGGCTAGAGTTGCTGGAGTGATTGGGCCGCAGAGGTCCGCATGCACTAGTTGGAGAGGTCGATCAGCTCGAAACTTGGCCTTGATCGGAAATGGTGCTCTAGCCTATTTCGCGATCATGCAACATTCGCATAGCTGGTTGGGGTGTTCAATCTTGGGAACCCCAAAGACCATCTCTTTCTAGCCTATCATCTTGAGCGCGTAGAAGTTCACGTGCCCAAGTCTCGCATGCCACAACCAGGCCGGGTCTGCTAGGGATGCCATCAGGCAGACGGGTTGGCCTGTCTCCAGGAGAATCTTGTACAACCTGTTCGGCGTTCTGCTCACCTTCATTAACAGGTCGCCACCTTTGTTCCACATCTTCAGATATGGACCAGACATCACCACTGTGTTGCCGATCTCTATCATCTATCCGAGGCTGATGATGTTACTCTTCAACTTTGGGATGTAGTACACTTGGGTCATGAGGCGTTGGTCCCCGTTCTTGCACACGAACAGGGTAGACCCTGTGCCTCTAATTTAGACGACTGAGCCATCGCCGAATTTCACGTTGCCCGTGACCTTCTCATCGAGCTCTTCAAACTTAGCTCGATCTCCCGTCATGTGGTTGCTTGCGCCGTTGTCTAGGTACCAGACATCGATAGAGACTTTCTGCTCTCCGTCAACGAGGAGGTTTGCAATAACCTTGTCCTCGATCAGGAAAACCATCTCCGAGCTGGTCTGCTCTCTGGTCTCTGGTGTCTGGTCTCTGCTTGGATTCCGACCAGGTCTGCTCAATGGTCTCCGGGCAGGTCTGCTTCCTGCTCTCCTGGCAGGTCTGTTCTCTCTCGCCTACGAGGATCGTCTCCTCATCTTCTTGTCTGTCCAGGCTCACCTCCTGTTCGGCAAACATCAGGGCCGACTGGTCTTCATCGAATCTCATTAGATTCGCTTCCTCTTTGTGGTTCCTGCGGCGACACTCTGATGCAAAGTGTCCAAGCTTTTGACAATTGTAGCACTTCCCTGTGCTCTTGTCTCTCCTGGTCGTGATTTCCTGACGGGGTGCACCACTGCTCCGACCTCGCGCGTCTCGACCTCGCCCTCGTCCACGACCTATACCACGTCCTCGGCTGTCTCCGCCATAGTTACTCCGACCAGAGGAACTGGAAGAGAATTATGCTCCCCCGTTTTTCTTCTGTCTGGCCGTCCACTCTTCATGGGTGAGCAAGATGCGCTTCTGCTCTTCTCTGTCACCATTACCCCGAAGTCTCTCCTCGTGGGTTTTGAGGCGACCGACAACCTCCTCTACCGTCATGGTCTTGAGGTAGCCGAACTGCTCAATCGATGTCACGATTTTCATGTACCTGTGTGGCACGGCTCGTAGGAATTTCATGACAACGGTGGTCTCCTCCACCTTGTCTCCTAGCGAGCGGATACCAGTAACAATGGACGTGAGTTTCATGGCAAAGTCATCAATGGACTCGCCTTCCCTCATCTGAATAAACTTGAATTGTCTTTTCAAGGTTTGAACCTTTGAATCTTTGACGCGATCTGCGCCCATGTGCATGGTTCGAAGCGTCGCTCACGCCTTCTATGCGGAATCCTACTCTAAGATCATGAAAAAGACGTCTTCCGGAACTCCTTGATAGATGGCGGCGAGTGCCATCCTCTCCTTGCGCCCTTCGACATCGCTGCCTTCTATAGCCTCCCAAACGCCTTGCGCCTGCAAACTCACTCGCATCTTCAACGCCCAAACCGAGTAACCGCTCTCCGTGAGCATCGATAATGGAGCGTCACACTTCCTTCCTTCGCTCCGATCTTCGTCGCCGTCGTCAATTCTCCTCCGGTGGACTCGCTTGTTGACGACACCTTCATTGGCACTGAGCTCTGATACCACTTGTTGGTTCCCAATGGGAATGGATCTGCCAAGAGAAGAATACGAAGAACAAACGAAAAAGAAAGCAAGAAAGCTTTAGGAGAAAAGCTTCTCTGATTAAGTCGAAATCGCAAATCGCAATAATGGAGTTACAAAAAATTGACCACTAACACTAGTATTTATAGGAGAAACTAGAAAGCTAAACCCTAGCTAAAATTCATAAAATAAACGCAATCAAATCTTTACAATTTACACGTTTCCTAATTAGAATGGGAAACCAAATCGTATCAAATCTCCAAACTTGCTCCTCAAGTTTGGCTTTTGGTCGTATGTTCCTAGCAGGGCTGCTAGGCTCTCTTTCTGCTCGTGGAACTCCTGCTAGGAGTTCTTCTGG
This sequence comes from Parietaria judaica, assembly GCA_954871525.1. NCBI lineage: Eukaryota > Viridiplantae > Streptophyta > Magnoliopsida > Rosales > Urticaceae > Parietaria > Parietaria judaica. The sequence goes on from OX940868.1 coordinate 15,860,301, forward strand.
TAGGGGCTTCGTTGGTAGGAGCATTCGTGGTCGAGTCCATTCCTGCTAGGAGGATTCTCTGGTCCGACCCATCTCTGGTGGGAAGTTCTCTGATGGGAGAACTCCTGCTAGGAAGATCTCCGGTCGAGCTCTTCTCTACTAGGGAAAGCTCTGGTAGGGAAATCCCTGGTGGGGGAATTTCTGCTAGGAGTTGAGTCATTTCAGGCTTAAACTCACAAAGTTACATTCAAATCGCAGTAACTTAAAACTTAAGTACATTTATCACTAAAAAAGAATTTGAGTATATGCTGGCCAATATTAATATAACTTGAGTATATTTGCCATTATTAGATTTTTTTTTATCTTACAAATATGTGATAAGTATAGACCATTATTATCTCTATATGACCGTCACTTTTAAATTCTTACATATAAGGAGACATTGTATTTTTATCCCTATATTTATTTTCAACATAATATTAATATATTTTTTTTTACTCGGCACCACTATATTTATATATATATATATATATATATATATATTAGTGGAATTATATAAGGTTCATGACCAAATAGGGACACGGCGACCAAAATGAAATATGAAAATGCAATGTTAGACTCTTTTACAGATAACAATATAAAAATGCAAATTATCTTTTATATGATTAATATATGATAATTCAATGTTATACTCTTTTATTAAAATATTATCTAAAGATTCAAAAAACTGTATCGTTTTTAAAGGAACTTATGCTAAATTAATAAAAGAATTAGCGCAATTTTAATTTACATATTCTTGTTCTATATTTTTACTCCCACTTTTTAATGTTTCAATTTTATTTTTATTTTTCTGCTGAAGAAAATGTTATTGTTTGGTTTCAGAGTGTTGTCTGGAAATCTGAGCATTTAAAGAGAAAGCTAAAGGAGGTGAATGAGGCTATTCGAGCAACTAACAATGAAGTGAAATTCAACCGTGAAAGGCTCCGTAAAGCCAATTTTGCAATCTCTCTTTGTTGCCGTCGGGTAAGTCTATTTATCCATTTCATTATTCTCAACACGAAGGGGCGGACCTGAAAATTTTAATCGACAGTGACGGTTTTGAGATTATAACTCTAGCATAAAATCCAAAATTCTCGTAATAATCTAATTTTTTCGTTGATATTCCTAATATATATATATATATATATATATATGAAAACTATGGTATTAAACATCACATGGCATGTTGGTGTGTCATGCCACGCTATAAGGGCACCATTGTTTTTGTTAATTGTGACAAAAAATACTTGACTTCAATGATTTGATGTATATTTACACTCTAATGTTTATGTTCATATATTGATGGTAAAAACGAAGCAACAAAACAATGATGTTAGATATATTTTCCGTTAAAGTTTGAACATAAGTACGAAAATGTAAATTTCATCGAATCAAGTATGTTTTCCGCACTTCACCCATAAGAAATAGCGTGTCCACGTCACGTGGCATGAACATTAGCATTGCACAACAAATACCGCATGACGTTTGAAAGTGTTTTGCTATATTTTTGGTGAAGTTTTAAGTATTTTTATCTTTAATTTTTAAATTTAAATATTAAAGTGCAATTATTATTTAAGTAAAGTATTTTTGTTCCTCTTATCCCTATAACAAATAATGATAGATGAAGCTCTTCCATATCTCTCTCTCAAAACTCATATATTTGACCCAGAAACATATGTCTACAGGCTGAGGAGACCGAAACCCTAGCGGCAAATGAAGCAACGAAGCGATCGGAGTTAAAGAGTGAGCTTAACGCGACGAGAGAGTTCCTTCATGAAACCCTAAACGACATCAATGAAGGGAACAAAGAGCTTCGTGCACTAGCCCTTCTCCGGTCTGAGATCTTGGAGTCGCTTCGAAAGTCATCAGAGGCGATGAGGCAAGCCGAGGAGGAAGCAAGGAAGGCGACGCTTGAGAGCTCGGTGATGGTGTCTGAGATCGACGAGCTCAAGCAGCAAAGAGATGTGTTTCGCCGGCGGGTCGAGAGCTGTGGAGCTGCTGAGCCAAAGCTCGACGTCCCGAGGGAGTTTTCAGGAGAAGAGATCAGCGCGGCAACCGAAGGGTTCTCTGAGAGATTGCGGCTGAAGTCTGGTGGAGACTGGAGTGGGGTTTACGAAGGGCGTCTCGGTTTTCAAACCGTTGCGATCAAAGTGATTGACAGTGCAATGCCCGACGAAAGTTTTCGTCTAACGGTAATATAATAAAAGGGCAATGTAAGTTGTAGTAAATGGCGTCAGCCAGTAGTTAAGTTCTTTTATAGTAAGTAAAGAATTAAAGTTCAATAAACAATAGTTCTTTTTAATTCTCGTCTAATTTTTTAAAAATTAATAACAGAGCGACTCTAATAATTAAAATAAACCGTATTAGAGATGGAAACTAAAATAAAATGTGTAGACGTGACACATGTACCTTTATTGATTCTTTTTATCGTAACATTATAATTATAAATATCAATCCTTGACGTGTGCATGACATAGACACATAGTACATCGAAATATATGCATTACATTTACAAGATTACCATTAAAAAAAAAAAAATCTTAGGATTGAAACATTGAATTTTATCTTGTGAGAGATAAAACCTCACGACACTTGCAAAATAAAAAAAATAAAAAACTGAAACAACGCACGTTATTCGAATTTTCGCAATATTTAACTACGTATGTAATGCAGGTGAAATTTCTCGGCGACATCAGACACCCGCACGTGCTTGCAACCGTTGGGTTTTGCTCGGAGCCAAAGTGCATTGTCTTCGAATACATGCACAACGGTTCATTGAGAGACGTACTTCAACGCTCCTCTACAAGCTCCGTGGCCCTCCATAACTACCGTGGACCACAAAACTTGCCGTGGACCACAAGGATCCGAATCCTTGCCAAAGTGGGTTCGGGCTTGTGTCACCTCAGCCGAGTCAGGCCCAGGCCCACAACTCCCAGCCGACTCTCGGCCTCCAACATCCTTCTTGACCGAAACTTGGTGCCCAAAATCAGTGGCTTCCAAATGGGCTCAGTCGCGGACTTTGGGCTCTTGCTATTGCAACTCTTGACCGGGAGTAACTGGGCCGGGTCTATGGATAGGGAAGATATGGTTCGGGGTGTGGACTTGACAGGTGGCGAGTGGCCGTTGGAGGTGGTCCAGAGGCTTGCCTCGCTGGCGATCAAGTGTTTGACCGTGGGGCTTGGGGTGGAGGAGTTGATGGGAGAGCTTGAGGAGCTGAGGGGAGAGGCTGACGGGGAAGTTGTGGGGTTGCAAAGGCGCGACTCAGTTGAAGTGCCTAGTGTTTTCCTTTGCCCTATATTGCAGGTTATCTCGTTACCATTTGCTTTCCGTTTTTTTCTACACGTGCATGTGTTTTTTTGTTGGGGTGAAAAAATTCCGGTCCCTGCTTTTCGATATTCGCAAATTCTGTACTATAACTAGTTTTGTAAATATTGATTTTTTTTCCGCTAATGGGTACGAGAACATTAGAAACCATTCACTGTTCGGAATCGGCAACTGGTAGTCGTAAAAAGAACTTGGTACTCCACGATTTTAAACTAGTAACCAGAACCAGTAAAAAAAATAGATTTTTTTTTTACGGATATAGCGGGACGCTAACACCAACCATTGTTTTCAAAACTTGTTTCATAAAATGTCAGTTCCCGGTTATATATCCCAATAAACATTTATTTAAAATTTGATACGGAAACGATTACAAGAAGAAAAGTTTTCACTTCTGATATTGTGTTTGTGTTTGTTTTTTGTTTGCTGTTGATGTTGAATAAGTGTGATAGTGTCTAGACTCACATGTATATTATGATTTTAGAAGAACTAAGTGAACTAACTAGTGTTTTCAAGGGAATCCAAGATTGCACTAATCAGCTTGTATATTTATCTCCTAAGAATAAGCTTTTAATTTTAGTTACTAAAGTTCCTTCAGTTAAGAAAAAATCAACAATATTATAATTAGAATTTACAATAATGATTTTGGTTATATGTGAAACAAAGTCTGAATGATACGTATTATAATATCATTTCTCTCACGTATATTGTGTTTGGCTAATTCATTATTTTTCTATTATTCTATTTTTCTCTCTCTCCTTTTCAACACTTCACGACTCAATAATAACTTTTCGGAAAGCTTGCAACGAGACGAATCCAAAAGGGCCTTAAGTTGCAATTTTTATAAAAATTTTGTGCAATAATAAAATAAATTTTGAATGCAGGAAGTGATGGAGAATCCACATATTGCAGCTGATGGGTTCTCATATGAGCATGAAGCAATACAAGAATGGCTCAAAGTGGGAAGAGACACTTCACCGTTGACAAACTTGAAGCTTAATCATAATTTTCTCACCCCTAATTACACTTTACGCTCTCTAATTCAAGCCTGGCTTAATAGTAGATCAAATTTGGGACCTTAGTCCCTTAAACTTGTTCGATTAATTCATTAGTTTTTTTTAATCAATATTAGATCATGGGTTAATTGGATGAACAATTTTAGATATATTTAGTGATGTATATAACAATTTATTAGGATATTAGCAGTAAAAGTATCGGTATATTATTAAAAATTAGCGTTTTTTTTTTCTTCTGAATTTATATCTAAAGTCTTAAAAATAAAATTTTGTAAGGACCCATTTTTTTTTTATCTATTATTTGTCTTCCGTTAAGTGCCATGCAACATATTTTAAGTGATTCTCGATTTCGCAATAATAAAAGGGATATATGATTTCTACAAATTCGATTTTCCAAATGATTGAGAAAAATTTCAAAACTACCAAAAAATTGTTGAGTGCTATTTACATGATCACTAATAAGTAATAAGCATGTTTAATCAGCAAGAACTAACAAATAAATGCGCACTTTGCTATTGAATATATATGAAGAAATGTTGCCGATAATATTAGGATACTTTGTGTTAGAATGTGAGATTATAGCTCATATATCAACATAGCTTATATATCTTCTTGCTAATTATAATCCCATCATAAGAAATATAGCCACAAGTTGATAAAGAATGGAATAAACACTTTATATTTACTTTATTTAATTAAGAAAATTTCACATCTACAAATACCTTAAAATGGAAAACTACTCCTAAAAGTTGATGAATTCTAACATTTTCTCGCTGCCTAACACGGAATCAGGGAATTTGAACATTTTCTCTCTGCCTAACCCCTAAATACCCTCGCTTTTCAAGAAAAAAAAAAAACCCTCTCGCTAAAAGTAACCCTGTAAATGAAGAACCAACCAGACATCCGGTTGACCTTTTTTTTTTTAACCCGGACTCGGTTCAGTCCAGGTCCGTTTTTTCCCGGATCCGGATCAGACCGGGTCCGGATATTTTTTTTTAATTTTTTAGTTTTAATATGTTTATTTATGATTTTAATCCCTAAATCTATTTGATTGGTTCAAATCTCACATTTTTGTATTTAAGTCCGATTTTTAAAATAGTTAAATTATTATATTATTTGTGTGTTTAAACATTTATAATTAAATATGAAATCATTAAAAAAATACAAAAAAAGAGAGAGTAAATATGTGCTTTTTATTCAACAAATTCGAAGTCGAATACAGAAACTACAATGATTCATCCAAAGACTCGGAAGTCGGAAAGTGCAATGATAAAATGAACAATTAAAAGTGAATTACATTTGATTGTGCTAAAGTAATCCGCCATTTTGTTGTCGATGAGGTCTTTCTCTTGTTGTCGTTTTTCGGCCAAAATCCAATCTTTGAAAGCATAAGGATCTTGACTATTAGTGACTTCATTGACTTGCGACGAGCCTCTAACATCCTTCTGGCCAATGAGAATGTCGCCTCCGATGATACCGTTGAGACCGTGATCGTAATAATGTCCCGAGCCAATAATGATAAACTCGGGTACTCAAATCGTTGTGCTTATATCACCATTTAAGGATGTCAAGGCCTTCTTCCGGACACAGTGTTGTAGGAAGGTTGCATAACCGGATATAATCGTTGACGATGTTGCGCCGGGGACGTCGACCACCACGAGATCCCAAACTGTCGCTTCCTTGTGAGCCCGGTGAAGAAGTCACCGCCTCACCGTCGGAGCCGCCACCATGAGCCGTAAGCTTGTAGATAACCGATGATTGTAAACGAATGGTGAATTTACCTGAGTTTACCTGAGTTTTTTCTTGAGAATTCATTTATTCCTCCAAGAATTTTAGCTCGTACTCTTGGTAAAGGACCTTAATATACTAATCTTCATTGTAGTAGTTGTTTTTCATGTAGGGCTCTCCCGTCACAGCTTCCATCGCATGTACAATATCCTGCAATTTTGAAAGCTTCAGTGTAGGATCTATGATTACCGCAACACATTATAAAAATTGGAGCCTTTCACTACTCCAATAAGTTTGAGCTTGAAATCATCAGTAAATAAAAAATGATTTTTTGCATTTTGAAAATGACAAAGAATATAAAAAATAGCGCAAAGCTCCTTGAGACGTGGGTGAGTAAACATAGGATAAATCAACAGTAATTTGATGAAAATGTGAAGAAAATCCTGGAATTGGATAACAATTATCCAATCATCTACAATGAGGTGTTCGCAATATTTGTTCTCCGGGATGGTGATCCAGTTTGTAAAAAGCTCCCGATATGGTATGACGACATCCAACATCATGTAAGTCGAGTTCCAATAAATCGGCAAATTCGGCCGAAATACTATAGGCTGGTACTAGTTTGCCCCACAATAATCTTGCTATACCGTACGTATAGTAGATGCTCGCACATAAAGAATAGTGTTCCTAATTTTGGCTTAACACTCGGAAATAACATCGAGACTGGATTGATTTATCGAGTTTATAATATGATATGCACACGTTGATGAAAAAATTTGTCCTAAAATTTTCTTAACAATCCTTTAGTATATCTACGGCATTATTGTGTCCACTAGCGTTATCTAACGTAATAGAAACCACTATATTCCCGAGGTTCCTAACCCTGGTCGACTTAAAACCTATAATATATTTTTCCATATGCTACTCATCGTTAATAGAATGCACTATGGCAAAAATTTAATCATCATTAGTGTGTTCTTTCCAACAGCCCGACGTTAACAGCAAACTTGAATTGAGATTGTTAGAACATATCGTTTAACGCGGCTCTTCGTTTGTCACAAAATTGGATTGGTTTCATGGTTAATACAACGTGAGATTTTCCTATAGTTTACCGGGGCGACGATACCCATCATTTCATCGAAATCGGGTCCCTCGCACGCCGATATAGAATAACCATCGTGTTTAATCCACCGAGCCACAACCCTTAATTATATAAAATCGGATAAGCGAGTTTCCTTCTCTACCTCTTTTTTCTTTTTGCAGCGCTCGGCGTGTTTTATGAGGCAATCGTTGCCGTGATGCTTTGGATGGGCAACAATCCCCTATTGCAGTGGCGGCAAATTTTGAACCTATATTCCAAGCCGGATTTATAGTTGTATCTATAGTCGGCTGTGAAATCATGTTGTAAACCGACGCCGTTAAATTTTTTTCGCTTCCTCGGCGGAAGATGGGGGGTAGATCGCCCTGAGCTGATCGTCCTTGTCCATGTGCAGGTTGAACTTCCTCGCCTTGTTCGACTTTGTCAATGTAGTTTGGGACATCCTCCTCATCATCATCGGGGTCGTTGGATTGGTTCCTCAACTTCATTTCATAGGAAAAAAAAGAGAATAAATATTAATTAGTCATATTGATTTATTTAAATTTTAAATAGTTAATTAAAAAAATTAAAAAAAATGAAAAAGGTTATTTGTGTGTGTGTCAAGCTCTTCTAGATGAAATTCCCCGAGGTTCCAAGGCTAGATCGACTAGAAAGGATGCTATGATCTCACTTTAGGCCTAAGCTTTTCTAGACAGAACTCCCCGAGGTTCCCAAGCTAGTTTGGAGGAGATTTGATAGCAAACCTTATTTAAAAATCAATCTTTCTAGGATATCAATCTATAAAACCTTGATAATTATCACCACACACAAATAACCTTTTAATTTATTTTTTTTTACTTATTTAATTAATTATTTAATAATTACTTAAACTAATATGATTATTTAAAAATTAATTAACTATTTAAATTAAATAAATTCGACTTACCTTGGGGTCGGGGGCAAAATAATTTTGTTGATGATGGTGGACTTGGTGTTGATCGTGTTGTTGGTGATATTGGATTTGAGCTTCGTACCAATTTTCGACGCTAACGCTATGATATTTCACACGTGCACTTGCATGATTGAGTAAGTTAATAAAACCATTGATTCCTAGAGAATATAATAATTGTTGGTTCGGATCCCCAAAATCAGGATCATATTGAGGATGAACTGGTAATGGTTGGCTAGAAGAACCTCCCGGAGCTGGAGCATTATGTTGATTAATAACTCCTACATCATAATTATATTGACTAAAAGTTGTCCCACTATTAACCAACTGCGGCGTAGCCGGTAATGTTGCCCTTCGTTTTCCTCAGACATCGGGACATCCTCGAGAACAACTGATGCCACTCGACATACTAACAATAAAATAATTAAACTACTAAATATTAATTTATACTAAATTAAACTAATTACAATAATTTAAACTAAATTAAACTAATAACTAATTAAACTACTATAAATTAGCTAATAACTAATTATAACTACTATAAATTGGCTAGTTTTGATGCTCAAAATTTGGGTCATCATTGGTGGCCTTCGCACCTGGATTTTTCTTCGTGTTTTGTAAACGATGATTGTTCGAGGAAGAACTTTAGGTTTCGATAGTTCTCTTCTCTTTTGGCTTCGTTTGTAATCTTTGATATTTCATTTATATTATAATGAGCCTCGGTTCTTACTTTGTGTTCTTTGGGTGCAAACCTAGTTGAGATTCAAATTCACTCAATAAGATTTCGAGCCTCTATCTTTAACTAAAAACTACTAAAATACCTAAACTATATATTAAGCTAGTATTTGAGAGCATTTATATAACTATAAACAACTAAACTATAGCCTAATTTCGGATCTTTGAGAGCTAGAGGGAGTATGAGAGAATTGGAAATGAAAAGGGGGAGAGGTGTGAAAAAAATGAGGTTGAAGTGGGTATTTATTGGAAAAAATGTGTAAGAAATCGAGTGAAGATGAGTAATTAAAGCCCCAATGGCTCTTTTGGGGACTTCTGTGCAAATTTTCCCGTGGAGCCAAGGACTCTCTTCTTCCCGCGAGGTACCGACAACTCTTTAATCTGGGCCGTTGGATCTTTGAGAGCCGTTGGCTTTAAAAAAAAATTATATTCGGACCCGAACTGATCCGTGTTTTCTTTTAGAAAAAATTATCCGGGTTTTTATTTAAACCCTTAAATATTTAGAGGATTGCTTAAAGGGTCCAATTTTTTATTCAGGACCGAGAATCAAAAGGCCAATTTTTTTGCTAGAACTATAGAAGAAAAATAAAATAAAATTTTGTTTGGAATAAAGTATAAACTATCAGCTCAACTTTTTTTTTGGAATAGATGCAAATTTCCTCAACAATTAGCAAACCCTTAGTCCTAATTGGATAAAAAAAAAATAGCTCTAGGATCACAAGAAAAATATATATGATTAACATTGAAATATCACCTGCATGACATGATATATTTAGTATCATAATCTTTATTACAAAAAATCTCCTATACGAAATTACTTTCACTCATCACACGCATAGAATTTAATATTAATTGCATACGTGTCACCAATCATCATAAGAATAATGTGTCATAAGTTTGAAATAAAATGGTATCCGAAAGAATTTTCGGAAGCATATTCCTATGGAAGACAAATCGTGACTAGAGCAGGCTATATATAATAAGAGTGCTTAGATTATCTTGCAAATTAATAATTGTTCCCTTGTGCTGTAGCAAAGCCATTAATTGGTTCTTACAAGTTAATAAACAATGAATGTCAATGGCTTAAGACATGCTTAATTGAGGTCAACAAGGACTAATTATGGGGGTTTTCATGCATTTGAAGAATTCCCAACAGTACAAATGAATATTCTCTTCTAAAATTTGGATACATTTTTGGAGACGCCCTTCACTTTGTGATTCTGTCATAAACTGGTCCCTTATTTTGTCAAATTATTATATTGCACCTCAAATGTAACATTTTTATTCCTGAGTAGGTCTTTTGTCAATTTACCGTAAGTATTTAACATAGCACCGCTGAGTCATAAAAGAGCAGAAATAGAAAAGGTATAGTTTGCATATTAAAAAAAAACAAGGTCAACAGCATAAAGACAACACTGAACTAAAATATATGTTAACTTTATCTATTTGTCTTTAATTAGCCCGTTATATATATAAAATTACGACGTCAAAAATAAATAAAAAAATTGTAAGAAAACAAAGAGCGGTTATACAAGGAAAAGGAAAACATAAATTATGGTGTAATATAATTATTATAGATAGTAAGGATCACCAAGAACAAAAAAACTACAAAAAAGGGTCATATGCATAAGTATTCATTTTTATAAGGGAGACTTGCAGAATAAGTACTCATTTTTATACTAAATATGCACAAATATATTCTCAATCTTTTTTTTTTTCCTTTTTAGCGACGATAGTATCCAAATGCCACAAAATAGTGTTGATCGTCTAATTTTATCCATGTCTCGTTAAAGTCTGTTACATTAAGGACATATATACTCCTATATCAAACTCCGAAAATATCATTTACTCAACAATTTTATTAAATTAGAGACTATGTATATCTCTAACACGTATACATAGACGTGACTCGACTTTGATAGAATTAGAACTCCATGCTCTTGTGTGGCCTTAAATACTTTTACTATAAAAAAGATTGGAATATGCCACCATGCTTGGTATAAAATCAGGTACTTATGTCACAAATATCCGCAATAATTATAATATGTTCACGAGTGATCAGCTCATTTTTGTTAGCAATTAGCATAATAATAAATATATTTTTAATAAAAAAAAGGATGAATGTGTGTACGAATAGAACACATATGTATATATATATATATATATATATATATATATATATATATATATATATATATCCCTCAGCATTGTGATAAATCAATAGGAAAACTTTTCTACGATGGTACTTTTGCTTCCTGAATTTTTTTCTTCTAAAAATAAGTTAAGTATTTTTTGTCATGTAATGTATAAAATGATATACATGAACTTGGTACGCAAACATTGGAGGCACTATTATATAATATGATTCCATGTTTATACTTTATGCTGAGAATTCTTACATATAATATAATTAACCGCATTCATTAGATCTTTCTTTTTCTCTATATCTATGTCCCACTTTGATTTTTTGCGCACTAAGAAGCAAATAAAAAAAGTCTTCATATACTTTGGCTTGCTGTACATAAATAAATAGAAAATTTAGAAAGCTTCGTCAAAATGACTTTTCGAAGAGATCCGTATCAAACTAAGACACATAAATATAATATGATTGGGAGATAATAAGATAGAATATATAGATTTTTGGGTTTTTTTATATATATATTTATAATGTTGCACATATGGTCTGAATTTTTATAATCACCTAGTGATTTAAATATTTTTTTTTTCAATTTTCATATAGTTAAATTTTATAATGTTAAACATTTCACATTAAATTCAATTTTATATCCTCCAACCCAATTTATCACACATATTTTTACAATTTACAATCCAAATTTGCCTCTATTTCCAAGCTAATAAAATTAGTCAATATGTAGTCATGCAATAAATTTAATTTAATTACTAATGTATTAATACAGTAGTTTACAAGCCAACCTTTTAACCTAATTTTCTAATCCATACACTGTTTTCCACCTAAACAAATATGTCCTTGGGGTTCTCTTAGAACAATAATTTATTAATAATTTTATTTTATTGTATTTTTGTGTGTGCGACTATATAGTTTATAAATATTCTCTTATCCCTATAACTATGTAACCTTCTTGGGTATTTCCATTAGAGGTCAAGGTTGTTATAATGGAGAGTAACAATAATAACACAGTGTATGTTGCTCTCGGGAATGACTTACAAGATGGCTTCAAGACATTGGAATGGACTCTCAAGAAGTGGAATTCTCACCATATTTCAATCACAATCATCCATGTCACTTACAACATCTCCAAGGACTTTGTTTACACCCCATGTAATAAGATGCTTCATGCCCCGTCCCTTGGCCGGAGATCACCCCGACCGGAACTCAAGAGGGTCTTTTTTCTAATGATTTGTTTTGAATATTTCAGTTGGAAAACTCCCGGCAAGTGCGGTTAGCGATGAGAAATTGGCAGATCTTCAGAAGCAAGAGAAGGAAAAAATTGACAAGTTGTTGTCTAAATACATATCCTTTTGCGGCCAGGTTTGACTCGCAACTTGCTTCTGTTTTGCGGGATTTTGGGCCTTCGTCTTTTAGCTTTAATTTTCTTTTTCATTGTAAATAGGTGAAGGCTGACCTACTCAAGGTAGATAAATGTGATGATCCAATGCACAAGGTCATGATCGACATGATTTCCGGCCACAAAATCACCAATTTGGTGATGGGATTTTCCTTCTTGAAGTCCACGTCATGGTAAGCCCGAGTAGAGCTGTTAAAATCCGGAACCGGAATTTTCGTATCTGATTTTCCTTATTTTCCGTTTTAAAAAGAAGTGGGAGGTCCATTTTTAAGAACACAAAAATTAAATATGTTTCTATTTTTCTTGGACCAGAATCGGGAGTAGAGCTGTTTTTATCGGGAATTGGAATTTCGATATCTGATTTTTTTTCCATGTATAATCAAAAAAGGGATATGGACCAACTGTTTCGGTTTTTATTGGACCGTATTCCTAAATCCGACCTCCGCCGGACGAGATTTACAATATTAACCCTAGCATACCCTTATAACATTTTCCAAAGCGTTTACTGTAATTCTATGTGGCAGGAAGATCAAGAACGCGATCAGTAGCTCGTTCTACGTGCACAAGCACAAGCCAGACTTCTGCGAGCTCTTCATAATATGCGGCGGCAAAGAGCTCTCGATCAGAGGCGATAAGAACGAGAGAGCGACAGTTATGGAAGACGAGCAAGGAGTGACGTTTGCGAAGCTGAGGGAGAAGGGCAGCTTCAAGGGCTGGCTCGGCAAGATCTTCGTGCCACAGCCGCCGAGCTCACTCGACGGCCAGAGATTCCCGCGCCGAGTCCTCTCATCGTCGATCAGCCTCGGCTCGCTTAGCGCGCACGGCAATTGGGAGGTTTATGCGCAGGAGATCGAGGACTATTTCCAACATTTGTCGGGATTGAATCTCGACGAGCGAGATTGTGTTGAAGAACAAATCATGGAAGTGGACTCTCCCGTTGACTCTAAATTGGTAAATACTCGATTTTCACACAATCACAAACAATATGTAAATAACGTTCACTTTATTAAAGTAAAAATAAATAAATAAATAAATTAAAAAAATAACCGGATTGGTTGAGTATTTGAACTATATATTTTAAATTGGGTAAGAAAAAAATGCTAATTTTTCTTTCAAAAATTGCTGAAAATGTATGTTTTTAATTATTAAATTTGTTTTTAATTAGTTGTGTGCTATTTTTTCCCTTTCTGTATTCTATTTGTCTTGCTTTAAATATTGTAGTAGTTAGAATTAGATAATGACGCTCTTTATTTTATTTTATTTTATAGTATTATTATCATTATTTATTCGTTGCTTATCCACTCTTTTGAGATTATCGTAGGATATAATAGTGCAAGTGGAATTAAGAGTTGATGAGCTTTAATTTGGTGTCTTTTTGCATGGAAAAGTAAAAATTATTAATCATGAAGTAAATTATAGCAAGCTCTCGGATTAGATTAGATTAGATTGTTCTTGGTAGACACTTTTTAGGAATATGTGAGCTATATTTGCTTATATTTCAAAATTATTATTACTTTTAAATAAAAACACTCTAGATTTCAGATGTCTATAGTATCCTCAGTGTGAGTGTGTAACATATGCATATCGGTGACGTGAATTTTGTATCTTCGAAGTCAAGTCTCGTGACACTAAAAAATATTACTTGTACTGTTTTCTAATGATCAAAACCGTATTCATGTAGTTCTTATTATTTTTTTTATCATGTAAAGCACCTACTTAACATGATAAACACAATCATTTCCAACAATATTTCATCTCTAACCATTGTTGTGTTTGGCTCTTTTTTCAGTCTGAATCGGAACGAATTGAAAGTGTGAAAAGAAAGCTGAGAGAGGCTCAAAACTTCATCCAATCGAAGCGAATAGAAGCCAAGGCCAACGCTGAGCGACGAATCAAAGCCGAGAGAGCCGTTTTGCTATGCAATCGCCGGGTATATATGCATGCTTCTATTTCATTTATGATCTTTAATCTTAAAAAAATTGGCATATTATACTATTGTAAATAAAATATTAGATGTCTCATTTATACTACTATTCTATTGAGTCAAGTCAGCTTAAACTCAGAGATATTGCCTATTTGAAAGAAGAAATTATTGTCTTCCTAAAGAAAATATGTCTCACTTACACTCAATTCTCTTTTTCCAGGCCGAGGAATTGCAAGCACGGATCAACGAAGAGGTCACTTACCGAACCGAGCTTGACGGAGATTTGGAATCCCAGAAGAAACGCATTATCAAGATAGCGACGGAGATTGAGGAGCGAAAGAGAATGCTAAACTCCGCGATAGATCAGAAGACCGAGCTCGCGAACAGGCTGCAGATCGCCACATCAGCCAACGCTGATGCGACTGAGCAGCTTGAGAGCGCTGCGAGCGAGCGCTCCGTGGCAGCGAGGGAGGTGGAGGCACTTCGGAGGCAGCGCGACGTGCTGAGGCGGCGTGTGGAGTTCTGCAAGGAGGAAGACGCCGTGGGGAGGGTGGCGAGGTTCGCGCAGCTGAATTGCGGCTTCAGGGAGTACAGCGCGGAGCAGATTCGGCTGGCGACCAATGGGTTCTCGGAGAGGCTGAGGCTGAAGGCAGGAGGAGACCGGACGACGTCGTATCGGGGGCGGATCAGCAATTCCACGGTGGCAATCAAGATGCTTGACTCGGTAGACGGGCAGTCTCATGAGGATTTCCAAAATAAGGTAAAGTTGGTTAGTTTTTATCTTGAGCATTTTAAACATTAACATTTTTTCATGTCCCGTGTGCTACTTCAATAATTATCTAATTATTTAAAAGGATATTTGCGGTAAAATATTTTGAATGTTACAAAAAAAAAAAATTACTTATATTATTTTAGTAGAATAAATTCTTAATTACATAAGTCTGTTTGACATAAGTAATTAGTTATGTTTTTCTGTTATGGTGAAGTTCCATACATGGCACATTTTATTTGACTCTTTTTTTTGTTCTTATTTTTTTTTTTACCACGTATAAGTTAAAAAATTTACAAAGAATCAACAATAAACACTAAGTTCTCACGTAGCAGCCAAAACGTGTTATATAATGCAAAAACTATCCTACTTTAAGTCAGTCAAATTGTCACATAGACCTCAACAGTGTTGACAATGTGGTCAAAAAGAGTAAAAATATAGACAAATCCTAAGTTGCTCCGTCCTAAATTGCTACGTGGAACTTCACCACCATATCCAAAATGTCATTGGATATTTGTGACACGCAATTATATATATATATATATATCATATTTTCTTGTAATATTTAAATAATTTTACTGTAATTGTCCATTATTTAAAATTTAATTTAAATTAATGGGATCCTTATATTAGGTGCTGCTATTGAGCCAAATTAGACACCCAAACTTGGTGTCCATGGTGGGATTCTGCGCAGAGCTGAAATGCATCGTCTTCGAGTACATGCACAACGGCAGCCTCCGGGACGTCTTCCTCCGCGACATCCTCTACGCCCGCAAAACCTCCCGGAAACGCATCCGCACCCTGCGCTGGCACGACCGCATCCGCGTGGCGGCCGAGGTCGCCTCGGGCCTGGGCTTCCTCCACACCTCCCGCCCCAGGCCCATAGTCCACGGCCACCTCCGCCTCTCCAGCGTCCTCCTCGACCGCAATCTCGTCGCCAAGATCGGCGGCTTCGGCCTACGCAGAGCCGGCGACGAGGCCGGGGTCCGGTCCGACATCCGCGCCTTCGGGGTCCTGCTGATGCACCTCCTCACCGGGCGGAACTGGGCCGGGCTGGTGGAGGCCATGACGATGGACCGGCTGGCGCTGGTGCGTGATTTGGACGAGATGGCCGGGAAGTGGCCGCCAGCGCTGGCGGAGCGGATCGCGGGGCTGGCGCTGAGGTGCCTGTCGAGCAACCGCGGGCCAGCCACGGACTTGAAGCTGGCTGCGGTGGTGGAAGAGCTAAACGACTTGCGAGAGCTAGCTACCGAGCTGGTGGCGGCCGAGGCAGTTGACGGTGGCGGAGCTGGCGCTGACGCCGACCCAGCCGAGGAAGCCACGGACGTGCCCAGTTGTTTCGTTTGCCCCATTGTTCAGGTGTGTGTTGTTTCGCTAAAAACATACTACAATGTTTTGAAAATATTATTTAGTGAAAAAAGTATATTATTAAATTTTAAAAAATTATAAAATATTTTTACATGCTTTTTCAATAATTCTCAAAAGACCAAATATGCCTAAATCCTTAATAAATAAATAAATAAATAAATAACTTTGATTATTTATGAAATGAAGAAACTAAGGGTGTGTTTGGTTATGGTCTCCGAGACCAATTTCTGGTTTTGGTTTCAAACAGTGTCATATTGGTTTCG
Organism: Parietaria judaica; assembly: GCA_954871525.1. Taxonomy (NCBI): domain Eukaryota; kingdom Viridiplantae; phylum Streptophyta; class Magnoliopsida; order Rosales; family Urticaceae; genus Parietaria; species Parietaria judaica. The sequence goes on from OX940868.1 coordinate 15,877,018, forward strand.
CAGAACACGTTTGGTTGCCAGTTGTCTCTGTTTTCTGAGACCGGTCTCGCAGACCACTGAAATTTTAATGAAGGAAAACAGAAAACGACTTGAAGTTATTTTCTGTCATTGGTATTCAACTCAATCATACAAAATAAAACAATAATAATGTACTATCTTTCTATAATATTATTATATTATTTATAATAAGATATTAACTATGAAATTAACTTATATGATAAATTATTAAAATCATTTTTATGTATAATTATAAATTTTAATAATATTACTATCATATTAACAATTATACTTAAATTGTATATATTATTAAATACTAACTTAATTACAATGATATAAACTATTGAAACAGAATATTTACTATTTTATATTACATAATTTAAACATATGTAATAAGATTCATGAAATACGAATAATTTTTGTATTATGAAAAATATTTTTTAGACATAATATTAATATATATTACTTTCAAATAAAATATATTTTCTTTTTAGTAACATAAATTGTATTTTATTGCATTTTTTCATTTAAATTCAACTAAAGATTAACAAAAGACTAACCAAACAGTGTTTCAAAAATCTAACTCCCAAACTGGTTTGGTAGACTAAACTATCAGACTGGTTTCCGAAACCAAATCGCAAAACTGGTTTCCCAAAACAGTTAACCAAACGCCACCTAAAATAGCACTTTTATAGAGAGTTCATCTTCGCTATTTTTGCATCGGAAGGTCTAATAATAAGATTATATAATAGAACTTCTATAAACTAATATGAATTATGACTAAAAAAATTATATTATAGAAGATTATATTTTAACGAGTAATAATAATATTCATTATACTAATTATAGTTGGTACCAATTATTCAATCGAGTTTATTAATTTAATAAAATTCTACTATGTCTCAGGAAGTGATGAAAAACCCGCACGTTGCAGCGGACGGGTTTTCGTACGAGTTAGAGGCGATATTGGAGTGGGTGAGCATGGGAAACGACACGTCACCGATGACAAACTTGAGGCTTAATCACACTTCGCTCACCCCTAATCACACGCTCCGTACCTTAATCCAAGATTGGCACACTAAGAGATCTATTCCACTTGAGCAATAGTCTTTTCCTTTTCTCTTACTATATTTAGTATATCATTATCCTGTATTTAATTAGCCATAATATATAGCTTAATTTGTAAATATATATATTTTTGAAATTTTGAAACTTATCTTTTTACTTACCGAAAAAGATTAATTGGATCTCAATCGACGATCCATTTTTAGAGAAATTTTCGGTTTTGAATATCAAATGTAAGAACCGGGCATTCATTTCTTGAAATATATGTATATAATATATATATATATATATATATATATTAAAGAACTAGATCATATAATCAACTGATATATATATATATACATATATAATTGTATAATCAACTGATTTGTTCCGTAACTGATTATTTAAATTTGTGCTACAATTCGATTGTTTTATTGTTTTGTGGTTCACAATCACGTGAACTTCATCTTAACTTTGTCACAAAAATAAGTAATGGGAAAATATTACAAAAGAAATATCTTTAGACCCAATTAATCGAATTAAGTCATTAAACATGCAATTTACTAAACCAACCTACTCTCACTATGTTACAGTTTCCGTTATTTTGGAAAAAAATTATTATAGAATATAGACGTCGTAATTTTGGTAAAGTACACGACGGAATTTGCCGCAGCCTGCAACTACGAAACAATTAAATAATTAAAACGATGCGAATAAGAATAAAAGTCCGATAACTTTCTTAAAGGTTAATCCACATGCAAGAACTACATATATAAGAAAAAATATACAACCTACATAAAAGAAAATTTCTATCACTCTCTTCAAAGTATTCACTTCTAAATTAGGTCCTAGAGGGTTAGTTACTCCGAACCTCACCCCGTAACGAAGTTCCAATCATCTCGACCGGAAGAGTATCTTTGACGTTCAAAAAACGGCAAGGCTGAAGCAATTGCTCCCGGGTTGGACTCACCACCTCCCACAGACACCCAGGCGTCGTAATATAGAGAGCGCAATTGTTCAACTTCGTCGCTGATCGAGTCAACCGAACCCCCGCGGGCTCCATTGCCTGCTTCCAGTCGCCCCTTAAGATTGAAAGGATCATCCGGTAGAAGATTTAGAATATCGTTGAAAGCAGTAGACGTTTCAAAAAGATCGACCGGCAAACAGTTGATAATATCGTCGAAAGTAGTAGACATCTCTAAAGGATCGAGAGGCAAATACTTGAGAATATCTTCGATCGAATCGGTTTCTTCGACATCAGTCCTGTCCGAATCACGACGGAAACATTTTTGGAATTAATCGCTTCCTCCGCATTGAATCGGTTTCTTCGACATCAGTCCTGTCCGAATCACTTCTGTTTTGCGGGATTTCGGGCCTTCGCCTTTTAATGATTATAAAGTTCAATTTTAAAATAGCAATTTCTCTCTGGATATTAATTTTAAGGAATTAATTACCTACTCAAGCTTCGAAACTCCTTGCATATTTAACTGAAAACTGAGGTAATTACAATTTTGGTCTTCAAACTATGAGTTTATTCATATTTAGGGTACCTACTTCAAGAAAATTGAAATTTATTAAGTCCCTTATTTATTATTCTTGTCAAGTATTTTTTTTTTTTTTTTGAGTCCGATTATTCTTGTCAAGTATTATCAAAGCTTTCCAAGTGGGATGAGGGACTGCCCATTCCACGATTTGGCCTCCTGCGGCAGCCCACACCCGGGTTGGACCCTGGACACGGGTTGCCCAACCCACGATCTCTCTTAGATGGGAAAAAAACCCAGCTTGTCCAGTATAGGCGCGAACAGCCCAACCCAAAGTGAGTGGGCGTGGGCTGCCCCCAACCCGCTCCTCCCTTATCTGGACAGGTGGGTGAAATGGGTCAACATATTACTATTATTTAGTAAAGTTTAATTTTTAAAATATTATTTGTTATAACTTTTATTTAGCTGAATCTTTGTCGTATGGGCACCATTTTATCGATTAGGATGGAGTGGAATGGAATTACATGTCGTTTGTCCGTAAACGACACGTCTCTGTAAGTATACATTTGTTCCAATTCATATATAAATACGAATGGAAAAAGTACGGCCATTAAATTAGTCAAAAGAAGTTTGATTATGAATTTGTGATATTAGCTTTCCTGTATTTTTATTTGCTTCTTTTATCATCTATAATTAATACATAGTGAAAATAGGATTTATTCATTTCTTTGTGTATACAAATAATAATAATAGATTTGTGGGTAAACGAAGTTAAGTTTGAATAAAACTAGCAAATTAAACAAGTAAAATAGATAACCAAATTATAACAATAAAGAAATGTACATTAATAATACTATCATTCTATCAAATCTAAAATAACTTTGTAAACAAGACTTTATAAAAGTACCGTGTATCATCTTGAAACTTGTTCAGTAGTGACCGAGCATGCCGAAGAAACGATCTTCTCCGAAGAATCCCTATCGGGGTATCCACCATTACAGTCATCGCAAACGTAGGTGTACCATATAACGCCGTGATTCTCACACGCTGTGCAATAACCACATGCATGCCCACCGGAACATAGCCGAGTACACGGTGGAGGAGGAACATTCTCTCTTCCGCTTTTCGGTGAATTCTCATACACTTTAGCCTCTTTGTTGCACCTCTTGCAGTACTCAAGGTCGATAGGACGACCGTGTGACGGAGAAATTCGTTGCTCAAGATTGTACGGCACATCTTCTGGTGGAAGTAACGGTGGAAGATCTTCGAGCCTGGCGTCCGCTCCATCCTCGTAGTTGAATCTCAGACCGTTGACTCTCAAGAACTTAATCCTGAGCTTTATCATCGTCAAGTTATCGACCATGTCGTCTATGGTGATTCTAAAACAGTTCGGCACACATAACTGCAATCAGAGAAAGTTTTATCGGTTAGGTAATGGCATTGAAGAATGTAGAAGAATTAAATAATTCAAATATATCTCAACTTTGCAGCCAAATTAAGAAGATTCTCGTCTTCGATCCTCTCATTCAAAGGTCCACTGACCGTAAGATTCCGCCACAACAGATTATTAGTGCCAACTTCGTCGCGCAACGACGTACAAGCCATCTCGACCGAAAGAAGTTCTTCGAGGCTCAGATATGGTAGAGTGAAAGCTATCGCCGGGTGCGGCTCACCGCATTCTCCAATATTCTCCGAGGAAAAGCGTTTATGAAGATCTTCAACCATATTCGCTTCTTCTCGATCAGTGATGCTTGAATCACAATTGAAAATCGTATTCGCTGCAAAGAGGAAACAAAGAGAATGTTTAATAGAGAGAGATGGTTTATCATTTTATTTTTGTGTCTTCTATTTATAGGGAAAAGAGTACTTCATATTCAGTCTTTAAGAAAATGTAGATTATTTTTTAATTTTAACTATTTAAAATAGATAATATATATTTACTAATATCTTCATGATATGTACGACTAATTTGCCACCAAATTTCTTTCTTAAATATTTGGAGAGTATCTTTTCTGGAAAATATTTTTGTGTTTCACGACAATTATTATTTATAGAAAAGACAGTAGATATTTTTTTTTATCTTTAAGAAAATATAATTTAATTTGAATTAAAAATATAATAAATCCGTATTTGTGTTTCGTGTTGGTCAAGTTAAAACCTAGCCTAAATCTACAGCTCGGCATATATTTAATTATCATTAGTGTCTTCATGATTAGAGTATCTTTCCCAAAAATTTCTATTAGTTTGAAAGAAGAAAAAAAATATTGCGTAGTTTTTACCTTCTTAAAAAATTTGTGTATATATAAACTCATCGAACAATTATGTTATTTTCCGACCAAAATTGTTTATCTAAACTCGCATTTTCTACCAATTTTACGTTTTTTTTTTTAATAAAAAGGTATTGTGTATATATATTAACTGATCAAACAAGCAATAAAAATATGCTATCGATATTTTTATATCCTCACTCCATTACTATTCATAGATATTCAATTTTATTTTTACGGCCAAATGAAAGTGGTCCCTCTAAGGGATTTTTTTTTATATATATACTCAATTCATTAGTATTTTGGTAAGATAACGATAAACATTATTTGTTTTATTTTAAAAACATTGGTTCATAGTTTCCGATTTCTCCTAAATGTGTTAGTAGGGAAAACAATAAACATTTCTTAATTTATACATATATAAATAATATTTGAATAGCTAGGAAAAAAAAAACACACATATATATATATAAATATAACGAGCTTAAATCTCTTTTAATCCACAAACACATGCAATCCTGTCTCCAACTGAGACCACTCGACCGATCTCATCTACTTGAAAATTCGTGTAAAAGTTTTGAATTCTCCCTTCTAATAAAGTTGTTAGTTCCAACGCGAGCTCCTACTCCTACTCGTCTTAGAAGTCGAAATCGGCATCGAATTTAAATAGCTGGAGGTTTAGTTAGTTAAAAACTTAGACCAATTATGCTTACCTGGTTGACTTAGATCAAATTTTGGAGGGATATATTGTTATCTGCGGTTTGCCTGGTCATTTCTACCCTTTGTAAGACAAATGACTAATGATTTATGCTCGTCCCACATTCCTCTCGTGTTGTCCTATTTGCTTTTGTTATAGATCTAAAGCCGTCATGTTTGAAGAAGATGAAATACAAATCCGATGGCTAAATAACGGATTTATCATGTCTACTCATTTGAACCATTTTATTTGATTAAATGACAAACCAAATTTATTCTTGCGGAATTACCCATTTTTTGTGATGCTTTGAACTTTGAAAAATCTCAATGAGAAAAAAGTTGTACATTATTGACATAAAGCGTTGAAACTGAAATGAAGTAGGTCTTTGTAAATTCCTAGAATAGAATATCTTAATGAACTCCAAAAACACAATATTGAATCTCAAAATATCACTCAAAGAAATGTAATTAACATTTAAATTTGATATCATCCAGATAGAAACCTGTAGCGTATATCAGTATTGAAGACTGTCAGGATTGGAGAATTTTATTATATTATCAACGCAAAATGTAGTAATGATAGTATACACGTAAACTTCCATGTCATCGTCCTTCTTAGCCCTAAATAGTAAATACGATTTTATCGCGAGTCCATTTAGTGTGTACATTACTATATAGAGAAATTTCAAAAATAAAAAGAATAGTAATGACTACTCTCTTAGCAAGATAAAAGATAATTCTTTGTCGGAGTGTTTAATCGCGATACATTGAGCAAACATTTAAATATTTAGTGTACTATTCAGTTATAGATGATGTCCGTGTTATAAAATTATTATATTATCTTTTTTTTTTATTTAGCTATACCAGAAATTCATACTCTAGAATAACGCCTTGGACCGCCATCCTCGAGCTCAATTAACCATTAATGAAAAATTGAATTAATTTTTTATTTTAAAAAGAAAAAGAAAAAGAAAAACTAATTCCAAAAATAGGTCACGATTAATGCTGATATAACTAATTAACTATATCTATGTCTCATACACATCGGAATCTAGATTGTTGGGTTGGCAATTTATCACACAACAGTTGTTTATTAATAACGTATTGTCACTCAATCACAGCAAATCCTGAATTACATGCACCGACTAATTACAGATTAATCGCTAATACGTAATTAACAAAACTGATTATTGAAACGGAACAATCTTCCCAAACCGGAAGGAAGTGAACAAAGCAGAGAAAGTAAGAGACAGACATGGAGATTTTCTCGGGATCCAAACACCCCATTTTCTCTCTGCTCTGATGATGATCGCCTCCCATTAGGGTTTTAGCCTCTCTCCAGATGGCCGACGGCGAAGATCTCGAGAGACGGGGCGATTCGACGGTTTCGCCGCGCGAGTCGGCTGAGTCTGATCGAGCGCACGTCGCCATTGTCATCTCCGACGGAGAATCGCGCGCCGATTCGCCGGAGGACTTGTCTTCTTCGCCGAAGAAAGGGTTTCCGGCGACGAGTGACGTTTCTGAAGAGGAATGCAGGTGAAAACCTAATGAATTTCGTGTTGATTTCAAGTTTAAGATCGAGGATTCTTTCGATCGAGATACAGAGCGAGAATTATCCTCAAATTTCGCTTTGAAATGCTTATTGTTTTTGGTGAATTTGACGAGTTTTTTGAGTTTGTCGGCCTAAAAAGATGAAATTCTTGTACACAAATTCGGAATTATGCTTTTGGGAAGAGAGAACTTTAGTCCTGCTTCAACTTTCACAAGCTAGAATGGTTTGTTTCGCAGAGTTTGTCAGCAGGAGAAAGACGAAGCGCTCATCGATCTGGGGTGTCACTGCCGAGGAGCGCTCGGGAAGTCGCACAAATCGTGCATAGAAACTTGGTTTCGCGTGAAAGGATCGAACAGATGCGAGATATGCCAGTAATTCGTTCACAGAGTTCGTTATCGTCTTAACATGTCCACCTAGTGAAGCTGCAATCTGTAATGAGTTTGAACGTTCTTATGCAGAGAGGTAGCTAAAAACGTGTCGCCCCCGGAATCGCAGCCTATTGTAAGAATTTCATTAGCTTTCCGTCATGTAAAAAAAGGGCGTTTTATTAATTCTCTGCTATATTTCCTTAAGCAGACGAATTATTGGGTTTGGAGGATCGACCAAAATGCTCGATCACAGAATCACGAAAGAGTACGGAAATTTACTGATTAATTTTCCCCGGTTTATCATACATGATTTCTTTTTGGGGGGGAATGTGATTTGTTTTGAAATTTCTACGAAAAAGCAGGGATGTTTTAGCCCACTTTGGGTGGCGTTTTCGATACTCATCGGTGGACTGTTGTTGGACGTGCTGATATCGATCACTCTCGGTGTCTCTGCTCTTCCTGTTAACATTATAATAGGTTAGGTTAACAATTTGTTTTAAACCTAGTGTTGTAGTTCTGTTGACTTTTCTCGGGGTGTTGACTTCGTGGAAAAATCTTTGCAGGTGTGATTGTGGTACTTGGTCTCGGAACCGCTCTACGGCTGGCTTTGGAGTTCTGTCACGAGTGGAGCCTCAGGAGATCTATGCAGAGAACGGAGGCAAATGTCGGCTTCTACCACCCTCCAATATAGGTAATTTCCGCCTCCGGTTAGACATCGAATAACGTACCAAGTTAAAAACGTTGGAAAGAAAAGCGAACTAAAAGAAAATTAAAGAGAGCAAAGTGCCTAACGAGTAGTTTCATGGGGGCATTTATGCCAATTTTATAATTAAAAAATTATAACTTGCCCGATTTGATTGAAAAAAACTTGTTGATATTACTTGAATAAAATGAGATAGAAAATACTTATTTGCTCATTAGCAAGGTGAGATAGACAGCAATTTTCAACAATTTTATTCAGATAGTCGTAAAATCAAAGAACCGTTTATCTCAACTACTCGTTTTTAATGTGTAGTCGGAACTCGGAAGTATACATTGATAATCACTCGATGAGATCACCTGTCTGGCCGGAACTCTGATTATACCGGAATCTACTTCGAAGGTTCAAACACAAGCTTGCGTCGCTTCCTCTCCGGCGAAAAAACTAAAATAGAGACTTGTTTGCATATAGACAGAGAGTTGGTTATATGTACGCTTATACACCCAAAGCTAAAATTAATACTTCATAAAAATACTTTATATATTAGTCTTTGCTGTTGTTCCTTAAGTGGGACGGGCAGCCTGCCTGCCTCGTGTGGACCTGCCCGTCCCATGTATTTTGTGCCTGGGTTAGACTCGGGCGCGAATTAGCCTTTCCGCGGAGAAAACCCGCATGCCCAGTCGCTCCTCCCCAATTTTTTAAAAATATATTAGAGTTATGTAAAACATAAAAATGGAATCGCTTTTTTGGGTTGGCGGGTGCGGACTACCCGTTCTCACGAAACGGGTCGTTTGGACTTTGGACTGCACTTTGCTATATCTGCTTTCTGCATGGGCGATTGAATCACGTGGTAGAGAGAATAATGCGAAATGGGTTGTTAGCTTTTTCTTAAAAAGATCACATATAATTAATTTTATTAGATTACCCTTTTCAGTTTTCACAATTCACTAACCCAATATTCTCATCTTACCATTTCCTCTTTCAAAGATTCCCTCTATATTTTTTTATTTTTTTAACTCAAAAAGGGCAACACTTTCTTGGTTTTTCAGACGCTGGAAATGGTTGGTGTCAAATTTCACAATTGCAAATTTTCTGATTTTACTCTTTTTATGATTCATTTATGTGGCCATATATTTCTTCGTGAAGGGTTATATTTTCTCTCTTGAGCATAGTGGGACTGTCTCAGAAAAAGGTTTAATATTAACTTAAATAAACTTATACAAAGAGATAAGTTCTCCACGAACTAAGGTTATTCAAAAAAGCATTTTATTATCATTCTCTGATGCAAGGAACGTAAGTAACTTAACTATCAAATAATCTCTAATAACTCTAATATCATATTCATGATCAATCAGACTTGAATTTTTTATTACGATTTTGCATATTTAATCTCTAATAATTCTAATATAATAACTCTAATAACTCTAATATCAGTTCTGTTGGGTTTTTCGATGACTTTTCTCAATCCCGAGGCGGAAATCACGGGATATCATCGAACAATAAAGATCTAGAATAATTACGAGAATTAAGATACAGTTTAGAGATCGTTACCAAACTTCGGTACTTTTGCCAACTGTACCGAATAACTGCCGATTCCTTTGATTCTGGAGCTTGTCGAATTTAGGATTTAGCGCCTCAAGTGTTGCGCCTCTATTTCGTACACCACGTCACTCGGGAACGTCTTGAGATGACCGGAAAACACCTCGGAGGATAGGTTAGATCCTAGTTGGTGTTTAGATGATCAACCGATGAATGAACCGGGGAGCAAGCCAAAATTCGACTACCAAGGGAGGGAGCTCGAATTTTCTAGGTGGCTTGGGTTTCTCTGATGTGTGTTGTCTTTAATTATGAGTCATATTAGGGTATTTATAATACCCTATGGTCATGACCTAGTGGGCTTTCTAAAAGCCCACCTAATGGGCTTTCTAAAAGCCCAATCATGGATTAATTAATCTATAATTAATTAATATGAATCATAATTAATACTTGGGCCCGAGTGGGCCCATTATGTCGGTTATGGTTATCGGGTCGATATCCGATAACCCGAGAGATACAATATCGGGTTCGGGCATAACCAACAATCTCCCACTTGCACGAACGCACCGGATTGGCTATCTCCGTGCACGCACTGCACATAAAGTATTACTCGAGAATGCCGCCTTGGGTTAGATGTACATTCTCTCAGCTACTCATGCCTGGTTCATCAAAGTTACACGTGAAGTTTGTTTCATTGTAACTTAATCATCATACTCCGTTTCCGTTGCGAGTTCGGTGTGACTATGTAGGATTCTGTGTTTTGGCCACATACTCATATGAGTATGCAAGAAGTAAGTGGCCTCCACCTAGACTTAACTTCCCCCAATCTACAAAACTTTAAATCCTCTTTTATAGATTAATCGTGGTGAACCATGTGGTTCTTTACGATTAAAATATGGTATATGACTGATTCCTTCGACATCCTTTTACATCTCTAGATGCGGCACAGGTCATGGTTAGGAACACCTGTTAAGCCTGATCTAATGTTTTCTAATTCAGGCATAAGTATTGAAACATCAAAACAGAAACTCTTTTGTTTTGCCTGTGGCCACAGATTTCATTATACTTATCCTATTCAGAAGGCCCCGAGTGTATAGCCCCAAAAGGAATGGGGGGATGCATGTTTTCTTGAAACGACATTCCATCCTACAAGGTTTATCACATGCCCAACTACAACTGTTATGACTTTCCAGTTACGGTAAGCGTTGAGCTGTAATCTAAGCATGCAACTTACCCAGTGATGGACTCATGATGTTATCAAACTTTGGAGTCTCTTCATATCTCTAAGTTTCTCAGTGTCCCCTTATATCAAGGTTTTGTTTCCATGTGAGAATATTTAGAGTGCGGGTCTTCCAGCACTGCTAGTCATTCCGACTAGTGCCTACATGTATAAGAATATCTCTCAGATATCAAGGACCCCTTCCTTTTATCTTAACAACATGTACCAGTCAATTATGAATATCATTGATAGTCCCTCTTTGTTTCTTCGTAATGATTTCTTTGACTGGGGAAATTCAAGAATGTCTCGAAGACATCTTAGGAACTACATTTGTATAGCTTGATATCAATGATTTTGAATAAAATATTGATATGAGCCTTTTAAATGATGAAACTTGCCTTTTAAAGAAATAATATTGTGCTTCAAATTTAATGTATAATTGTTACATAAAATTTGTATTTGAACTTTATACTTTTAACAAAATAAAGTAAGAGTTCAACGTGTTAGAATAGACCACAAGCATCTAGACTCTTCTAGATCTTGTATGACCATACTACTTTTCTATTGATGAAGCCTTGGTCATCGGGTCAACCACGTTTACGCTGTGTCTACTGTTTTCATCGCAACAACCTTCTGATCAATTATGTCTTTGATCACTGAGAACCTTTCTCTTGTTCTGTGATCTTAGTTTCTTGACTCGTGCCTTGGCTCCGTTGTTTTCAGCAAGGAGCCGCACTGGATCACCAATGCCAGAAACTACACTGTGATCAGGAACAAAATTTCCTGATCTAGAAAGCTTCTACAGCTGCATCTTATGATGCTATATACTCAGATTTGATGGTCAAGTCCACTATAGTAGCTTGCTTACTGTTGTTCCAAATAACAGTACCATCATTTAGGACAGAGTATATATTCTACTTGCGATGTGAAATTATCCCAATTAGTTTGGTGATTTGCATCAGTATAAGCGATAATGCTTGACTGATCAACATTGTCGTAAATAAGTGATCTTTCATTGGTCGCTAAGGTACCTGAAGATATTATTTACGATAGTCCAGTGACTATTTTGGGATAGGTTTGGAACTGGCTTGTTTTGTTAAGGTAAATGATACATCGAGATGGGTACATAATATGTCTTTCTTTATAAAGTCATTAGCAGTAGTATAGAGAACATTTTCTTTATGTTTGTATTGCTCTGACATTTCAGGGCACTGCTTTCTTGAAAGATGCAACTTAGGAGTTACAGAATAAGTCCTCAGTTTTCTTGTTCACTCTGAACTTGCTTGCCATCCTTTCTATGTACTATGACTTATTCATTCTTTACTTTAAAGAATTTTCGTCGTATCATTTTCTATCCTTTTAAAGGATTACCGTGCTCCCACTAGCTTTCGTGTATACACAAGGTTAATCTTTGTTTTCGATGAAGTCTAATCTCATTAGTTTCTCCGTTGAAAACTAGATTTCATTTGAGAGATGCTTGCTATAGATCATACTTGAACGTATGTATCTATTTGACTTGCATGCTTCAGAAACATGTTATGAATCAATGAAGTTAGTTAGGTTGTGTACAATACATGTTCCTTTTCAGAGTTATATTCTGAAAACTATCTTCATGTCCAATTGCCTGATTCTTAAATCATAGTTGGCAATAGCAAGTGAAATCATAATTGACTTTAGTCATGGTAATAAGAGAAAAACGTTTCTTCTTAGTCTTTACTATAGGCTTGTTTGAACTATTTCATTACAAGTCTCCTTTTGTACATTTGTACTTTACCATTCATGAATATCTTCCCTTGAAGATCTACGTGCATCCTATGGGCATAAACCCTTCGGGTGCTTTAACTAAGTCACATACTTAGTATTTGTACATGATTCTATTTGATTTCATGGCTCCTAGCCATTTCTCAAGGTCTTCACCTTTAACCGTTTCATTGTAAGTGTTGGTTCATCATTGTTATCTAAGTATTTTGTTCTTCTGTGTTCAAAACGAGAAGATCCTTTTCTTAGTTGTATGATGTTCCTTATCCGACTTACACGGTTTTTGTGTCATATTAGGTTGCTCAAATGCTTAATCATATACAAAGCATTTTACATTCGGCTTGACTTTCTTCCACGATCCTATCTGGAGTTTAGTCAACCATTGGTGAGCATCCTCTGTGTTCATCTTGAGTTCCTTGAGATTTTCTGAGTTATGTACTTCATGAAGTGCATACTTTCTCCCACTAGACTTTATAGGAAAGATTTCCTTTCTTAAAGGCTCCGTAATTGTCACAACTATTTTGTGTATTACTTTTCTCATAAATAACAAATTGGGTTTTATCCCTTATCATATCTTTATATGTTATCGTCGGAATCACTTTTCATGATACACTGTAAAGTGTGGTAGCACCAAGTTAAAAGTGCATGTCCTTTTATAAACATAAGCATATCATTGTACTAACAAAGTCTAACAGAGTTTGTTGAGTTCTCTCGATACACCTCGTAAAATGAGGTGTATCGAGAGAAATAAATGATCAGACAAACCTTTTGTCACTCAGGAAAACTTTATACTTATTGCTCAAATATTAATTGTCTCGATCAGATCGAGGGCCTATTATTATTTTGAGCGTTTTGGTTTTCTACTTCATTCTTGAATTCCTTGAACCGGTCAAGAGATTTCAACTTTTGTCTTAATTAAATAGACATGATTGTACCGACTGAAGTAATCAGTTGGTAGTCATAATTAATGAAGTACCATCAGCCTTCCTTATCCTAATTGTGCATTTGACCACATACACATGAATGTGTGTGGTTTAAAGCCACAATCAATCTTTAGTGTGCCCCTTTGAATGAGCCTTTTGTCATATAGTTAGTAAGACAAGATTCGCATTTCTCGTAAGATTCATAATCAGAACGATCAAGATGTCCATCATTATGGAGCTTGGTGATGCGTCTCTCGTTATTGTGACTTATATGACAATACTAGAGATATGCTATATTGAGTTTATATGGTTTAAGCCTTTTGTCATACAACGTTAAATATCATATATTGAACATATATCATTTAAAATAGTCAAACTATCTTAAAACGCTTGTACCTAAAGAAGAGTCATTACTCTGTATATTTCACCTCTTTCAAGACAAGTCGGACAATCCTTGTTATCTGTAGTGAAAGCACTTTTAGATTTTGGAACCTAACCTTATGTTCTATCACATCACATATGTGATCACTTTAAGATTGGAGTCCCACTCATCTTTTGCTGTAAGAGCCATTATTCCATTGCTCTTTGTTAAACTTGATCACAAACAATTTGTGAAAGTTGAGCAAGGAATCCTAAACGATGTCAATAGAGAGATCATTAAATATCTTATCATTTACATGAGCTTTTCTTTAAGGCGAGTTATCAATTTCCCAAATTATAACCAACCTCAGAATTTACAGACTTTCTTGAATTCTATAAGTTCTCTGTGATCTTTCATCGCTTGTGTTTTAACCTGCTATACACATATCTTCAGAGGATATTGATTGAACTTCCATGTTATAGTGATTTTATGCTTTTGAAAAGCATTTTATCACTAATTTCGAAATGCTTCTTATAAGCATTCTTATTAGTTCTGGAAGTTTTGTCAGGTGGCTCCAAATGAGTATTCATCTATTATGAAAAATCATTTCTTTATTAAGGCTCCGAACATTATTTCAGAAGCCTTTGCCATTCCAAGGAGATCTCTTTCCATTTGATTTGGAAACTCGTTTCCATGTTCTTTAAAAACAATTTTCAAGTGGTTCTTTGTTGACACTTGTTTCACATACATTAAATGAAACAAATAATAAGCACATTACTAATTTTAGAGTTGTACATGTAAATTATAAGGCATACATTATAATAAAGATGTAACAATTATATTATAAGGACTTTATATAATATTTCGTGATTTGTTAATGGAAAAGTAACCCTCATCAATTCCATTAATTAGTCACTCAGAGAAAGTCAACAATTGCTCTAATATCCTATATTATCTCTGACGTTTAGAAAAGAAAAACAATTTTTCATTTATCATTCTAACCGATTTCAAAAGAATTGTCTACGATATCTAATCTAATTAGAGTACTCGTTTAGGTAGACCCAAGGGGTGAATCGGCGGACAGTATAGGTCGCCCTACGCGTCTAAAAGAGGGTATAAGAGCACTCCCTTGGGTTAGAGACACACTCAAAACTTTTCTCAATTAGATCGAGGACCCAGCCGTTGGAAGACATTATACCTAATATTTATTGAGGGGTTTTAGGTGATCCTAACTTTTGTCTTAAACTAAACATAGTTAACTAATTAAAATGTTTTAAGAATTAAGACAATGAATATGTAATACATAATCATATTTTGTAAAACATATTCAATGTTGTATTAAATATACTTCTGAAAGTATATACATATATATATATATATGTATATTATGAAAAATTTTAAAGACAAAACTTTTTATCTTTAAATAAAAGATAAATAAATCACTTAAAGATAAAATATCTTTATTCATGATTTATCTTTTCTATTAATGAATAAAAGATAAATAACTATCTTTATAGATAAGATATCTTTAATCATGCTTTGTCATAGAACAAAATAAAAGATAAATAACTATCTTATAGATAAACTATCTTTAATCATAATATATATATCTTTTATTTCCATTAAAGTTTAGTTCTTTTCTATTACTATAATAAATAAAAGATTATTCATCATCTTAATCTAATTAAGAATTATTGATTATAAATAAAATTTATGAACAAACAATTTGTAAATCAATAAATGAATAACATAAATATTAAATGGAAACAAACTTCATAAGATTGATAATAATATTGAATAAATCATATTTATTAATAATTAATATCATATATTAGATTTTCAATTCTTATATTTAAAGATATTTATAATAACTATATATAAAATAAAATAAACACTTTAAATCGTATTTTAAATTAATTAAACATAAATATAATTAAATATCAAATACCGGAATACGAGCTCGGGATAAACCCGAGCTTGTACGGGTTGCCCTCGGGCAATCCGAGCATTACGGGCAGGGCAAACAGCCCCCGCTAAGTAAATCCAATTTACTAAGTTTATAAATTTTTTTAAATCTTGTTTATTTAAAATAATTAAAGATTTAAACAAATTTATCATTAAATAAATTTTCTTTTAATTTAGAGGGGTATTATTGTAAATCCAATTTACAAAATTAAAATTAAATAATAATTAAATTCATAATTAAAATTATTAAATAAAATTAATAAAATAAAATTAATAATTTAGGGAGTCGGGTTTGACCACGGGCTTCGGGTCAAACCCGAACTTGTGGTCAACATAACGTGATGGGCCCTTTTAATTTGCTCATCCCGTTTTGGTCAACTCTGGTCAAACCAGTTGAGCCTAATGGCTGATTTGACCAAAGCCCATTTGGGCTTTTGTTTTCGGATCAGGCCCAAGCCCAAAAGGGGTGGAACAGTGGCAGCCCTAGGGCTCCACTCGCGCAGCACGTGCGCCGTCACCCATCCCGCGCCGTCACCCATCGAACCACGCCGTCGCCGAGCTGCCATGGAGGAGCCGCACGTCTTCGTCGTCGTCGCCACAGAGGCTCGTTGGAGTCGCCTTCGTCGCACGATCGAGGAGGTTGCACGTTCGGTTGGCCGAGGGTGAAGCTTCGTTGGTTGTGCGACGGACTTCGGCGCACGCACGGCTCGGGGAGGACTTCTCTCCGTGAGCGATGCCGTCGATGGCATCTTCGCATCTGTCGCCGTCGTCAAACGACGTGGATGCACGACCGTCGTGCAATGGCGGTGATCGGAGTAGGCGTTCGCGGGTCCTTCGGGTCGTCTCTGACCCACGAGGGTGGGTTGACCGGGTCAATACCCGACCCGCGTGAATACGTGTGGGCATGGGCCATCCGAATGGCTGGGCCCAAAAATTTCACACGAAAAATTAGGGTTTCAGAAACTCTAGGTAGCACACATCCCAATGCATGCGCCGGCAAATTTCGTTGCCGTTTTTATTGATTCCGATAACAATTTTGCTCCCACTAAAATTATTAAACCCTCTAAAATTACAGAAAATTATTCCGTATCTAAATACCGGTATGTTAATTTTTAAATAAAATCCAATCCCGATTCAAAATCGGATCCCGAATCAACACACAAAAATTAACATAATTAATTTTCTAATGCTCCCACTGAAAATCTAATCACACCAAAAATTTTCTAAAATTATTTCGGTCAACATATCTAATTTTCGAAAATTACTCAGACCGGCTCTGATACCACTGTTGGGTTTTTCGATGACTTTTCTCAATCCCGAGGCGGAAATCACGGGATATCATCGAACAATAAAGATCTAGAATAATTACGAGAATTAAGATACAGTTTAGAGATCGTTACCAAACTTTGGTACTTTTGCCAACTGTACCGAATAACTGCCGATTCCTTTGATTCTGGAGCTTGTCGAATTTAGGATTTAGCGCCTCAAGTGTTGCGCCTCTATTTCGTACACCACGTCACTCGGGAACGTCTTGAGATGACCGGAAAACACCTCGGAGGATAGGTTAGATCCTAGTTGGTGTTTAGATGATCAACCGATGAATGAACCGGGGAGCAAGCCAAAATTCGACTACCAAGGGAGGGAGCTCGAATTTTCTAGGTGGCTTGGGTTTCTCTGATGTGTGTTGTCTTTAATTATGAGTCATATTCGGGTATTTATAATACCCTATGGTCATGACCTAGTGGGCTTTCTAAAAGCCCACCTAATGGGCTTTCTAAAAGCCCAATCATGGATTAATTAATCTATTATTAATTAATATGAATCATAATTAATACTTGGGCCCGAGTGGGCCCATTATGTCGGTTATGGTTATCGGGTCGATATCCGATAACCCGAGAGATACAATATCGGGTTCGGGCATAACCAACAAGTTCGTGTTCAAGTATACAGTATTCAAAATTAATTTTCAGATAGTATTTAGTGATGAAAATTCCAACTTAGAATTTCAATTTTAGGTAAATATCTACTAACTGAACTGAAAGTCCAACTTAGGTTCAGAAATTTGGTTCCTTAACTGCAGAAATAAAATTGATAATTATCATGGAGTGGAAAAGTGATTATTTGACTTGAATTTGATGTGCCTTCATACAGCGACAATAAAAGGATATTGGGTGTGCACATAATAATTGTAGAAAAGTTGAACATTTAAATATATATGATGCATATACAGCAGCTTACGTGCGTGTCTAATGACTATTAACTTTTAACTAGAGTAAAGTACCTAAAATTGGTTCATTAATTTATTCAAAATAAAATTAACTTACCAAGAATCCAAATGGTTTATCTTTCAGAGTTCGCAACCGCCTGTGACAATTTGAACTTCAGGACGCCATGGAAACCCTAGCCTCCTCAACCTTCCCAACTCGCTTCCACCGTTCCCCGCCGCAGCCATTCACCAAAGTCTCCAACCCGAAAGCGTCTCCGTTTCGCCGAGAGAAGCGCCTCCAGAAGCAGACAATTACCGAGCGAAACGACGACTTGGGCTTTCCGGAATCGCTGCCTCTCCACAGCAAGAACCCGCACACAGTCTGCAGAGACATCCAGCGATTCGCGAGACGGGGCAAATTTGCCGAAGCCTTTGCGATTTTGGATTACATGGATCAGAGAGGAATGCCGGTGAATGCCACGACATTCTCCGCACTCATTGGCGCGTGCACGCGCGCCAAATCGCTCGAAGACGCCGAGCAGATCCATGCCTTTCTCCGTGTCAACGGGCTCGAAAGCAACGAGTATCTACGCACGAAACTTGTGCTCATGTACACTGCGTGCGGCTCCCTCGATCACGCGCACGGGCTTTTCAGCGAGCTCCATGCAAAAAACCGGAGCGTGTACCCGTGGAACGCGCTCCTCCGCGGCTCCGTCATTGCCGGCGGAAGGCGGTACCGCGAGGCGGTGACGGCTTACCACGAGATGCGCAGTTTAGGCCTTGAGCTCAATGAGTACACGTTCTCAAACGTGATCAAGAGCTTCTCCGGGGCAGTTGCTCTCCGGCAAGGATTGAAAACCCACGCGCTTCTAATCAAGAACGGGTTCATCGGCAGTGAGCTTCTCCGGACGTGTTTAGTTGATTTTTACTTCAAATGTGGCAAGATCAAGCTTGCCCGCCTAGTGTTTGATGAAATTGCAGAGAGAGATATCGTTCTTCACGGCGCAATGATCTCCGGGTTTACGCATAACGGAATGCATTTGCAAGCTCTAAAGCATTTGCGCCGGATGGTGAGCGAAGGGTTATGGCCGAATTCGGTTATCTTGACGACGATTCTCCCGGCGATTGGTGATGTCACGGCTCGACGGATCGGACGGGAGGTTCACGCGTATGTTGTAAAAACAAAGAGCTACGCCTGGCAGATTTTCATTCAATCTGCTCTGATTGACATGTATTGTAAATGCGGAGACATGGAAAACGGGCGGCGGGTTTTTTACCGGTCCGGGGAACGTAACGCAATTTGTTGGACGGCACTGATGTCGGGTTACGTCTCGAACGGGCGGTTGGAGCAGGCGCTGCGGTCAATCACGTGGATGCAGCAAGAAGGCACAAAGCCGGATGTTGTCACTGCTGCAACGGTGATCCCTGTCTGCGCTGAGCTTCGGGCTCTGAATTCCGGGAAAGAGATCCACGCCTATGCCGTGAAGAACTGCTTCTTCCCCAATGTGTCGATCGCCTCGTCGTTGATGGTCATGTACTCGAAATGCGGTGTCGTTCAGTACTCCCGAAAACTTTTTGAGTCCACGGAGAAGCGGAACGTGATCGTGTGGACGGCGATGATTGACGCGTATGTCAAAAGCGGGAAATTTTCTGACGCGCTCGATGTGGTAAGATCCATGGTGGCGTCCAAGCACCGACCGGATTCCGTAGCCATGGGGAGAATTTTAAGCGTCTCCGGTAAGCTGAAGAATGCAAAGCTTGTGAAGGAAGTACAAGGTCAAATCCTTAAGAGGAACTTCGAATCTGTCCATTTCGTCGTGGCGGATCTCGTTAAGGCGTACGGGAGTTGTGGTATGGTCGACCGTGCGATATCGGTGTTCGATTCAATCCCGCTGAAGGGATCAATGACGTGGACGGCGGTTATGGAGGCTTGTCGGAGCAACGGCATGTACAGAGAAGCAATCGACATGTTTGATGAGATGAGAGACGGAGGCTTTGTTCCAAGCAGATTTACGTTCGACGCAGTTCTGTCTGCTTGCGACAAAGGCGGGTTTGTGGACGATGCATGTCGAGTCTTCCGGCTGATGACTCGCCGGTACAAAGTTAACGCTTCAGAGGAGCATTTTTCCCTGCTCGTGGGACTTCTCGAGCGGTTCGGCCGGCATGAGGAGGCTCGGAGATTCGCTCGGCTGGGGTCTTTGTCGCAAGGCTTTGTAGGTCCCAGTGACAATGTAAATGGATCCTAATTCTTTCTGTAACTTAAGCACGACAGATATATAATGTAACACTATTTATATACAAGCCCTTTGGTTCTCATTTTACCTGTAAAAAAAGAGGTCACTTTTGAGTATGAGGCTGGCAATTTCATTTGGTTGTCACTTTTCATTAGGCAATTGTTAAAAGGTCAGATTTTGTCAAATCATCCCTCAACACTTCTGTCGTTTTATGCACAAACGACGGAGAATAGAGGCAAGGATACTTGAAGATTCAAGGCCCACCAAAAGGTAGAGCAGTTTAAGGCCCAATAGCGATAAGGCCCAAGGAGAAGAAAACACCTCATCGCATCATATCAACAAAGCCTATCGCGAACCAAGACCTTATCGTCCAAGAGAGGATGTCGAGCAAAGGCTTATCGAAGAGGAGTCTCATCGGGAAAACCTAATTGAATTAAAAGAGGAAGCAAGTCGAGATCGCGAAAAAGAAGGAGATTCGTTCATTCAGTTGAGGATTTCGTGGGATATCCAACGCATTCAAGGAAGGTCAGCAACAATCAGAGCAAGAAAGAAGGAAACCCTAGCACGCTGTGGGAATAATCTAGAAACCCTAAAGCCTATAAATATGCATGTAAACTCGTTGTTAAATGGATTCAGTATCATTCAATCGTGAGTTTGAGAGAGAAAGTCTTGTGTTCTTGAGTTTGCTTATTCATAGTATTCTCGATTTTTCGAGGACTATAGTGTGTAATCTCTGATTGTTCAAGCTAATAAACGGAAGAAACTGGGTCCTCTCGGAATCATAATAAATCAAGAGTATTCGTGTTCATATTAATTTGTGTTCTTTCAATTATTCTTGTGACTGTAAGGCGTCCCAAAACGCCCTCTACAGTTTGGCGCCCACCGAGGGGGCTTTGTTTCTTTCTATCGCACAGCCAGGAAATCGGAGAGAAGGAGAAGAATGTCGGGCGAAGAAGATAGCTCTACCCAGAATCAGGCCATGCAGAGGATGCAGCAGCAGCTGGCCAACGTCATGGCAAGAATGACGGAAGCCACGAACAAAGCTGAAGAGTCCGGAAAACAATGACGGAAGAACAGGCCACGGAAAACAGACGCCTCGTAAGCCTCTTGAAGCGCGCGGAGAGACGACACCCAGCGAATCAGTTAGCAGAATCGTCTGCACGAGGAGTTGGAGGAAGTGCCAATGGAGGCGCAGTAACGGCGGACACACCGGTAGACCTGACAACCCCGTCGCTCATCAGAAACCTTTTCCACACCGGCGTAGCCCCGCCTCCGGCCGCAGCGAGCCAACCGGAGAGCACGCCAGGATCCGCGCCGGATAACACGACGGTGGACGTGGCGACAAGGGTGGCCGAAGAGGTCGCTAAGGCAATGGCGTTGATGTCCTCGAAGATGGAGGCAAAACTCGGACAAGTTGCGTCTCAGCTGCATCAGGTCCATCAGGTGCATCACGGTACCGCTACATAACATATTCATAGCGCATAATTTATCAAAAATTGAAAACAATAATTTGGTACTTGATTACAGTGGCTAATCTTAGTTTATATTTTAAGTATTCATATAGTACATTCGGCTTACAGATCTCGGTACCAATACATAAAACATTAATACCGCTATATTTTGTCCACGGATTGAAAATAATAATAAAATTACGTTATTATACTGGGATAACCTTACCTTATATTTTAATGATCTAGAGAGTACATTATGCCTACATATAGCGGCACCTCTATATAATATATTCATACCGCTATAATTTGTCCACAAATTGAAAACAATAATAAAATTACGTTCTCATACTGGGATAACCTTACCTTATATTTTAATGATCTAGAGAGTACAAACTGCCTACATATAGCGGTACCTCTATATAATATATCCATACCGCTATATTTTGTCCACAAATAGAAAACAATAATAAAATTACTTTATTATACTGGAATAACCTTACCTTATATTTTAAGGATCCATAGAGTACATTCTTCCTACAGATATCGGTACCGCTAGATAATATATATTTACCGCTATATTTTTTATACAAATTGAAAACAATAATAAATTAAATTACTTTATGATACTGGGATAATCATACCTTATATTTTTAAGGATCCAGAGAGTACATTCTGCCTACAGATATCGGTACCGCTAGATAATATATACATACCGCTATTTATCCATAAATTGAAAACAACAATAAAATTTGATTACACACCTTCGAATGAGTCAATTCTTGATATACAATCGAATTGAAAGATTCTCTAATCGTTGGCTGGGTAACGCATAAGACAAAGAGAATGAATAGTGAATCGGTGAAGAAACAATGAGAGCTTTAGGGTTTCTCGGCAAATGAGGAAACGAAGAAGAAGACGAATAACAAAGGAGAGAGAAATAGGGAGGGAAAGAAATAATATTAAAAGGGAAGAGAGAGAAGAAAAAAAAATAAGAAAAGATAGAAAATCAAGCCCAACGAACTATAAATGGGCCTCACTTCGTTTAATGAAGGGTATGGACCAAACGTGTGAACAGTACCGAATGTATAACAAATACCAAATCTCAAATAAAGTCATTAATGCCAAGCCCTTAGTATACTTTATTTTTAACAATTTTCTTTCGACCTTCTTCTCACTCACTCTTCGTCCCTTGGCCAATCTATTCACTATCGCCGGAGTCTCTGGTTCCCCGACAACGATCCCGCATTTCTTTGCTGGATAACATGGAAGGCCATCAGAGCTCGGAGAGTCCTTCTTCGACTCGTTCACCGACTCTGCTCGCCATTTTATCTCCGCCACCATTGACGGACGAGCTTCTAGGTACCTCGTTGTGCATACATTTCTGCGTCTTCGTTGATATTCTCGAAAAACACTACGAAGATAGTATACGGAACAAGCTCGCCTCAGAGGTTGCTTGGAATTGGATGGGATTGTTGTGACCAGAGCCGGCCCAACCCTTTTCGGGGCCTTGGGCGAATCATTAATATGAGACTTTTTTTGAGAGCCTGCAATACAATATTGCAGGAGCTATTGGATTACAGTATTGCTGGAGCTATACGATATAACAAAACTTATACAACATATTAATAGACTACTATTTGCATTTCAGATACTTTTTTCTTTGCTTATCTCGACTCATTTCTTCACCTCTCACACACTCTCTCTCGCCGAACTTCGATCGACGATGTACATTGAGGTTAACTAAAGAAAAAAAAATCAGATTATCAGTTCAAGACGCACACTTGAATCTCCACCTAAAAAGGTACGTAGGTCTCTGTTTCTCAATCAATTTGTTGATCTTATCCTTAAAGCTTTCAAGCGTAGTTTTTTTTTTTTTTGGTTTCTATCTCTTCCTCTGTGTTGATGGTTATGTGAGATTATTCATTTCGTATTCTTTTACTTGAATTGTTAGTGCTTGAGATTAATTGACGTTTACACTGTTTTATTGTGGTTAATGAGATGGAAATATGACAAAGTGTATTATTTTTTTAATTTTGGAATTGATGAAACTATACGGTTTGATAAAATCACTCAATGAAATATAAACATTTTAGTTATGAATTTCCTCTTACTATTCTATTAACTGATAATCTCAGCGATAAAACAACGATATGAAATATATTTGTTTCATATATTGTTTGACAATCTCACTTTAATATATAAAGTAGTAGAAAATAAGTTAAACAACATAAACAATGATTTATTCATTGTTGTTACTTATTAAATAGGCGCAAAAGAACGGATGTGCATATCACATTTGCTAGTATACTGTTTGACAATCTCATTTGACAATCTTTTTTTTTAAGTATACTATTACCTACAATACCGCATTAAATTGTTTACAAACATATATAATTTGATCAATCAGTGATACTTATAAGAGCTATATGAATTTGATTTTGCAGCAACAGAAGTCAACCAAACAAAGTATAACACTTTTTAAATATATGCCCAAGTCTTATTAATAGAATAATGCATGTGTATGTATATATTTGTATATATATTTATGAGAAATCCTTTTTTTTAATCGATAATGTAAAAATCTTTTATTTGATCTAAATCATACAGACTTTTTTTTCGAAAGCAAGATTGTAATAATCTTTTACCAGATGTAAATAATGCATTTCTTTAAGAAATGATACTTTTATTACGTATACTACTCTTTGTGTCTAATTACATATAAATACCATGTAGTTAAACTTAAAAAAGATTGAATAACAACATAAAATAAATATCAAATAGCTTTAATACCATGCGCATAAAAAAACATTAAACTATCAAAATTTCTCTTTGCTAAGAAAAAAAAAACCCCGCAACGCGCGGATTATATCCCTCGTGTACACCATAAGAGAATAATTTTAATTGTTTATATATATATATATATATATATATATATATATATATAACAAAGAGAATATTTACTATAGAAAAATGAAAATAGATTTTCTATGAATAAGTAAATTATCTAATGTAAAAGCAAAAAGATAGTGTTTCTGTTTTAAGTTCTTTTTTAAACTCTTCACTAATAATTTAGGGAATAAGAGAATTAAGGTATGGAACTGAATAATGAATATTAAATTGAAAAGTTGTATAGTATAACAGAAAAAGAGAAGTTAACCAATAAAATATGAGAGAGGGCCCACTTTCCAGAACTTGTATCACAACTTGTAGATATTCTTTAGTGAGTTCTTTTTTTTATATGGGCCTAAAATACGATGTCGCAAGGCCTAATTGCTCAATTATTTCTCACTAAGAGGCCTTGGGCGATAGCCCAAGCTGCCCAGTGCTTGGGCCGGGCCTGTTGTCGCCATATTCTCTATCTCTTTTATCAATGGTACTAAAAAGTTATTCAAAAAAATTGTTGAGATTCAATTTCGTTCATGTTAAGTTAATATTTGTTAAGCTAGAGATAAACATACATATTTAGTTTAATAAAAATGTTAGGAGAAAATTGAGAATATGTCAGCACACTTAATACATAATTAAATACTTATAACGTAATTTGTAAATATCCCTATTTAGTTACTTCTTGCTTAAATCGTTATTAAATAGTTAGATAGTAAAGGGTTAAGGGTGAGTTATGACATATGTACTCAAGTTGTATTCAATTAGGGGGCATAGACCAAAGTTTTATTTCCAGTGACATATATACACAAGTTCAACTTTAATTTGGCTTAAATGTACTCAAGCTCAATTATGATGTGGCTTCAATTCATTTCTTCTATTTTATTTAACGATGTTAAGTGTCACTAGACTTTAAAAAAAATATTGATATATTTTTTTTCTTTCTTTGAACCATCTTTTTTCGCTCTCAAAAATAATAAAAGAAAAACTCTTGAAATCTTGAGTTCATCCTCCGATCCATCCACATCGGCCGAACCATCATCGGCAAAAACAACAAACATAATGCTACAACCTCTGACCTTGTTAGCATGCCGTTGGAGAACTCAGTGATTGTGACAGTGAAAGAGTGTGACAATCATCAATCCCGTGAGTCGAGAAAGCAAAAAAAGATAAGTTGTACAATCCTGCATCGCCTGGGCAAGGAGATATGCTGATGGGACGTTCCTGAGACTGTGCGAGTATGAGACTGCACAGTTATACGAGATCATACAGGTATGAGACTAATGGTCGAAGTGGCTTAAAATAATAAGTTAGTATTAACTATGTCAACAAGTTGCATCTTCATTTTCAGTAGCTTGTTCATAGGATTTCTTGAGTTAAGTGTGCTTAGTTTGGAGCAATTTCGGGATGGGTGACCTCCTGAGAAGTTTTTCGGGAAGCGTGCAAGTGAGAACAAAGCAAGCTGAGAAGACTCGTGCTGGTCTGTGGGGCACTCGTGAATTTGATAGAGAGCGTCACACAAAATTTACAAAATAATTATTATCATATTAAATTTAATTTTGAGTATATCGAAATAATAATTAAATTGAACTTAAGTATATATATGTCGGTGAAAATAAAACTTAAGTTATATCGCTTATATTAGGCCCGTTTGACACAGCTTAATTTTTACAAAAAATGTTTTTAGTTTTAGTTTAGAAAATAAACTGTTTTTGAGAAAAAACCGGCAGGTGTTTGGTAGATTGTTTATAAAACAGTTTTTGTTAACAGTTGTTGTTGGTAACAAAAACTGTTTTAGCGTTTGGTAAAAAAAAATTATTTAGGCTAAAAAGACTAAACTAGACTAAAACCGTATTTTTGTTTTTAGAAAAAACCAAAAGCTACGAATCCTAGCTTTTACAATTCATGTACAAAAATTCAAAATCAATTTTGTGTTTTTTGGAAAAACAATTTTGCCAACCAAACACCTTAATAGCGGTTAAGTTTATTTTATAAACAAAAACAAGGCTAAATAAGCTGTGCCAAACGCACCCATTGATTGACCAATTGTAAATTGTTTTAAGCCAAACTTAGTTTTTTTTTCTCGCTTATTTGACTTATTGGGTGCGTTTGGCACAGCTTATTTAGCCTTGTTTTGTTTATAAAATAAACTTAACCGCTATTTAGGTGTTTGGCAAAATTGTTTTTCCAAAAAATACAAAATCGATTTTGAATTTTTGTACATGAATTGTAAAAGCTAGGATTCGTAGCTTTTGGTTTTTTCTAAAAACAAAAATACGGTTATAGTCTATTTTAGTCTTTTTAGCCTAAATAATTTTTTTTACCAAACGCTAAAACAGTTTTTGTTACTAACAACAACTGTTTTATAAACAATATACCAAACACCTGCCGGTTTTTCTCAAAAACAGTTTACTTTTTAAACTAAAACTAAATACAATTTTTGTAAAAATTAAGCTGTGCCAAACGGGCCCATTATATCACAACATGTGATTTTTTATTTATTTTTTTTCGTTAATTCTTACGAGCAATTTGGTTTTTTCACTTTTTTGTTCCTAGTACCTTTATAAAGATGCAATAACAAAATTATAATATAGAAGTAGAGCTGCAGTTGACGACGAATGAACGCCGTTCGCGACGCATCGCGACGTTTTCGGGGAATCGCGACGCACCGCGATTCGGAGGATGTAATCGCGATCAATCGCGAACGTGGGGCATCGTGGCGACGTGATGCCTCTCCCTCTCTCTCCGTCTCACAGTCTCTCTCTCTCTCAACTCCATCGCGATGCATCGCGACGTGCACCATCGCGACGTGCACTTTGGCGATCTCCGGCGATTTCACCGCGACGGGTCGCGACACCGTGAAATTCAGCTCTATATAGAAGCTCAGAAAGGACAATACGAAAATAGAGAGATAAATGATGAAAAAAGGCGTCTAAAATAATAAAATTGTTTTAGAACAATATTATGATTCTAGTGTGCATTAAAATTGTAATATGTAATAGTGTAATTTATAGTAGGGTAAATTGCAGTTAATGTACCCAATGTTTGATTTTGTGCGGATTATGTACTCAATGTTTATTTTCAGCGGCTAATGTACTTAATGTTTGATCTGTTAGATATTTTTAGGTTTTCGTCAGTTGACCGTTAGAAAGTTATCCTCCTCTATATGAAACTTTTTGTATTTTTGACATAACTCACTCATTTTTTGTCCAAATTTTATGCATGACCTATGGTTGGAAATATAAGAGATAGATCTACAACTTTGGTGATTTAAGTTTTGTAAAATAAGTTTTAAAAAAATACAAAATTTCAAGTACAAGACATTAGTTTGATGCAAAATGTTTGTTTTGAGCAAATTTTAATATATTTAATGACTATTTATGATGAAACGTAAAAGAAAAAAGTTGTAGATAAATGTTTTATCTTTCCAACGGGTGTTTATTTATAAATATTGGATTAAAAACGAGTGAGTTATGCCAAAAATATAAAATATTATTTCACATCTCATCTTTCATATTTTGGCATAACTCAGTCATTCTTTGTCAGAAATTTATAAATAAACACCCGTTGGAAAGATAAAAAAATTTATCTATAACTTTTTTCTTTTACGTTTCATCATAAAAAGTCATTAAGTATATTAAAGTTTGCTCGAAATAAATATTTTGCATTAAACTAATGTCCACTTTTATGTTGTATATGAAATTTCGTATTATTCTAAAACTTATTTTACAAAACTTAAAACATCAAAGTTGTAGATCTATCTATTATCTTTCCAACCATAGGTTGTGCATAAAATTTGGACAAAAAATGAGTGAGTTATGTTAAAAATACGAAAAATGTACATATATAGGAGGATAACTCTCAAACAGTCAACTGACGGAAAACCCAAAAATATCTAACGGATCAAACATTGGGTACATTAGCCGCTGAAAATAAACATTGGATACATAATCCGCAGAAAATCAAACATTAAGTACATTAGCCGCAGTTTACTCTTTATAGTAACAATTTAAGTCCAGTTTAAGAGGATATTTTGCTTGTACTTGATAATTTAATTTAATTTTGACTTCAGTATATATTTGTCCTGATTAGGTTTACTAGTTTTTAAGTTCAGATCAAGATCAATATTTTTACCGCCAAAATTTAGACTTTACAATGACAATATTGTACCACTATACAATTGTGTATGTCTTTCTTAAATTTTACGCGCATGTGAAACTACTTAGCCATATTTTTTTATAAAATAAAGCTAAACATGAAAACAATTAAAATTTTGTTTCACACTTTCACCTAATAATTAACATTGATCAACGATAATTATCTGAATATAATAATGATTTAAGTATCGTTTATTAAATTAAAAAGAAAATATATAGGCAAAGCCGCAATGGGGAGAAAAGAGTCAAAGAGCTAATCTATAGGGGCTTAAAAAGCAACGCGCGTACGGCGAAAAAAGCAGCGAGAAAACTTGTAAGAAAAGGAACTGAACCAAATGTTACTCTACGTGCGTGTCCACAGTAAAAAATGACTTCCGACAAATCAAGTACTGTTCAGGAGTGACGTCATCGGAAGCGATTAACACTTTCTACCGAAAAGAGCTTTGTAGTATTGCAAAACACACCCCGTTATTATTACACTGTTCTATAAGACCCCGTCATTATAAGCTTATAGCAGTTTTCTTCAACAAGAAGATGAACATCGTATTGACTAAGTGTAGCGTTCGTTACTCAAAGTCGACATAATTTTTTTTTTAGATTTTCAAATGAAATTAGAAAGGAGGCTCTAATAGTCGCTTAATAACTTTTATTAAGAAAGGGTACGAAATGACTATTTAATCACTATTTTTTTAACAAAAATAATTCATTGTGTGTTTTAAAACGTATTAAAATTAGTCATTTTTTTAATTGTACAAAAATAAAAATTTCATCAATAAATCACAACTTATTTTATACTTATATTTTTATTTTCATTATAGACACCATATTGGCTATTAGTATTTTTTTGGTCCTTCAGTATTAAGTGGTCTATAAAGTGGCATGTACATACAACAAAATGAATAAAGTACCAAAACATGTCAACAGAAATAAAATATAAATATTTCTGCCATTAAAATGAAATTACACTATTTATATTATAAAATTGCTTTAACTTTTTACATCATTGCAAATCTTCATTTTTTAAAGTTTATTCATAGAAAAAAAAATTAATGTAATATCTATAAATAAATAAATAAAAAAACGACATGTCAAATGAACAACACATAATTTTTTTTTTATTTCATTCTAGAGATATTGCAACGATTTTTTATATGCCAAATGAACAACACATAACTTTTGAGTTGAAAAATTAAAATAGAAGACATTACGTAGAAAAACAAATATATTTATAGAAATCATAGCTAATAGCCACATTACTAAGTTTATATTGCATTTTATCAAACGTACGGTTTTAATTTAAAAAATAGTCAGTCACAATGATGTGGCATTAAAACCAATTTTTTCATACCGAAATTACCCCTTAATTAATTAAAATTCATTTTTTTATTATTTAAATAAATTTTAATTTTAATTTATTATTAATTATGCATGATTTTAAGGATAAATTTGTACCAGATTTTGAAATAATACCCCAAAATTTTGTGCCAAATTTATTGGATATGCTCTCTCTCTTCTCTCACTCCGTGGAAGACGACAATGGTGAGCCTCGCTCCTCGTCTCTGATGTTCCCTCTCTCTTCTTCCTCCGCTCAACACTCTTTTTAGCCTCACTCGCAGTGGCTCTGAAACTCCAGCTTCAACGCCGATGCTTCCCTAATCAACCACGCCGCTTTCCCCAAACCCCACTCCGACGACGACGACGATGAACATACGAAGATCTTTTCCCTGCCGCTGGTACCGACTTACCGATCGGTCAAATCGTCAGACTCCGACGAGGATGCTCGGCGGCGGGGAGAGAGGACGAAGAAGAAAATGCGGAGGAGGGAGAAGTCCGACGATAGAGAGAGACGATCTCGGTTCTCGGAGGAGGTCGAATCTGACCGCCTTGGGTTCTTCGACGATCGAAGCTAAGCACTCGAAGGACTTCTTCTTCGATTCCAATGGCGACCGTGATAATCTGGTCTTTGGCTTAGGGTTTATTTTTGTTTATTCGTGTTTATTCAATTTTTTGTTTTGTTTTTTACTAACTTTTTGACGTGTTTATGTCTATTAATTCGTGTAATTATTTGTTAATTCATGTAGAAATGTATTTTTCTACGATAATGGAAACGTATTTTTCACATTTATTTTTGTATTTTTTTTGTTTATTTGTATTAATTTATGTATATATATGTTAATTCGAATTGTTAATTTGGTTAATGTTTTTTTAATTCAAATTGTTTATGGTTAATTTGAATTATTGTTACTTAACAAATTTGAATTTCTATATCAAAAAGTGAAAAACGTTTTTCATATTAAATTTGAAATTTATTTTTAAATTTGGAATTCAAATATTTGTTTCCTAATATATTATTTTATTAATTATTAAAAAAAATTAAAATAAAATTTAAAAATAATTTTGTTAATTTGAATTTTAATATTAATTATTAATAATAATAAGGGTAGATAAGTCATTTTATATCAGTTAATGTGGTTTATTGGCTATGACACAAAATTAACCAAACACTGACTATTTTAACAATTTCAAAACATTGGCTAATTATCTTAAGCTCACGTATATTTATGACATAAAAAATCAAAATCTAAAACTGTGGACTACTTGCATATGTAAAGAAAAACTCGAGGGCTTTTATTGAAAATATAAAAAAATTAGTTTCAATTAGAAAAAGTGTCGACAAAGAAAAAGAAAGAAAAAGACAAGACAAACACAAAAACTATAGCAAAAGATCAATCAAATCAACCGAGTGGAGTGGGTTTTCTTCTTCCTTCCACATCCAAATCCTTCACCAATTCTCGCAAACCCTCCATCAACTTTACCAGAACAAGAGGAATCCGAGCTCGTCGGAGCCATGGCAACGGTGTCGCTGGAGTCGCTGCCGTTAGGGTTCCGTTTCCGGCCGACGGACGAGGAGCTCATCAACCACTACCTCAGGCTCAAGATCTACGGCCGTCACTCCGACGTCCACGTCATCCCCGAGATCGACGTCTGCAAGTGGGAGCCCTGGGATTTGCCGAGTATGGCTTCCGTTCTCCTCTCTCTCTCTCTCTCTCTATATATATATATATATATATATATATGCATATGTGTTTGTGATTCTTTAGGTTGAAATTTGAGTGGTGGGTTTTGAATTCTTTTGCGTTTGATTCCAATACCTAATTATTCCTCAGTTCACTCACTCACTAGATTCTGCTCTTTATGGCTCGCTATTTTCTTATACATGATACCTTATCTCCTTGCTCCCAAAGTTGTTGAGCATTTAGGGTTTTGCTTGAGAGGAAATGAACATACTTTTTTATTGATGGGTTCCGTTTCGAAATCGATTGGTAGTGAGAAGAGCGATTCGGGGCTTTATCAACTTTGTTAGGTCAGTTTTGGTTTTGGTGTAGGATTTTTAACGGGCCCTTGCCGTTCGGGGGCGCTTTTGGCCCGCTCGTTTTGAGTCGGACCTTATTATTTTGGACTGTTGGTCGCTTGAGCTTTCGGAGTTGGGATACGGAATTTGGAAAACAGAGAGAGATGACTCTAGTAAACTTTCTCATCACGGAATTTAATGATTTTTTGTTTTGTTCAGATTTGTCGGTGATCAAAACGGATGACCCCGAATGGTTCTTCTTCTGCCCGCGAGACAGGAAGTACCCGAACGGTCAGCGGTCAAACAGGGCCACGGATGCAGGCTACTGGAAGGCCACCGGCAAGGACCGGACGATCCGGTCACGCTCTTACAGGTCGGCTTCGAACACGAACGGCTTGATCGGCATGAAGAAGACTCTTGTCTTCTACCGAGGGCGGGCTCCAAAGGGTGAGCGCACCCATTGGATCATGCACGAGTATCGCCCCACTCTCAAGGACCTGGATGGCACCGGCCCCGGGCAGGTAATCCTGGTTCCAAACTTGTTTAGTTACAATTACACGGACAAGAATACAAGATGATCGCTCTTTTTTTTTCAGCACATGTAAATCCTGTCAAAATGTTTTAAATTAAAGATTGGGTCTAGAAAACATTCTAACATGACCATATTGAAGAATTGATTGTTTTAATAGTTCACGGATTTTTCTAAATAATTACGAGAGCATTTATATGAACCATATATAAATATAGCATAAGTATCTCTCAAAATTTGAATACATGCCTTTTCGAGATGATTCGTGCTAGTAGGTTTTCTTGTAATGCCCGGATATTGTAACTTTTTTGGTGTTCACATGGAGCAGGATGCATTTGTTCTCTGCCGATTGTTCAGAAAGCCCGATGAGAAGCCTGAGGATCCAAAGTACGATGAGGTGAACCACACCGGTCTATCGCCCACCGTGAGCAAGTCGTCCCCAGAAGACGCTTCGTCGGATATGATCCAAGAGACGTCGACCTCGGAGATGCCGGTGAAAGGAGAGGAGTCGGAAATTATGAACCGATGGTTCACCAATAATCTGGATAACACTGGCGCAAATGGCGTGGGGCCCATCGAAAGCGGGTCCAATAGTAATGTGGCGTCCGACTTGGAAGATCCTGCGACAGTTGGAGCTCCTTTAAAGGTGAATAAGCTATTTCGTTTCCTCTCATCTCGATATTCTAGGATATTCCCTATAAGACTTTTTATTTTTAAAATAACTGTTAGGCCCATATTTTATTTATTCTATTTTTGATTTGAGCATAAATTATGCTGCATAATATTGATTTATGTATTAGTGTATTGAGGCTAAATTTGTTGTAATAATGGATTTAGGTTTTGGGTGTTATGGCCATTTTTCATGGTCGGCTCCTACCAATTACTCGTTAAATTATATATGTTTTAGAATAGTCTCATAAATAATACTAGATATAGAGTTCTGATGTTATTAAATATACGAATAGAATTATACAATTTCTCTCCTTTTACATAGGTGCCCATACAATTGGAAGAGAATTCAAAGTGGTATGATCCGGCCTATGAGCAGATCGATTTCCCAGCATTCTCTCCGTTGCACTCACAAGTTGACCTACCGCCGTTACCGTATGTGGGTTCGCCTTACACTTGTGATTTTGGCAATGATAGCAACGGGCTTCCCTTTTTGGACGGCACTGGTGAACGGGATATTTCTATCTCAGAGTTGTTAGACGAAGCCTTGGCTAATCACGATGAGAGCTCATGTGAAGAGTCAGTTTGTCAGGAAAATGCGGGCCAATTATCTAAACCGACACAATTCTCGCAGAATATTCCACTCGGTAGCTCGTTTAATGGTTCATATAGCGATCCTGACACCGATACTGCCCAGGTATGCAATACATAAAATTGATATTCAAACTATTGAGATTTGTGCAAACTATATATATGAGTATTTCTATAAATTTGTGAAGTACCTAATTGATATGTAAATTTCTACATATAGTTTGTCCAAAGTCCAAACTATATGGCACAATTTCATTTCCATATTGCGTAGAGTTCAATTAATCTAATTTTGTGCTATAATCTCGTCTCTGACAGCCTATCCCGGATATGCGTGCATCAGCATGGTATAACGACATCCATGCCCAATCTAATGGAAATCTGGGAGAACCCTCGGATTATTTGGCTCGTGAATATTCTGACATGTTAAAGTTTAATGAACCAACCAGTACAAATGTCCCTCTTAATTACTACGGCCATGGAAATGGAAGTGGAATCCAGTTCAGGACTCGCCAAACAGTTCCAAATAATTTAGAAAGTCAGGGAATTGCGCCGAGAAGAATCCGATTGCAAAAGAGGGTTGCACCTGGATCAACTGGAAATGACGATGCAAGAGACTCGAACAAGACTCACGAAGAAGATGAAGTTCAGTCTGCTTCCATGGAGGTACGGTCATATATCGAGACTAACCTACGCAATCGGATGTATATGTATTTATACATATAATTAGGGGTGAAATTTTGTTACTGATTCCCGATTACCAGTTTAAAACTGGAAATCTGGTTATAGAATTGGTTTCCACGATCGGGACCTGGAATTTCTCAGCCCTGTATTTTTAATTTAATTTATATTAGCATACTAATAAATATATATATGTATAAAATCAGTAAAATCTCAGTTTAAAACCAGTCTTTTCTCATTTGAAATCGGAATGTCCCAGTTTAAAGTTTAAACTTTAAAAATGGGATTTCCCAGCTTAAACTGGCATTTCCCATTTATTAACAAAACTAGTACGGGAGTGGGAGGAAATTTTCAAGCTCCCAGTGCGGTTTCTGGTCCAGGTTTCACCTCTTAATATATGCATTTAGCATATTATGAGAGATGATTTGTTACCTGCAGGCCAATGAAGAGAAATATTCCGACGCTCGTGATTTTGTTGGATCCGGAATCAAGATTAGGACCAGACAACCTCAACGAGGCTCGAACAGTTCTTCGTCCCTCCAAGGAAGTGCGCCAAGAAGAATCCGCTTGCAGACGAGGATTTCGCCACAATCAATCAACGATAAAACAGAGAAAGATTCAAAACAACTCATTGGTGAATATGAATCATATTCGAACATCAGCGACAAAGCTGTTTCCCTAAATGAGGAAGAAACATATGACTATAATGAGGATTTGCAATCGACTGTAACTGAGGTAAGAATTTGTTGAAGAATAAACAGGAACTTCTAGTGATTTGGTGTCATCGAAGTCTCAATGAAATTTGTTTGAATTGTATCAGGACTCGTTGGAAGACATAGACGACAGTGAGAACGAAGATGAAGCAGATTCAACACCTTCCGAGGTAAAGCATCACGACCTGGTTTTTGGAGGCCTGAAAACAGGTCCAAAACCCGTTTGTTTTGACTGAACCGAATTAGGATTCGTGGGCTCTGAAATTTGGAACCTACATCCTTTTTTATTTTTTGGGAAATCCGGAATGGGTTTGAAAAAATACATATTTAAATTTAAAAAACCGGCGTCGGTTTGTTTTATTTTCTTGATAATTGTTTGAAATTTGATAATAAAATCAACATGAAAACTAAATGCAACATTCAGTCCAAAAAAACCAGGGTTTTAGTAACATAGTAGCCATGATTCTGGTTGTTTAATTCCCGAACTCGCAATCCAGATTCTGACTCGATCCATTTCTGATTATCCGGAATCCGGATCTAGTTATAACTCAGTTTTAGAAAAATCAAAATTGTTTTTTTTTTCTTCTTGTTCCTGGGTCCGGTTTTTGAACTCGGACTTCTTGGTTTTAATTTTATACCTACGTCTTTAATTTTCCTTTTGAGCTTTACTTTAACTAACCGCTTTGAACCATCTCATTTCTTTTATAACAGGCAACAGAAGCTACAACCGATAGCCGTTTCCTTGAAGGCGACGAAATTTTCGAAGTATCCTCAACGAACCTAAACAAGCAAATCAGTGAAAGTCCCCTAGAAGAACCGAGCCTAATGGCCGAAAACATTAACACGCCGCCCGGGAAATCAATCAGGCCTTTGGGCCCATCAGAGGTAACGACTCTGGCCCGCCGACCAGCCTTCTTAGTAATGGGGCTTTCATCTATTGTAGTTGTGTTGGTCTCCATAGGCATATGGAGAGCCCTTGATCTTGGTATTAAGTGAGAAGGTGATTTTGAGTCTATTTATTTGTGTTCTCTTTGTATTTTGGCTTTCTAGTTGCTAGTATTATAGGGATTACACGTACGTTTTTTCCCACTTATCTTACTAAACAAGTAACTAGTTTCTTGTATATACTTATATATACCATTTGCTATGTAACATAGGTAGTCAAGTGTTGGGTGGTTTTGGTAATAATATTAGTATTTTATAAAAGGGTAAACTGCGGCTAATGTACCCAATATTTGATCTTTTGGGAATTATGTACCCAATGTTTATTTTTGTTGGCTAATGTACTCAATGTTTGATCTGTTAGATATTTTCGTGTTTTCCGTTAGTTGACCGTTAGAGAGTTAATTCTCTTCTATATGCACACTTTTTGTATTTTTGACATAACTCACTCATTTTTTGTCCAAATTTTATGCAGGACCTATGGTTAGAAAGCCAAGAGATAGATCTACAACTTTTATGTTTTACGTTTTGTAAAATAAGTTTTATAAAAATACGAAATTTCAAATACAACGTAAAATTGGATATAAGTTTAATGCAAAATATTTGTTTCGAGAAAATTTTACCATACTTAATGACTTTTATGATGAAACGTAAAACTAATAAGTTTTAGATAACTATTTTATCTTTCCAGCGGATGTTTATATATAAATTTTGGACAAAAGATGAGTAAGTTATGCCAAAAATATGAAAGATTATTTTACATCACATATTTCATATTTTTGGCATAATTCACTCGTTTTTTATTCAAAATTTATAAATAAACACCCGTTAGCAAGATAAAATATTTATCTACAAATTTTTAGTTTTACGTTTCACCATATAAAGTCATTAAATATATTAAAATTTGCTCGAAACAAATATTTTGTATTAAACTAACGTCTAATTTTACGTTGTATTTGAAATTTTGGATTTTTATAAAAAATATTTTACAAATCTTAAAACAACAAAGTTATAGATCTATCTCTTATCTTTCTAACCATAGGTCGTGCATAAAATTTGGACAAAAAATGAGTGAGTTACGTCAAAAATACGAAAAGTGTACATGTAGAGGATGATAACTCTCTAACTGTCAACTAACGAAAAACACGAAAATATCTAACAGATCAAACATTTGGTACATTAGCCACCAAAAATAAACATTGGGTACATAATTCGCAAAAGATCAAACATTGAGTACATTAGCCGCACTTTACCCTTTATAAAATACAAATGAAATTGAGTAAAAATATTAAATAATGTATATTATAAAATTTCAATAACAATTATCAATCAAACATTGTAACTTATATAGTGAAAGGATAATATATTTTGTCATATAAAAGCTAAAATTATATAAAATTCTAGCTATAGCGGATATGCGGTTTACTCAATTTTACGCTTAAAATTGGTAGTTGCGATTTTCGGTTTAAAGTTTTGTTAGCTAACCCTTAGATTCCATGCATTTCTCAGTTCTTTCATTGGTTAATTTACTATCAAGTAATAACCTAAGTACAAATTTTTCAATAGCAATAGTTTTTACTGTTTTGACTTTTTAGAGGACGTAATTTTTTTTTTTTATGAAACAAATGTCATGGCTATCTCTAGAAAATTAATTATGGAGTAAATTCATAAGGAGACACTTAATTTAATATTGTTTTAACA
Source organism: Parietaria judaica (assembly GCA_954871525.1). Classification (NCBI taxonomy): domain Eukaryota; kingdom Viridiplantae; phylum Streptophyta; class Magnoliopsida; order Rosales; family Urticaceae; genus Parietaria; species Parietaria judaica. The sequence continues at coordinate 15,914,994 of OX940868.1, forward strand.
TTATCAACTTATTTGTAATGTGTAAAAGAGAGGAGAGTGGACAAGATTGAAAACTCAAACCGGATATACAAGCTTGAGTGGATACAGTTTCATTTGTTTTTATTTTATTGAGGTAGTTGCTGAGAAAATACTTGACTTTGTCACTTTAGCTACATTTTAATACTCATAATTAAAATTTATTAACAAAACTTCTTAAATTTATCACTTTATTGTACTTTAACAATCATTTTTAAATTTGATCACAGAAATACTCAAATATATAACTATTACATATTGATACATATGTTCAAAAATTTGCGGTGAAAATTAATTTCATTAACTGTAAAACTAAATTAATCACCAAATATAATGACACTCACGTTAAATGCAATATATTGTTAACAAGTGATCATTTATGTCATTAAATCTTGAATATGGATAAAATAATAAATTAAAACATTTTCTTCACTAAATTTTCAATATAATATCAAAGTGTAATAAAATAAAATTAAAATTAAAATTTTTGGTATTAAAATATGATAAATGTCTAAATTATCAAATTTAGAAAATTTTCAGGCACATAGCTTTTACTTTATCTAGTGATTGTTGTGATAAGTCATAAGACCGTTGCCAACCGCCACGAAGGCCCATATGCTTAAAGTAATATTGAGGTCACACCCTCTATGGATTGGAACGTGTCACACATTTTTTATTTTTTTATAGAACTAAGTGAGAGAAAAAAAAATGTGTAGATTAGAACAACACTCTAGATAAGGATGAAAAGAGGTGCAATAACTAACAACACCTTTCTTTAGCTTTATCTCTATTCCTTTTACCTATAATACAAAACAATAAAGTATCTCATTTATCAACCAATAATCAAATATCAAAGTACATGAAATAAAAGCCACCAAAATAGTCAATCCAAGTGTTAATTATGAGTGTGAATGCTATTTTCATTATGCTATCATTGTAGTTTCTTCTAGTGTTTAAATTAGGAAATGAATAATTGCAAAATTCAGTTTTTAAATAAATGACAAAAAAAATATAAGTGTCTGTCTGTTCGTCTTATTTCAAAAAAAAAAATCAACATATTTTCACTTTTTTAAGTAATTAAGAATAACGCAAACAATCAACAAAACCGTCTATCTCAATGAAAACCGTCAAAGTAGATACAAACTATCGTTTGTGGCTATCGATGGAATTGTCAATAACTGACGGTTTTCATCGGTATATTTATCTTGTGTGCTTCCACACTTAACATATTATTATTTCATTTCAAATTTAAATTTAAATTATAAATATAATATTTAAAATGATATAATCATATATTTAAAATTAAAATAGTAATTAAAAAGAGGAAGCAATTTTCACAATTTATTAAAATATCATTTAATATTAGATAAATTAATAATTTTAATTAAATAATATTTCAATTCGATTTTAGTTTTAAAATACAACCAAAATAATATTTAATGAATTATTTTTTTAAATAATTTAATACATTTTTTTTAATTTTCATGTTGCTGACGTTCTCGTCTATCAAAATAGAATATGAATAATTAATTTTGAAATGATGAGTAATCGACTTAATTCTATGTTCATATGATACTAAATTACTAATTCAAAAAAAATATTTCACAAGAAAATAAAAAAACACAAACACCACAATGCGACACGTCCACGTGTAAGAAGATCGTCACACCAAACTAAAACCATGACGTCATCATCACCCTTCATTCACACTCGTAATTATCCATTGCAGACAGAGAGAGAAGAAACGAAGAAGAACCCAGAAACCTCAAAACCGCCGAAACCGCCGACCCCAAAGCCCATAGCTTCAACATTAACCAAAACCTCGTAGACATACACACATATATATACACACGCACGCAAAGCCAAAAGCTTGAGCTCCAAATCGATAAAAACGCACGTGCTGATATATACATAGAGAGAGAGAATGATTCTGGTGGCGATAGTTGCAGAGATGATGGAAGAGTACACAGTGATGGTGGCTAGGGTTTTGGAGCACGTCTTCAACACGGCACCGTTTCCGAGAAGGGTTCGCTTCCTCGTCCTCCGGAACCTCCCTTTCGTCTCTCATATTCCGATTCCGCCGCCGCCGCCGCCGCCACGTGTCAGAACCACCGCTTGAGGCTCTTTCTTTTAGAATTGTTTTTTTGTTTCTGTAAATATTTCATTTTTACGTGTACTTCTCTGATCGGCTGTTAAACAGAGTTTTTTTGTTTGTTTGTGAATTTCTGATTGTAAAACAGAGTTTTTTTTTTTCGTAGAATGGAAGTGCTATGCGCTAATAAATTTTCGTTTTCCATAAGTTTGTTCCATATATATATATATATATATAAATATATATATATATATATATATATTCATTCAGGAGAAGAAGAAATAAACAATTTTTATAAATTTCGAGTAAATATTCCTAGTTGCTCCTAACATATCCCTTTCAATATGTTTTTTAGGTACACCAAGTTTGTCCTACGAATTTTTAACTTCGTCACCTTTTTATTAAAACTATTTTATTGTACTTAATTTTTTTCGTGAACTTTTTTTTTTTAATGGAAAAGGTGTAAACTGGATAAATAAATAGCAATTTTTTTTTCGTGAACTTTAAATGGGTATAAAATTTCTCCTTAATAAGCTCCTTTCATAAAAGAAAAAAAAACTATTTTAACAATTTCAAAAAATGGCAAGATTTGAGAATTCGTGGCAATACCGATATAGAATCTCGGATAATTAAAAAGCACAAGTCTAATAGATAGATACTGAAACAAAGTTATTATATGCAGGGGCGGACTTAGTCGGGGCCGAGCGGTAGGGCTGTCTCGAAAACCCGGAATCCGGTTAAAAATCCGTATCCGAATCCGTATCCGATTTTAAAATCCGAATCCGAATCCGTATCCGAAAACCGGATTCGGATATCCGGATCCGGATTTAAAACTGGATTCGGATACAGGTTTTAATTTTATAAAATCCGGATATCCGTATCCGGTTTTAAACCCGGTTTCTATTAATATTTTAATTTTAATAATATGTTTTAAACCCGGTTTCTATTAATTTTATATGTATTGTGTGACAATATGTATTAGATTTGTTCGGTTTTTTGGACAACGGGAAAATATGTAGACTTGTACGGGTCTTTTAGTCGTTAAAATTAACTTTTTTTAAAAATAAATAAAAACCGGATCCGGATATTCGGATAATATCCGGATCCGGTTTTAAAACCGGATGCGGATTCGGATCCGGGTTTTGAAAACAGATATCCGGATTTTCGGATATCCGGAAATTTGGATATCCGGTTTTTCGGATTCGGATCCGGATATCTATTTTCGGATATCCGGTTTTTCGGATCCGGATTCGGATAGTTCCGAAAAACCAGATATCCGCTCCGGTTACACCCCTACCGAGCGGGTGCTGCTGTCCACACTTGCTGTAAACGCGTTATTTATAATAAAAAAATAAATTATATTAATTTATATATATATATAATATTATATACAGATAAAATTGATACTATAATGTAATAGAGTCGAAGTTTAGTTTTAACTCTCTTTTCCTAAGAGATCTAGGTTCAATTTCCAGCAACCTCATTTTTTATGTATTTATGACCTCCCTATATTAGTATTAATCTCTTCGTATAAATATTCTTCTATTATATATTAAGTAATAATATTTGTACCATTGTATCACTAAATATTATCGATTTATTAAAATTAATTATAAATTATTTAAAAAAATCGTTTTTTTTTTCGCCCTCTCTTGTAGAAATTCTGGTTCCGCTCCTAATTTTATGGTTTAATTAATTGATTCATTAAGAGAAATTGCTCCAAATAGCCAAATTGAAACATACGATTAGCAAAATAGCCAAACTTTGGTTAATTTTGTAAACTAGCCAATTAACACGAGGTGGCATTTTAATTAATTTTTTTTACCTATATATACCCTTTAATTAATCATTTTAATTATAATTTTCGTAATTAATTAAAAAGGAAATTTAATTTTCAGCACAAATCAAGGTGTAACTAATTGTGCATAAATTTTGCAATTCAATTCCGAATTTTGAATCATTTCCATCCCTCTCTCTCTCTCTCTCTCTCTCTCTCTCTCTCCCCATCGGATCAGTTCCGAGATGTCCAACCACTACCAGAGCTAGGCTCTCTGAACAACAGCAAAAAATGATGATGCGCTTCTTCTGCTCCGTGGAAGAAGACGAGCCCGCGTATTCCCAAGACCGCCGTGTACGTCCTGTCGATCCAAGCCCGGTGCAGTGCAATCTCCGGCGAGCTTCATCGCTAAGCCACCATTGTTGTCGGTTTTGGCGATCTCCGGTGCAGTGTAATCTCTAGCGAGCCCCGGTACAGGACTCTGCTCTGAACACGGGAAACCCGGTGAGGGTTCCTGCAGGGTGTTCGTCCAGAGAATGTCAGAAGAACTATGGATCTGCATGTTTCCGAAACCGGTTTCTTGCGATCTCCGGTGCAGTGCGATCTCCGGCGAGCCCCGGTGCAGGACTCTGCTCTAACGTCGTCACTAAGCCGCCATTGTTGTCGGTTTCTGAAGCTTCAGATCTCAAGGTAGGACGTAACCCACCACCCATGTGCACCCAGGAAAACTCCGGCGCCGTCGATTGGCTCGCTGCACCCCTCACCGTCGTCGTCTGAGCTTGTGAGCTCACGAGTTTCTGCTGCCCCGTCGTGCGCGAAGGAGCTCCTCCATCGGAGCACTCGCTTGGAAACACCGAGGCCACGACGATCGACGGCGAAGCTTCGGCGGTCTTACGGGAAAGAGAGAGATTATTTTTTGTTAAAATATTTGATTATTTATTGTATTTAAATTTTAATATGAATAATATTTTTTATTGTTAATTTCGTTACTTCGTTGTTAATTTACGTTGATTCGTTGTTGATTTACGTTAATTCGTTGTTGATTTACGTTAATTTGTTGTTGATTTACGTTGATTCGTTGTTAATTACGTTGATTCGTTGTTGATTTACGTTAATTCGTTGTTGATTTACGTTAATTCGCGTATTTAATTTGTTGATATTTTTTGAAAAAAATAAATCCGCAAATTATATGAATGTTTTGAATTTAAAATTTGAATTATACAAAAAAAAAGGTTTGATTTTGGTTGTTACCATATTATTTTAATTAATAGCAATATTTTTAATAAATGAAAATCAAGAAATTTTTTAATTTTTTTAAAACATGAGGGCAATAATGTAATTGGAGTTTTGTAAGTGGTTAATTGGTTAGTTTACAAAATTAACCAAAGTTTGACTATTTTGCTAAACACACATTTAAATTTGGCTATTACCCTAAGGTGCCAATTAAAAGTATGACACATGCAAATGTACAGTGTGAGCCGTCGCATTTTATACTTGATTAAATTGAAATATGGGGGACTAAGCCCAAAATCAAGCCCATTACCCAAGTCGTGACCCAACAGATCATATAAAGAAGCAACCATGGTCTCGTGGGACGACCGAGTCAATCAGCAACTCGTTTGTTTACAACAACTTATCTGAAAGAGTCCAATTGCCAAGCGAGCTTACACTACACTTCTCGGCGAGCTTCGCTTCTCGTTGTCGTCGTAAGAGCAAGCTTCAACGAAAGTCGTCGGCAAGCTTCGGTTCTCCTCGGCGGTGTCTCCGGGTGTTGTCGGCGAGCTTCGGTTCTCGTCGGTACGTTACCGAGGGTCCTTGGAGAGCTTTGGTTCTCGTTCATACTTTACCGAGGATCCTCGCCAAGCTTGGGTCCTCGTCAGCACTTCTCCGGGTTACGTTGGCGTGCACCGGTTATCGTCGGCAGAAGAGCGGTAGCAGAGCTCCTCCATCTCCATGGATGGGATGAATAAGAAGCTTTAAAGATTTGGAGGGAAATGAAGTTACCGTGAGAGAAAGAAAATGTTAGATCGAGTTTGAAATGAGAGGTATATGTTGAAGAAAGTAAACCTTTCTTTGTATAACTCTTCTTTTTTGGAATTTTCAGATCGTGAGCACAGTAGAGATGGTTATGTAGTTTGTCATGAGAACCATTTTCTCACGCAATGTCTTTGCATTATTTCATGCTCTTGGAAAGGTTTGATGTGGTTTTTGACGTTTCGATAGGTCTTAATAAATATGCTACATAGAAGAAAAGTTATGACTTTTAATATATATTATATATAATATATGAAGGTTCTTAAAAAGGGTAAATAACTTTACCCTGCTTATCATGGGTAACTAACCTTAATGAATCATAGATTGCTCTTGTAATAATAACATGATGCATGCAGGTTGGGTACTTTTGCAGCCACGTGGCATTAAATAAAACAATTTTTTTATAATTTTTTCTTTCCCGTTAGCAATATGTTTTTACTTTTTTTTACGTATATCAAACATGATCAAATAATTTTATAAAAGACGTACTTATAAAAAAAATATGTTAAAGAAAAACTAAAAAATGTTATTTTTCTTTTTTCACTTTAAAAAAATAATAATAAAGTTAAACATAATTTTTACCAATCACCAAACTTTCGGTTTAAATTAAGCTTGAACCGTATTTGTTATAATTATTTGTTTTAATCATGCCTTAGTTTCATATATGTTATATGTCTTCCAAAATCATATCATGCCTTAATTTTTTAATATTAAAATGCACGTGTTATTATATACAATAATGTTTAAGTTTCAAAATTTTAATATAATCTATTCAAAAATTATAAATTACTCATGTAAGAAAAAATATTTTTTTATAATAACATATTTTATAAAATTATTTTATTATATTTAACATATGTAAAAAAATAAAAATATGTGCTACGGGAAAGATTTTCTTTTTAAATAAATTAAAACTAATAAATTTAAGTAATTATTTGATTATTTAAAAAAATAACATAATTTTTTTATAAGTACATATTTTATGAAATTACTTGATCATGTTTGATATACGTAAAAGAATAAAAACATATTGGCTAACGGGAAAGAAAAAATAAAAAAAAAATTATTTTTTTTAATGCCATGTGGCGGCAAAAGTACCTAACCTTTGGCCACGTGGCGGCAAAAGTACCCAACCTTTGGCCATGGGCCATTCCACATGAGACAGCCTAACGGCCACGTAGGCAATGTCTAACGGCTTTAGTTGGTCGGCTACAAAAGTGTGACGTTGGGTACTTTTGCCTACGTTTATTGAGGTTGGGTACCTATCGAAGAATATTTACAAATGTTGGGTATTTTTGCCACAATTAACCCTACATTATATTATAACTATTTTTTTTATGAACTTTTGGTTAATGAGAATAGTTCATTAGGATCTCTATTCTATATGATTAGAAATCTACATGTTATGTTCTCAAAATATAAATATAATTTTTTTTCCAATATTTATTACTTTGCACGTTTTAAATTGATTGGTGATTTTTATTCTCTAGTTTTGAAGTTGCAATCGTTTTAGTATACATATAATTAAGTAAAATACAAAATATCATGGAAAAAAATTATAATCATAAAAAGTGTTGCTAAAAAAATTGCAAAACATATGATGGGTTTGAGAATTGAACCATGGGCTATAACTTGGAAGAATAACAAAACTCCATTGCACTGTGGTGATATTTAGTCTATAAATGCTATGTTTATTATTCATATATAAAAGTATAATAATATGAATAAATAAACATAAAACTAACGTGCTCGGACCAAATGGGGGCGGCCACCCCCGCTCCGCCCCCCTTAGCTCCGCTATAATATGTCACAAATGTGACATCAAATACTACTCCAATAACGTATCCATCAGCAAATTAGATGAATAACTTCGTTAAGCACATGTATCGTCATAAATCTCCGTCTAATAATTGCGGGTATTATAAGTATTGTTGGGGTAATCATTCCAAATCAATTGTTCTTTTGAAAGGAATGAAACACATGTTTTATTTCATTCTAGTGTCTTTTAAAAGAAGTTGACGAGAGTTCGAGCGGAAAAGGGAGAAGATCATAAAGAAGAAAGAAAACAAGGGTGGGGGTTGACCTTTTGATTTTACTGCTAAAGACGCGTATTAGACTTGGGCCTAATAGCATTTAAAAATCGATGAGGGGGCTGTGCTCTTAATTGTTGAAGACGTGTTAAAAAATATTTGGGGGCTTTTTTCCAATGTACTCTACTACGTGCTTTCGCTTTTGCTCTTTAGTATAATTTTTCGTATAGTTTGATTGATGCACAAGTATCTCACTTTGCAATTGATCAATTTGCAAATTGAGGATTTTTGCGGCTTTGTAACTATGTAGCTAAAAGAAATGTTATTACGGTTTGCAACTTGTGTTCCTTAAGAACTCAAATTTAGTTGTAAATTAGTCCTTTTTATTTTAATGAACGTGATCAAATTTACTATACAATTCCGCATTACTAAATACATTCAACTTAAGAGCATATAATACTATTGGTCAATTTAATATGTGTAAATGAAACACATATATCCCACTAGATTTGAACTGGAGACTCTTTTTTGAGAGACATTTATTGATTTATGGCTAAACTAAACAAGTTTGGTCAGTTTTAAACCACTTTCTTATACCTTTCATATTTGAATATCAAAGAATGATCTCAAGTCTCAACTTCTATTTTTAATGAATAATTTATATTCTAGTGGCTTCAATGGATGGCCCTATGAGATATAGCCCACAAGCAGTTCAAAGAATATTGAAAATTGTCAAGTACAACACATTTTGGGCACTTTTCCAGTCACAGTCCACTACACAAGGAATTCTATGTGGGCCTTTCCTTATAAAATGATTTTAGGCCCTTAAATTTAGTTCAAACGTCACTTAATGACCCTAGAGGTGTCAAGTGGGCAAGGGTGGGCCGGCCCGGCCCACAACCTGTTAAGCACGCATGTTAAACGGGGCGGACTTGACCCGCCCCGTTCAATGTGCGGGGCGGGGCGGGGCGGGTTTTGGAAAAGCCATCAAGGCCCACCCCGGCTCATGAACCCGAACCCACAATGTCACGGGGCGGGCTTTTTACGAGTCGAATTTAGTGGGCTTTTACGAGTCAAATAATGAAATTGATTAGCGAATTATAACTTGAAAGTTTAAAATTAATGAACGTTAAATTGATTCGTGAATTTCAAGATGTAGAGGTTAAATAGTGAATATGATAGTGATAACTAAATAATAAAATGATAATAAGTTATTTTGAAATTAATTAATGAATATAAAATTAGAATAGTGATTTATGAACGTGGCCAATAATCATAAATTGTAAAGTTGAAACTAGTGAATTAAGAATATGCTTTATAAATGAAATTAATCAATTTTGTAATTGATTAATTCATTCTCAAACTAAAATTAAAATCAAATAATGCAAATCGATTAGCGAATTTTGATTAATAAAGTTAAAATTTAATTAAAAAATTTAAGAGCTACATTACGTAGTATATATATACAAAATAAATTAATAGATCATGTAATATAAAGATAATTTTTAATTTCTATAACAACAAAATATTTAGAGTAATTTTTTATAATATTTTTATTAGTATAAGTATTACAACTTATTAGTATTTAATTTAAAAACATGATTTATGTGGGCGGGACGGGGCGAGTTGGCCACGGGGCGGGTTTATGTGGGCTTCAGGGCTGGGCGAGGCGGGATTTTGAACAGAGCGGGGCGGGTTTATGTGGGCTTCAGGGCGGGGCAAGGCGGGCTTTTGAACGGGGCGGGGCGGGGTGGGCTTTTTGGGCGGGGCGAGGCGGGTTCGGGGCGGGCCTAGGAAAGCATAATCCAGACTGACCCTTTTGATAGGGGCGGGCTTAGCCCGGCCCACAAAAAAAACGGGGCGGGGCGGGGCGAACCCGCTTTTTTACGAGTAGGGGCGGGTGGGCCTGGGCCGGCCCGGCCCACTTGACACCTCTAAATGACCCCCAAAAAAGAAAAGAAATATAATATATATTAGTTACTTTGGTCCTTTTATTTAGTGGTTTATTTTAGTGGAAAGTTATTCTCCGAATTTTACGGTTATCAATATATTCTTAATACTCTTTGTGCACATTATATACATAATAATAATAATAATAGTAATAATAATAACAATAATAATAATACACCTAATACTATATACTACAATTACGGCGTTTGACCACTAAATAATAACAGGAAGTAATGTATTTATTAACATATGCGTGGGAGCCTTGTAAGAGCATGTACGTTCGAAGAATATCACGTGTCGTGTGATAATATTATGGTTGGCTTCTCAAGAAAAGGAAACTAATTTGATATTAATTGGTTATCATATTTTCCTTTAACAAAATATATATAATTGTTCTTAAATGTTAAGTTTCATTTCATATAATTTTGCCGTGGTCAGATTTATCATGGATTAAGAACAAAACGTGTACTTAAAAAAAGGAAGATGAATCACGTGGATCATAATTGACAATATATTAATTAATAAGTTTTTTCTAATGAAAAATACTTATTTATCACATTTTATGTAATTATTACTAAAGTGTTTTACTTCATTCTGTTTAGAAAGTCTTATGGTGCCATAACGATACAAACATACGTTGATTAGTTATAAAATTCTAAAATAATACATGAATTTTCGTAGAATTGATAACTTAGAATCTCACTTACTATTAGTCGCCGCTTAGTTCTATTTTTGGTCAAATATATTTTACCAAAAAGATTGAAGGAATATGGCCTACCCATAAGTTCTTATGAGAAAATGCCATCAATTTCGGGTTCTCATATCAGCGGAGCTGAGTTGACAGAAAAATAATTAACAAAATGTTTTAGCAAAAGTTGGAATATATATATATATATATATAATTGTTTTCTTATCTTTATTATGGTTTGTTGTCACAATATGAATGTGAAAGTAATTTAGTAGAATAATATATACAAATTTATAAGGTTTAGTAGCAACAAATAATAATTTTTTTTTTCTGATAAAATCCAATAACTTAATATTATATACTTTAGTTATATAGCATATAATGGTGTAGTAAATCAACCATCAAATTCACCAAATGTTTTGTACAGTAAAATATGAATGTTGTAAAGTATAAACCTAAACAGCATATATGAAATATTGATACTTTATAAATAAATTACGAAGAATAAGAATTAGAACATAGAAAGAAAGAAACAAATCAACTCAAAGCTCAGAATTTTAGTTGTTCTTGAATACCTCGTATAGTAGTCGACATATAATAATATGTTATAATTTATTTTGAGACTATTATCAGTACACGTAAATGACACAACAAAATTTTAATAATATAGATATATACGTAAATTTATTAATCATTTTCTAATCTTATTAGGAAATATGTAAGTGCATATTATAAGATTACATAATTTCCGCGACAACGCTTTTGCATAATAATTAGCATTATTGAGTGGCTCGAAATGATTGCGCAAAGCCGCAAAAGTCCATTATAAGATGTATTTAATTATGTACCACTTGATTTATATAAAATACTTTTAATTGCAAACGATTATTATTTTACATTTATACATGGAACCCAAATTATTCGCTTTCTCTGCGGATATAAAGAATGATGATCATAACACTACACTAGGCTTATAGCAACATGAGAATATAACTTTGATGTTTGTTTATATATATATAGCCTCCTAGCTATATATATATATATATATATATATATATATATATATATATATATGTACACACATATAGATTGTACCTATGATGTGTGTGAGTGATTGTCAAAGATAGTTGAGAGAAAAAGGAAGATTTCAAGAATATATGTTCCCACTTTGCATCAAAACCCATCTTTCCAAATATCTTTTCCCATTTCTTAAGCTCATCCAAAACAAAACCCTAAAAACCCTATTGAAGGAAGCTTATCATAATATTCCCTTCTCTTCAGATAGTCCCACGTCCGAGCAAGCATTAAACCATGCATGTGAATGTTTTTTGATTCCATTCCTTGTCTAAAGGGTATAATATTAACAAGTACTCCAAAAATACTATCTTTCTTATTTTATAAGGTAGTCCACTGATTTTTAAAACTTCCTAACCACATGAATTGTATTGCATTATTTTTATTTGATTTAATTTAGGCCAACTTTTGGAATATATTACCTCGTGAAGAGATAAACCTCAAGGAAGGGATGCTTATTATGCCACAGTGGAATATCTTCCGAGACTTGCTAAGATAACTTTGTCTTTGGGATTTGCTTTCCTTTGAAACTTCCACACTTAAAGGGTTTTTGTTATAAATAGTTGGTTAAGTCATGGTCATAACCACGGTTTTGGAGAGAGCCTTCGGTTCCATCATATCTTCCATTGCTTTCTGTTTCTTTCACCCTCGGGATTCGCACCACAAAAGCATCTATCGCCACCACAACCACCACCGTCACCACCACCACGACCACCACCACGACTACAACATGCCTAAGAAGGGTCGTCCGCTTTCTTTGCAGGTACGATAGCTTTGTTTCGGATTTTTGTGATTTCCTTATCTTGATCAATCCTAGGAATCTATTTTTGGGACCAAAAAAAGACTATACTAAGTTATCACGATCTAGTTTTCGGCTGAGCTATCAAATTGGCATGTATTGAAAAGAGAGTAGTTAATTTACCCTTCTCTCTTCAAATATATATATATATATATATATATATATTTACGTTCTATTTATCTCTTTAGGCTAACTTAGTTACAATATGTATGATAGGGTGAGTTCATGTTCTCAAGTAATTATATATATATAATGAATTTAAAAGTAACAAGGCTAATGAACATACAAAAAGAAGAAGAAAACAAACAATAAGAAAAGAGTGTTTTTGTTATTACCTTGGAGAAAAGTAATTTCTCTTTTGAGCCAACCCATAGGTAACACTAATGGTTTTATATATATATATATTATATATATATAACACTTAGTAACCCAATTCACAATTAAAGTTCTACTCTATTTACAATAATATGCATACTCTATGTTAAAGCCACACAAAAAAACCACAGGAGTTTTTCGAAACCATCGTTAAAACTATTAGGTTCACAATGCTCTAACCGAAAGCGCCAGTAAAATACCCTTTGGCTGCGTTGTTCTTATAATGTGCCTACATAAAACCTAGTATTGTATCTTCGTTGGACTTAGTATAAGTTGATCAAGTTTATAGTAATTAATTGCATCTAATTAAGACCTTTAAATGAAGAAATTGGATGTAGGTTTTGCTAGACTTAACATGAAGAAAAATCCCACTTTATTTGACGGTATAAACCGACAAAGTGATGATAACCAAGAATCTCCATTTTGGTCTCTAATGTCTGTGTTATTCTAGTACAAGCTAGGCATTAATTAAATATAATATTTCTTGTTGAAATTCCTGATTCGAAGTTAGAACATATAGTCATATCCGCGTAAGAGAATATATATATATATATATAAATATATATAAAAGAATCTATGTCTGACAAAGTAATTAAATTTCTAAGCTACATGTGGATCCAAACATGTGCCTTTTTATTTTCTAATTATATCCAATTTGAGAGCTTCGAAGCATAAAAGGTGTCCCCAAAAGAACAAGTGAAAAAGGAATACGGAGAAATATAATTGATAAAAGACGGTTCAGATTTAATAATTAGGTTTTAATAATCAATACCGTGTGAATATCGTTTATTTTATTTTTTGCTTTTACAGACTGTGGATCTCAAAGTTCGAATGTGCTGCACTGGCTGTGAGCGAGTAGTAAAAAATGCCATTGAAAAGCTGAGAGGTAAAATAATAATATTATATTCTAATAAAAGGAAGATTCTATTCTCATTAATATATATACATATATTATCACATATTTATGTTAATCCCCATATTTGTCTCACTGAAACTCGAATTATCACGTTTTGTATGTCAAAAGTTACTAGTAAATGATTGTCATTATACCATATATATTTATTGTAAATCATGCACATAGTAAAATATCACATGTGGCATGATATATATTAATATATATATATATATATTAAATTATAAGAGAATAATATTTTTTATCGTTATCATTTTATTTGTATTTTTGCTAATTTGTGTTGTATAAGAAAAACTTAATTCTTGAACTAGGGATTGACTCTGTGGAAGTCAACTTAGAGTTGGAGAGGGTAACGGTGGTTGGGTACGTTGACCGAAACAAGGTGTTAAAGGCAGTGAGAAGGTCCGGGAAAAGAGCGGAGTTCTGGCCATACCCCAACCCACCGCTCTACTTCACATCGGCGAATGAATATTTCAAAGACACGACACACGAATTCAAAGAGAGCTATAACTACTATCGGTAAGTTAATAAAATTAATTCGATTAATACGATTATTATTATAAAGATATCTTGTTAAATCGAATTTAAATAAAGTGGTGTAAAAACAACTAGCTTAACCATAAACAATTAAGTACAGGCACGGCTACAATCTCGGCGACAGGCACGGAACCATGCCGGCCACGCACCGGGGAGACGACAAGGTCAGCAACATGTTCAACGATGACAATGTCAACGCGTGTTGTCTCATGTAAATCAGTGATGATAGAAGAAAAAAATTGTTCTCTCACTTGGTGTGGTGGTTAATTACTATATACATTATTATAGTTTTTACTTTTTATATTGGTGTTGGGTTTATTATAAACGTTTATTGTATAAGTTCGGAGTAAAGTTGGATAAGGATGGAAGTCATGGAACTACTATGTCCATTCTTTTATGTAAATATATATAATTATATATATATATGTAATTCATATTTGCAGATGATGTGTGTGCGGATTGAACGTATAGTCTATAACTATATGGATGGGAATTCAGAATATATTCAATGGAATCGTTGCTTTTTTGCATGCAAGTAGTGCTGTTTTCTAATTTATAATCACTATAAAAAGTCGAAGATATGTTACTTCATGTTGTTCTTGTAATTGATAATTTGTTCCTTTATTTTGTGTGCGATCTGATCTATGGTGTTCGCTGACAGCATATGTACATATATATATATTTTGAATGGATGTGTACACATATATGTATATATATATATATATATATATATATATATATATATATATATGATATCTCCTTTTGATTCGAATATTTTGGCTTATAAGTGAGAGTCTACCTAAATGATTTCAGTTACATAATTTATTTTAAACTAACGATGTAAATTTTATTTAGGATAAATGTCACTGGAAGCTCTTTTTATTTTTATTTATTTATTATTATTATTATCATCATCATCATCATCATCATCATCATCATCATCATCATCATCATCATCATCATCATCATCATCATCATCATCATCATCATCATCATCATCATCATCATCATCATCATCATCATCATCATCATCATCATCATCATCATCATCATCATCATCATCATCATCATCATCATCATCATCATCATCATCATCATCATCATCATCATCATCATCATCATCATCATCATCATCATCATCATCATCATCATCCTTACGCGGCCATTTTATCAATTTATAAAACGAGTATGTCACACTATATTGGTTTTGTAGTTTTATAATTATACATGTAGCCCCTAATTACTTTTTTTTAATCCATATGTAATATTTTTGTCAAGTTATTAAAGTATTCTTGAAAGGTCAAATAGAGATAAATATGAAGTTGAGGACTATATAAGAATTATATTTATAAAATTAAAGACTACATGTAAGAACAAAAATTAAAAGTGTGTACTACATTAGGAAAGGGTTAATGACGGTGAAAATACTTAAAATTTGGTCCAAAAATCTCTCGTGTACTCAAAATTTAAAGTGGTGGCAAAAATACCTAAAATCACATTTGGGGAGTTGACCACTCAATTCTCGTAACGCCGTTAACTCTGGCAACATGTGAGTTGCTGATATAAATTTTTTCGCCATTTGGACGAGCCCACATCAACCTCATTTACGATAAAATAACGAATTAAATCCCTAATTAATACTATTTAATACAACTAATTGAACCCCTAATGATTACACTTAAAAAACATATTTGTCCACGTGACCAAAGTTAACGGGTAAATTAACGAAGTTACGAGAATAGAGTAGTCAACTCCCCAAATGCGACTTTGGGTATTTTTGCCACTATTTTTTAATTTTAATACACAAGGAGTTCTTTGACTATACTTTAGATATTTTTGCCATCATTATAGGAAATAAAAATACAAACTATGGACAAATTCTCGAATAAATTGTTTACTACTACTGACGTTTTATCAAATAAAAGTTGTAGTAAGTTAAACACAAGTTTTAGCATCTCAAATATGAGGTACAAAGCAATAACTAATTTTAAAAAAAAATTCCTAAAAAATTGGAGCGAGGACTACATATGCCACAAATACAAATTTATAATTTTAGGCTACAATTAGCCACTTACGTGATAAAGTATTTTTAATTCTCAACTTAGTTTCATGTGTTTAAGTACATATTTATATTGAATGTATAAATGTTTGTTACTTTAATATTTGATTTATGTGTGTATAATTTGGTAACAATGATTTTGTTCTAGGCTTTTTTATAATTTTCGAATAATTTTATTGATGCACTATATAGAAGCAGACTAGTTTATTTGCAGGTGTAAAATTCGTTCTCATTCTTCTTTTGCTCTGAAAACTTCCGATACTTTGAAGTTGTAAGTCAATGCCACGTGCCAATTAACTGGATGTCACGTGGTATTGACTTACAATTTAAGAGTATTGGAACTTTTTCGGTTAAAAATAAAAAGAATGAAACTCATCAAAGTCATTTGAAAGATTAAGGGTACTTATGTCGCAATAATCATAGAGAGGCTATATGGGTGATGTTAAGGCCGAAAAATGGATCAACACTAAAGCGGCTCAAATCTTGATTTTGGGCCAGGCCGAATGCCTCTTGTAGACTTTTGTTGGGCTTGGATTATGGAATTCTGTAAGTCGGACCCCCCCGCTTATCGTCGGACTGGAATCGGGTCCTCCGACCTGTTACCGGAAATTTCTAGGACTTGGGATATAGGTCAACGGCCACTGAGAACCAGACCCTCCGTAGAACAGGTAGGCGACTGGGCAGTGCTTCTGCTCGGGCAAGATTCTTCTTTGTAAGACAAGAAGAATCCGGTTAGGGGAACGGGAGGGGGTACCTCCCATTCACGTCTAACGCTCAATATTAGTTGGGTATTTAAGTCGGGATATTTAATAGAACGGAAAATGGAGGTTTTATTACTTTAGAGATCGTTTGAGTGAGTTGTTTGGTGTTTGAACGACTTATCGTTTGATTGAAATGAAGCACCTATTTTATAGGAGGGTCCAGGGACATTTGAGTAATTAATAACTACGTTGTTGGGTCCTTTGGCAATTAGTATATTGTCTGCGCGGTGGCGCGGCTGCGTTATTGCACAATTCTCGCTAAAGCGTTTTAAGCGCGTTTGCGGACATGTTTTGGGTTAAGCCTAAGATGATTTTTCAGCTGGGTTCCGCTGACTTTTTCATGGCGGGCATGGTTCGTCTTTGTGGGATTTTAGTCGTTCTGGCCTCTTGGGCACATTTTATGTCTTGGGCCTTAATTTTTTTAGGCTTCAAAAAATACCCATAACAGGTGACACGTGGCGCTCGTTAATGTTTGTAGACGAAAAAGTGACGCAAGGGGATCGGGGAGACAAAACAAGAGTTTTTAAAGTCATAAACGAAGACAAATGAAAGAGTTTGGATACTTATGCCGCCATTTTTCAATTTATTTAGTGATACATACGTAAACGCAGATGCAAAGTAAGAGACTTCACACAAATACAATAAAACCTTTATAAATTAATATTGTTGGGACCGCCAAAATTTATTATATTATCGATTTATTAATTTATAAAATATTAGTTATATAATAATTATAATTAAAAAAATCCATGAATAACATGTCAAGAATATTGAAATCATAGTGCATAATTTTGAAGATGATAATACTTGAAATGTAGCTTGTTATTTTGTAATATATGCAATTGTAGCGACAAATCACTTTGAAGAAAAAATTATTTACATCACGAAAATACAACACTAGACCTTCTTAATACATGTTACGTGGAAGTTTAGAGTTAAAGTTGAATGAGACATAAATTTCACGAATATGCAAATAATTTTTTAATCATATTTTAAACACTAATGATTAGTTAATTAGTGTAATTTTTATTTATTTAAGATGATCATTTTATAACTAATTATGCAATGTTATATTTTAGTTATAGTGAATAAAAAAACTATATAATTACCTTTTTTATTTTTATTTAATTATTATTTTATATAGTTGTTAGGGAGTTGAGAAATATTATTTTATATATTTAACTAGTTAGGCCCGAATCGAGACCAAAAAATTTATTATTTAATCGAGATTATTAATTTATCGAGGTAACACATGTTACTTATAAATCTAATTAAATTTAATTAAAAATACAGTATAACCTCGACAAACTTAGCATCAACTATCAAGTAGTTCTGTTAAACTTAAAATAAATCAACCAAATAAACAAAAAAATAAAAATTCAACAAAACGAAATAATATTAATAACCCTGGAAAAAAAAACTTAAATTACCATTAGGCCATAGCTTTCTGAGAAGAAAAAAATTGCTCTAATCTCCCGTTTTATTATTCTTCTATAATTCGACCAAGTAATTAGATTAATTAAATAATAAAATCGTTTTAAATTCTTTAATATTTTATTTGGGTCTAAACTCCAAGGAAACTTCAGTCGAAAACTCGAAAGCATTATCTGAGTGTCTCGGAAAAAGCAGCAGAAAGTGAAAAGTCAGAATTCAGAAGAACAGGAGAAGATTAGAGCTTCCGATAGCGATCGAAACCCATCTCAGAGAATAACGAATTTCTCACAGTGAGTTTGCTCGTTTCTCTCTCTCTCTCTCTCTCTTTTTTCTTCAAGTATCCTTTTGATATTTATTTCGCTTACATGGATTTTTCCGACGCCTTAGTGTCAAAGGCGCAATCTTTCGATGTTTTTCGAGGGTTTTTGTTTGTTTTGGTGGCAATTTAGTGATGGGCATTCTTTCGTTTGATGAATTCTAGGTTGGTCAAACTCAAAAGCTAGTGTTTGGATTAAACATGGAAGAAGTTTCTTATGGAAAGAGGGATTCTTTATGGTCTTCATCACCATCACCATCATCATCGTCTTTGTTATGGGCTTCTCAGTTGTCACCTTTGGCTCAGCCATTTACCATGAATCGCCAAATCTCTGCACCACAGTCCTTGAATTCATTGACCCCTTCCCCAAGCAACGACCTTCACGCGTTTGATGACTTAATGTTGCCCAATTCACTCTCAAATCTCATTGATGACCAGCCGCCGGTGCAGGTTGCGGCCCCGGCTTGTTCTTCCCCTGAATCTTCTCTGTCAGCCTCGGCCTTCCCTTTTGATGGTCGGAAACCTCGGGAGTTTGCCGACAATGCTGCGTTTTCGCGGTTCTCTTTGGGGTTTTGTGATGAGACTTGTTTAGACGGGTTTACCTTTGAAAACGAGTCCTCTCATGGTCATCGAACGGTGGGAAAGGGGAAAGGCGTTGTTTCTTCAAGCAAGGCTATAGCGCCGGCTCGCGGAAGCTTGGTGACACATGGTAACTTCTTCGACACAAAGCTTGATTCTGTTGTGTTAGTAAACACTTAACATTTTGATGCTGTTAATAAAATGGTTAATTGAGTTATGATGCAGAGTATTGAGGCTTAGGCTATAGTAAAAAGAAGGGTTAATAATGATGGCAAATGTACCCAAGTTGTACTCGACTGTGGCGGCACAGACTTAAGTCATTTTTTTTCACCGACATATATACCAACGTTCCTTTACTGCAGCTTGTATAAACTCAATGTCCCCCAAAAAAACTCACCAACTACTCAATAAAATGGAACTTGGGTACTTTTGCCACTGAAAAAAAGACTTGGGTCTATGCTGTCCCAGTTGAGTAATGAGTACAACTTGGGGACATTTGCCACCATTATTTAAAAAAGAAACCTAATTAAGGGTTTCAATGCTTTTAGGCCCTATATAGGCTTGTTGCTTTAATAGCCGTAGTCAAGAACCGGCATTGTCGAGAGAAGCTAATGTCTCGCTTTTCCCTTGGTAGATTCTAAGATGAATCCTGTTAAGATCTTGGCAGCGACAGATTCTTCGTCTCTGCCAATGTTCCATAAGCAAAATACTTTACAAGGTAAGCTTATTGTATCTTCTCATTGCGCGTTTCTTGAGACGTGTGACTGCATTAAGCTGAACTTTCTGAGTTGCTCATTACAGCTCCTGCGTTTAAATCACTGGCAAAAAGTCTCGGACATGAAAGTTTGAAAACCGCTGATGCCAAAGCTGTCAGTTTGAAAGGTTTGGTTCGCTTACTAATCTAAAAATCCAAGATTAATTAACTCCGGGTTATGTTTGTTTTATTTTTAATTTTGTGAAATTATGTTACAGTTGCAGATCTTTCCTTGAAGAGTTACTCGAAAAACTTGGATGATGAAGAAGAGGATTTGGACTCGCCCTGTTGGAAAGGATTCCGAAATCCCGGGAAATCTCCGAGCCCAAAGCCTCTACGAAACGAGCCAGAGACGGGCCCCAGTTTGAATCCTCAAGCACCTCAATTTTTCCCTTCAAACGGCAAACGAAGTACAAAATTCTCGCAGAATAATGCAATTGGTGAGGCTTCTTCATCATTCCGTGCGTCGTCCAAAGATCAAAAACTCAAAGCACCTTGTAATGCCACTGGATATCAGTATTCCAATGGTATTCATGAACCCGGAAAAGAGGCTTTCATGCTTGAGAGTTCAAAAATTTATTCTGCTACCGAGCAGATAGAGAATACTTCATCTTCAGGAGCCGGTTCTATTAATGAGTTCAGCCAAATCCTTCAATGCTTATCGTCCATATCGAGATGCCCGAACATAAATGCTTCGATGGCGGTCAAAGCAGTGCATTATATGTCAAATTTGCTCGTTCAAAATTGTGATTATGAGCCGTTGAACAGGAGTGAGCTTGAAATGATCCATGATACAATTGATAATTTATACCTCTTTATCAATAGTAGGGCTGGACAAAAGACTCCGATGCTCACTTTACCTCATACGGGTCATTTGGACTATCGTGATAAAAAAGCAACCCATGAGGTATGATTATGAATATTTAGTGTGTTTATGTAAATTTTGATTTCGGTTTAAGGTATAAATATTTCGTTTTTTCTATACTCAATTAAGTGTAGAAGTATCGATAATTTGTCCATTATATTGAAATATGTTTTTCTTTTTTTCTTCCTTACTGCATCTTGCGAAAGTTTTGTAATTGATAAATAAATAATGTAATATAATGTGCTGATTGACATATATTATTGTTATTATATAGCTTACTAATTAATTTACTACTTAATAGTTTTTATGTGTATGCTTAGTTAGAATCTTACATAATCAAGACTTATTTAGTGCACTATAAAGTCCATAATTAGTAGCCCTTGAGTTTGTTTCAAGCGGTTTTTATTGACAATATCAGAAAATAATTCCCGAAACTATTACCATATGTTGCTACTTGTGTGTATGTGTAGAGCTGCTCTGTATTCTGAGAACGCGTCTTGTTTTTCAGCGACCGAATATGGAGAAACAGATTACAAAGGCGAGAGATCTTGTTGTTCGAGATGAACTCAACAGTTGGCGCAACAGTAACTCGGTGAATAGTTATTCGCCGGCGTTAACCGGGAGGATGCAAGATCCTGCATCTCTGTATAGAGATGCGGTGTCTTACAGGGACGGTAACGCTAATCCGGTAAGGTTATTATTATTGTCTGCTGATTATTTAACTTAGAAACTAGAAATTATTTACTCAAGACTTGATGCAGGCTCTCAGCATCGCTCTGAAAGAAAACGGTCGGGCAAATGAAGACTTTCAGCCACGAGCCTTGTTAAATTTGTGGATTGAGGCTCAAGCAGCGTTGTGCTCCATGAAATACGAGAATAACATTTTGCGAATGAAATTGGGTGTTCGTTCCGAGCAATAGGTAATTACTGTACCTCCATTTGAAACCTCTCCGAATGTTAATATACGAGATCTATTCTTCTGCTCTTTAAGCCTCTGAAACTCTTCTCCGGAGTTATGGCAATGCCTATTTTGCAAGTTAATGTTTTTTAGTTTTTACGGTTATTTACGTCATGGGAAAGATAGTTTCTATAGCTGTAAAGAGTTTTTTTTAGCTTAGAGTTGTGTGTGCAAAAGCGACATAAAATTCTTCTATATCGGTTTATCTTTGGTGTGAAAGTTTTCTTGACGATATGGAATACTATTTCGGAAAAATTATCGAACCGCTGAACATGACCTGTTGTGAAAAGGTTCTGAGATAAGAAAAAACGGAACCGGTGTTTACCGATTCCGGTGAATACTAGTTTCTTTACCGGTCAACGACAAGATTGGTTTTTACAAAACTCGTATTGGTATGCGATATACAAGTTCCCGTTCGTGGTTTCACCCCTAAAGAGTATTCTAGAGATAAACTAGAAATACATGTCCAGAAAGTCTTCAAGATATTGTTGAGAAAAGTGATTATCTATGTTGATTGTTGAATTAGAGTGTGCTTATCTTTCTCAAACAGATTATAATACCCTTACTTTCTTTAAACCCATATGCACCATGTACTTAACTTTATCCTATCATTTGAATTAGCCAAGATATTTCATCGATTTTTTATTTTTTATTTTATGAAACTTTGTTGTAATTTCGATATAATTCTACTAGTTTTCGACAAAGTTTCGTTGAATATTTAACGAAATTCATTACACCAAGTGCCAACTACAAAGAAGGTAATTGAGTAGATCTTTCACTACATTTTATAATTTTAATATGTTGGTTGATTTGACATGGGATTAGATTAAAGTTAAATATAATCTCGTTTAGATACTTATTCCGAGTAACTACATATTTGCAGCGTTCGCTACACCATGTAGCTTGAGTCTTTGTATAATGGGATTTAAATTTAAAATATTTATATTTTTTTCAAAATAAATCATGTTTTTTTAAAGACATTTTAAATAAATTATTTAAGCGTGCTGTCGGAGGAAGAAGAACCACCATTTGAGTCGTATTAAATAATTACGTCTATTTATGTCGTTTTATTTAATTATGTCGTTAGGGGATTTTCGATCCATCAATTCATGAAAATCATTTGTGTTTCCGTTATATTTTGTCTATTGAGCATCACTATATAGGTGTTGACAACTGGCCGTTGTAGCAATTTCATACTTTGTTCGAATATTTCTCCGTTCGCATCAAGAAGAGCTTCTCGGCCGCGCTTTTGAAAATAATTCATCTTTCCGATTAATTCTTGTCGGCGTTTTTTGTGTTAAAAAAAAACTTACCGGAACACAGTACCTCTGTGTTATATGCGTACATATAAGCGGAAGAGCGTTTTTAGACCAGCTCCAATGGAGCTCTAAATTGAACGGTAAAATAGAGTTCCAGCTCCAGTCGAGCTTTAAACATCACGCTATTATAGCGTGGAAGTTTTCTATGAACAGTGCTGCAATACATGTAGCGCGGCAGTGTTCACTGTGCTATAATTTTTCTTTTTTACTGTTTGGTCCCTCAAAGTTTTTGATGTTTATATAAATGTTTAAAGTTTATAAAGTTATTTAATATTTACCCTCAATATTATCTAGTTGGTGCTGCTGCGCATGCAACCATCTAGGGGTAAAGCACTGTTTCGGTGCGGGCTGCGAGAGCGGTACCAAATCGAGTCAAACTCTAAATACTAGATATGACCTCAAAATAACAGGGTGTACTATTTTTTTTGTAAGCCTCGCCAATTTATAAAGAGAAATTATGTCTAGAAAATTACTTACGGTAGGCAAATATATTTAACTTATAAATATATGTTATTTTACATAATTTAAAAAGACAACAAACATATTTTCAAAATGAACACAATTATGTTAGAAATTCATACAAAACACGATTAATTGTGTTGTGTTATAATTTTGTTGTTGTTGTTGTAGTTTTTATAAAATTTTATTTTATTATATTTTATAATTAATTTATAGAGTAATATTTTGACTCATTATCATAATTTTTCTAAGTTATCTAATTAGTAATGATAATAAAAATATAGAGGTATATGTATAAATAAGAAACAAAGGGGGATAAAATAGAGTGAAAAATAGAGTGAGAAATTGAGTTCTGTTGAATAGAAATCTTTATTTACTGAATAATAGAGTGAGAAATAGAGTGATCACCTTATTAGATGCTAATAAGGTACGAATAAATACTCCCCAAATTTTTTACTTTGTAGCTTTTAGCTATTTAACTTCATGAAAATTTACTAGTAAGACCCTTTTGTTTTACTTAACATTTTAAATCAACCCCTCGAAATTTAAATTTATGATTCAGCCAATCTGTTCACGTATCTAGAAATAACATGTGAAATAGAATCTCTATGACGACAAAATCATGTTTCTATTTGTCCAATAGAAAGGGAAATATTATAGCTCGAAATTGGGAAATTGATTTGAAAGAAAACAAAGTGCAATTAAGGAATGTCTTTTCCAACATTTAATATTGGTATCTCTCGAGTGGTACCACATTATAAGACAATACATATGCATTATATAAATTATAAATATGCATGAGGACGTGGAAGTAGATGACCGATCCATGCAACAGTGCAGCACAAAAGTTACAACTCAGGGGCAGTGGGGGACCTTTTCACTTGGCTACATGATCATCAATTTGAGATAATAACACTACAATGCATATATAATTCCAATTTCCAACCATGTATTTCAATCTACTTACTACTTAGTTACTTCCAAAAATTTATATGATTTTTGTAATACATAACGTATGTTCTCTATATATATATATATGTTAGGAATTTAACCCAAATCTCCAAATTTAAAAACGCAAAAGCAGCTAGACGAAAAATGAATTTAGCGCTAGAATTATAGTGGTTCGCTTCCAATAATATAAGACTAATATGTCTATTTTCCGGTGACAAATATGATCTAATATAATCTCAATTAGAGTTTGTTCAACTAATACACCTTCAAGCGCGCTCTTAGTCTCCTTTTTATGCTACACAACACAAATGATGGTTCATATAAGCGAAATGCTTGGGGCAGTATGAAAAGTTTAAAAATACTCGAAGCTACCGATCAGCTATGCCAACTTCTCTGCAACGTATCCGAGTAGATTATGCTTCGTACACAAGACAAGACTATATATAGTTTATAAAAACAAACTTTTGTAATGCGTGGAAGACTCATTGGCACTATTGGTCTCTCTTTTTACGAAGGACTGGTGTGCGAATTAGGCCCTTCCATTCTACAAATAACATAATATAGCATTCTTTTATGATTTTGGTGTTGATTTGGCCCATCCATTATAGAAAGAGCGAAGACTCCTCTTTTATGATTTTAATTGTCTGGTTAACAAAATAATTAACAATTTTTTAGTTAAAAGATATATAAAATATATAAAAAATAATTATTTCATACAATTAACATTAGAATTTCTTTTTACTTAAAAAGCTTTCTATATTTTAAAAGTGTTTTTTTTTTAAAAAAATATTTTAATAAAAAATTATTAAGGTTTTTTTTGTTCTTATTTAAAATCGCTCCTAATCTCGAGGGGTCATTAATTTATTCTATTTTCCGAAACAAAGCCGCTATCTCCCATTACAAATAAGAAGGCTAGTTATGCCATTTCCGGAATGGAAATGTTAAATCGGCACATTGGTGTAGAACACAACACACAATGTGAGCACAATAAATCTTCTAATATTGAAACAAGCTTAAGAGTGCATTTTTTCTATTGATTCAAAAGTAATGTGAATGTTTGCATCCTTCCATGAAGAAGAGAAAGTCCATAATTGCTTAGGGAAATAAACGACATATTTGGCTATAGGGGCCAAAGTTATGGTGGTAAAAAAATAAAGCATCATTATGAAAGACATTTTTTTTTTTTTTTTAAAAGATGGGTTGACTTGATGGCTGGCAAATCGAGAAGGATAGCGCGTGATCTCGTGTTAATTCTTTCATTTCCAATCTTGGGCCTTCAAGAGAGGGGTCATTTTATAGTTAAAGAAATTATACGAAATACTCACTTTGTACAAAACCTTATAAAAACTACTCATTTTATCTTTTTTTAGTTATTTGTGAAATAAAAATTTGAAGTCCGCACATTTGTTTGTTTGTTTTATTTATTTATTTATAATTATTATAAAAGAGTGGCCGATAACACCACTATCTTAATACTTGATAAGCATTGATCAAACACCAAAGGCAAAAAGCTGAAACCGGCCCAGACTAAGCATTTGGCCGCAGCAATAGTAATATGCAATACCAGCAGATTCATTATATATAATGTTATTATATATACATATATGTAAGTGATTGAATGTATAATATGAAAAGCAGTCTATGGTTAGTTGGTGCAATTATAAGTGCGACGATGGCTTGGCTCCAAATTCTCTGTAATGGTCCATATGGTCCACACCACGTCTACACCATCATAAACTCGATGAAACAAAAACCTACATTACATATTATTTTACATGACATGTCGAATAAATATTAGAGAAACGAAAAAGAAGAAAAGCAATATAATTATTCTTATTAAAAGGAGAAGGCACGGCATGCAATATATTGCAGGAAAGCTAACATAACAGTGACCCCAGGAAATAAATAACACAACGTGGCCTAGGGTTTTCTAGCTATATACAGTGAGTGCCCACAAAAATACAAAGAGAGAGAGGGAGACTTTGATACCTTTGCATGATATATGAGTGAAGTGAGACGAGCCCACTCCATGTCTCTGCTATAGCTGGATATACTCCGCATTGAATGAGGGAGAAAAAGAGCGTAATATATATATATATATATATATATATATATATATATACTAATAACTGATATATAGTATTCATACATCACTGCAGACATCGTAACTCAAATAGCATAAGAGAAACTATACTCATCAAACACATGTGTCAAATATATATATATATATATTTTGTTTTTTCCTTACACGTTTGGAGTGTAACTTGAAATTTTTATATATTTATACATATAGAAACTTCAATTTTTGACCCGTTTGAACGGAATTATTTCCCGTTTTAATAACTCTCAATAATTATTCCTCAAGCTTATTTGACTGATACCTTGAGTTGAATAACCCAACTAGTTAACAAAATCAATCCTCTCTTTCTTATTCCATCGCACGACGATTTCAAACCCTCTCTCTCTCTTTCCCCCACTCTCTCTCTCAGCTCCACGACCACAAGACCCTCCCGCTTTCAAAATAATCGATTTAGACACTTGTAGTCTTTACTTAAACACTTTTGTTCTTTACGTAGACAATTTATATTTCCTCACGAAAATAAAAAATATGTTTAGAAACTTTTGGTGCTTTTGGGGAATAATTATTGAGAGTTATTATAACGGGGAAAAATTCCGTTCAAACTTGTGTTCGGGGGGTAGAAAACGGAAGTTTCCCTAGATATAGATATACATTCTGAGAAAAACCTTTGGGATAAGGTAATCAACAATTCACGAGTAAAGTGAAGAAGGACATGAGGTTCGTAGCTGGTTAGTACAAGGGGATCTTGCAAACTTCAAGAATTCAAGTGATGGATGTAAAATTTTGCTTTGATTCCATATATATTACTGCTTGTAATCAGGGGCGAAGAGAGTAAGGGATGAGGATGGACACATGCCCACCCTAACTTTTTTTGTTTTTATTTTTTTATTACTAGTAATATAGTAATTTAATTTAAAAATAAAACTGTAGAGCAACCAAGTCTCCACTCCATTTTGTGAGTCATAAGCATTGACTCGTTCAAGCGGAAGGATAAAGCTTAGTGGCATAAAGAGCCATTTCACTCATTCGGTAGTCTTCCATGAAGATAGGACTCTTTAGACCTTTTATTTTGAAATTTGTTGCTGATAAGTAGCTATTAGTAATTCTCAAAGTCAAAATTTTCTCCCAAATTTAAAATATCCGTCGATCTTATCTATTAAAAATTCATCGCGCATCTTTCCGGCACATCTTAACCTCGCTATTCTTTTGCCACCTCTTTGCATCAAACTCACGTTCTAATTTGCACGACGTCGTTTTCTTTGGAGATTTCGTATTCTAACTCGCCCGACGTTGACTTTGTCTGAGACCTCGTGTTTTACTTTGGATAGAGTTAATTTTTTAAGCATAACATGTTTGTGTCGGCCATATGAATTATTTGTCACTGGGTATGACCAAAACTTTAGACTAACATTACTAAGGTGCGTTCATCCTAATATTTTAAGAGTTTGAAAGGTATTAGTGCTCTTGCTCGGAAAATGGTAGAGACAAAAATAAATGGTGTGTATCCAGTAATTTATAGTTTGATTGCGCTACAATTGATCTTACGAGTCACTATTCCCTGTGCTGATAAGAGTTTCTTACGCTATGAATATTATCAAGACTCATAAAAAAAAAATAGTGCCCCTCCTAAAAGAAAAGGCTAGCTTCGCCACTGCTTGTAATCATCTCGTGTAGCTCTTGATTGATTCATCTGGGTTAGTGCCCTGCAAAAGTAAGTTATGCACAAGGGATAGTCCGAATGGCGTTACCAAAAAGTATCCGTTTTCTTTACTTTTTTCACACTGGCTTTATAAACTCACATTACATAATAATCTTGCTAAAATGAGAAAATTCGTCGTAGTGTTACTATTTTATTACTAAACCTATGTTGAACATGCCTTCAGTTATCGAACTCCAGTGATCTATTATTCTAATGGTTCGGTTCGTTCACAAGATGATGTCTGAACATGCATTTAATCAATGAGCTCGAAGACATTAAAATGATCATCCCTCATTAAGACGGAGTTTAAGCGGGATTTGGCCGACTATTAATCAAATCGAAAGGTTTAGGCTGATCAACAGTAATATGATTTTAGCTTTTAATTTCAACTTGTTGTGGGGTTGATAGGTTCTCCTCTTCTTAGTTCACACTAATTTTGTGCCTTATGCATATCTAATGTTCTAACTTATAGATTTCAACATCAAATTCCGATTTTATTTTATCATCACAATTTAAAATAGGTTTCATTTACATTTGACAATTTTTTTTATCTCGCATTACTTGATATATTCAGTGTAAGAACATGCGACACTAGTTATTAGCCAAGTTTACATATGAAAAGGAGACAAGCATTTTGTTTCCCATAAAATTTGAACCCGTAACCTATCAGAGTTTTTCGCTTGCAACACCCAAAATCTGGCTTCCGTATCATTTATAAAAAAATAATAATAAAAGAAGATCTGATACCCAGTTCACCCATATAATACAATGTTGTAAATGGACAAGAAGCCCCTAAACTTGAAAACATGCCAAAGAAATTTCGGGAACTAAAAAACTCACAAGTGGATCAATTTTTTTCCCTAGAAAGACAAAAATAAAATAAAAAAACTAACTACTCTTTATTAGTAATATGATTATTTTTTTGCTAATAAAAGATTGGCATGTATATATATATATATATATATATGTTTGTGTGTGGGGAAAGCAAAATTAGGTCACGTATATAATATCCGATCTCATCCCAAAATCTGATCCCATCCTATCCAGGTGGGTCAGAAAAAAGAAATATGAAATTTTCTTTGCAGTCAGTAGTTCTTCTCAATTGTAGTCCCCACCTGCTTGCCTTCAATTCTATTTCTCTCTCGTTTACATATCCTTGCCCTTCACATGTAACCCGCCATATATCAGTGTTATATTGCTGCCAATTTCTCAATATATCTATCGATCTATGATCTATCTATCAGGGCCGTGCTTTAGGTTTTTGAGCCTAATGCAAGGAGTAATTTTGCGTCCCTACCAAAATTAAAAATTAAATTTTGATGCAAAAGTATATAAAATATTTGTATAATAAATAACTATTTATATTTAAAGGCAAAAGTACTGATAATTAGCTATAGTCTATTTTTTTTACCATATTTTTTTATAAGAAAATATCATATATTATTTTAAATTAGGATATTTAAATTGAATTTTTTGGGCTCCTAAATTCGAAATTATTTATTTATTGTAGGTGCAGGCCTACTCCGCCCTCCTCCAGCACGGCCTTAATATAGCTATGAATTATACTTTTTAGTCATATATAAATACATAAGAATAAAGGAAAAAAATACCTTCTTGGTTATGTGACGTAAATGTACAAGACTATAACGATGACTTTTTAGCGAAGACGTGTATATAGCGACGATATCATGGCCTTTAGTGACGCCAATTATTATCACTAAACCTTATATCTAATGTAGTGAATTTTGTCTGTTAAATAATAGTTTCTGAATAAATATGATGCTCTCAATATTTAAAAAAAAATACAAATGGATACATTCTATGAGTTAAAAATGTGAAAAGATTTAACCAATTGGTTTTTAACTTCGCGTAACACAAGATTTGTTTTTAAGTATCTATTTTCTCAGGTTTATTATTATTTAAATCTCGTGGGACTTTCACTCTTTATATATAGTTCATGACCATGACTCACCGAACTCATTTTATTACTTCACATTAGCCCTATAGCTAGTACCAATCTCGTTAGGTAAATAGTTGACCACATATTTTAATAAGTCACATCTTTCACAGAAGTTAACATTTTTCGTGTTTATTAACTTACACGAAGCAATATAAAACTTTGTGCAAGTTCAAGAGTATGTTAATACCAAAAATTAACAAATTAAATTTTGAGCCCAATGTAAAACTTTGTGTGCAAGAATATGTTACTACCAAAATCTATATTATTATGTGTGCACAATTTTGTTAATACAGAAACCGGGAAACCATATTTTTTTTATAAATATATTTTGGAAGGAGAAATTCAGACTCGGAACTCGGTATTTTCCCGGTTTTTTTTCAGCATATATAGTATGTATGTGAATAAATGCAAGTGAACTGTAATATAGGAGAAGAAACACAACTTTACGGCTGTTTGTAGGAGCTAGGTAAAGCAGGTATATGCTTGGGGCATTGAGTGGTTGCTTTCAGGCTCACACCAACTATAATTGCGGTTGTTTTATGGGATCCGCTGCCCATACTCTCCCTCGCACTGTCCCTCTCATATATTTCTCTGGGCCCCACTCCTCCTCCTCCTCCATTAGCTAGGGTTCAGCTCTCCTCAGCTGCTTAATATTAATGTCCCTTCTTTATCACAAAACCGGACAAACAAGCTTGTCACACTAGTTAATTACAGCCGTTGATATGCTACTCTGCATGATCATGTCTTCCTTTCTGACTCGTTAACATAACATGGTCAGAGAACTCGGTTCTTAACTCTTTGGGAGATGGAATGTTGAGTTGGAGTAATGGGCAACGCAAGAGAGAGAGAGAGAGAGGTTTTGTAATTTGTGGACTTGTTTTGATTGATGAACGACTTTTTGGCCAAACTATGAGAGGCGTGCAATCTACATACAACTATTTTGGAAGGACCACGTTGATCATCTTTTTATTTTTATTTTTTTTATTTGTGTTCACATCTCTCTCTCTATAATTGTCGTCATTGATTAGGCCAAGTAACCCTAAGACCTACTACAAGTACTACTACTACTCCCATATTTCTAGAGTGGGGACTTCTTTTCCTTCTCTTGAATTCAATGATTTACACATATATAAGGTATACCTACTAGAGCTGCGGGTGGCGACGACTGACACCGAATCGCGACGAGTCGCGACGACTGACAGGGCATCGCGACGAATCGCGAAGCACGGGTTTGAGTCGCGACGAGTCGCGACGCGCGTGTTTAATCGCGATTCCTTCCCTCTCTATTTCCCCTCTCTCTCGCTGTCTCACGTTCTCCCCCTCTCTCTCTCTCTCTCTCTCTCTCTCTCTCTCTCTCTCTCTGCCACCGCGAGTCATCGCGACGTGAAGGATCGCGACGCATCGCGACGTCTACAATGGCGACTTTCGGCGACTAAGTCGCGACGGATCGCGAAGTCGCGAGTTTCAGCTCTAATACCTACATATATAAGAGATATGGATGTATAAATATCGGATATTTGCGGTAAAAATACCCCACATGTTACAAAAAATAGTTATGCTCTCAGTTTTTTAATTAGTCGCAAATTAAATGTTTGAGTAATTTAAAAGAGTTTGGCATAAATAATCAAGTTTTTATGCTAAATCTATCTTAAGTTCCACGTTATTACGTATGATTGGACCATGTTGAAACGTAAGCTATGACATATTAAGCTTGCAAGTTACCTTATTTTATTGTAATATTTTAATAGTTACTTTTGCTTGAAGCTCAAGATTATTAGGGTTGTGAGGTAATTTCCTTATTGTGTATTCCCTATAAATACCACGGGTCTATGGGTTGTAGTACTCACTCCAATCTCTCCACCTTCTTTAACCAATCAATCAGATAAGCAATTCTTTTTTCCTCTCCATAGTGTGTGCCTATATTATGCTTCTTTATTTTATTAAGTCCATCAAATTCCACTAGTGTGAGCATTGAGTGTCGTTTTTGGTTCTGAGGGTATAAACACTTGCTTCTCTCGATTAAGCGTGAAGTTGATATTAATTAAAACCAACATTTGGTATCAGAGCGAGGTTGTTGGTGTCGTTGTTAGGTCTCTTGAAAATCTTAGTATGCTCTGTGGTTGCGGTTCCGACTGATCTTCCACATCAGAAACAAAATTCTTGAGATTTTACTGTGTGAGTTTTTTTTTTTGTGTCGAGGTACTGTAACCACGATGGGTGATCTCCAAGTCATCGGAGGAATCAAGAAACTCAACAACACCAACTACAACACATGGGAAACATGCATGATGTCCTATTTGCAAGGACACGACCTTTGGGAGGTCGTCGGCGGAAGCGAAACTACGCCACCAGAGGAAGATGCTACGACATCTTGCGCAAATGGAGAATCAAAGAAGGCAAAGCGATGTTTGCCCTGAAGACCAACATTGAATAAGAGATTTTGGAGCACATTCGAGACGACAAGACGCCCAAAGAAGCATGGGAGACGTTCGTGACGCTTTTCTCAAAGAAGAACGATGTGAGGCTACAACTCTTGGAGAATGAGCTACTATCAATCTCACAACACGACGCGACGATTGCGTAGTATTTTCACAAGGTCAAGTCGATATGTCGTGAGATTAGCGATCTCGATCCAAAGTCCGTCATCGGAAAAGCTCGTATGAAGAGAATCATCATCCACGGGCTGAGATCGGAGTACCAAAGCTTCGTGATTGCTGTACAAGGATGGCCCGTTCAACCATCACTTGTAGAGCTTGAGGATTTACTAGCAAGTCAAGAAGCGATGGCTGAGAAAATGGGCGGTTTCACGGTGAAGAATGAAGATGAGAAGCACCTCCTGCTGACGAATGAAGAATGGGTGGCCAAGCAGAAGAAGAATCATGGAGCTGAGTCTTCTTAAAGCTCGTCGAGTCGTGGTGGGTACGGCGGAGATATCCGAGCACGTGGTAGAGGCCAAGGACGAGGGCGAGGTCGTGACATGCGAGGTCGCGGCAGTAGGTCACCCCGCCAGGAAGACACCACGGCCCGAAGAGACAAGAGCACGATGAAGTGCTACAATTTTCAGAAGACCATGAACTATGCATCGGAATGCCGCAGTAGGAAGCACGCCGACAAAGCGAATCTAACAAGATTCCAAGAAGACGAGCAAATGCTGATGTTCGCCCAGTAGGAGATGAACATTGAAGTGCGGAGAGAGGAGGAGACGAGCGTCGAACGCGAGAGCGATGCTGAGCCCGGGCGAGAACCGGTCAGAATGAAGACCGACCTGGAGGAGCCAGTCGACGTGAAGTCGATCCTGGAGCCCGAGCTGACGATGGCCGAGAAGAGGCCCAGCCCGGAGAAGATGGCCGAAGAGACGATCATGCTTATCGAGGACAAGGTTATTGCGAACCTCCTTGTAGACGGAGAGAAGAATGTCTATACCGACGTTTATTGCGAACCTCCTTGTAGACGGAGCTGACAATGGTGCAAACAACCACATGACGGGAGATCGAGCTAAATTTAAAGAGCTCGATGAAAAGATCACAGGGAGCGTGAAGTTTGGCAATGAGTCGATCGTCGAAATCAGAGGCAGATGGTCCATCCTGTTCCAGTGCAAGAACGCGGACCAGCGCCTGCTGACTTAGGTGTACTACATCCCGAAGCCAAAGCGTAACATCATCCGCCTTAGTCAGATGACGGAAGTCGGTAACACGATGGTGATGGCTGGATCATACCTGAAGATGTGGAACCAAAGCGGCGCCCTGTTGATGAATGTGAAAAGAACGCCGAATAGCCTGTACAAGATACTCTTGGAAACGGGCCGACCCGTCCGCTTAATGGCGTCTCTAGCAGACCCAGCTTGGTTGTGGCACGCACGACTTGGGCATGTAAACTTCTACGCGCTCAAGATGATGGGAGATAAGAAGATGGCATTTGGGGTACTGAAGATTGAACACCCCAACCAGCTCTGCGAATGCTGCATGGTCGCAAAACAGGCAAGAGTGCCATTTCCCATTAAGTCCAAGTTCCGAGCAGAGAGACCCCTCCAACTGGTTCACGCTGACCTGTGTGGTCCAATCACCCCGGCTACCCGAGCCGGAAACAAGTACTTCTTTTTACTTGTTGATGATTACAGCCGTTGGATGTGGGTTTATACGCTCAAGGAGAAGAGTGGAGCCTTTAAAGTCTTCAAGAATTTCAAGAGGCTCGTGGAGAACCAGTCAAGACATAGACTGAAGACCTTGCGAACCGACCGAGGTGGAGAGTTCACATCACAACAATTTGGAGAGTTCTGTGATGAAGAGGGAGTCGAACGCCACCTCACTGCACCGTACACGCCCCAGCAAAATGGTGTGGTGGAGAGAAGAAAGTGGACTGTGATGGACACTGCAAGGAGTTTGCTTAAGAGCATGCAAGTCGCGGCGAGGTTCTGGGGAGAAGCAGTACGACACGCGGTCTACTTGCTGAACTGCTTGCCGACGAAGGCGCTAGGTGAGCGTACCCCTTACCAAGCATGGAAAGGGAAGAAACCTCATCTGGAGAATTTGGAGGTGTTTGGGTGTACCGCACATGTGAAAATTGTGGGTTCACACCTTAAAAAGCTCGATGATCGAAGTCAGCCGATGGTGTACCTTGGCGCCGAAAAAGGAAGTAAGGCACACAGGTTTTACGACCCTCAACGCAGCAAGTTGCATGTGAGCAGAGATACCGTGTTCGAAGAGGAAAAGAAGTGGGACTGGTAAGACGGGAACAGAGAGCATGAACAGAACTCGGTGGAGTTCATACTCGAAGAGGAAGATGCGGTCGAGCATGAAGAAGGAGAGAGTCCATTCCAGGGGCTAGCAATGCCCAGCTCGACGGAAATTACCAGTTCATCTGGAACCAGCTCACCACCAGACTCGCCTAACCCAAGATCAGGAATGAGCACCCCGATCCCAATGACAGCTAGTTCGGGATGAACCAACTCGGGAGACTCGTCGATCAAGGACGGACCAAGAGGGTTCCGTACTTTGTTCGACATCTACAAAAAAGCGCGGGAGCTTGATTTGAGGAGCTCCTGCTAGTTACTGAAGATGAACCAACCAACTACCGCGAGGCAGTCACCGAGAAGGAATGGCAAGAACCGATGAAGCAAGATTTGGAGTCCATTGAGAGGAATCAGACATGGGAACTAGTCGACCTTCTAAAAGGTCACAAGTCCATTGGTCCGAAGTGGGTCTACAAGCTCAATAAGGACTCAGAAGGCAAGGTTCTTAAGCACAAGGCCAGATTGGTCGCAAAAGGCTACGTGCAGAAGCAGGGAGTAGACTTCGAGGAAGTTTTTGCTCCAGTAGCCAGACTCGACACGGTCAGGCTGATCCTAGCCCTCACAGCTCACCGAGGCTGGAAAATCCATCACCTGGATGTCAAATCGGCGTTCCTAAATGGTGAAATTGAAGAAGAAGTCTACGTCGCTCAGCCGGAAGGCTTCATTGACAAGACCGCCAACACAATGTGTACAAGTTGTCAAAAGCTCTTTATGGATTGCGACAAGCACCATGTGCATGGAACACTCGACTCGACAGATGTATGAAGAGTCTTGGTTTCAAGAAGTGTTCCAAGGAGCAAGCGGTCTACACGAGGAACAATCGAGGCGAGGCCCTCATCGTCGGTGTGTACGTCGACGACCTGATCGTGACTGGATCCAGTACAGGAGGCATAGATGGATTCAAGAAGCAGATGATGAAGGAGTTTGAAATGAGGGACCCCGGACTACTCTCATACCACCTCAGCATCGAGGTCGATCAGAAGCAGGAATACGTCACGCTAAGGCAGACGGCCTACTCAAAGAAGATTCTGAATGGCGGATTGCAATCAAAGCAAGTATCCGATGGAGGCAAAGTTGAAGCTTCGGAAAGACGCAGAAGGAACCCTGGTGGATCCCACGGAGTACAGACGTGTCATCGGGTGTCTCAGGTACCTAACCCATACCCGACCGGACATCTCATATGCAGTTGGCATAATGAGTCGTCACATGGAGAAGCCTACCGGTTTACACCAGCAGGCTGTGAAGCACATCCTCCGTTACGTTAAGGGAACGACGAGCTTCGATATCCAATACAAAAAAGGAAATGGAGCTGAAGAACTGTTCGGTTTTACCGACAGTGACTTAGCCGGTGATATTGATGACAGAAAAAGTACCGGAGGGATGACGTTTTATCTCAACGAGAATTTGATCACCTGGCAGTCTCAGTAGCAGAAAACTCTGGCCCAATCGTCATGTGAGGCCGAGTTCATGGCAGCGATTGTGGCTCAGAAACTCATTGAGCGAAGTAACTGGAGCCGAGCAGAAGCCAGTGACTCTCTACGTTGATAACAAGTCCGCGATCGCACTGATGAAAAATCCGGTGTTCCACGGACGCAACAAACACATCGACACGCGCTTTCACTTTATTCGCGAAATGTGTCGAAGAGCGAGATATCATGGTGGAGTTTGTCAGCACAAAAAAGCAACGAGCTGATATTCTCACTAAGGCTGTAGCGAGAGTCAAATTTGCGGAGATGCGAGAACTGCTCGGCGTAAAGAACCTCGAGCCAAGTCAAGCTTACGGGGGAGAATGAAACGTAAGCTATGACATATTAAGCTTGCAAGTTGCATTATTTTATTGTAATATTTTAATAGTTACTTTTTCTTGAAGCTCAAGATTATTAGGATAGTGAGGTAATTTCCTTATTGTGTATTACCTATACATACCACGGGTCTATGGGTTGTAATACTCACTTCAATCTCTCCACCTTCTTTAACCAATCAATCAGATAAGCAATTCATTTTTCCTCTCCATAGTGTGTGCCTATAATATGCTTCTTTATTTTATTAAGTCCATCAAATTCCACTAGTGTGAGCATTGAGTGTCGTTTTTGGTTCTGAGGGTATAAACACTTGCTTCTCTCGATTAAGCGTGAAGTTGATATTAATTAAAATCAACACATGTTTTGCTCTCATTGACTTCTTCTTTTTCTTTTTTTGCTGCTCATTTTGACCATGTGGTGGTTAGATTGGACTATAGTTTAGTTGTTGCATTGTAAACCGTTTTGGTTATTATGTGAGAATTTAATGTTTGTTGTCAACTATTTGAAGTTCTTATACTCGATATGTTGTCAAACGGGATAAAAACATGATCAAGCCATATGCTGTCATGTTAAACCTTATTGTAGGGAGTGAAAGGATAAAGTTAATTAAGTATTCAAACTTTTTTACATCATTGAAAATATTTACCACAAAAACGATTGAATAATAAATCATACTTTTGTGACATATAGGTACTTTTGTCGCAATAATCGCAGGAGATTTGAGAATGGGAATAATTATTGGGCCGATTTGGCACAACTTAATATTTTATTAAAATGTTTTTTGTTTTAGTTTAAAAAATAGAGTTTTTTTAACTGACAAGTGTTTGGTAAATTGTTTATAAAACACTTGTTGCTGGTAACAAAAACTAATTTATAGTTTGGTAAAAAATATTTATTTAGGCTAAAAAGACTAAGAAAGACTAAAACTATATTTTTAATTTTAGAACAAACCAAAAGCTAAGAATTCTAACTTTTGCGATACATGTACGTACAAAAATCTATAATCGTTTTTTTTTTTTACCAAAAACTTAAAAAACGGTTTAGTTTATTTTAAAAACAAAAATATAGCTAAATAATAAACTGTGCCAAACGCCCTTATTGTCTGGGTGGGTGTGACATCTATGCATTTTTACCATGATCATTCTTTGGTAACTAGTCGGTTACCAGCTGTTATTAATTGCGGCTTCTCAATTGTACGTACTTAGAGAATATTACTCCACAATTCATGTGGACACACACACTGTTCCTTCCTTGCTTGCAAAACATGTACAGATTAATATTCCACAGGAAAGGGCTCGTTGTCTCTAAGCAAAAGACAAAACTTGCATCATCTATACCAAAAATTCTCCACAATATATATACATATATATATATATACATATATATATATATTTGTCACATGTGTTTTATATATTGCTTCTGCTTTTCTGAGCTTTGCGTGGGTGCTTAACATTTCTAAGATACGGTTAGCAGTTTGCATTATTGTCAACATTCAGATAACAAAATATACACACACACACACACATATATATATATATATATATATATATATATATATCTGTGTGTGTATTTAATTAAATCTGAAATTTATACTCGATTAATTTATTCAATTAGTTTATACTATGGTTAAAAGCAACATATGTATTTAATATTTTTAATCTTTTTACTTACATAAACCTAATACTTATTCTTTTAGTCAAACTTCTCTTAACGTCCACTATTTTAATTTCGTTTAAAATTCCGTCAACTCTTTTTTATATATTTCACAGAATTTTGGTTTTTTTCATTAGGACTTGGCATGAGTTAGTTGTGAAAAAAAAAAACATTCTTCTCATTTTCTAGTATCAAACAGTATATTCATGGCAAGTAAATGATATATCGACAAACCATGGTACTTAGGAATTTGATACTCATCCATATATGTAAATAATTAAATAGAACTATTAAACAGTTCTGAAGTGAGCTACACTGGTGCAAATGTAATAGTTTCGACTTTCGACTAATCAAGAAACACTATTTTTTTTTTTTTTGAAATAATCAAGAAACACTATTATACGTATTAATAACTCCGACATTCCCACCAAATACTTATTCAATGTGTAAAATGACAATACGTATATTTAACAGTGATTATATATATATATATATATATCATAAGTCAGAACAGAAGTACTTTTTTGTTGAACTAGTTTAAAGTCGGAACTGAGCTCTTATTGTACGTACGTACGTACGTATGCATGGTGTGACTGTTTCTGTATACGATAAAAGGTTGTGTAATTTAGGAAACGTTAAAATCGGTATGGTTGTCTTGTGTGCTACAACACTGAATGAACAGAGACTATAACTATATATAGGAATGATTGCGGTAAAAGTACTCTACCTTTGATCAAATGAAGCAGCAGCAGATCAGTTCAAAGTAATTGTGACAAAAGTGTTAAAAATCAACAATTAAGAGAGAACATATTTTTTTAGATCAATTTTTAGACGGGCATTGGTCAACTAAAAATCAACAAATAAGAGGAAAACATATATTTAGATCACTTTTTAGACGGGCATTGGTCAATGTGTTAGCATATTGCTATAAAATGATACATATTTACTTGTTAATTCAACTATCGAGCATCTTTTCTCATTAGAATTTGACGAAAAAAGTTAAATAAAAAAATATGTCTCCTCATATTTTTTTTACTTAGGTATTTTTGCCGTTATTTTATCACTTTAAACCCATGTCATTAATGAGTTGATAAAAGTCTAGCAACTTTTGTCACGATTATCCCATATATATAGCTATGCATGTATATGCGCAGTCCTATATGTATTATTATCTATATAGTGTTATAAGAAGTAAATTAGGGCACAGTCAGTACTTAGTTACTACTCATGGATTAGTGATGATCAATGCGGTCCTTTTTGCTGCTTCCTAGACGTCTACTTCTTCATATCTAGATGTCACAACTTCTTTTTAATTAATTATTAATCAACCTTTTAAAATAATTGGCATTATTTTGATCGATCCCAATGTGGGACTGAGTCTAGAACATACCTAGGAAAAAAAACCCTATGATGATCGGGCTTCAGATGCAAACATAAACAAATATCTAGATACTAGATACATAGCATTCCTTGTGCAAATATTGTATTTCTTTTTTTCTTGATGACTCAAATCCAATACACATATGATGGAAATGATGTAAAATTACGATATTTTTTATTCAAATGTAGTTGGTGTTTTATATGTAAGTTTCTTAAAATCAATAAGGATGAATCGGTCGAATTTGGATCTTCTCTTCTCTTGTATTGGATCTTGTGTATGTTGGTTCCTAAAAGAATTTTAGCCAGAAGAAAACACAAAGAACAACAAAGAAAGAAATGTTGGGGGAAAAAATTCTCTGATTATAATGTCGAACGCAAAAGATAAAATTATGGAGTTACAAAATAAAGTGACTAACACAAGTATTTAAAGGGAGAACATGAACATCCAAACCTTCCTAATATACATCCAATCAAATCTTCTACAATTACTCACGTTTCTTAACAGAATCATGAAACCGAATTGACTCCCAAACTTGCTCCTCAAGTTTGGCACCATCCATAAATAACTCCAGTTAACTTCTCGCGTCTGTGCCAAGCAGACCCACTAGGTACGTTGAGCCTTTCTACTCGGGCTCATCTTTGTTGGGGCTCATCCTGCTAGGGTGTATTGGAACAATCCTACTAGGGTGTGCTGAGCCTTTCTCCTCGGGCTCATTTTCTTGTAGGGGACAGTTCTGGTAGGGGCATTTCTAGTATGGACTATTTTTGCTCGGGACCCATTCTGTTAGTTGTTGAGCTAAGACAAGCTTAAATTCAAAGTGTAATTGATTAAATATCGATAAATGGCAATTATCTAACTGGCTTTACAAAGAGGTATTGAACCTCTCAGCTTATTCTATTGTTTCTTAATTACTGGTTTAGCTATAGTTGATTTTTGAAGTAATTTTTTGTGTGTGTTCTTTTCTTTCTGTCTTTCTTTCTTATTGCAACTATAGAATCTCTTGGAGACTGTTATCATTGGAACAGAACTAGGACAACACAATAAAGTTGTACATGCACAACATGCTACGCGTAGAGACGATGAGTAATGATTGTCTTGATATCAATAAAGTCAATTATCATTCACATGTCGCTATGACACTTCACAGTACACTTGGGCTTGGGTTTGTGTACGTAGGGTTTTTATATAACTAATTAAAGAGTCCTCATAATTAAATGTAACGGTGGTAAAAGTCGAGAAAAGAAAACCTATATATACATATCTAGTCATTTAATTCTGCGCTCTATCGATAGGAGAA
Organism: Parietaria judaica; assembly: GCA_954871525.1. Classification (NCBI taxonomy): domain Eukaryota; kingdom Viridiplantae; phylum Streptophyta; class Magnoliopsida; order Rosales; family Urticaceae; genus Parietaria; species Parietaria judaica. The sequence continues at coordinate 15,956,394 of OX940868.1, forward strand.
AAGGAAGTTAATTGCCAAGGAGCTACTAGTATTTAAGTCGCGAAATTTAATACAAACTAATTAATGTTTTACGGTTTTAGCATTTTAATTTTTATCTTTTTTTTTTATTTTTGCTTCTATAGAATCTTGATCAAGAAGTAGACGCGACCAGCGAAATGTTATGAATCTGTTTGCACTGTGTATACCACAATTTTTAATATTGAGAGAGTTAAGTCCACAGGGAAATAAATTTCTGATATAAATAGTCAATAAGGACTATATTAACCGGACGAGTAGTATTTGAAGTTGTGTCATTAAAATACGTGATTATAGAGCCTTAGAATATAAAAAGGAAAAAAGAAAAACGTCACTCTCCATTAATATATATATATATATATATATATATATAATTTGAAATGTTTATTTTAAGGAAATATTCGGTGGATTAGACAATGCCTAACATATAAAACCCTTAAGTCAAAAAGTTTGGATTTAGCGACTATAGTTTGTAGGTCCACCACGTTGTGTAGGTACACTTCTTATTTGTGCGGCTTGTTGTGTCCTATATGCCAGAGTCTCTGTGTGTGTGTGTATATATATATATATATATATATATATATATTTGTGTGCAAGTGAATAGAATAGTCAATACCATTTTAAACTTGATACACATAGTAGACACTAGACAGACATTATATAAGTAGATATTTCCAAATTCATCGAAACTAGTTTCAAATAAATTATTACAATTTGACTTAAAAAAAAAAAAACTCCTATGTAGATATAAAAATCAATTATATCAAACCCCTAAAGTTCAAGTTTGGACTATTTGCAGATTAAAAATCAATAAAATTTTGTAGGGTAGATCTCTAATATCTTCAATTAAACATTTGTTTAATTTGATTGATTGTTTTTTAATTCTTTTACCAACAAACTCATTTTTTTTTCATATGTGGCATGCAGATTGTAAGGTTATTAAAATGAAGAGATGATCTGCTTCAATTTTCTATTGATGACATTATATAATATTAATAATAAAAAAGTAATTACAATAGAGGAAAAAATATGAGTAACTGGGTAAGAGCTAGCATAAATCTGTTCCTCACATTCAAATTAGAATATCAGAGGATAAAATATTATGCTTCATTTAGAATAATTTCATACTTTGTCGTCGCTAACTCGCTATAGCTCGGAATATTTGAAACCCGCAACTTAAACCATATATTGCGATGACACGTTTTTCCCGCTATAGGTTAACTATATATAAATTTTAATCAAATCAAATTATATTATATATATGTCATTTAATCCTTATAACCGTAAAGGCTTTCTTTAGTCACCTGAAGCAGCCTCGGTATATTATTGAATTTGTCTCGTTTATGGAAAAGTAATCACTTTTAAAAAAGAGAATATTGATGTAACATCTTCCTTCAATCTTGTACCACTAAAAATAGGAGATCCTCAGTTGATGTTAGCTTAAACCAAAGAAAGAGAAAAGTTTCAAGCTATAGTTTCCAATCATCACTGTTTTCTTACACTTGGTACAAAGAAAACAGTAATACATAACAAGCAACTCTTGTAGTTTACTTTGTGAAACTTCATAAGAATATGTGCATATATATGAAATATGTTCCATCATCATATTAGGATAATCCGGCAAAAGATCTAAGCTTTGACTAATTGAGACGGTATGAGTTCAAAGTAAAAAATTATTGAAAAAGTACTCAAAGTCAACTCATGTGAGCGACACATTTTTTTGTCAAATTTTTCAATCGAATTCAAATGAAAGAAGATTTTCGTAGCTGGATGAGCACATAAATGTATATCTTAGGTATGATATTTCTACAAATATCTCATTGTATATTATATTTCGACAAATATAAGAGCTTGGACGTTTTCTATATGCTCTTTAATTTTGTGTCAATGGCATGAGCTGCCATTCATGTAAATATGGTAAATATGATTTGAATTACAAGATACGAAGAAAACAAATTGAATGTTATATCCAAGTTAAAATACAAAGCAAATGTCAAAGTTCAAACTTAGCGTGGTCATTTTGTAGCATTTATAAACCTGTCTTCGAAAGGGTAATCACAGAAAACAAACAAACGGATTGCGAAACGGTTGCTATATATTCTGAAGTTGTTATCATAAAAATGAGCGAATACATGCTGGAAGAGTCTCAACCTCGAACTATTTTGACTCGACTGTCCTATTTGCGTGTACAACATAATGAATCGAAGCTATTGACAATAGCTACGAGCTGTAAAGAAACTACTTGAGTCGCAATTTTGGCTTATGAGGCATAAAAACGTTGTTTAAACTTATTTTGGAGGTTTTTCGTTTTATGCGCGTTTTACGTGTTTTTCTATTTTGCTGACATTTTCTCTGTAATATCGTTTTTGCCTTAAGGTTTTTAGGGCTTAACTATGTAAACCGTTATTAATTGATTTGCCTGTCGGATTAGGTTAAATTAAATAAGCATTCCCCCAAATTGAGTTCTTGAAAAGTAGTTTGAATTTGATGTACAAACCCTAGAATTCGTGAGCGAATCTATAAAGCGCATTTGGAAGAGTCTAGAATATTCGCATTCGTGCGAGACTAACTATTGGTCTATATGCTCCGCTTCATTAAAATGCAATGTCCCTTTCTGAATATATGTACACCTAATTGAATTACTGTGTAATTGAAATTTATGATGCTCAAAATATCACACTAGAAGTGAAAATATCGAAATAATTGAAAAATCTCATGAAACAAAATTTTGAAAGTGTTTAAAATTCGAGTACTCGGCAATATAATATACAAGTAGTTACTCACTAATGATGCAGATAACTGTTTGTTTCTACACAAGATTTTAACCAAATAGAAATATTAGTGGTATAAGTATCTAATTATTTACCAAGTGGATATTATATTCTCAATTCCTTTTTCTTTACCAGCAAATAGTACATAAAAGCCACAAAACAACTTTGATGTCAAATTCAGCTACATCCGCAAAATTCCGCTACATGTTGGATAATTGATGTTTGTGAGTTTATATCATGGATGTACACGTCGCTCATGTGACAGACCTTAACGGAACATGGACGAAATTGAATCTGTTTTGTGGCTTTTGGGGGTTGTTGCCGCTAAAAAAGATATATTAGGACTATGTCGGCGTATCTAGTATAAGACTGAACACGTGTGTATCAATTATCCCTAAATAGTAACAATTTGTATTTACTAAAAATACAATTGTTATAATTCTTTAAGCTACAATGAACAGCTATAACTAATGCAGTTATAAGACTTTGGGAGTTGCACTAAATGATTTGGAGAAATGTGATGTAATTAATACTTCAAGATAATGAGAAGCTAATTAAACAATCGTTAGGACAATCTAATGTAGGTTTAAATTATGTCAATAAACTTATTTCATGCATTATCTTGTTTTGATAAATTATATCTGTCTTTTTAAATTAAATATCAGTTACAATAAGTTTTGGTAGGTGATAAAATCGCATATATAGTGAATCAGCTTATTGATCATATTATAATATATTTTTTTTATCATTAAGTCTTTGAATTGTAGATTTTGCTTATATAAGATACACTCTTTTTATAATTATCCATAATTTGTAAGATTTAATATGATAATGTTCGATCTAATTCAGTTCCATCATTTTTATTGACTTCATATATAGATTATGCAGTAAATTGATAATGAAACACATTATAGAGAAGAAATACTATATATCAAGCATATTTCATGATAAAAATAAAATAAAATAAAATACTGACGAGTTCGAATTAATGGTCATTTTGAAACTCAAACCAAAATAGCTAGAGAGAAGCGTGAAAGGTTATATAAAGCCGTCGAGAAGCTTACCTCCGTACGAAAAAACAGTGCCGGCCCTCGGCTTCATCGCCTAGACGAGAGCGGCCTTCTCACCATCGTTGAGATCATCTTCGTCACCAAACGGCTCACGGTCAAAGGCGCAGAAGTTGGGTATACGAAGATAACCCTGATGTCAACAAGACTTATTCGGATTGTCGAGCACGTACCCTTACAGTCCATCGTTCAAGTACGTGACACGAAAAAAAAAAATTATTCGAAAAGAAAAATTATTCATCTTCTAAGAAATTGAGAGAAATTGAAAATGAACAGTAATAGAAAAAGTGATACTAATGTGGTTGTGAGAGATTTTTAGAATGAACAGTGGTATTAATGGATAATATATATCTATATATATAATTTAAAATTTCAAACATAAATTGCATATTTAAATAGACAAAACAGCAAAATTCTAGATTTGTTTTAACGGTCTTGAAAGCTTTGTCTGCAAAACCTGCGGGGTATGCCCTAGGAAGCTGCGACGAGAACAACCTAACAACTATATATATATATATATTTCATGAGCTCCACAATAACTATATATATATATATATGTATACACACACTAACAATGCGGTCTGTACCATGCTCTAATTAGTCGCTGCCATTGCGTAGCAGTCAGGGAATAGGAACAGAAAAACGAAAATACACTTTTATTCCAATAATTATTGATGCAAAAGGAAAAGAGGAATAATATATATATATATATATGTGTATATATATATAATATTTAAGAAAAAAGATGAGTAAAAGGTCGGTCGCTAACCCAAGGGAATGTATATAAAGATGTCTCGAAATAAATCATTGGGACAATAATATATAATAGTTTGCAGCTTACAATACATGCAAATATCAAGAACGTAGAAGGAGATCAGTCCATTGAATACGATGATGAATAATATATGTTGATGATGATGATCTATATATGATATATGTCTCATCAAATTGTAATATAAATTATTTGTACACAAGAGAAATTAATAAATTAAATTAAGCAGAGAAGAAGAAGAAGACATCAAGACTTTAATATTATATAGATATATAGTACTATCTCTATGTCTGGTTTTCTATTTGCTTAAATTCTTCTTCTCCCAAAAAAAAATTACAAAAAAACCTAGAACCCTTAATTCCCAATTTTGTACTCAAAATCCCTTATTATTTCCAACATTTTGCGATTTTTTTCGGATCCGATTTCCCGTGAGAATATAAGCTAAAGAAGTCAAATGTTACCGAGAAACCTCTTTAGATGTCGAAATTCAACGTCATGGAAGCCTTCCCTTTGTTGAGATAATCGACGGTGGAGATTCCGGCGATCGGGGTTCCATTGTAGAGCCTCAGCTGTAGAGGATGGTGCCCTTGAGAAGCTGCATTTATGGCGGAATTGGAAGACACGCACTCTTCGTGCCCTTCCGAATTCGGACACTCCATGTTCACCCCGAAGAGCCTCAGCCTCTTCCCGCCGACCGCGGCTGCCGCCCCAGCCTTCCCGTGCCCCACCGGCACCGAATCAAACACCATCGTGTCCCCCCCGCCGCCACCTCGGAGCTGCTCGAGCTCGGATTGCCCCGTCCCGGCCGGTGACCTAACATAGAACACCGGCCCACCGGCCTGGGAAATGTGCGCTCCGTAAGCGTAGGACTGACCGCCGGATCCGGCTCCATAGCTATTCCGGTATGGGACACTGTGATGGAGATGATTCATCGCTCCGTAATTCATGGACGGAGGCGGACGCATTAGCGCAGGGCTCCATGGGATGGAGCGCGGGTGGAACATGCTTGCCTGCGTGTGAAACATTGTCCCTGGTGGGTGGTGGTGGTGGTGATGGTGGCCATGGATGTGGTAGTGGTCGGGCGCGTCAGGGCGGCGGCGCCAGTCGATGAAGAGGCGGTCCTTTGCGAGCTCTCCCAATCCCCGGTGGAACGAGACAACGTCGCCCGCGTCGAGCTTCTTTTCCTTGACAAAGCGGCTCCAGCCCTTGGTCATCACGTAGCTCTGTGAGCTGTTCCAGTACGAGTACCGGAACCGCCACGGCTTGCCGTTGCGGTCCTCGAAGTTCAAAAGCAAGCCCTTCTCGTTCGCCGCTGAGTCCAAAGGGAAGTACTTCTCCGCGTGCTGCTTCGGAATCACCAGCCGATTGAGCTTCCCCACGTCGCTGGGGGTAACCACCTTGTCGAACATGTGCTCCTTCTCAACGCTCGCCGCCGCCGGGGACCGGGCCATCGACCCAAAGCCGTCTTCGTTCTTCGGCATGAGCTCGAGCTTCGTGTCTGGGCCGTCAAATATTAGCGGTCCCTGACCCGCTACGGCTGTATTCCCCGGCTTGCACTGCGGGGACGAGGATGAGGATGACGGCGACGACGACGAAAACCCCGGCCCATCTCTCCCGGCCGACCCGAACTCCATAGCCTACTCCGTCTCTCTCTTTCTCTTCAACCTCACAAAGTTACCCTCTCAAGCTAAGCTAGATCTCTGAAGATGAGGTTTTTTTCTTCTTCTCCTTTTTGGGGTCCAAAGCAAAGCAACAAGAGGATGATAAAGAGAAAGAAGAAATGAGCACGGAATTAAGCTCAGTTCTATATCTATCTATCTATCTATGGATCTCTATATCTATAGGTTCTCTTCTCATCCTAGGGTTTCGTGAGGAGGGAGAAGAAGAAGAAGAGAAGTTTAGGGGTAGTTCTCAAGGGAATGAAGGTCGGTGCCTCTGTTTGACTAAGAAGACTTGTAATAACTCATTATATATGAATAGAATCACTACCACAATACAATACAGCTTTCGAAAAGACTACAAGTGTTGTGTTGCTTTGGTTCTCCAATCCTCTAGTGTGTTGTTGACCTTGTGCATTGTGGGTAGGATCATATAGAGAGAGAAAGTGAGAGAGAGAGAGCGCTCATACGTATGTGTGTAGATGTATTTATATACGTATATAGTCTACGAAAATACCAGCTGTTAAGTGCTACACTACGTCCCTCGAAGCTTCTTTGCCTTGTTTTTCTCCTTTTTTTTAGGTAGTTTCACCGTCGTGCCCTCGAACTTTACATGTTGGAGCAAGTTGCCTCTCGAGCTTTAATTTCTAACGGAAATGCCCTCTTTAACGTGTGCGCGACACGTGACTTAGTTAGAATGAAAGTCGTTTACAAAGTTAGTGTAATAAGAATGAAGAACAATACTTAAAACTTTTTTTGTTTTTAACACGTAAGTGGCAATGCATTACGTTATGAAAATATAAGGGGCATCGATGTGAAAATTAAAAATTTTAAGACCTAATGCACCAACATATAACGTATTAGGGATATATTACTAATAAATACTTTTTTATTTATTTTTGGTTTCCCTCATTTATTATTACTTTCTCATGAAATAAATTTCGTTTCTTTCTCTCTCTCAGGAGAGAGAGAGAGAGATTATGCGGTAGGGACCCATATGTTATCTGGTTGAGCTCATGTGAGCTTGTTGTCCTTGTCATCATCCTGAGCTTTTCTTTCTTTCTTTTTCTTTCAAATTTGTTTTATATATCAATATATATATATTCGATAAACAATTAATAAATAAATGTTTAATTTCAATTTATTTTGGCGATAAGGACCGAAAGGCCAGCTGTTTTGGAGAGCACGAGCTATATATGCAATTGATTCATGCAACTAAGATTGGTGGACCATTTATATATACAAACTTCCCCTACCCTTGCAATTTTATACATTCTTAAAACTAATTTTAGGCTATTATTAACTAGTAAAATTTTCTTTTAATAATTTGTACTTTCAAATATTTTTTTTATTTTTTTTTAAATATACACCCTCATTTTTCAAAATCAGCAATAAATATGTACCCTTGTATGGGATTTGACAATATTCGTATCAAACCTAAATTTATAAATTATCGTCTCCCTCTCACTCTCACCGGCATTCATTGGCTTGCCGGTACTCATTCTCACTATTTGGTCGCGTTTTCTGGTCACCACAACCCTTGGTCGTCTTTGGTTTGTTTGCTCGCTGCAATCTGCTCATCGAATCGTCTCCATCTTCTCGTAAAAATAAAATAAAACATGAGATATGTAAAATGTATATTTTATTGAAACTATGAATATATTAGTGACTTTAGCTTTTTAAATTTGAAAATGAAAAAAATAGTATAAAATGGAAATAAAAATAAGCTTAGAGAGTTCTTCAAAAAAAAAAAAAAGCTTAATTAGAGAGTTTTTTAAACTTCTAAAAAAATAGATTTTTAATTACAAAATTTTAAAGTAGAAGATATGTAAATGAAAAACCAAACAAAAAAAGCCCCTATGAACTATTTGTTTCTATAATGCACACAAGATTTTTATTTTTTATTTTTTTTGTTTACATGAGGATTAGTTAATGCTTACAAGCTTCTATTAGCCAGTGACATGTTCTTGTTATCATTTATTTTGTTATTATATATTAAATACTATTTATCTACCCTAGGGATCTTGACCTTTCTCTTTCTATTAAGATATAATATATATATATATAGTTTCATGTGTACTATATATATGGTAAAAATAATTTGTCTGTGACAATATGTTTATCATTTATAATTCACCAGTGGATGCCCATCTTCCACATGGATCATAATCTTATTTTGTTTAATATTTATTCATGTGATAGACCAACCTAGCAAACATAATCAATAGACAACAAAACCATTAAAGTTTCTAAAATAATCACCAAATACGACATATCAATTAAATATCCTTGCTTTCAAAAAACATGTCACAAATATATCTTCCACGTGAAATGTATAATGTGCTTTATTTTTGTGAAAAATAACAATAAATTATTATCTAATATAGTTAAGGTATATAACGTCATACGTCAAATAATTTTGTTGGTAGTTGATGAGATATTTTTTGGAAGCACTATTTGAATAGCTCAAATGGGTAGTTTTTTTTTTTGTTTGTTTATTATTGTTTTCGACACTACTCTTTTCATATTAAGGAAAATTTTAGATTTTGTTTCTAATTCCATTTTAATTTCCATTCCATTTGTATAATGTAATCTCATATCAAGATTTTATGAATAGTTTGAGTCCTTAGTTTACAATTAGCTTGAGATTGAATATAACGTTTGAAAAGCCTAATTGTTATCTGGACTGACAAGTAGTATGTTTTCAGAGTAAATTAACCTAATCAATATTTTAATTTGGTGACCCTAATATAGCATATTTTATATTTATTAATGTCTTGTAAGTTCTAAACTGGCTTGATTAAATGTGACATGTTACTATATACTTCTGATACATTACATTTAAAAATAAATATATCTGTATAATTAATAAAAGGGTTGGTGAGAAATAATAGTAGCTAGATTCATATTCTTCCACTGACTAATTGCTGAAATTAACATCTGGCTAGGATATATCTGTCAGAAATTAAACTTTGCACTATTAATTCTGATCGTCCTTTATGTAGACTTACACTACGCTTTTGCTTCAACAGACGAAATTAAATTACTTTGAAGAGTTAGAAATAGGCAAGAGTAATTTCACTAGAATTAAAATAATGATGTATAATGCAGATTATAAATTTATATAAGTATGTGGTACTGGAAGTAGGTTTAAACGAACTTGCTTTCATTAATATGGCATGGACCATTATTTGGTGCAAAAACAGACGCTATACAATATAGATATGTGGATGGAGGCATTATACTACGCGTCACATAGCTACCACTCTTATGCATTTAGTCACATAAGACCCACTTATTTGATTCTATATATATGTGTATATATATATATATATATCCCAAGATCTACTTCATTTTCATGTCCAAAATCAACTAACCAAACTTAGAGAATTATGCACTCTTTAATTTCCTAGTATATGACTCTACTCTCCATGTTTCACGAGTTAAATATTTGTGACTGTCTAAAATTTACATATATATATATATATATATATATATATATATATATATATATATATATATATACTTTTGATATGCCCTTCTTAACAGGTTTTTGATGTGTCGTTTAGTGGACACTTGGCATTTCTATTATTTTTACTACTCTTTTCTAGTACTGACGGAATTTCTACAACACTATCGATGGAACTTTGAGGAGAAAGAAAATAGTAAACATTAAGAAATTTGATGATGATTTTTTTTTAAGTTTATGCCACAATTGAAGTTACTGAGAAGATACCAGGCATAAATACCCCTAAGTAGTTCAAAGTTACAAGAATATTCTCAAAACTTAAAAGTAGCTAGTGGCAAAATTATCTTAAGTGTCAGAAATTCAAAATTCGCCGGTTCGTCTTTTACTCCGTCAGATGTTAAATGACGTTAAATGACATGTATGGCGCACTGATGATGCCACGTTAATTTTTCACTATTTCAGCTTAATTTTAATGTTTTACTTTTGCCATGTGTATCACCATTTTGACAAAATTTTCATGTTATAAATCATTGCGAATTGTACAGGAAAAAACGTTTGGTGGTACATGTTGAAAAAAAAAAACGTAGAATTTTGATTGAAATTGGATAATGACGTGTCATCATCAGCGTGCTACATATGCGATTTAACGTCTGGATAATGACAAAGTAAAAGACGAACTACATAATTTATAATTTATAACACTTAAAGTATTTTTACCACTACATTAATTTTAAAAACATGTCTGTAATTTTGAATGACTTAACGGTATTTATTAGCCATCGGTATTTTTTCAAAATATTAAAATATTAGATACCTACGTTGATATTTACCATTTTTTATTATATATTAATTAGAGTCTCTAACCCTCTTTCCTTAGCTTTACAATGCGATGATAAATTATTAGATATTTAGGAAGGATTTTTTTTATATATATATATAAAGTACAAGCTTTACAATGCGATAATAAATTATTAGATATTTTTGGAATTTTTTATTTTTTTTTTGGAAGTGAAGGGATCGAGACGTACGAGTTAGTTAAATTTAGATGTGATTTATTTTCATATATACTATCTCTGTGATTTAACATGTTATCGATCATAATAGATTCTAGTCATACGTGTGTAGTTTTATTTTTAAGAGTTGAATTTATAGGTTTCATTGTCATCAAATAGTAATTTATATACTAATTAATTAAATGACAACGCAATGGTTCTCTGTCATCATGTTTTATTTATTCTTTAATAACTACTTGTAGTAAACTGTCATTTTCATACTAGTTAAGCAATGAAGATGATAAACATTTAGAACTTTTAAGAAACTAACCTATGGTAGGTGTTTTGTAAATGTCTATTAGTTATATTATTGAGAAATTTATAATAAATTCGATACTGAGTATCTTAGTAATGATTTAATTTTGATATTTTATTTATCATTTAGAAGCACAAGCTTTATGACATACTGACTTATTCATTATTTTCAATATTGTAAATATTGGCTTATTATCGGCATATGTCTCTTTTCTTTGACAAACCCGCTCATAATGTTGTCCTTTTTTTTCGCGTCATATATCCCCGTAGTTGTAAAAGTAGCTCAAACTCAACCTCCATAATCTTTCAGTCCCATTCCGTTAAACATTGCCACATGTCATGCTTAGATTATTACCGGCATAATTTCCCTTTCTTTGACAAACCTGCTCATTATGTTCCCGTTCTTTTTTATTTTCGCGTCATATATTCCCGTAGCTGTAAAAGTTGCTCAAAGTCAACCTCCATTAGGGGTGGCAATTCGGGTTGCGTGTCGTGTTCGTGTCGGGTCTTATTCGTTTTTTACTTATTTTATCTAGACTTAGACCCGCCCCATTAATTAATCGTGTTAAAAGACGAGACCCAGACCCGCCCCATTTAAATAGTGTGTTTACCGTGTCTACCCATTTAACCCAATTAATAGATACATTTATTTATAAATTATAAATTAATTCAATTTATACTCATTTAACTTAATTTACTTTACTATATTATCGAAGATTTTAAAATTTTACTAGCAAGTTTTTATGTTCATCAATTGTAAGACGTAATTAATAAAATAAAAACATAAATTTCATATATAATAAACATTAATACACTTAATAACATATATAAAATGTAGAAAAATGTAACCTTTTGCTCTTTAATCGTGTCTAATTGGGTCCCATCGTGTTAATGTGTTCGTGCCGTGTTTACCCGTTATTTAATCGTGTTAATCGTGTTCGACACGGTTGGACCCAGATCCAATTAAGGTAGATCCAGACCCATTTAAAACGTGTCGTAAGCGTTTCGTGTTTCGTGTCCGGCCCCAAATTGCCACCCCTAACCTCCATCATCTTTTCGTCCCATTCCGTTAAACTTTGCCATGTGTCACGCTTTGATTTTTACAGGCATATGATCCCATTCTTTGACAAAACTGCTCATTATGTTCTCTCGTTCTTTTTTTTATCGCGGCTTATATTCCCGTAACTGTAAAAGTCGTTGTCAACCTCTGTCATCTTTCCGTCATATTCCGTTAAACTTTGTCACGTGTAACACTCAGATTGCGCATGTGCTTTCAAAAATTAAATCATTTACTATTATTTCCCCATTAATAATTATTGAACAAATAAACAGAAAATAATACCAAGACTCAAGCATCGCATGTTATAGCTACTCTGCGACGTAAATATGATATATTATATGTATATTTGACACAAATTTTTTTTAGAGAGGTTTGTCTAAAAGCGGTAGTAACTACTTCATCTAGAATTTATTGATGTGGTTTGAGTACATGAGAGAAAAAGAGGAATCAAAATGATGAATGATGATCTCAATGTAAAATGCCAGACTCAGAAAATAAGTGAGCTCGATCACCTCTTCATGTGGCAAAGTTTAACGGAATGGGACGGAGACGACAGAGTTTGACTTTGAGTGATTTTTACAACTACGGGAATATATGCCGTGCAAAAAAGAATGGGAACATAATAAGCGGGTTTGTAAAAGAAAGTGAACATATGCCAGTAATAATCTGAGCATGACACATGGCATAAAAAAAGGATGACACTGGTTAAGTTTCAGCGACTTTTACAATTACGGGAATTTATGCTGCGAAAGAAAAGAACGCGAACATAATGAGCGGGTTTTTCAAAGAAAAGGATCACATGCCTATTATAACCCATAAATATTAATACACTCGGAAGATCCTAGCTCCTATTCTACAAGTTTACCAAAATAGTAATCGGTGGACCGAAAATCTTTTTGTCGAAGACGCTAAAGACTTAATAAAATAAATCAAGTCTATAAAAGAAGATCTTCAGTGACAGTAGACCACATTAAATTTTTAGTATTCGATTTTAATATTGATAATCTGTACCGGTGAATCATTTAAGCCGAATGCTCTATTCAATCATTATATTTTTAATTTATTATAATATTACGTATATAAACTATATTATAGTTATTATTGTTGGTTATGCCCGAACCCGATATTGTATCTCTCGGGTTATCGGATATCGACCCGATAACCATAACCGACATAATGGGCCCACTCGGGCCCAAGTATTAATTATGATTCATATTAATTAATAATAGATTAATTAATCCATGATTGGGCTTTTAGAAAGCCCATTAGGTGGACTTTTAGAAAGCCCACTAAGTCATGACCATAGGGTATTATAAATACCCTAATATGACTCATAATTAAAGATAACACACATCAGAGAACCCCAAGCCACCTAGAAAATTCGAGCTCCTTCCCTTGGTAGTCGAATTTTGGCTTGCTCCCCGGTTCATTCATCGGTTGATCATCTAAACACCAACTAGGATCTAACCTATCCTCCGAGGTGTTTTTCGGTCATCTCAAGACGTTCCCGAGTGACGTGGTGTACGAAATAGAGGCGCAACACTTGAGGCGCTAAATCCTAAATTCGACAAGCTCCAGAATCAAAGGAATCGGCAGTTATTCGGTACAGTTGGCAAAAGTACCGAAGTTTGGTAACGATCTCTAAACTGTATCTTAATTCTCGTAATTATTCTAGATCTTTATTGCTCGATGATATCCCGTGATTTCCGCCTCGGGATTGAGAAAAGTCATCGAAAAACCCAACAGTGGTATCAGAGCCGGTCTGAGTAATTTTCGAAAATTAGATATGTTAACCGAAATAATTTTAGAAATTTTTTGGGTGTGATTAGATTTTCAGTGGGAGCGTTAGAAAATTAATTATGATTAATTTTGTGTGTTGTTCGGAATCCGATTTAGAATCGGGATTGATTTTTATTTAAATTTAATGTGTATTATTAAATAAGAAAAAGGGAAAAACAAACGGCGGCACCACCACCGGAACCGGCGGCGATTTCACCGTCGCCGCCATGGTCCCGGGTGGGGCCGGCGTTTGTGGCTCCCATTCGATGGGAGCCAATGGGCGACGGCTAGGGTTTCAAAACCCTAGCCGAAATAAATTTTTTTTTTTAAATCGTGTGGGCCTGATTGCATCAGGCCCACGGGCTGGGTTTAACCCAGCCCACCCACGATTCGGGTGGGGCCTGATTGGATCAGGCCCACGGGCTGGGTTTAACCCAGCCCATTCTCGATTCGGTGGGCCTGATTGGATCAGGCCCACGGGCTGGGTTCTAACCCAGCCCAAACCTGCCCAGCCCGGATCGAATTGATCCGGGCACACCCAACCCGGGTCTGACCCGGGTACCCGACCCGGGTTGGACCCGGGGCTTCAGCCCGGGTCTGCGCTGACCCGGGCCCAAACCGAACAGACCCGGATCCGGGTCCTTATTGACCCGGATCTGGGTCAAAATTAACCTTTTCCGGGCAGGGGCCTTCGGCCCTGCCCGGTCTCCCCTTCATGACCGGGGTTGCCCGATGGCAACTCGTACGAGCTCGGGTCAATCCCGAACTCGTATCCCGGTATTTGATATTTAATTATATTTATGTTTAATTATTTTAAAATACGATTTAAAATGTTTATTTTATTTTATTTATAATTATTATAAATATCTTTAAATATGAGAATTGAAAATCTAATATATATGATATTAATAATTAATAAATATGATTTATTCAATATTATTATCAATCTTATGAAGTTTGTTTCCATTATTGTTTATGTTATTCATTTATTGATTTACAAATTGTTTGTTAATAAATTTTATTTATGATCAATAATTCTTAATTAGATTAAGATAATGAATAATCTTTTAATTATTATAGTAATAGAAAAGATCTAAACTTTAAAGGAAATAAAAGATATATATATATTGTGATTAAAGATAGTTTATCTATAAGATAGCTATTTATCTTTTATTTTGTAATATGACAAAACTTGATTAAAGATATCTTATCTATAAAGATAGTTATTTATCTTTTATTCATTTATAGAAAAGATAAATCATGAATTAAGATATTTTATCTTTAAGTGATTTATTTATCTTTTATTTAAAGATAAAAGGGTTTGTCTTTAAAATTTTCATAATATATATATATATATATATATATATATATATATATATATATATGTATACTTTCAGAAGTATATTTAATTCAAAATAGAATATGTTTTACAAAATAGAATTGTATATTACATATTCATTGTCTTAATTCTTAGAACCTTTTAATTAGTTAAATATGTTTAGTTTAAGACAAAAGTTAGGATCACCTTAAACCCCTCAATAAATATTAGGTATAATGTCTTCCAACGGCTGGGTCCTCGATCTAATTGAGAAAAGTTTTGAGTGTGTCTCTAACCCAAGGGAGTACTCTTATACCCTCTTTTAGACGCGTAGGGCGACCTATACTGTCCGCCGATTCACCCCTTGGGTCTACCTAAACGAGTACTCTAATAAGATTAGATATCGTAGACAATTCTTTTGAAACCGGTTAGAATGATAAATGAAAAATTGTTTTTCTTTTCTAAACGTCAGAGATAATATAGGATATTAGAGCAATTGTTGACTTTCTCTGAGTGACTAATTAATGGAATTGATGAGGGTTACTTTTCCATTAACAAATCACGAAATATTATATAAAGCCCTTATAATATATACTTTTATGTAACATATTTATTATAATAAGTAATTTATAATTTACATGTAAATACTAGAATTAATATTGTGCTTATTCAGTTTTTATTTAAAAATTGTAGAAACTGAACAATGTCTAGCAGCTCACTAAGATCTATCCTTGAGAAGGAAAACATCTTAAACGGAAGAAATTTTCCGGAATGGCAAAGACGCCTCAAAATTGTGCTCAGGCACGAAAAGAAGGAGGTTATCATTATGAATGAACCTCCAGCTGAACCTCCTGCTACTGCATCCCGAGCAGACAAAGATGCTTATAAGAAGCATACTGATGAAGCCGCTGAAGTAGCTTGTCTCATGTTAGCAACCATGACACCAAATCTCATGGAGCAACATGAGAACATGTCTTCCTGGGAAATGATTCAACATCTTAAGAAGATGTATGATCAAGAAGCACGTCATACAAGATTCAGGATAATGAAAAATTTGCTAAGAGCAAAATTAACTGATGGAAACAATGTACATGATCATGTTCTGAAGATGATCAGATGGTCAGAAAGTCTGACCAAACAAGAGATAAAGATCCCTGAGGAAGTATACATTGATATTGTGCTCAACTCTCTCCCCGATTCTTATAATCAGTTTATACTGAATTATAATATGTCCCCTGAATCAAAGAGTCTTCATCAGCTTCACAACATGTTGCAAACAGCTGAGGGTAATGTACCCAAGGGACAGAATAGAACTATTAATGCTATAAATAGCAAGTTCAAGGGAAAGAAGCAGTATGTTCAGACGAATAAAGGCAAGGATCCATATAACTTGAGGGTTAAGGCTCGTGCCATGAAACCCAAAGTTGGAGCCACTCCCGATCATAAGTGTTTTCACTGCGATAAGAAGGGACACTGGAAAAGGAATTGTCCTTTGTACCTTGCAGAGATCAAGAAGTTGAAGAAGAGTTCAAACTCCTCCACAGGTATAAATGTTATAGAAGTCAATCTTACTACCTCTAAAGATTGGGTATTAGATACAGCATGTGGTACTCATATTTGTACTGACATGCAGACTCTGAAGAGAAGTAAGATGCTGAGGAAGGATGAGACCAACATGCGCGTGGCAAATGGAGCACCAGTTGTTGCAAAAGCTGTGGGCCATGTAGATCTCAACACCTCAGCAGGAATGATTTTAGAATTAAATAATTGTCATTTTGTACCTTCCATTACCAAGAACATAATTTCTATTCCAGAATTGGATGTTTTAGGTTTTGATTTTAAAATTGGGAACAAGCGTTGTGCGGTTTTTAAGGATGGTATTTGTTATGGTATTGCTTATTTATCAAACGGTCTTTATTCGTTGAATACCTCTGAAAATCATGTTTATAACATCACCAATAAAAGAGTGAAACCCAACCTTGTCAATACGGCCTATCTCTGGCACTGTCGACTTGGCCATATAGGCGAGAAGCGCATAACTCAGCTTCACAAACAAGGAAGACTGGATGATTTTGATTATGAATCTTATCACACATGTGAATCTTTCCTGGTCGGGAAAATGACAAAACCTTCCTTTAAAGGAACTTATGAGAGAAAGAAAGGACTATTGGACCTCATACATTCAGATGTATGTGGACCAATACCCATTCAGGCTAAAGGAGGTTTCAGGTATTTCATCACCTTCACTGATGACTTCAGTCGATACGGTTATGTATACCTAATGAAACACAAATCTGAATCGCTTGAAAAGTTCAAACAGTTCAAGAGTGAAGCTGAAAAACAGTTAGCGAGAAAAGTTAAAGCCATACGATCTGATCGAGGTGGCGAATACTTGAGCGATGATTTCAAAGCTTACCTCCGTGACATGGGAATCATTTCATCACTGACCCCTCCAGGTACACCTCAACTAAATGGTGTATCTGAAAGGAGAAATCGAACCTTGTTGGACATGGTTCGATCAATGATGAATAAAACTGACTTACCTGAGTCCCTATGGGGATATGCACTTATGACAGCAGCTACCACACTGAACTGTGTACCATCTAAGACGGTTCCTTCAACCCCATATGAGATATGGAAAGGAAGAATACCGGATTTGCATTTCATGAGAATCTGGGGATGTGAGGCATATGTCAATACTCTAATGTCTGACAAGCTCAGTCCCAAATCGGTTAAATGTAACTTTGTGGGATACCCAACAGAAACTCCTGGGTATTACTTCTATCAAAAACACACAGGCAAAATAATAGTTGCCAAAACCGGTGTTTTCTTAGAAGAAGATTTTCTCTCTAGAAAGTCTAGTGGGAGAAACATTGTTCTTAATGAAGAGCAAGAACCACAAGATACTCAAGAACAAGAAATGGACACAGAAGGTACTCACACATCGAGTTATGAACATCATGATCAGATCATGGTTGATAACCAAATAGAAAACGTTGTTCTAAACGAAGAAGTTGAAAATGAGATTGTCAATGAAGAACCTCAAGAAAATATAGTTCTATACGATGTGCCCATACAAGATGGGATAAATGAGCAACCAGATTACACACTGACATCACGAAGATCAATTAGAGAGAGTCAACCTCCTCTTAAATTGAACCTTCTTGTTTCAATAGAAGATGAAACTGTTCATGAAGACGATGGTGAAGAACCTGAATCTTATAACGAAGCAATGTCGGGAGATGACTCAGACAAATGGCTAGAAGCCATGAACTCTGAAATGGACTCCATGTATAGCAACGAAGTATGAGACCTCGTTGATGCTCCCAAAGGGTCGAAACCCATTGGTTGCAAATGGATCTTCAAAAGGAAGATCGACATGGATGGCAAAATACAAACTTACAAAGGAAGATTAGTCGCTGAAGGTTATCGACAGATTCATGGTATTGACTACGATGAAACTTTCTCTCCTGTTGCCATGTTCAAGTCCATAAGAATCTTGCTAGCCATTGCAGCATTTCATGATTATGAAATCTGGCAAATGGTCGTGAAAACCGCGTTCTTGAATGGTGTTCTCGAAGAGGATGTGTACATGACACAACCTGAAGGTTTCATAGACCGCAAACATCCAAATAAGGTTTGCAAATTGAAAAGATCAATTTATGGTCTTAAGCAAGCATCTCGAAGCTGGAATCGTCGTTTTGATGAATCAATTACTGATTTTGGTTTTGTTAAGAACAAAGACGATCCTTGTGTATACATCAAATCGAGTGGGAGCAAAATAGTTTTCCTGATTCTCTATGTAGATGACATACTGATAATAGGAAACGATACATCTGAACTCCAGAGCGTGACGGAGTGGTTGAGAAAATGTTTCTCAATGAAAGACTTAGGAGAAGCCGCCTATATACTAGGCGTAAAGATTCAAAGAAATAGAAATCAAAGAATCTTATCTCTAAGCCAAGGTACATATATTGACAAAATTGTTAAATGGTTTAAAATGGACAAATCGGGAAAAGGTTTTACACCGATGACCCATAAGACATACTTGACCAAGAAGCAATGTCCGGTTTCTTCAGAAGAAATCAAAAGTATGGAGAAAATTCCATACGCTTCAGCCATTGGTTCAATAATGTATGCAATGATATGTACTAGACCAGATGTAGCTTTTGCCTTAAGCATGACAAGCAGATTTCAATCAAACCCTGGTTTTAACCATTGGACAGCCGTTAAGAATATCTTGCGTTATTTAAATAGAACAAAAGATAGATGTTTGACATACGGTGGTGCAAAAGAATTAACTTTTGAAGGATATTCTGATGCAAGCTTCCAAACAGACAGGGATGATTTCAAATCTCAAACAGGATATGTATTCTGTGCAAATGGTGGTGCTGTTACGTGGAACAGCAGTAAACAAGCTACGGTAGCTGATTCAACCACAGAATCTGAGTACATCGCTGCATCTGATGCTGCAAAAGAGGCTGTATGGATCAAGAAATTTGTTTCTGATCTTGGTGTAGTTCCTAGCATTGGTGATCCTGTGAAGCTTTTCTGTGATAACAACGGAGCTATAGCACAAGCCAAGGAACCAAGATCACACAAGACAGCAAAGCATGTACTCAGAAAGTACCATCTGATCAGAGACATTGTTGATCGGAAGGACATAGAGATGAGGAGAGTAGACACTGAAGAAAATGTAGCAGATCCGATGACAAAATCTTTATCGAAAGAAAAACACTTTCGTCATGCGGAAAGCATTGGGATAAAGAACCCATAAATGTCTGTTACGATTTATTATCTGAATCTGATTTTGGATCGGAGACAAATTTTTTGTAATCATTATATTTGATTAAATTTGAAGCACATTATTATTTTCTTTAAAAGGCAAGTTTCATCATTTAAAAGGCTCATATCAATATTTTATTCAAATCGTTGATATCAAGCTATACAAATGTAGTTCCTAAGATGTCTTTTAAGACATTCTTAAATTTCCCCAGTCAAAGAAATCATTATGAAGAAACAAAGAGGGACTATCAATGATATCCATAATTGACTGGTACATGTTGTTAAGATAAAAGGAAGGGGTCCTTGATATCTGAGAGATATTCTTATACATGTAGGCACTAGTCGGAATGACTAGCAGTGCTGGAAGACTCGCACTCTAAATATTCTCACATGGAAACAAAACCTTGATACAAGGGGACACTGAGAAACTTAGAGATATGAAGAGACTCCAAAGTTTGAGAACATCATGAGTCCATCACTGGGTAAGTTGCATGCTTAGATTACAGCTCAACGCTTACCGTAACTGGAAAGTCATAACAGTTGTAGTTGGGTATGTGACAAACCTTGTAGGATGGAATGTCGTTTCAAGAAAACATGCATCCCCCCATTCCTTTTGGGGCTATACACTCGGGGCCTTCTGAATAGGATAAGTATTATGAAATCTGTGGCCACAGGCAAAACAAAAGAGTTTCTGTTTTGATGTTTCAATACTTATGCCCGAATCAGAAAACATTAGATCAGGCTTAACAGGTGTTCCTAACCATGACCTGTGCCGCATCTAGAGATGTAAAAGGATGTCGAAGGAATCAGTCATATACCATATTTTAATCGTAAAGAACCACATGGTTCACCACGATTAATCTATAAAAGAGGATTTAAAGTTTTGTAGATTGGGGGAAGTTAAGTCTAGGTGGAGGCCACTTACTTCTTGCATACTCATATGAGTATGTGGCCAACACTACAGAATCCTACAGAGTCACACCGAACTCGCAACGGAAACGGAGTATGATGATTAAGGTACAATGAAACAAACTTCACATGTAACTTTGATGAACCAGGCATGAGTAGCTGAGAGAATGTACATCTAACCCAAGGCGGCATTCTCGAGTAATACTTTATGTGCAGTGCGTGCACGGAGATAGCCAATCCGGTGCGTTCGTGCAAGTGGGAGATTGTTGGTTATGCCCGAACCCGATATTGTATCTCTCGGGTTATCGGATATCGACCCGATAACCATAACCGACATAATGGGCCCACTCGGGCCCAAGTATTAATTATGATTCATATTAATTAATTATAGATTAATTAATCCATGATTGGGCTTTTAGAAAGCCCACTAGGTCATGACCATAGGGTATTATAAATACCCTAATATGACTCATAATTAAAGATAACACACATCAGAGAAACCCAAGCCACCTAGAAAATTCGAGCTCCCTCCCTTGGTAGTCGAATTTTGGCTTGCTCCCCGGTTCATTCATCGGTTGATCATCTAAACACCAACTAGGATCTAACCTATCCTCCGAGGTGTTTTCCGGTCATCTCAAGACGTTCCCGAGTGACGTGGTGTACGAAATAGAGGCGCAACACTTGAGGCGCTAAATCCTAAATTCGACAAGCTCCAGAATCAAAGGAATCGGCAGTTATTCGGTACAGTTGGCAAAAGTACCGAAGTTTGGTAACGATCTCTAAACTGTATCTTAATTCTCGTAATTATTCTAGATCTTTATTGTTCGATGATATCCCGTGATTTTCGCCTCGGGATTGAGAAAAGTCATCGAAAAACCCAACAATTATTAATGCATTTTAATCTAATAAGTTTATTAAATCATAAGCAATACATTTTTATATATTATTTTAGATCGAAAAGTGAAAAATACAAGTGATAAAGAAAAACCTCCATAATTGAAGCTAGTTAAACTAAATTTGTTGGTTCCCACTGTTTGGATCGCTGCCAAAATACGTCGTACAAACACCCACACAAAGTAAACACACACTCTCTTTATATAAATATATACTATGCAACAATGTAGAACAAAAGACAAAGAAGGATATGAGGAAGAATTCTCTGATTAATAATGTCAGGGAGCAAAATACGAAAAAAAGTTACAAAATTCAATGCCTAAGGCTGGTATTTAAAAGGAAGAGGAATAACTAAACCCTAGCAGAAACTTCTTTCAATTAAATCTTTACATATACTTAAGCTTCCCCAAACGAAATGGGAAACTGAATCGAATCCCCAAACTTGCTCCTCAAGTTTGAAACTTTTCTGGAATAGCTTTTGTTGACTTCTCGCGTGTGCCTAACATACCTGTTATGGTAAATCTGAATAAAGCTGCTAGGGAGCATTGCTAATCCCGCTAGGGTGTGTCAAAGCAATCCTACTAGGATGTGTCTGAGACATCCTGCTAGGTATTGTTGCACCATTATGCTCGGGAGCCATTCTATTAGGGAGTGTTGAGTCAAGTCTTACTTCACTCACAAAATTTTGATCCAAAACTAGTTTTTTTTTTTTTTTTGTGCTATCGATTCGAAATCTAATAAATAAAAAATGATTTTTAATTTTAAAAAATTCAGTTATAAATAGTAGTTTTAATTGACATCTTGTGCGGCAATTGCCAAGTCTATTGATATTATGTTAACTGTACATGTTTTAAATTTGATGCCCATTACTAAAATCATCGATCCTACTCTAGCTAGGCCAAGTTGTTCTTCAAAGAAATTTAAAGAGCTTTATCTTGAGGATTGTACTAAAACCAATTTCTCCTAGATGGTCCAATATCAACATGACTATGTGGTCCAATCACAAGGAAAGTATTAAACAAAATCACAAAATATATAAGTTTATTTAATTATATGTCCTATATATTCCGACCTAATTGTTTTGTTAATACACTATTGATTAATTCATCTGAACGTAATTTAATAGGTTATACTTACATGATAGGAAAATATTAATTACCATTAAATTACACTGTCTTGACCCCATGAGATGGGTATCTGGTCAGGATCAAACCTAATCAATACAAGAAAGAAAAAAAGAAAGCGAATAGAGAGAGAGAGAGAGAGAGAGAGAGAGAGAGAGAGAGAGAGAGAGAGAGAGAGAGAGAGAGAGAGGAATAATGGGAATATTTTACCTTAAATTTTGGAAATAAAATAAAATATTGGGCAAACAGGTAAAGCTGTACATATAAATTCCAGTAGGTGGTATTATCCCCGATAAAGTCTGATTCAATAATAAATAAATTAGAGAGTTGAGTAACTTATAACTTAAACTAAAATTGAAATGAATTTATGATCATTAAAAAAAAGCTTAAGCTAAATATAGCCAACTTAACAATTTAAAATATCAATATTTGGTTAATATTTGTAAAATAACTAATTAACCATTATAAAATAATAATCATAATAATCATTATAAATATATTTATCATTGACAAAATAGTAAATTTTTGATTATTCTGTAAATAAAAACCTTAAGTTTGCTAAAATGCAATGTAAAGATATGAATGTGACTATTCAATATAATTTCTCTAAAAAAATTCACAAATACATATAAATATCGTTTTATGCAAATGTTGAAATCATAATTGTAAATTTGTACATATAAATGTGTAATGTAAAAATGTAATGCATCAAAATATTTACTTACATATAAAAGCATATATTCTGATGTAAATGAAATTGCTTGTACGTATAACTCCTCAAATATAGTTAACTATGAGGCTTTTTGTTAGATAGAATATAATATGAAATTTATTATAGAAAAAAAAATTCTATAATTTTTTTAATTGTAAGAACTTTGAGCGATTGTCGGAAGTTTTTATCAACCGGCCGGCCCGTGCACGTATGATTAAAATTTAGGTATTTCTTAAATATGAGTACGAACTTATTATTTCATAAACTATATATACCTGAAAATGCATGACATGCAGAAAAATATAAGAGCACACCTGGATGTATATCTGGCTATCTATTAGGGCAAGTACGGTTCAATTGCAAACGGTTTCAATTAGGTTCAGATATAAAAGGTTATTAATTGATTATCCCTACCACATACATATAATATATATGTATATATACCCCAATGATTGTGCTCATATTGATTTGACTATTATATATATCTGCAGAAATATCTATACTTTCATTTCATTCATATATAATATACATGTGTATGTATGTATATGTTTTGTCTCAATGAGACAGACTGGGTTATTGAATGACAACATGCAGAGATTTATAAAGCTTCACCAAACTTGAGTTTGATTAGATGAAGATACCTCAATACACAAATTATATGAGCATGTGGGGAAGGGTTTGGTTTCACTTTCAAGTCTCAATCCTCCAGCTATTTTCAATAAATATATTTCATAAATATATATATAGGGTTTCTAAAAGAAATTATGTTTGTGCAGGTATATTCATAATTTGAAGTATGAAGTAGCTAAGAGTTAGTGGTGTGCATGAAAGTAATTAGTAAAGTCAGGGGTAATTAAATTGGGGTATATATAGAAATGTGAGTGACAGAACAATAATGGGGGATATAATATGTGAATAGGGATTCGTCAATCGCACTACTTTTATGCAACAAATTAATCCAGCATAAATGACTTGAGATATCCAACTACTTTGTGCATAAAAAGTTAAAGGAGATTATATGCCCTTTTATTATTACTACTATTTATTATGAATTTATCATCAATAAAAACGCTCAAATGCATATTATAAATATATACAGTTGGAGGAGTTTTTTATTTATTTATTTAATTTATGATTTGGCAGAATTTCTCATACACTTTCTCAAGTGGGTAGAGGGGATTTTGATTTTTTTTTTAATATGTACTTTCTATTCTAATTTTATTACAAAAATATACTCTCTGTTTTTCAAAAATACATTATATACATTATAAAAGTGCACTTCAATTTTTATTTTTATTATCTCTCTCCCTTTTACCATTTTACTTTTTCAAAACTTAATATCATCTCTTATTCATAATTTTGAAATGTTAGTTTATACACGCGTCATTTTTTTTTTTACAAAAAAAATATCACATATTTTAATATAAAATAAAAATCTAAAATGTAGACAATGTCAAGAGCTAAGGAATTATAATTTTTTTTAAGAAAAAAATTAGGCATAAAAAAATAAAAGGCAGTTTTGTTATACTGCACTTGGAAGATATATTTTAGATATTTATAAAAATACAATATATTTTTGCTATTAGATAAGAATAACCACAATGAATTAATAAATTTGAATTATGGCAATGATTAATTTTTTATATCAAAATAAAAATGTTATTTTTAGGTTCTTATGGGGAATTTTCTAATAAGTCTGATTTGTATTATTTGTGCTATTATGCTGATTTCGTTTTATTTTCACTTGGTGCCATATTCTTTTTTAATGGTTTACTCTTTAGGTTTACCATCCTTCTATTTAATAGCAATATTGATGGTCAATTAGAAAATGGAGTGCTGCTTATGTTCAACATGAAATGTGTTCCTAAAGTTTTCATATTGTTTCCCTCAATAGATAAAATGAAGAAAATAGACTTTGATGATTGTTGAATAAAATTTTTTATTAGGACAAATTATAGGGGACGGCCTTCACTTTGTGCTTTTACCCCTATGTAGCTCCTGTTTTAAAATGACTTTATTACCCTCCTGATTTCACATTTTATTCATGTGTAGTCTTTTTGTTAAAAATATGAAGTCAGAAGTGCGATATAGTAATTTTACACAATGAAAGAGTAACATTTACGTAAATACAAAGTCGGAGGTTTCCTGTAATATTTGTGTCCAATTGAATGTTATAATAGTCTTGGACACAAATTAAAGAGAATGTATGTATTCGATTTGAAAATATTCCGAATCCACGATCTTTCACACTATACCGACGCATTATGCGATAAAAGATATAAAAGAAACATTTCATAACTTTGCATTCGAACAATGGTAGTTCGACCTCTAATGCATATAACCAAGAAATAATAAATCAACAACTATAGCAACATAATAAAAAGTCAAAATATTGCTCTTCAAAGTAGATTCGGTCATTCTTAGTGGTTCTTAGTGGTGGAATACAAAAATGTCATCTTCTTTTTAAGTTATAAAGGTTAAATCTTTAGCTTCATTAATACAATTTAAGTTGATGACGAACTTCTGATATGTAAATGTAATTTTATTAACTAATTAAAATGTTCAAAACCAAGACGAGCACAATATTTTGTACTATGTTTGTTGTATACCATTTGGGACGTAAACTTTTAATTGATTATAACTAATACTAATCTATTTATGATCATCAATGTAAAAAATATTTGTTCTTTTATCAAAGTAAAACACTCACCTTTTTTTTCTTTATTTCTTCTAAGTTAAGTTCCTAACAACTTGATATCTTAAATTTCATTTCATAGAGAATATTGTTTCGTCCAAGTAAGGTAATTATCAATCTTTCACTAAGTCACAAAAATACTAAAATAAAACGTACTATTTGTTAACATGTCTGTCCTATGGTTGGGGTTACATCCTGGCAGATTGGAGTTACTCCAATTTTGGACCACTCTATATATTATAGCCTTATTATGAACATGATGTGTGGAACAAAAACATCCACTATTTATATGTTACTTGACAAATTATTTTAAATTTACTTACTTATGATCTTATGTCAATTTATCGGATTAATATACTAATCAGTTTGATATAATTAGTAATGAAATTTGGGGATAATCACGGCAAAAATACTCAAATTACTTTCACAATTGAGGTGCAACATAGGTTTAAAATAAAAAGGTACTTAATTAACAATTATGACGCGACACATTTCTTCGTCCTTTTTTTTTTTTGGTGAAGTTGATATTTTTTGGCATAGTGCTACGAAATTATACTTAAGATACATATATATATATATGCTCATCTAACTACATACAATTTTCTCTCACTTGAATATGATGAAAAAAACTAAACAAACAAACAAAAAATGCATCGTCCCACATTTGTTAGCTTTGATGAATTTGTCATTGTTTTTCACTTTAACCCTAGGTCGCTTCAGTTGATAAAAATTTAAGTATTTTTGCCAAAATTATCTTTAATTAGAAATGTTTGTAAATACCCCTCAAAGCAAGCTACACGGTTTATAATAGTTCGTCACTCGTCAGCATGCCCTGATTATAGTGACGTCTCAGTTTATTGAACTAATCAACTAATTATATAAACTATAAAGTGTTATTACTTCATAATATACCATATGTTTCTTTGACTATGTACTAGGAGTTCATTAAGTGATAAAATACCCAAGTTGGCCAATGTTTGGTATCCCAAAAAAGCAATAAAGACCAACTTGCTGAATAGAGCCATCCAAATCCATGGATCAACGTGTTTTGTCTTATTAGTGCTTCCTTAAATCAAGCTTTCTTCCCAAGATTAATTTTAATAACATGATTAGGACATAAGCAATGTATTGTTAATGAATGAGAGAAGGGTTTTCTTGGAGTGAAGCAATTTCCACAAAGAAAAACATGACTATGACTAACTAGGTCAAAGACTATATCTTATTAAACTATACTCAGTGTTCACATTGCATAATTAAGCAAAGGAATTTAATTCCCGAGCTTGTTTAGCATAAAAATAAAAATAAAATTATTTGAATTTTATCTTATAAATAATTAATTTGAAAAATAAAGGATACAAGTGATATAAATCCCTGCTATACGTATCCAAAATCATGATATAAAACGGAATAAAAAAGCAAAAAATAAAGACTAACTAAAATCTTTTAAATAATAAAAAATAAAAACAAAAAATTAATTAATTTCATTCCAAAATTAAAATATACCGACTTAGATGTCTAAATGAAAGAATTTAGCAAGTTATCCGATGCGACGGTCCTACAATTTTTCAAATTCTGTGTCCTTAATTTAGTACTATATCAAAATAAGATAATTCAATTAACAAAATAACACCTTTGTTTCAATCTATTTACACAAAAGAAAATATTATGTACAAAATTTCATTGAAACCAGCTACTTCTTCATGTATAGCATATATAATGAAAATATAACATTGAATACTGTATTATTGAATGGAGCTCAAGATGTGTATTGGACTTCTAACTTTAGTAACTAACAAAAAGATATACTATAATCTATGAAAAATGCTTAGATTTGTAGTACATCTAAATGAGAGCTGTTCATATTTAAATAATATATATAATGTGTGTGTGTGTGTATATATATATATATATATATATCGTAGTTGCCATTATTTATTGTCGCATAAAATATAGTAATGTTCCAAATTTTTGTTCTTATTACAAGTGTCCATGTGATATGGGAATTAATCTTTTTTTTCTAATATAGTCTACTAATACTTATTTTATAATTACGTATATACTGGTTAATGTAGAAACCGTACACTAGCAAATGCATTTTTAAAGATTTTTAGACATTTAAATGGAGAATACAAAGAAAATAAAAAAGCAATTAAATGCTTACCTAATTTGTCAGTACATTTTATTCATGCTATATATAATTTTTCTTTTTCTAAGCTTGTTTCCTTTATGATCATCTAGCAGAGTTATAGCCTGTTTATTACAGAGATAAGCTCAAGCTAACTTTGAATTTCTTCATTTTCCCCTTTGTCCTACGTACTATATGATATTGATTCCTATTATTGACCACTTATGAGCATATATCTATATATATATGTGTGTGTATATTATTACGAGAATTCCATTAATTAGACTGGCGCATAAAAAACTCAAACAAATTAAAACAAGACGATCGTGATAAATAATATTATAAAAAAAATCGAGTTATATGTAATATGGTAATGAGAAAATAAGATTGAAATCGAGAAAATAATAAAAATATATATTCATATCTCTTGTTTTATTTTATTTTTTCATTGCAACGAATATAATTAATCGTAACAATTAAATACAAAACAAGCAAAGACTTTGATACCAATGACACCTCAAAATACTCAAGAGTTAAGCATGTGCTAGATTCTGACGACAGAAAACGATGTAAGCACACATGTATCGAACACAATTACATGCTCTTTAATAAAATACCCTTCTGTAATTAGAAACATCCAATTACCAACTAGGAAACTTGAAAAAAATCTCCCAAAAATTAAATTCTACCCTTTTTGTTCCTTACTTTAATAAATTTGAAAATTTATTCCCCAACTCAATTTTTATCACAATTTTAACAAAAATACTCTCTTTTACCTTTTTTTTTACTCACCATTTTCACCCCTCTCTATGTGGGTCGACCGTTTTTTGCTTCAATTTCGACCGGTGTTTTGTATCTTTGTAGACAGTTTCTTGGTTTCGAAAAAAGACTTAGACACTTTCATGCATAAACTTAGACACTAAATAAAGCCTAAGTAGACACTTCTAAATTTTCAAAATAAAGTCCATCAAATGATTAACTGGTTTAAATTACAAGTCTAAATATAGTTAGACACATTTTAACATAAAAATGATTGTTTTGTGCATCTTTGTAGACACTTCTAAAAAAGTGCGAAATATTGGGTAGACCGTTTTTTGCCTCATTTTGTACTGTTTTTGGTATTGGCTTAGACAATTTTTAGGTTTCGGAAAAAGCCTTAGACAATTTCATGCATAGACTTGGACACTAAATAAAGCCTAAGTAGACACTTCTAAATTTTCAAAATAAAGTTCATCAAATTATTAACTAGTTGAAATTACAAGTCTATATGAAGTTAAACACTTTTTAACATAAAAAATGACTGTTTTGTACATCTTTGTAGACACTTTGATAAAAGTACGAAATATTGGTTAGACAGTTTTTTTGCTCATTTTAGACTGTTTTTGGTATTGGCTTAGACAGTTTCTCGGTTTCGAAAAAAGCCTTAGATAGTTTCATGCATAGACTTAGACACCAAATAAAGCCTAAGTAGACACTTCTAAATTTTCGAAATAAAGTCCATCAAATTATTAACTGGTTAAAATTACAAGTCTAAATATAGTTAGACACTCTTTAGCATAAAAAAAGGATTGTTTTGTGCATCTTTGTAGACACTTCTAAAAAAGTGCGAAATATTGGTTAGACCGTTTTTTGCCTCATTTTGTACCTTTTTGGTATTATCTTAGACAATTTTTAGGTTTCGGAAAAAGCCTTAGACAGTTTCATGCATAGACTTGGACACTAAATAAATCCTAAGTAGACACTGCTAAATTGTTAAAATAAAGTTCATCAAATTATTAACTAGTTGAAATTATAAGTCTATATGTAGTTAAACACTTTGTAACATAAAAATGACTGTTTTGTACGTCTTTGTAGACACTTTGAAAAAAAATACGAAATATTAGTTAGACAGTTTTTTTCCTCATTTTGGACCGTTTTTGGTATAAGCTTAGACAATTTCTGGGTTTCGAAAAAAGCCTTAGACAGTTCCATGCTTAGACTTAGACACCAAATAAAGCCTAATTTCTAAATTTTCAAAATAAAATCAATCAAATTATTAACTTGTTGAAATTACAAGTTTATATGTGGTTAGACAATTTTTAACATAAAAAAGGTCTGTTTTGTTTTGTGCATCTTTGTAGACACTTTGAAAAAAATGCAAAATATTGGTTTGACCATTTTTTGCCTCATTTTGGACCGTTTTTTGTATTGGCTTAGACAGTTTCTAGGTTTTGGAAAAAGCCTTAGACAGTTTCATGCATAGACTTGGACACTAAATAAAGCCTAAGAATGAAAATTTAGAAATTAGGCTATTTGGTGTCTAAGTCTATGCATGAAACTATCTAAGGCTTTTTTCCAAACCCAGAAACTGTCTAAGCCAATACCAAAAACGGTCCAAAATGAGGAAAAAAACTGTCTAACCAATATTTCGTATTTTTTTCAAAGTGTCTACAAAGATGTACAAAACTGTCATTTTTTATGTTAAAAAGTGTTTAACTACATATAGACTTGTAATTTCAAATAGTTAATAAGTTGATAAACTTTATTTTGAAATTTTAGAAGTGTCTACTTAGGCTTTATTTAGTGTCCAAGTCTATGCATGAAACTGTCTAAGGCTTTTTCCGAAACCTAAAAACTGTCAAAGCCAATACCAAAAAGGGTACAAGATGAGGCAAAAAACGGTCTAACCAATAATTCTTACTTCTTTAGAAGTGTCTACAAAGATGCAATCCTTTTTTTATGTTAAAAAGTGTCTAACTATATTTTGACTTGTAATTTAAACCAGTTAATAATTTGATGGACTTTACTTTGAAAATTTAGAAGTGTCTACTTAGTCTTTATTTAGTGTCTAAGTCTATGCATGAAAGTGTCTAAGCCATTTTTCGAAACCAAGAAATTGTCTACAAAGAAACCAAAAAGGTCCAAATTGAAGCAAAAAATTGTCCAGCCACACAGAGAGGGGTGAAAATGGTGAGTAAAAAATAAAAGGTAAAAGAGGGTATTTTTGTCAAAATTGTGATAAAAATTGAGTTGGGGAATAAATTTTCAAATTTATTAAAGTGAGGAACAAAATGGGTAGAACTTGCTTTTTGGGGGTCTTTTTTTCAAGTTTCCATATATATGTATAGGTGATACAATTTTTATTCAATCAAAATCTTTTATGATACTTGGAAGTTAAACTAGTATTTCTACTTTTTGATAGTTAAATAATGAATCAGATTGTAGCCGCACACCATCGGGGTTGATATATAGTTGTTGTTCGAGAATACTTCTGAAAATTACAATATTTTAGTATACTCGATCCAATTTACTTTAAATTAAAATTCGGTTTATAACCATCATACCCAATTTGAAATCCTTGTATCACAACTATAAATTCAGCTTTATCATTTGAGCACGTTTAAATGAATTTGAGAAACTAAAAAATACCTACAATCAGAGCCAGCTCTTGCCATAGGCGGGCAACCCTTCTCAACCCTTACCAAATAGTAAGCTGTTAATATACTAGGTCCGGCCATTGTTAAGATTAAGCACTATTCTCAAATCGAAAATCATATACACTGACGCAGAGAACTATAATGATTTACTCGCAAATTGAGAAAGATACGTACATTTGTCGCTTGCTTTATACTAAAAAAAATATGGCTACACTAAAATTCATGTAAAATGCCTAAAATACTCTTTAATAAATAAAGTTTTGATTATAAACTTGAGCTAATTATGAGCTAGTCGATCAGCTTGATTAATCTTGATCAGATTTTCAAACGATCATCCGGTGAATTTAATGCTTCACAACTCAATATTTCTAATCCAATCGAATAATAATATGTACTACTGGTAGAGCTGTAACCGGAGCGGGTATTGTAACGACCCGACTGTTTCGAAGCCGTCACTTACTAACTACTCTAAAACTATTTGAAAATACTTGGCCATTTTTTTTTTGTATAACTTCAAGTAAAGTAAGTAAATACGTACATAGTAAAAATATTTATCAGGAATTCCTTTTTCAAAACCAAAATGTATAAGAAATAAAATATGCGGAAAACGTCTTCACAGTGATTACCCATTCACCCAATCCCTCGCACATCCTCCACCGTCACCGTCCAATCCACCACGAAATCATATCATAGGTTTCTTACTTACAGTACGAACGAAAAATCTTTTGTGTGAGCTTAAAGCTCAGTGAGATACAACTATTTTCTCACAAAATAATAATGTAAAGAAGACATAACATGCAAATGTTCACTTATTCTTCACTTTTATGTTTTAGGAATCTATTACTAATCTTTTCCTAGGTGATCACCATCTTGTGTACGTACCAACTTGCGCGCGGGCTGTTGGATCGACGGGGTGTACATGTCCCGAAGTCCTAGGCCAATACATCTGGCGGTTCATGATACCGCATGATAAATTCCGTCATTAATACGCTCATCTCGGGAAGAAATCATAATTTGGCAGTTTAGCTAAACTGCAAGATAAATCCCGTCCTCAATACGCTCATCTCGGGGAAAAATCTTAACTTTAAGAACCTCCTCGTGAGGTGTGGTACGACACTTTATTAATTCCTATGTTTCTCTTGTTCTTGTTATCATAAGCTTATGAACTAACAACATTCCGTATCTTATTCCTTTGGCTAAAGGATAACAACATCTCTCGACAATCATCCATGATAGTCACATAATCAGCATCAATCTTTCATATTCATCTTTATATCATTAAATTATAATAACATGTATCAAACAATAATAACGAATGCACATTCAATTATATCTAACACACATATCAACAGACAACACAATCAAACATATCAAGCAAAACTTTTATTTTCAAACTAATTCGTACTGCAGTGAGGTTGAACTCACCTGAAACGCTACGATCGTCTTACTAGCGACTCTGGCGAAGGCACCTCTACAATCGACGTTCCTTGATTATGGAAGAAGAAGAATAAATTTGATGGCTGATGAGATTTAAGACTCATGAGTTTTTCACTATATCCTCTCTAAAGAATTTCAAGGTTTTGGAGAGAATGAGGCTAGGGAGACTTTTGAAAAATATGAAACCCTAAGTCTAATATAAAACCTAAATAGTTATTAATTTTCGTAGCTCCCTTTTTCTTCCAAAAAAAAAATATTTTTTTTTAATAATGTACCAAATCTTTGATATATTATTTTCTTTAAAAATCCTAAATTAATTAGAAAGAAATATAGAATAAAAGGTACTCATTCTATTTTCTATCTCTAGAAAAAGTGGGATCTCACAGGTATCCAGTCTTTTTGAACTACCCATATCCGGGTCCGGTTTTCCGGGTATCCGAAAATCACTACCCGTATCCAGATGCGAAAATTTGGATATCTCAAAATCCGGATACCTATTTTCAAAACCCTGTTTAATTATCAGTATCCGATTTTGAAATCCGGATTAGGATATGATCCGGATATCCGACGGACGAGGACTTGGAGGCAGCTAAATAAGAGTAACCCTAGAAAATGAAAATGAAATGTCGATTGTCGAAGAAAGGAACCCTAGAAAATAAATTTAAAAAATTAAAAATTAAAATAAACCGGGTTTTAAACCGGATACGGATATCCAAATTTTTAAATAACAAAACCCGTTTCCTTATCCCGTTTTAAATCCGGATCCGGATTCCGGATTTGGATTTTAAAATCGGATACGGATGCGGATGTAAAACCGGGTCTCGAGTTTTAGTTACAGCCCTAATAGTCTGTTAAGATAAGTTATAAATTTAATTACGGAAACCTCAATTTCCACTACACGCATTTCTCCTCCGCCGTAAGCAATAAGTTTATTAATAAATTTCACATCAGTTCATGGTACAAGTGACAAGTGCAAAACTATATTTAAAAAAAAAAAAGGGGGTCTCAATGCAAATAAACTAATATTATCATAAAATGGAAAGTAAAAATATGGAAATTTGCAGCAAAAGTCGTTTTACTCATCAATTTCTAATAGATAAGTCACTAATGTCAGTTTTTTCGCGACGAAAATCACAAACGTCATATTTTTGTTGAAAATACACCCTTATGATGTTAAAAGTCACATTTGTTGCCATGTTAGGCGCGCTATATATCACTATTTATATACTTAGATGCCATATTTCGGCTTCTCTCGACCGTTCTCCCGACTGCACTTTATTGACCGTATTCCGACGGCAGGAACTACTACGGGCAATAGAACACAGTGTGTAGGACCGCGCGATAACAAGGAAACTAGCAGTTCCACGGCCCAGAGAAGCCCACATATAACATGTAAAAATCAGTATTAATGACGTGACACATCTTATATGGAAAATTATAGCATTTGACGTCGTAAAAGTATATTTACAATAGAATTATGACGTTAGTGACTCTTGTTACTAAAAAATGAGTTTGGTTACTTATCTATAAAAAAAAAAAAAAAAATGTCATAAGCTATATCCTAGTACTCTAGATAAAAATGACAGATTTGAGACGACGATCACTGAAAACCTAGAGCTTCAAATCAATGTTATCTCTCTTCATGTGACCTAGTTCGACCGTGATCATGATCATGATCATCATGATGATCATATATCAACGCCATTCTTTGATCACTTTCGTTCACTCACCACCACCAAAGTCCAAAACACTAAGCTACACTCGCCTATATATATATATATATATATATATATATATATACACACACATAATATTATAGGTGACGTTGAAGAGACGACGATGATACATGGGCGCCAAGTGGACGGTGGATGAAGATGCAGTGCATGGTGGTCCATGCAGGGCAATGGTGTGGTCCTAGGGCTAGCAATACGCACCACTCTAGTTATCGCCCCAAGCTACACACACACAATGTTCTTGCACCGATTTGTTACCTGATACACTTCCCTGCTTTTGCTACCTTCATCGACCCTTTTGCTCTAATTGATCTCCAATGACATAAATTAAATCTTATCCTCTGAGAAATATATGCGTCTTCATTCATGAAGAGCACGACAATGATCATCATATTTCACGTCGAGTACGATCGCTTCAATTGCCTGCATGTTTGTATGTTTCTTGCCTTGTGTTGTGTCCTTTTGCTATAAACTCTAACTGCTATTTCAATAACTCGCTCGTTAGTATATGTTGGTGGAATGTGTTTGTCACGTATTTTCGAACTAATTTTGACGAATTAATTGAGCTCAGAAATTAACAATTTTATTTGCACATGTTGAAATTAACAATTATTTGACGAACTAAATATATTTTGGTTTAATTGGCAGTATTGCCCCCTGAAGTATGCATGATTGTGTAGTTTTCCCCTCTTAACTTTAGCTTTGGCATTAATGCTACCAATTCTTAAAAAAATGGTACATTCCCCTTAAGCATTAGAAATGGAAAAAAATAAATTAAAACTATGGAAAAATACATGACTGATTCAAGGGCATAGAGTTATCAAACAAGATCAATACTAAATTTATAAGATTATGTTGGATCCCAATACATAGATATGCGAAGAATCATGAATAACACAAGAATAATAACAACCTCAAGAACATGAATGGGAGAAAAGGTTTCTCTGATTAAATCGAAAGCAAAATACAAAGAGATAACTCGAAATTCTAATGGACTCTCACTACTCACGACTACTCTTGGCTTTTTACAATGTGTACAATGCTAGGTTTATATAGGCCTGTATAGGCAAAACCCTAGCTAACCGAATCGCACAATATCAGGAAACTACCCTAAATAATCTCGCCAAATCTTTGACTTGATTTGCTTGCTCCTCAAGCTACGCGTTTTCCTTTCTGGGTAGTTGCTGACTTCCCTTTCCATGCCCGGACAGTCTCTTTGTCCCCAAGCTCACTTGCTCGTATGCTCCGGGCTGAGCTTGCATCTATCCGGACTCTCTGCTCGTGTTCACCCGAGCTGGGCTGAACGGTTTTGCGTCTTCTGCTCTGGTCGGTACCCGGGTTGACTCCTTGCGAGTGTGTCTAGCTGAGCTTGCCTTCTATCCGGACTCTCTGCTCGTGTTCACCCGAGCTGGGCTAAACGGCTGTCCGTCTTCTATTCTGGTCGGTACCCGGGTTGACTCCTTGCGAGTGTTTCTGGTCGTCACCTGGACTAAGTCAAGTTTAAGCTCACATATTATTGTGAATTAATCAAGGGATTAATTCTTTCCTGAAGTGAGAATATTCATGTAATTTTCCCCTCTAAACTTAGTTTTGGGCATTAAAAGCCCCCATGTTTTAGAAAAAAATAGTAAATTTCTCACTTATGCCTAAAAATGACAACAACAACAAAAAAAAACTCGTGTACAACACGTGTTTTACACAAGAATATTTCTGTTTCATTAGTTACTGAACAAGATCAACATATTAGATTTTAATATTATTGTGAACCAATCAAGGAGATTTCTTGAAGAAATCCTAAAATGAAAGTCCAACAAAATTATTTTTTCTTTGAGTGAAATAAAAATAAATAAAAAACTCAAATTGATGTCACGTCATGAGCAGAAATTAACATTTTCATCATTTTTATAACGCGTGCTCATAATTGCTTGCGTAAACTAAAGTTAGGCCGGACAAGTTGCACCACCGAGCAAATTTGAGGATTTATTTTTTCCGATTACTCTGATATTTTCAATGGTATTGATCTGTTCCACTTTTGAAACTTATATAATATAGAACATAGCTTCCATAAACTAAAGTCGTGATCGGGAGTAATTTGCACGAACAAATTTTGAGGGCTGTACCCGGGGCAATAACTACATTATATTGTGGCATGCATCATTGGTTTTTTAGGGTTTGAGAATTTTCAATAATCTTAATTCACAGACTAGGACTTCATGAACAGCCTGCTGTAGGATCGTAAAGAATACTCGAAAGATATAGCGTTCACTTTGTACTATATCTTTACACTGCACTGTTTCCCAGCAAATGAACAGCATTATATAAGAGCATATATATATATATATATATATATATATATATATATATATATATATATATATATATGTGTGTGTGTGTGTGTGTGTGTAATAATACTAATGAAATGAAGAGATGTATATGCGTGACACTAAGATAAAAAACCTCGGTCCCAACCTAAAAAGACCTATATGCATGAATTACCGAAATCCTAAGGCAAAAGGCAAACCCTAGAGTGGGGAGAGAAAGGCCATGACTAAGGAGCAGTGAGCTTAAAGAGGCATGGAAATCCATTTAAGGCTATACAATGTATTATTATTATCAATGCTCTTAGGCATGGTGGTCCACTCATAACTCTTACAACTGAGACATCATACTCCTCTCTCCCATATCGCCCTTCACATTCTTACATAGTTCATTTGCTCAATCGTATACACTAGCTTCCTCCTATATATCTATATAATTATAGAGTACTATATATAATTATTTCACTCACAAGGTTAACACAACGACCGAAGAGTTTTAGGTACCGTTGTATTATGTGTTATAATTCAGTAAATTGGTTGACATAATATCATTTTCCATCTATTTTCTCACCCTTTATTACACATTAAAAATTCCAAGTACCATTTTCAGTACCATATGAGCGAAAACCACTATTAAAGATGATATATATATATTTACATTTATAGGATATACGCCGCATCAATACGTATCTAATATTGTACTAAATGTATCGGTCTTTCTTAGTGCATGGCATTATAGTATGCAAAGACGACAAAATTGTGTTGAGGTTCAATTATGTTTATGTTGAGTAAACAGAAGTAAAGTTAGAGACACACGTATGTATCAAGTTTAATGAAATGTTAAATAATCGATGTTTAGTTTAATCGATGACGTACACACGTACTCCATCATCTAATAGGCCTTAACAAGACATTAAAGATGGGATTTTGGACCTCGAGACACTCTTTTGTGGCATTCAGAAAGTATCGTTGCAAAAAAGAAAAATCAGGAATATGCCAGTGAAATTGAGGACGTATTACACTGTAAATATCCTTATATATATTATATAATCAATCGAGTAAATTAGTTCATACCTTTTTCCATTTCTATTCCTTCCTAAAACATAAAGATTCCAAAGCATCTTTTCAATAGTATATGAGCCAGCCCCCCCCCCCCCCCCCCCCCCCCCCCAAAAAAAAAAAAAAAAACCTATGAGCGCGCTAACATGTATGTAAATTTATTGACTTGGACACTGATTATGAATGATACATGTACTTATTAATTATAAGTACGCGTTGTACTAAGTTTGTGACCTGAATCCGTTTTCTTTTTTCCCTCCCGTGTTTCAGAGTTTTGTGGTATGTTACAATATTTCAAATAGATTTTAAGGTTGTGAGGTGGATCTCAAAGTAGATCACTGGATTTTTCTCATATGCACATATTTTCTTCTCGAATTGAGGGTTTTTTTTTTTTTTTTTTTAAACAAGTGTCAAATTTCTCTTTATTAGCCATTTCGTGTTTAATTTATGAGATACGTTGTATTTTTCATTTAATATAGCTTCAATTTTTTCAACCCGCTATTATTAATTATGTATGGTCTATTATCTATGTACTTAATATGAGAATCAATATTGTAACCCTAACGTTTCAATATGCAAACCATTGAAACGTACGAAGATTATGAACAAGAAGAGTATAAGCAAAAGTCATTGACTTCATTGCACAACTTAACGCAACTATGTCAAGATCTGTTCATTAATTCTCTAATTAATTAACTAACTCAAGTGCTTATTATCTAATTCATTATCATAATTAATCCGTTTCTAGTCATTCATGAAAACGTAAAAATAAGACCTTCAGCTAGAATCCAGGAAAATGACTGCCCAAGATGAATACAATAAGGGGGAAATATTGATAGAAAGATTCCCTCAACTAGTCACTTTTTAAGACAGTTTGAATAAGATATATACGTGTATATTTTCATAAAGCCAAAGTCAATGTTGATCCAGCTACGTAGACAAGAAGCATGAACTAATCGTAGATATTGGATTCTTTTAATTTATTTTTCAGGGATATTGTGGAAAAAGTACCTAAACTTTGAACAATTGAGACAACATGTACAAATTTAAAAATGGCAGATGGTACTCAAAATTAAAAAATGTGAGGCTGCACATTTTTCCGTTCAATTTTTCAAACGAATTCAAATGTGAGAAGATGTTAAATACCTAGATGAAGTATCTTAGGTATGATTTAAACCAACGTTCATGATATATATATATATATGACCAAAAAAAAAATGTGTCGCCTCATATTTGTTGACTATATATACTTGAGCTGCTATTTTCTCATTTTGAACTTCTGACATCTCAATTGGTTTAAATTTGAGTACTTTTTCGGTGATTATCCTGTTTTGTGATTATACGCTAAGTCTAATATATTTAATAGTAGTGTTTTGGGGACTTATATCTGCATGGGTTCTAGTTTCCTAGTCATTCTTAATTAACATTCCCTAATAAATAAGTCAGGCATATATTATTTCGTTTCATATCAAGAAAAATAATGGCAAATGAGATCCAACTTGTACACCTATATCATATCCTTGTTTAATTAGTTGAACGCCAAGCGACAAAACCGAGGCTAAATGCGGAAAAAATATTATAAATTCTAATTTCATATCGAGAAATTGTATTTTAAAACATAATTCGGATTATAAGCGAAAACTTCGGGTTTTATGCTTGAGTAATGATTTCTAATACAAATTAAACTAAACTATAATTACTAAATTTTATACTTAAGTAAGAGGAAATGTTTAGAAACACCAATATTCAATAATAATAAAAATCTTAGAGAATTGAGGCTTTAGATTTTTATTTTTTATTTTAAATTTTTAGGAGACATGGTGGTGAGGCTAATAAAGCCTTAAAAAGATCACAAATAATTAGTTTTCATTAAAGTTTTGAGATATTTAATGAAATACGAAAATATTTTTGTTTGTTTGTTTGTAGTATAACTCAAACTGTATATATTGTCTGAGAAATTGCAAAAACCAGAAACAATCGGTTGTCATGTTAATATTGGTATAAATTTATATGGTGTCGTTTAAGTTTGGTTTTCATGTCGTTTCTTTTTTATTATTATTTATTATTGTTCAAAAGCACTAGTTCTTTAGTTCACATTGGGCCTTCTTTTAGGCCCAATAGAATGAGAAAGTTATTTCAGGATAAATTATATAGACAAAGTGATAATAATAATAATAATAATAATAATAATAATAATAATAATAATAATAATAATAATAATAATAGTAATAATAATAAACTAATTATATTATTTGTCTTTACAACTTGGACCAAATAAATTTATAGATATTGATAATTCCACACCCAACAAATAAATATCTCAGAGCATATTGATTAAAGCCTCGTGGGGTACATGCCCTGGATAATGGCTATACCTAGATTCCTATATTTTCTTCTGTAACCATTTAATTTGCAAATAATCGCTTTAAATTCTTATTTTTTTTATTTTTATTTTTGGCTGGGGTGAAGAGTGATTAATTTTTGTTTTATTTTATTAGGAATATTGTTTGATATGCCAACAAATTAACAGTTGGTATAAGAAGAAGGTGTAAGTCACTTTCAGGCCCAATAAATGGATTAAATGGGAAATGGGAAAGAAAATGACTGGCAACCATTTGTTCCCCAGGGTGCTCCATGCATGTTTTAAGGATTTTATTACTTATACCTCCCATTTATTGCCTCCACCAAACTCACCCTCACCCAAATATATATATATATATATATATTTATTAATACTTAGGAGATTAGAAAAGAGGGTTATCAAGCATATTACTCATTGCTACAATAAAAATTGTGAGTTCTGTTCGAAGATAATAGCGAAAATAGTTCTATTGTGTCGGGATTCAAAAGGATACTCGAATTCGAGAATGAATACTGAATTGGAATCCGAATCCAACCGGGCATTGTCAATGCTGAAGTTAATGGATTCAAAGTTTGTATTATTTAGCTAATCTCAGATGTGCTGAAGTACTTTTTTTCGCACAATTTACGATAATTAAAGTATTTTTGTCGCTATACTCCCATAAGTAATATCTTTATTTCTTTTTTTGACGAAACCCATAAGTAATATCGTCTCATAATAATTAGTGAATTTTGTCATAAAAATTTTTTAAACAAAAAAATTATGTAATCTCAAATGATAAGTAATAAGAATACCTCAACTTCAATTTCAAATAAGAAGATGTACATATTTAGTATTTACATAATAGTTTCAATTTATTATAGTTTTCATTGACACTTTTTTTCTGGCTACATATTAGGTGTTATCTGATCAGAAGAAGTTAATCGGAAGATTTAATTTTACAGCAATATAATCAGCATAATTGTCGGCTGAGAGGAGACACAGTAACGAAAATGCCTTTTGGCAGTCTTGATTTTTTATTTATTTCTTCTTTAAATATATATAAATAAATATGTGATAATTAATCATTCAGGTAGAAAGAATCCCATCTGTCTGGAATTTGGAAATATGTCA
Organism: Parietaria judaica; assembly: GCA_954871525.1. NCBI lineage: Eukaryota > Viridiplantae > Streptophyta > Magnoliopsida > Rosales > Urticaceae > Parietaria > Parietaria judaica. The sequence goes on from OX940868.1 coordinate 15,998,292, forward strand.
AATCAAAGATTGGCTACTTTCTTCGTTAATTAATGCACGCGCCTTTTGCTGGTTTTGGAGATTACAGTTCATGGTGTTTTCAACTTCTAAACTAAAAGTCAATTTTGAAACTTATAATTATTATTATTAGGAGTATTTACAATAAAAAAATACTAAAATATCTCTTGTTTTTGTCACGGAATTTGTTTCACTAAAACGAAAAATAATTTTGCAATAAAAAAATTGAAACTTACTACATCATTTTTTTTATTTTTTGCTACAGAAAAATAAAATTTAAAACAGACTGTGACAGTTCTTTTTGCCATTGGTTTGTTGGAATTTTCCACCAAAAAAAAAAGAAGGAAAGGAAATTCGGAAAGTTTGGCCCACAAGAAGATAGTTTTCAGTTTACACGCTTCATATAATTGCCATAGGCCCAAACCCAACTGCTATGAGCCTTCTTATTTTTATGCATAAATGGACTAATTAAAGTGCATACATCTTTGTTCTCCTTTCTATAGCTAGTTCTTCGTATTTAGCTTTGAAAATTGAGTACCGCCAAAATATTAGGGTTTAAAAACGGGATCATAAATCCGAAAACTTCAGCCATTTTTCTAATCCGGTCTGAATTTTTGGGGCACTTACTGGCCATGTTATGGTTTAAAAAATAGCCTAGTTTATTAGATAAATAAATAAATAAAAAGTGGAAGCCTTTCAAAACAGTCCGCCTAGTTTTCTTTAACTAGTTTTCACAAAAAAAAAAATTACCATAAAACCACAAAATACATTTAAATTTAAAATATATATAAAATAAGGATATATGTCCTAAAATTAAATCCGGGAACCGGCCGGACCAGGTTTTTTTCTTTTTCTTTTTTAACAAAATTCTTCGGGGCCAAAACTTTGAGCGCTAGGAAAAAGAATCTCTAACACTGAATGGGCTTTCTTTCCGAAACAAAATACCATTGTGGCCCATGAGTGGGCCAATTCTTGAGCCTGGTTCAGCCGTGTATTGACGGATTTACCCTTTTGGAGAGACAGAGAGAGCATGGACTCGTTTTCGTCTCCACCGGTGGGATCTTCAGGCTAGTTCGATCCCGACGTGTTCAAGGACTAGCTCAAAAACCAGTTTGTCCTGGCTTACGCCGAGGAATTTCTCGAGGTTTCTCTCGAATTTATAGAAGTTTTGTTTTCATTTTCGATCAGGGTTTACCTAGATTCCAGTCTTGATAGGATTGATAATTTGAACCTTCTTGAAGTTAAATTGGTTGATTGTGGTGTTATTTTTTTTTTTGGTTCATTTGATTTAATTTTTGTCACGGTTTTCACTTTCAATTGCTAGAAAGAATAAAGTCCGGACACTGACTAAGTTGATCGACTTTTATGCTCATTTTGATTCATTTCGGTAATTAGCGTAGTTACAGTTCCCAGCCTGGTTTCGATTCTGCAAAGATCGGGCCGTTTCATATCCGAAACCCGTAATTAGTGTAGGAATTAGTAACAGTTCCCGACGGTTCTGCGAAAATTAGGCGGTTTCATATTCGAAGCCCTTAATTAGTGTACCAATAGTTCCCGGCAAGGTTTTAATGTACTAGATTTTGAAGCGAGGCGTTTTCTCACCGCCTCAAAAGGCGTAAGCCTCTATTTTTAATAATAAATTAATTATAAAATAATATATATAATAATTTTGTAATCTTAAACCATACTTACACCATAAAACCACAATTAAATCTCAAAGTTTTAAACCAAAAAATAAATACCACATGTCTTATAACTATAAATAAAAAACCATAAAATAATAACAATAAAAAAAACGTCTTAATATTAACACTTTTATAAACATGATATTAAATATAAAAATATAAATATATATAAACAATTTAGATGTAAAGATTGAAAAAAAATATTTAAGAAAAAAAAAAAAAAAACCATATAAACAATTTAGATGTAAAGAGTGCCAGAGACTTCTGCAGACTTTCAAAAACAAGTAACAGCTATAAACAAAAAAAAAAATCTATATATATAAAAGGGAGGAACTCCCATGTGGCACATTATTATCAGGTATTGAGAATAGGAGAAACTACAAAGTAACTTAACAATTTAGCATCATGAAATCATTGCATTGAGAATTCTAATTTTCTAAGATTTTGATTTTTTTTTTAAATATCATTAAATTCATGCATTAAACTAAATAATTAATATGAATATGTATAAGGGATAACGAAAAGATGATCAAATTAATCGTTCACTACATACCTCATAATAAATAAAGGTAAGTGATGACCATGGAATATGAAAAATTCGACCTGATATACGTTTTGAATAAATAAGTGTGACTTGCATCATTTATTACTCACAATAAATGCTTGAAACCCTATAAATCCTATAATTCTCCAAGAACTCCTATAAATCCTTCAAACAAAGAGAGAAAATATGTTTAGCTGAACGCAGAGGTTAGTAGTTTTTTTTTAAAATATTTGTTTCTATGCAAAAAATATCATCTAAGCATGAGTTTTTATGCAGTGATTGTAATTTATGTAGCTACTATGTGTAGTTTTTAATATTAATTATTATCGCCATAAGACAACGTTTTTAAAGGTAGTTTTGATAGGATAACGATACAATGTTGGTTAATTTACATGACTATTTTTTTTATTAAAATGCCAAGAGCTATTTCCATTTTTTTTCTTTTTTATAATATTGAAGTTGGGTATGATATCGCTTCATTTGATTGTTGGATCTATTTTATGATATAGCCGAGGAAAGGATTGTGCCCGAGACCCGGTGGAAATATTCATATCGACTCTTTCGCTTTGCCTGCGCCAATCACCGTCATTCGGGGCCTTTCGCTTTGCCTGCGCCAATCACCGTCATTCGGGGCCTTAATAATTCCGAAAACTCTCAATTTCTCTAGCCACAGGTATCTCTCTCTCCTCTTGAAACTTTTGAGTTTTTATTCCTCTTAATATTCATTTGGAATTTCATTGTTTGATATCTTTTTTTTTTCTTAGAAATTCAATGGAAATATTTTGTTACTGAAGTTAAATGAAGGATTCTAAAGTGTTGTGGCGTGATAAAAGCAAAGGATTGAAATCTCAATTTATATAGGTATTTTAATTTTTTTGAATAACATAATAGAATCAAGTGATTGAGGTTTTAATTTATTTTATTTTTTAAGGCACAATAGAATCAAAAGATTGAGATTTCTTAAGCGAAGGTTAGAAGATGAATTCAATGGACATAACAAAACGTATATTTCATTATATTGAATTTTTTAATGTCTCATATAAATTAAAAGTGAAGGTTAAAAGATGTGTGACCATAACAGAATGCATATTTTACCCAATTGCCTTAGACTATTCACATTATCCCAATAAATTTAGCTTAGTTTTTCTTTTCTAAATTTCTCTCTCTCATATATACAATGAATAACCCATGTTGTCTTTTATTTCCGTCTACAATTTTACGGTATTACATCATTTTATCATTTTCGTCATCTCTATGGTGCTTTCTTTTATAAGTCATAGAAACTAAAGATTCATGTCTCTCGAAAAATTTAAATGCCAATTTATTAGGTATATATATATATATATATATTTTATCTCTATAGTGCTTTCTCTTATAAGTCATAGAAACTAAAGAGTCACGTAACTTGAAAATTTTGGATGCCAAAGTATTAGGTATATTTTTTAATTATTACCGTTAAATGATTTTGTATAATTAGAACTAAAAACATTTTGATAGATAATTAAAATTTTATATTCCAATATGTTTTGTAAATGTTATGTATATATAAATTCTATATGTAATAGTTACAAAAAATTCTATATATTTTGAAACTGTTATCTGAATTGTTTATATATAACAAATTTCTAACTCTCTCCAAAATATCACTCCAAGAATTAACTTTTGTTCCTTCACCTTTCTATTCCATAAACTAAAAGTTTTTTTTTTCATTGATTTTCATTAATTAACACAATCCAATAAAGTGAGATATAACTAAAAAATTGAATTCCAATAACCATTAAAAATTCCAATAGACACCATATACCAATAATATGGAGCTAAAAAGGTACAAATGCACACACATATATATATATGATCCATATTTGCTTTACTATCTATATAATTTTCTATCATCATTTGCATTTCTTTTTTCGATTTTTTCGCTCATCCTATTTCTGCTCGACAATACATCCTATTTCATTGCTCGCCATATTTTTATATAATAGTATAATTTGAACATTTTCATACACACTCATGTTATAATGTCTTCAAACAAATTTGCATGCAAAATAACTTTAAAAAAAAAGGAGTGCTCTTTGTTTCAAACTTCAATTTTGCATATAAACAGATGCGAAATACCTTATATTAAAAAAAAAAAATGAGTGTGTGATATACACACATAAAAAATTAAATGGCTTTCTTGCAAGAGAAACCATGTGACGAAACTCAAGTAGTAAACTTGCAATAAATTTCTTGAAAGCGAAATTTCGCCGTAGGATTGCTCGTTGAATTAATAAGATTCAAAATTAGAGCATTATCAATGATTGAAAGAACTTTTTTTATTCTCCGCATGTCCTTGATGTCTTGTTTATCCACCGTTTTCAAACTTCTTTAAAAAAAAACATATGAAAAAGTTCATTATTTATTATAATAGAATATCAATATATTGCCTAATTGGTAAAAATATCTAAGCTTTTAAAGCCATGTGCAATAAAATGTTCTTATTTTACACGTTATTAAATGTTACGATTACAAACTATATTTATATATATGATTAAAAACAAAAAGACAGATTTACGTCACAATAAGTGAAATTGAAATAAGTCTTGCATTAGAAACTTTTTTACTATGTAAGCAATTTATATTTTTTATATAAAAAATATTGTAAAAAAAGAAGAAGAAGTGAACATGATCTAATAAAATTCTAACATGTCTATGCATTTTAAAGTTAACATTTTTTTTAAATATCTAATAAAACTCTAACATGTTATCAAAGCAATGGAGAACATGATCTACGACCGGAATTCTAATTTCGAAAAGAGTTACTATGTTAAACTCCAATATCATATATTTCAAACCAAAAAAACTCTAAGATTCAGAATAGGAAATCAACGATGAATAAAGAGACCATTACAACTTAATTTTCTCAGCAATGATGTATTCGAATCACGAAGGATTCATGGTACTCGTCAACGTGTTTTTCTTTTGTGTGTGCATATTTCTTCATGTTTTTCTACGAATCTGAAGGGAAATATATATATAAAAAAATAATAATAACCATAGGGTGCCAAGATTCTTCACGCTAATAAAGAAATATAAAAGGAACCAAAACCAAAATCAAATGTTCACAAATCACCGCATTGGTGCAATGCAAAAAGTCGCATGCATTGGCATTAAGCGTCGGTAGGATAATGTATGTCGAAGATGAGGAGGGAGAATAAGGAATTTTTTTTCTTTAGAGGAGTCGCATTGTCGTTGGATATTATAGAAAATCCGGAGTCATTCAAGCAAAGAGAATTGGGAGATTGTTTTGGGAAGAAATAATTATCTATGAGTGAATCAAAAACTTGTAAGTAGGTATATCGTGAATAAATTAAAAAAGTAAATCAATAAACCTGAATAAAATCATTGTGAAAACAGTAACAAATCAACCTAATAAGTGAAAACATTTTAATCCACAAATCAAACATGAAGTTAAACGATCGAGGTTTGCTGGATAGACTAACTATCATATATAAGGTGCACCGACTTGACTAATCGGTGTCCAAGAATACGCATCTCGTCTCCGCTATAGTATATAAAAGATCTCATAAAACACGGTTTCACTCTTTGTTCCCGACGCATTGTCTTTGCACGCGTTGCGGATGCTCAAAAAAGTAACAAAAGCCCCATAAAATAAGATATAACCTTATTGAAGTATGGAGAAATGATTTCTCATGAATCCATCAATAAACATAACCTAAAAGAAACATAGTGAAATCCTATAGAAAATCTATTTTTTTTTTCAACTGGTGATGTCATCGTTAAAAATCTTTGTGGAAAATCGATAATTATTGATTGAAAACCAGATAATATTGACTTCAATGCGGTTACAAATCATCAAACAAAATTACCCAAATAGATATTATTCATTGGTTGTTAGCTTAGTACTTTGTAGCATCTCAAGGGGATGTTTCGGTAAATTTATATCTCCTCAATTACGTATCCTTTATTGTGGAACCTGAATAAACACGTAATCATGTACGATGAACAAAAAGGACAATAAATAAATAAATAAATAAAGCCAAGCAAACATAATGAATACATATAAAAAAAATAAAGTAAGCAATTGTTAGTTTTGTTCCTTATGCCTTTAAAATGGATCCACTTAAATTTTAACTAAAAGATTTAGCAAAACACGCATGATTCTCAATCATTACATCAAAGGAAAACCAAAAGCATCGAGATTATATCAAGTACATGTTGAACTCGAGTTTTCCTTTGAAAATTAGCAAAATTGATCAACTGTTCTATGCTTGAGGAATTCTCACTACAATTGTCGAAACTAAAATTAAGAAATTGTCATAATCAGACACAACAAACGCTAGATCGATCCACACTTACAAATGCCAAGATGATGCAAACTTAAAAATGATTTATATGCACAACAAAAACTCACACTTGCTCAGAAGAGTTCTCGAGTAAATTTAAATCAAGTTCTGAACTATTCTGGTCGAAACTCCATATCCATTGCCAGCATGATGCCAACTTCAACGCCAAACCAAGACTGAAATGATGATTCATTCTGAAAGAAAGATGCAGAAAAATTAAAACAAAGATAAAATAAAATAAATTATTGTGAGGATAAATACAAACTACACATTAGATATACTCATTTTGTCCCCTATCTACTGTAAATGAAATTTATAAATGATGATCAATTATGAACCATATTTGCTTGCCAGTAAACAATAGTAAAGGACAAATATTTGAATTTACTTACTTGTATGTTCTAGAAATCATGGTGGTAAAAATATGAATAGAAACTGATAACATAAATAACTGCCTCGAGCAAACGAAACCCGTCATAAGCAAACGCTATACAAAATAACCACTTATAATGTCCTACAAAACCCTATTAATAAAAATAAAAATATGATAACATGAATAGTTGTCTCCAACAAACGAAAATTGACCTAAACAAACACTACATAAAATAACCACTTACCAACCTGATTTTACTTTAAGACCTTTTTTTTATCCAAGTTCAGTATCCGTTGAACGAATCATTCTGGTTAGTCATGAACCAAACAATAATTAACAAAATGTTATACCAAGAAAATGGATAAACAATTATGTTCAAAACTAATAATATATCTTTTTTTAGACATATAAAGATAGTAATTGACTTATAAAATAAAAAAGTAACAAAATTATTCTTGAATATGTTATATTGGTCAAATTTCCATCATGTGCAGTTGTTAATAAATTATATTGGCAACATCAATAATCGTCCCCAAAAACGGTATACAAAATCCTCATTTACTAACCTGATTTTACTTGAAGCGTTTCGTTATAGTCATGAACCAAAATTAAATAAAAAAACTGGCAAACAAAGAAAATCAATCAGTAAATATTAATAATGTTTATTATTAATCAAACAGAAACTTTATAAAGACAGTTCAAGATAACTTAGTGACTTAAAAAAATTTTGTATACATGAAAAATGTAAGAACCAAAGAAGTTATAAAGTCGTTTGAAATATTACTTATACAAATGTGAGAGCATGTGTAAAAAATGATTAAAAAAATGATAAATGATAAAAAAAAATATAAATTTCAATCTTTGAAAGACTCCGATCTAGTGCCATTCCACATTCAAGTGAACCGAATTCTTGTTATATATTAACATTTAACAAAAAAAAAATCATAAAAAGTAAGCACGAAAACTTTCAATTTTAATAACTAATAAAAGATGGTACCATGAAAAAAGCTTGATTATAAAACTTCTCGTAAAGATAAATCACACCGTCGTGATTCCGATGGAAATACAACACGTGCTTTTTATAGAATGGTGGTTTCACAATCCTATCCATATGTAAACAAACGATAAAATAATTTATTTATTTCTTATACAATCAACAAATAATAGAATATCATACATGCATATCAACGTACCTGAGTTTTGATTGGTAATTTTGATTAAGTGATTTTTATTTAATTCAATATGCTGATATCAGTGACCAAATGTTGGTCGATCATATATGCATATCAATATTGAATAAAGTTCTAAATGCACTAATAAAACTTAGTTTGGTAAAAAAAAATGCAAGAATAGAGCATAAAACCTGTTAAACTCTATCGAACGTAAGGGCTTGAACTTGAAAGAGACTTTTTTGTCGTCATCCATTTGAGTTCGAAGAGAAAGAGGAAGAGATCAAACATGCTTCCAAAATATTATTTCACACCGGTGAATAATTGTGAATTATTGAGCAGTATATGTAAAAGAAAACAATGAACAACTGTACTTGTTTATAAATGCCACGAAGAGTTGTACCTTTTAAAAAAGAATTGCAAACTAATATAAAAATATACACTCTTGAGTAATAACTACTGTTTAAAAAGAAGTGACTTTACATGAAAAGGTGTTACTCTTAATCAATTATATGAAATTATGTGTAATCGTTTCTTCTTAATTTATTAAATATACGTGTGACATTTTTTTACTAAAAATAATTGGAAAAAAAGAAGAGAAAACCCTAATCTATAAAATATTAAATAGGAACGGAAAAGAACCTAATAAATTGCAATGTGTTAGTGAAACAATTATTTCAGCCTTATTTTTGAAACATATAGTACGTGTAAACTTTTTATATATTTTAAAATGTAAAATAATTTAAAATATTACGTGCAAATGATTTTTTATATATATATTTATTTGTTAAGAAAGATTGAATAAGATACAACGCTTCCAAAGCGGTTATCAAATAATAATTTTTTAAAGTAAATATATATTCATTACGTTACAATGCTTGGGAATTATTCATTTTAATTTATTAAATAAATATTGAATAGGTAGCAACCCTTGGAAATCGTCATATTTTTACTTAATGAGTATTAATAATAATAATTTATTTATTTTTATCTAATGAAGAGTTTGTGTAACTGTTTTATATATTAATATTATATTTCTCTTTTATAAGCGAAGAGACACGATAATTTTTTGTTTTAGAAATAATTTTAAAAAGGAGAAGAAAAAAGATTGCGAATTCTAGTATATATATACACAAATAATATATATATACATATCTATTAAGTATATCGTTAAATATATATTCATTCAAACATATTTATAAATAATTATACATATATATATCCTATTTATTAGGTCATTTAAGTAAAAAAAAAAGATTAAATTTAATTATTAGGTTATTTACACTTACATGTTCAATATTTTATGTAGACTTTTCTATAAAAAAAAATATATTTTACTTGATAGGATTCAAAGAATTCCCTATTAACTATATATTTTTAAACACAGTGAAATTAGAACACTAATTATGATTTCAATTTAAAAATTAAATGAAATACTCATCCAGAAATCGTTTAAAAACAACAAACAACGTAAAAAAATGTATCTAATAAATCGATAACAAAATTTAAAATGGCATCAACATACCGACAGCGGGATAGTGAAACAATGTATGAATCACGGTGGTCGTGGGACAAGACCAGAATCCAGAATGTGACATCTCTTATCTGCTCAATGTTTTTTGCTTTGTCGTTGTTGTTCGTCGTCGATTTTTATTTTTCCGTTAACAACCGCCTAAGAAGAAATGAGAGATGACAAATATATAACATGATTTTTTTTTCTTTCTTTCTGCGTTTTGTCTAATGAATTTTGTTTAATGGATTGGTATATATATTTAAAGAGTCAAAAGATACAACTTTTGTTAAGTGCCTATTAATGAAGAAGTGCATCATTTCAATAAAAAATTTCAAACCGTCTCACTAACGTGTAAATTATTAAAATGATACACACACCGTGACACACGTATATATATAGAAATTATTAAAATTTAACCGAACTAAAGATTCTTTTCTTTATATAAATATATAAATTATTAAAATTGGCGAATAAATTGGAACTATATATATATATTTGTGAATGAATATATATTAAACGATCCCTAAAAAAAGGAATTATATATATATATATATATATATTTGTGAATGAATATACATTTAACGATCCCTAAACCCTAAATCTCTTTTTCTATCTCCATCTTATACGCTTTGACTCATGGGTTTGTTTTTTTAATTTGTTTTTAATTAAAACTAATGATACGTACAATCGTGTTATTTTCATTTTTAATATCTTTGGATTTGTAGCATGAAACGTTGTAACAATCTGGAAAAATCATTGTAACTCTTTATGGATATCTGCCATGTAAATTTAAAAAGCGTCAAATAGGATAATATTATAGAAAATTATTAAACATTATATATATACATAAATATTTCCTTATTATTAATAGATTCGTATTATCTTATATAATATTTAAATCTTTTTTGCTTGACAAATATTACGTAAAAAATCATGATAACCAATAACGCGTGTTATTTATTTTCTAAAATCTTAATTTTATGTATTTTTTTACACGTTTTGGTGTTTATTATCTATATTTGATGTTGCTAAAAACATGACTTTAGTTAATATATTAATAATACGTATAAAATTATTACTATTTCATATTTCAAATAATAATTAAAAAAAGAACTATAATATTGGTTGTTGCTATTATTATGTTTTTTTTTGTTTTTTTTTTTGTTATTGACAACGTTAATATTTTGGGGCATGGAATTATTTTGGTTATATATATATATAGATTAATACTTTTATTGCAACCGCGCGGAGCGGGTAAATACACTAGTGAATAGAGAAAGACAAAAGCAAGAACGTGTTAAACTCCATCGTTTTCAATTTCTACCTCTTGCTTTCCTTCTCACACTGAAAGTCAGCCATTAAAGCTTATTTCAAGCTTTCAGGGCGGTCAAAATTTTTTTGGTCGGCACTGGCCGTGAGCCACCACTGAAAAAACCCTAACCATCGACAACAGCGAGGCGCACGCCTTGTGCCCTGCCTCACGCGCCTCCCTCAGAAGAAGGCGTACGCCTTGTTTTTTTGCGCCTGGAAGGTCGCCCAGAGGCGAAATCTCACCGACTCGCCCAGAGGCGCGCCTTGAGGCGTGCATCAAGCCGTTCCATATCCGAAACCCGGTTCTGGTTCTGGTTCATAAAGGGTTTAAAACCCAAATCCGGTCCCGGTTACACGCAACCCTACCTGTAGATACTCAATCCCTTAACTGGGTATGTTTCTGTGTATCGGTTTATGTTTCTTTCATCGATTGATTTCGTTTGTTCAACAGCCTTGCCGTTTGGAAATAGTTCTAATAGTTTAAGTTGCTTTTTGTTGAAACAACAAACAAGACTTTCTTATTATTATGATGTCGAAATCGGTGTACCGCTCCTGTTCGATATTTTTTCAGGTGAGAAAGTCTAAGCGGAATGAGAATTGTGGGGTTGACCGGTGGAATCTCGTCGGGGAAGAGCACTGTATCCAATCTCTTCAAGGCACACGGCGTTCCCGTTGTCGACGCTGATGTTATCGCTCGTGTAAGTTTCTCTCGGCCTCACAATTCCTTTAAAGATCTCTTAAAAACTGACAAGACTCCTAATTTGTTTCTCTACCAATTATCGATTTTTTCGTGGTAAAATAAATTCAGATCATTGTTTCAGGATGTGCTTAAGAAGGGAAGTGGTGGATGGAAAAAAGTCGTTGCTGCGTTCGGAGAGGAGATTCTCCTACCTGATGGCGAAGTAGATAGGCCGAAGCTCGGCCAAATCGTCTTCTCCGATCCCGGGAAGCGTCAACTTCTTAACAAGTATGTACATTATGTCTTTCAGTACTTCCATTAAGTAGGAGTATTATTGGTATTTTTAATTTTATGGGCTGGCTAGCATGTAAATTTAATCTTAAAAAGCGATGGCTTTACTAGGTTTCGCCCGTGTTTTGATTAGGCTAGTTGCTACAGAACATTTGTGTGGAGAACTTTAGTTCTGTTCTTGAAGAATACGACCCCGTTCATCTGTTACTCGGTTCTATTTCTAACTGCCTAGTTCGCTCTTAGATTTCTTGAAAAGTTAAGTTCATTCGAAAAATTATACTTTTGGCGCATTTGGATAAATAAATTTTGCTCGTTCGGTCATAGTAAGTCTGCGTCCATAATATGTTTGATGTAAGTCAAACTTGGAACTGTTTTTTTCTTCATGGAGGTTGTTTTTTAAACCGATCCCATCATGTCTACTCTTTTTGCGGCATAATTAACCGCGCCACAATACTTGATCACATCACAGATTGATGGCTCCGTACATATCGTCCGGAATCGTTTGGCAAATCTTTAAGCTGTGGATGAAGGGGTCGAAGGTGATCGTTCTTGACATCCCTCTGTTGTTTGAAGCCAAGATGGACAAGTGGGCCAAGCCCGTCATTGTGGTCTGGGTCGACCCGGAAACGCAGCTTCAGCGCCTCATGGCGAGAGACCAATCCAGGGAAGAAGACGCTCGGAACAGAATTAATGCTCAGATGCCGCTGGATGTTAAACGAACAAAGGCAGATCTAGTCATCGATAACGTCGGATCACGCGAGGATTTGAACCATGAGTTTCGGAGAGTCTTGATCGAGGTGACCAAGCTGTTGACTTGGACCGAGTTTTGGCTCTCACGGCAAGGAGCGGTTTGGGTTCTTGTCTCCGTTATTGCAGGTGTGGTTACATGCAGGAAAGTTCTATAAAATCTCGCTGTCTTATAGATTTTTTTTGTCATTTTTTTCTTCAAAGAGTTGTTGTTTTATCAATTCGCTTCAAAGCAGCAATAGACCATATAACTTTATGATTATTGTTCTTCAAAGAAACAAAAAAACTTTATGATTATTGTCGTTTGGCATTTTTCTATCACTTTCTGTCAATCTCTTTAACAATTAATTTGTGTCACAATATTTATTTGCTTACTTCTTTTCCACTGAAATACGAGACAAGGAACGCGTACGGCATGAAAAAGAAGAGTAAACTGTGACTAAAGTAGTCAATGTTTGAAACGTTTGTAATTATGTACTCAAGCTGGTTTTTTTGGCTAATGTACTCAAAGTTCATTATGTTACGAGATTTGGTCTTTTCCGGCAATTTTTAAAATTCACCCTTAACTTATGCCACATATGCTGCCATGCCACCCACACACGTCAGCCTCATTTGCCACGTGGCACCTCGAAGCTCTCGAACCCCACCTTCTTCGCCTTCTTCCTCGCGGCCTCGCTGTTGCCGACTGATTGCCTCGCGCTGGCTTCGATCGCGGCAGCAGGGTGCCTTTTATATTCCGAGCCACAAAGCGGAATTACTGCAAAACTTTCTCTGATGAAGTGCATGTGCAAGGAGAGAGAGGAAAACAATATGAATTCTTATTTTTGTGTCTACGTTCTGCTTTTTATTTAGACATGAGATGATATTGAGGACGACACAGGTCCACCTTGAGTTTGTCCTTACCCTAGACTAAGTAAATTTTAGGGTCCTTAAAGTATTTATAGATTATATATTTTATACTTAATTAAATATACAATAATATAACTAATGAATTAAGGTCTTTAAAATTTGGAGGCCCTTGGAACCCGTCCTATTCACCTATAGTTAGGGCCGGCCTGACGATACTAATTCAGCTCACAACAAGTTGGAAATCTCAATTAAGCAATCGAATTTCAATGACCTAATCTGAATTTTCCCAAACCAAATCCATGTACAGAATTCTATCCAACAGAGGCAGATAGGTATGAATTAAGAATCAGAGAATTTAACTTTGAATAAGCTTTTTAAAAAATTAGATATTTTGACCGCAGTTTACCTGAAAAAAAAGGTCAACCATGAAATGGGCTTTCTTTACAAAACGAAATCCCATTTAATAGGATTAGCATTTAGCATTGTGGCCCAAGGGTGGGCTCAACTCTGTTCAGTATTGACGAATTTACCCTTATGTTTCCTGCAACAAAATTGGCTAGGGTTTTAGATTCGAGAAGACGACCAAAACATCTCTACTGAGAGAGAGAGCATGGACTCGTTTTCGTCTCCACCGGTGGGATCGTCAGGCCAGTTCAACCCCGACGTGTTCAAGGACCAGCTCAAGAACCAGCTTGCCCAGGCTTACGCCGAGGAATTTCTCGAGGTTTCTCTCCATTTCTCCCGAATTCGTATCCGTTTTGTTTTCATCTTCGATCAGGGTTTATCTAGATTCAAGTCTCAATAGGATTGATAATTTGAACCTGCTTCGAGTAAAATTTATTGATTGTGTTGTTATGGTTCTTTTGGTTTATTTGATGAACTATTGTCCTCGATTTTCAATATCATTAGCAACTTGATATTCAGCTCCCATTTTCGTTTCGGTTCTGAAAAAAATCGGGCCGTTTCATATCTGAAACCCGTAATAAGTGTAGTAAAAGTTCCCGGCGTGGTTTCGGTTCCGAAACTCGATTCATAAAGGGCTCAAAACCCAAATCCAGTCCCGGCTTCACCCACCCATACTTGTAGATACTCAATTCCTTAACTGCGTGTGTTTACGTTTTTATCTATGTATCTATTTATGTTTCTTTCCCTCGTTTTATACTGCGATTGCTTTCGCTTATTAAATACTATTGTCGGTTATCGCATTAGTGAAATGTGTTCAATACATTTCGTCCATTATTAAGGAGAAGGGTTCGCCTTAAGTTCTGTAAAACCGCAATCTAGGAACTTCGGCTTCTTCAGAAACCGGAACAGAAAGATTTTTTTTTTATATGTGCTTTCGCTGTGAAAGTGTGAATCGATGGAGTCTCTCTCTCTTGCTGTTTATGGGATTGCCATTAGCTTTCTTTCAGTGGCGTTTTTCTGTGTGTTTTAAACTGAGGTTTTTTTTAACTATTCTTCAAAAAAACGGAGCAGAAAATGTGCTTTCGATGTGAATTGATGGAGCTAGTCTCTCTCTTGATGTTTTTAGAATTGCCACAAGCTTTCAACAGAGATTGTTTAAACTAATCGCTCTCTTTCGATGTTTTGGTGCACAGACATTAAGAGCAAAGTGCTTTGACAAGTGCATCACGAAGCCGGGGTCGAGCCTGAGCGGAGGCGAGAGCAGTTGTGTATCGAGATGCATGGATCGCTACGTCGAGGCAACAGGGATCATTAGCAGAGCTCTGTTTAGCGGACAACAGTAATGAGATTCCAGAGCTCGTATACTTTCTTCAGAGATCGAGTTTTGTAGTTGCAGGAGGGCTTAATCATCCCGAAACATTTTTGTTACCATTGGGATAAATATGGATAAATATTTATTATATTTTCTCCATTATGCTAATTCTTGTTTCAGAACTGGTTTTCGCATTTGTCCGTGATAAAAATTATTAAATTTTGGGATTTCAGACCGTTTCGATGAAATTTGTAACGTTCTTAACATAATATGGAAATTATTACATGTAAGGTTTATAAATAATTTGTGAATGTTCTTTTTGCTTGAAGATTTATATATTCTTCCTTACGTATTGAAGCAAATATGTAAAATTTGAGAGTACTTGTCAGGTGGGCTGGTTGGTCGGGCACACAATTATGCATGACATCATAATCCTCCCCGAGCTGAGCCGAAGATTAAGTCAATTCAAGGAAACATGGCGAAATTCTGTAGATCAGATTCGTTCCTTATGCAATGCAGGGTGTCTTCGGGCCTCGCTGAGACCCGATTCACACTAAAAGAAAACATAAGCATTTGTTTCCTGCTCTTGAAGGCAAGAACTGGATGTTGTCTCGACACACTGCCAATCTCATGGTCTTCTCAAATCTGGAGGAATCAAAAGAAAGGGCAATCCGCAATGGACGGGTGTTGATTGGCCAAAAGTCTACATCTTAAGTTTGTTTTGGGGGCTAATGACTCATCATGTGTGCCAAGGAAACGGGTTTCGAGCTTATTTTTAAAGCCCAATGGTTACCACAAGGTCTCACTACCAAAGGCATTCCACGAGACGCAGTTTAAGGAGTATTGGGCAAATAATAAACGTAGTCCAAACGTCAAATAAGACTACTTGAAATAATAATCGTTCCGGCCCGATTCCTTGTGTCGGGTCCTTGGATCACTAATGGGTAATGAACACTTCTTCTATAAATATAACTAAAATAGAGGAGATATATATATAGTAAGTGATGCCGACAAACACGCAACACGCACTTGCCTTCTTCGAAGCTCTGGATAGGAAAGGAAAGAATCACATGTGATCGCTCCTCTTCAAAGTCGCCAATAAGACCATATAATAAGCGACCAGTTTTGTTTATTTGCTTCCAATTAATCGTTATTTGCTTCTCATAAATTTTCGCAATTTGTTGCCTAGTTTGTCGTTTCCTTTGGTGGTTGTATTTCCATTTTTCCCAGCCTTCTATATTAGTTGGTATCAGAGCCACTCGATTCTTGCGCAAATGGCGACGAGGAAACGAACCGTTCTTGATGCTTCCGTAGACGACACAGTGAGACGTGGATTTTGACAGGTTGTGCGCTCAGATGGAGTCGGTGACTCACCAATTGCAAACGTTAAGGCAAGACCGTGCAGTGCATCAACAACATTGAGGCGGATCTGACACAAAGAGCGATCGCGAGAATCCATTCGGGCGACACAATGGCGGCTACGGTCACGAGATGCGTCGACGTGAGGCGGCCCCGGAGTTAGCATAGTGGGAAGCATCGTTCAAAGTGGAAATACCCGAGTTCCACAGCATAAATACCTAAACTTTAGTTTATGGCATAAATACCCATAAATACCCAAACTTTGGTTTACGTGGTAGTCAACGACGATGTGACACCACGTGGAGAAAAGCTAACGGCCATATGGACGGCATCACTTGTGCCATCAATATTTTACTTTGAATACACGAGGAGTTCTTTGACCAAAGTTTGAGTATTTTTGCCGTCGTTAACCTTATTTTAATATTTTAATGTATCGTATGGTATCTTTGAAAACAGATGAGCTTGTGACGTATATAATAATAGTAGAGCTTAATAACATTATTCTGTTTGTCGTATGATGCAATGTTAGTTGTGATAGTGACGACTATGAACTAATCAATGGTATTCTAACCAAAATTGTCTTCCTCAACTTTCAGGGTTCTTCATCATACAAGGCCAATTTGTCTGCGGGCTAAAACAGACAAAAGAAAAGGAATCGGTTATTTTGTTTGTTAATATAATCTCGGTTTTAAAATGAGGTACATAGGAAAAATAAATTTTAACGTCCTCTATCAATACAATTTGATATATCACAAATGTTAACACATGTACGACATTATTCTAAATAATCGCAATAAAATAAATAAATTTTTAAAGCCCATTCACATGAATCCGTTGTTAAATAAAATTGTGTGAATACGTGAGTTAGCTAGAAGAGAAATAACAACTTTCTATTTCTAAAAAACTCAAGAATTAAAAAAACGAACCAAACACCACAATCCAAACTAAATTAAGATAATAATACTTAAATAATAAGCAAAAACTCTACAAAACCACTTTAAAAAAGATAAATTCGTCTTGAAAATATAGTCAACGATATCATCAAAAGACAATAATGAGCACACAATGAATCACTATATTTTTTGTTTTTATATTCAATACTAGTTGCATTATTTTCAAACCGAATAGGCTTTTTCTTCTACGTAAGTGTCTTTTATTTATCATTTAAGGAATTTGCGGTGTCACTTATTATAAAAGAAAAATTTACACATGCAAAGATACCCTCAAGAACGAGAAACACAAACTCAAAGTCTAAAAAATTAAACAGAGAAATATAAAATTATTATTTTCTAATGAAAAATATGTCCCGGTTTAAATTTTGAGGGGGCGAACTCGATTTTTAGAGGACAAACTTAGACTGGCAAGTGGGGCGGTTGCCCCCACTAGCTACCAAGTGGTCTCGCCACTGTCGTTAATCGTTATAATATTGAATTAAATTCTCAAATAAAAAAACGTAAGCGACAGAAAATAATATTGAGCATTTACAATAAAATTACACTGGTTTGCTCTAGGTGTAAGAAATACGTCTACTTAACGTTTGCAAATCTTGATAATCGCAACCAGCAACCAGAGTCCATCGGTTACAATCTTCAAGCTCACTTCCTCTGTGTTTCGTGCAAGACAATGCATAATCAATCACGGCTTAAAGCTATAAATACAAAAAAAAAAAAAAAAAAAAAAAAAATAGAGCAACAACGTAAATTGTATGATATACTTGTTATATAGATTTTTAACTAAAATTGTCTCAGGTTAATTTGATTGCTATGCTTCGAGTCTTAGTCAAAATTATATGTAGAGTCGGCTTCTCACAGTAATAATGTGGTGGTACATAAAAAATAAATTAGAGGATTTCAGCTCTTTAGTCTAATGTATTATATTTATATTTAATTCTCTATTTATCAATATTATTCTAAATATTGCACACTCGTCCATTAATTCTAGGTTTGTCTACTTCCAAGAAAATTCATGGAATGTTTCATCACACATTTTTTAATTCGTGGTACTAGATTAGTATTTGATGTCGACGATGATGATGCATGTCTCGTATTTTTTACTTCTCGTATTGTTAATTGGAATATGTTAATAGCAATAAACACGCTAACTAATATACGCACATGTATTCATTTTTTTAAATAAAAGAGTAGGATCACTGAAACGTGGCTTTTATCTCAAATATATTAAATAAATTTTCGTTCGTAAAATTTGAAAGATAGCTAAAATCATTATAAAAAGGATATTTGTATATCCTCAACACTTAAATTTAAATTTGCTAATACATCCCTCACTCTGTTACGTGTTACCCTTAAATGTGTTGAATGAGCTAGACTACCACTATTGAGTCACTATTTGTTATATTATATTCCATTCACTTTTGAGTCACTATTTGTTTTCGCTCTTAGGTCATTCCTAATGGGACGGTAAAACACCAAAAATAGTGTAAAAAAACAAACTCAACTCAACTGCATATCTTGCACCATTTTAGTGCACTATGCAATTTATGAACAGTATCCACCAAATTTGGTGGGATACTATTCACCGCACCAAATGCATTTTTTGATTATTTTATTTTATTTTTTGTATTTGATATATTTGTATTATATAATATATGTTATAGTATGTGTAGTTAATATGTGTATGTATTTATAAATATAATGTGTATGCATTATGATTTTGTGTATTTTTTTAAATGTTAAAATTTATTATATTATAACTACAATATGTAAATTGATTAGAGACGCGCCTAACAAGTTTTAACAATGTAATATTTATTTGAAATAGTTTTTTAATTATATTAATTTTAACTAATTATTTATAATTAATTAATAATTTGTTAAATAATTCATTAATTAATCAATAGTTAATAATATATTTGAATAATAAAGATTTATTAAAAATTATTTAATAATAAAAGAATCTTTAATTTAATAATATAATATAATATAATAATATAAAATATTCTTTTTGGTGTGAAATTTAGTGGTGTAATTGAGTTTGCAAAAAAAATTGGTGCTAAAATCACACCAAAATAGTGTAATTTCAACGCTAAAATGGTGTCATGGTTGGGCTTGCTTTAATAATATGATAAATGAATACGATTGTGTTCTTTGTTTCTCTTCTCTCCTTCTGGGTGATATTGAAATTAATTGAGAATCTACAAAATAAAAATAAAAAAAAAATATATAAAAAAAAAAAATAATAATAATAATAAGTTGTTGCAAGCTTGAAATCAAGTCGTGAAGTCATTAGCAAGCGTCGTGTATTGATGCGTTAGGAAATTGGCACGGTTTTGCAGCAACCCACTTGTTTTACAAGAGTAATAATTTGTATTTTGTATCGCGTCTCCGTCCTTTTTATATATATTTATAATTTTTTAATATAAATTTAGATTTATTTTATTAATTAATAATTATGTCTAAAGATAATTATTGAGTGTGAGTCTAATCTACATATAAGCATTAGCGAGACTTGATACAGAGCAATCCAGCTGACCATTTTTGCTTAGAAGGATTGCAGCTGACATTAGTGTGTTTCGTAGCATGAACTGAGAAAGCGAGATTGAGTGTGTAACTAAAGAGCTCCGACTTGGAGTTTATAGTGGATCGAGATTTACAAGCGGCGAGCGGACATACCTTCTACACCGAGAGCGAACCACTATAATTCTGGTGTCAAGTTTCAATTTCTTTTATGGCTTTTACCGTTTTCTGATTTGGAATTAGGGCTTCATTCCTAACAATAATAAGATAAAGACCTACTTTGTTTCTTAGTATATTATGGAAGATTTTTTGCTTCGATTAGATTTTTTATAGGCTCTTTCGAACGATGTCGGTAATCTTTATTATTAACTTCTGATTATGTGGTTTGGATTGTTAAAAACTGCAATTCATTAGCTCATTGTGTTTGCAAGTGGGCTATAAATGCTAAACAATTTAGCATTCTCTCCGTGCTAGACCTTCCCTCGATTGTGGTAGAAGGAGTGTAGATCGTACACTTTTTAAAGGAATCATTCTTTCCCTGCGCGGGGGGAACAAGACGTAGGCCGCGGAGCGCTCTGGATTCAATTTCATTGACGATCGAGATGTGGTTGTCGTTAAAAAATCGTACCATGAGTTCTCGTGGATCAACTGAATAATACAAACAGATATGCCAACCAAACCAAAATCAATACAACAAAAATCGGTTGTACTATTTAAATACGTTCTACACTACTTGAACTTTTAGAATCAAAATCAATTTTTATTATTACAACAAAAATAAATTGTTTAAAACCATTTTATTGTTAAAACCATAATAAATATTGGTCTTAATAGTATAAACAAGGGAGTTTAAACTAAATAGTCAACTTAATAGTTTAAAATTGACAAAATAGCCGATGTTTGATTAATATTTATAAAATAGTCAATTAATCATATTAATTATAATATTACAACCATATTAACCATTTGACTATTTTTAAATAAAAAATTAAAATTTGTTAAAATACATGAATGTAAATATGTGAATGCAACTATTTATTATAATTTCTCAATAAATATATATAATATGATCACTCAAAATCTGATTTTTTTTCCTTTCAGTAATTAATTTGGATGTTAAAATATTTGGTTTGATTTTTTTTCTTTTTGAGAGAGAGTATGTCTAGCCGACGGAACATATTGGGAAAGACGATCATTTCTGGTGATGGGGAAGACGAAGTCGTTGGTCCATCGTTTTTCTCTTTCATTCCCATGCAAAACTCCGTTGAAATATCTCACCGAAAGATTGTGCTTAATTGTATCAAATTAAATTAAAACTAATGATCCACAAATCCTATTTGATACGTCCCAAGACAAGTCAATTTGATTTTGTCTAGGGTACACTCATGTATGGTGACCTAACATGCATGACGTCCTATATCGTGACATCATCGTGAAAATTGAAAACCTTGTGTAAATTATTATGGATCGACTTTTGTCTTATCATTTTTCGACACATATTATGGATCGAATATTTGTATTATAAATTACTTTATATTTTTAATGTTTATAATAAGATAAAGAGAGTTTAATAAATGATCATGGGTTAGTAGTGAGAGTTAGTGAGACGCAATTTGTATAGTAAAACCACGTGAATGAATACAATAATGCACAACTCATGCACTATTTTATGCTCATTTAACAATTAATAATATCTTAGTTAAAGTCACTCGTTATTCTATACATATTATATCCAATAATAATATGAGTTACCGATAATGAATTATATATATATTCAAGTAAATAAAACAAACAAAAGTGTACTTCTCATGACTTTATAGTTCTCTTCCAAAAAGGTTGATATAATATTACATCTAAAATTACCAAACACATGACATTCAATTCTTTTCTTCTTCACGTGCGACTCTAGTTTGGTCTCTCGCCACAATCATGAAAAAAGAAAAATTGTGTGAACTCTTTATTTACTTAGTTTATTATACTGATTTCACCTCTTATAAAGAAAGAAAGAAAAAAAAAAGCTTACGGCATCTTATTTATAAAAAAAAATTCGTCGAATCTCGATCCATCATTCAATTAATTTGTAATTTAAATTATATAAGAAAATAATTATTTTTATTTTAAAAAATTAATTTCGTTTATTCGGATTTGTATTAATTTGTCAAATTCCTTTATATCCCAATTTGTATTAGTCTCTTCTAAGTTCTAATCTTTAAAATGCTAAGAGCTAAACAAAACTAGTTCAATGTTTTTATTATTTTATTTTCTCTAAAATGTTTTCATACAAGTGTTTCAAAGACCCCACCAAAAGATTCCTTCTAAGTTGCAACTATCGTATTAAATTAGAGTCGATCCAACTTTGCTGCATTCAATTACAGTCAATACGTGACATAAATATGGTGACACATATATATGACGTCATATACATGACATCATCACGCTGGTATAATATATGCAACGTGTTATGTCCTTTACTTAGGACGTTACATTTTCTCCGTCATAGCCTCACTGTCACTCGGTAGTCGTGATTTTAAACCATGTTAAGTCTTTTTTTTTTAATCAAAATAATATATATATATATATATATATATATATTTACTTCTTATTGAGAATTGAATCCCATTAATTTCAGTATCAAGCTCTAATATTAACAATAAGATAAGTACTGCCGACCTTATCAAAAACTTCTTTGTTAGACCTATGTCGTCTATATCAAATTATACCATATTATATAATATTATAAAGTCCGTTTAGAGTAAACCCTTCACAAATCTAATTTTAATTGGATGATATACCGCAAAACCGATTGATATACTAATAGGGAGAGAGAAAAAAGAATCGATGCTCGACTTCAAGATCAAAATACAAATTATAAAAACGGTCCGGTGTCGATTTTTATCCACACCGACAACGGTTGAAAGCTAGCATCGGTATACCGTGAGCATTGTAGAGGGCGATTCGTACCGCCTTGCAGTCACAAAAATACACGAGCCAACACACAAGTAATACGAATGAAGGGGAATCTTTGATTGATTATTATTACGAGAGGGATCGGTTTCTTCCGTTTATAGCTTGGAACTCCGAAGAGGAAAAACGAATACACACACGCAGATTGATTCGGAAGAGTTATCGACGAACAAATCCAAGTGTATCTAAGGCTAGCTACTATGTGATGACACTTCTACCCATTTCTCTCCTGATTTCTGCCAACCCCTTCAAATGGAGATCCCCTCCTCTATTTATAGTGGAGTTCGGACCTCATTGGGCTCGAATCCCCTAGATGATCTTCAGATGGTCCCCCCTCCAAATACCGCGTGGTCCCCCTCTCTGACATTCTCTGCCGATACCAAAGAGGCTCGTTTCCACTAACGTTGTCGCCCTGCCACCCTCTGAGCGCACTATCCAACATTTAATGCTCAGGTCGTACACTCTTGTCGCATCCTCGAGAGAAGCCCTAGACCTGAATGGGCCTCCCCTCGATCTTGGGCCTCGCCACCCAAACAAACCTCGACGAGCTCGGGCTGTCTCCCCATTCATCACTCTCTTGATGGGCCGAGGGCCCATCGCCACCTCGCCAACCTCTACCCCGGTCGTTTCATTGGAAAAACGACAAGTGTAAAGTTGAGGGTGGATTTGACCAAATCTGACCTTAACAAGCATAACGGGTTTTTAAACACTAAATATAAAGTGTCATTAAATTGAAACTCAAAATTAATTAAATGTGAGAGAAGAGAATTGACACGTAAGATAATGATAGTAGAAACGTTGACATTGAGGAACAACTGTCGGAGAGATAGACATGAGTTGTGCATGTAACTCTCTCTATAAATTGCTGCCGTATAACATACACATTCCACCTCACACAAACCAAACCAACTTTGAGCTCTCTTCTTCTTCAAGAGAGATCTCAGCCATGGCCGCCACAAAGCTCCTCGTCTCCGACTTCGCCTCCCAAGTCAGACACGTCCCCCGAAACTACGTCCGGCCCGTCTCCGACCGCCCGAACCTCGCCGAAGTGCAAAAATCCGACGCCAATTCCATCCCTCTCATAGATCTCCACGGCCTCGGCGCTTCCGACAGCCGCTCCGACATTGTCGCGCAGATTGGCCGGGCCTGCCAATCCGACGGGTTCTTTCAGGTATACCTCCGGTTATTGTTGTGGTAAAAGTACTTAATTTTTTAATTAATAAGTTAACACACGTGTCTTCATCGACGTTAATTTATATTTTTAAGAATTTTTTTAATGTTAAATACTTTAATTTGTGATATATTCGTGTAAATAATTTAAGTTAACGACATATAAGAAGAAGAAAAAAGGTAAATTTTACGGACATTTGATATTTAAAATTCAGGAATAGTTAATACTTATTATAAATAAATAAATACTTTTACCGTAATCATTTTATTTGGGAAGTTCAAATACTAACTGCCGGAACTACAATGTTTCGTTTTTTTGTAGATAAAGAATCACGGAGTGGCGGAGGAGACGATCGAGAAGATGATGGCGGTGGCACGGGATTTCTTCCGGCTGCCGGAGAGTGAGAGGATGAAGAGCTACTCCGACGATCCGTCGAAGGCGACGCGGCTATCGACGAGCTTCAACCTCAAGACGGAGAAGGTTTGCAACTGGAGAGACTACTTGCGGCTGCATTGCTATCCCCTCGACCAGCTCGTCCATGACTGGCCCACAAATCCACCCTCCTTCAGGTCTCATCAACTCCAATCTACTATACTCGTTCATATGATTAATCTAGTCTTCGCATTTATTGGATGAACAGTTGGTCTCAACTCTTGATTGTATGTAATCAATTTATTTTAATTAATTGATAAAAATATTACGGCTAAAGTACTCAAACTCGTCTGTTTTGGTCAATTTCAAATGAATTCCACGTGGCATTAATATGTCATTAGTACAGGTCACTTGCTTGCCACATGGCTTTTTAAAATAATAATTTTTAATTAGCATTTGTAGGTGCATAATTTAGTCATGTGACACCATGATTGAACAATTTAGCTTCTACAAATGTGATTAGTGCTCTTAAATTTAAAAATGTTAAAAGATCAATAAATTTGATTAGATAACTATACTTCGGTTCATATTTATAATTTTTTATCAACTAAATTATTTCAGCAAAGGATTTCAAAACTTTAATTTTGCCTCCAGTCCTTGAATATTTGATGATCTGACAGAACTTTTTTTCCGGTAACGGTAGGGAAGACGTGTCGAACTACTGCACGAGCGTGCGCGGGCTGGTGCTAAGGTTGCTGGAGGCGATATCGGAGAGCTTGGGCCTCGAGAAATCCCATATCAGGACCTCATTGGGAGGCCACGGCCAGCACATGGCGTTGAATTACTATCCGCCGTGCCCTGAGCCAGAGCTCACGTACGGCTTGCCCGGTCACACTGACCCGAACCTCATCACCATTTTGCTTCAGGATGACGTCCCTGGGCTTCAGGTCCTTAGAGACGGCAAATGGGTCGCTGTCAATCCCATTCCCAACACATTCATTGTCAATATTGGTGATCAAATGCAGGTTTGTGGCCTTTTAGTCTTTAAGTAATGCTGTGTACTAGTGAATTTTTTTTCTCGAAATCTGGTTAGTTTCTTGTTCACGGATCTTGATTCCGGATCCGGATTTATAAAAACATTATATTTTTCTTTCCAACTAAGAGTACGAAAAATTTGAATTTTTAACCAAAAATTAAAATTGTACCCGAAAACGAAGCTAGCTCCGTCCCGAGACCGGACGGGACCAAACATAAAAGAAGCTCCTCGTTCTTAATTTTATTTTTTTACTAAAAAAACAACAAACGTTTTTAAGTTAATCAAGTCTAATGATCCCCTGTTGATTGGACTGACTAATCAGGTGATTAGCAACGACCGGTACAAGAGCGTGCTACACCGAGCGGTTGTGAACAGCGACAAGGAGCGAATATCGATCCCCACATTCTATTGTCCGTCGCTGGATGCTGTTATGGGGCCCGCCGAGGACCTCGTCGACGGCGCTGAAGCCCCAGCCTACCGGAAATTCACGTACGCGGAGTACTATCGCAAATTTTGGGACAGGGGACTCAAGACTGAATGCTGCTTAGACTCGTTCAAAACCGGTGCTTAATTAGTCCATGTTTGCACTTTAATCATTTGGATTGAGCTCTAATAATATTTAGCTTAATTTGATTACTAGGCATTTATCAAAATCAAAATAGTTTGGACTCATGTTAGACATTTAGTCACAAATTAGCAACTGATCTGTATCATTGGGCCAACTCGGCACCACCTTAATGAAAACTCATCGTTATTGCAACTTTTGTTACTTACGAAGAAAAAAATCGAGTCAATTTTGTTGCTTATTGCGACTGCATCAATTTTTATTAAAATAAATTCCTGATACAATTAATATATATAAGCTGGATATATATAATATTACAAAGGGGATTTTGGTAACAAAATGATCTCTAATTAATAGAGCAGAAAAAGTTGCTTACAGCTTCTGCCGTTTATTGAATGTTATGTCGTTTCATCCCTTTACAATTGTTGGTTTCTCTACTTATAATATTTCCGTCGTTTGGCTGAGCTCAAAGAGCTTGAAAATTTCTATAAGGATACTTGTAGTGTAATTATAGTACCACTATATTATACTAGTGAACCGGCACCGCGCATTGCGCGGTGGCATTAAAAATAATATAAAATTAAATATTTTTGTTGTTAGTTATTATCGAAATTGCCTAATTGTTTTTAAATTATGTAATATGACTTATGATTTTTATTTAATATAATTAGTAATATTTCCGAACATATAAAATGAACGATTAACATACTTTTTTTTTTTTCAAGAATCTATTTAAGAATAAAATAGTATATTTAAGTTCGATGAAGAAAATAGTTCAATCTCTAAGATATGGATTCATGATAACAAATTACAACGACGTTTATGGTGTTTTCACGGTATTATTGACAATATTTAACTCTAATAATTATACTTAAGAACTTAGTTCAAAATAGATATATTTAAATACAATTTGAAACTACCAAGACAGTGAACCAAAATATTCTTAATCATAGAGCTTGGTTCAGAATAGATGAAGATGAGACCACCAAGAGTCGTTGAGAAGAAACTACCAAGAGTCCTATACTCGTGAAAAAGAGTACGAAGATGGGAGTCTAGTCGATACAAAGAGAGGTTCTTGTTTCCTTAAATGCCGGAAATGAACTCGATGCAAAGACAGACTTGGTGTTTTTCTCCCTTGCCTTTGTTTTTTTCAATTCCTGAAAGGGGAAACTCAAATCAGACTGGAAAAAAATATAGTTGGAATTCAAAGATGAAAACGATCAGGAAACGAAGCCAATAACATAATAAGACATCATAAAAGTAAGTTTTTAATCTAACAAAATAAGTTGCCCCTGTTAAAAAAAAACTGATTTTTAATCTAAAACTGAGATAGCGCCAATTTTTCAAAGAGTTGAATCTCAAAATTGAGGGTGACATGAGGATAGTCGAATGGCCGTAAGGAGAGTTCGCCTCAAGCACATAATTGTAGCCAATGTGAGATTTGGTATGAAAGGCTCTGTCGTGAGGCGAAGCTTGATAAATATTGATGAAAATACGATTAATAAGGTGAAGAATAAAAGAACTACTGCTTTTAACATTATGTATTAAATAAGTCAATTTTATAAATTAAAAAGTATCACAAAAAATAAATTTAAAAAGGATCCATATTTCAAATAAATAACTCTCAATCATTTCGCTTTATTTTCACGTTTTGAAAGAACTAACAAAAACCACCAAACAAATAAATATAACCAAATACCCAAACAAAAACAAATACATAACCAAACATAATCTAATTTATTTCACTTTAATTAATATTTTACCAAACAAACATAAGGAGACGGTTCTTCGAACAAATAGATAAACAAATGAAGCAGACTCATAAGAAGTTTTTTTGAGAATAACTTAATTTGGCCCAAGAAAATCCCTACTGAAAACTTACATCGGATTCTCGCTAAAGCGAGTGGGTTTCGGTTGGAGAATTCAAAAAAGTCGAGCCTGCTAACATCTACACAAAAACCAAATAACAAATCAAATACCGACAAAATCCTGAAAAAAAAAATCTAAATTCGCAAAACCTAAGTAGTACAATTGAAAAATCAAACTAAAATCCAGGGGAAAATAGAGAAATAAATAAAGAAGAGTCGTAATTAGTCTCAAACCTTATGTTTACTGTATAAATATAATATATATTAAGAATTATGAAAATGCACAAATTGAAAAAATTAGCTATAAACAACCCAAAAATGAAAAAGTGCATAGCCTTACATTCAAAAGATAGTGACTCTGACCATAGAAACGAAAGAGTGGTGAACCTGGTATGGTCACATGGCGAATAAGGTTCGCTGAAGATGCGTCAAACCGAATAGATTTATTAAGTCCAACAAACACCGTGAAAATTTTAAAAAGTAAAAGAAAAAAAAAACAGAGGGAACACATCTAAACTCAAAAGTCACCGGATTTTGTTGATAGATATGGTGGTTCAAAGTTGGAAAACATAGATGGGTTTAGCTAAATCTTCTGAAAAGATTAAAGTTGACGACTTTCACATCTATAGCAACCGAGCACTTGAGAAGTTTAAAAAAACTCACCTGAGTAACTCAATCTTTATGAGTACTCAATCATGATATCAAGCTTTAAAAAAGAATTGCGATATTACAAATATCTCATGCTTTCCCCAAATCTTTTGATCAAACTAATACTATTTAAATATTAAAATACATGTTTTTAAGTTTTAAATAAAGAGAATATCTTACAGTATACGTCAGTGGCAGGAGATAACTTCTCTAAACTAAATATGCGTGCACGCAGGCATAGAAACAACGGAGGGAAACATCATGTTGATCATGCTCGTTGTTGATTGTATCCACTTCGAATTACTTTGCCAAAATCATCACTGTAACAACCTACACCGTGAATACAAACACGATAAACACTTAAGTGACATAGAATGAACCAGACTACTTTTAGCTAAAAAATTTCCAACTTAAAAACCATCATTTTGTCAGACCAAACCTATAAAAGGTAAAAGAACAATAAGAAATCAAGTATAATAGTCTTTCAAATCTCATATCAGTAGGTTGTAATATAAACAGATCAAACTTATATTCTCTAATGCGCTTTATGCATCAATAATATACAACAAAAAAAAAAAAAGCCATTATCGACATGTAATTAAAAATTCAAAGATATTCATAGGAATGCCCTGTAATATCATTTCAAGACATGTAATCTAGATATATAATTAAGAATTCAGAATTGAAAAAAAAACATAAACAATTAAGACTTGATTAACATAAAAAAGAGAGTAAATCAAAGATTAGAGTGGAAATAATGTACCTGATAAAATTATTGAGCATATATGATTAAAATCAATAGTATAATTGGATCGCCCGTTTCTTCAGTTATGCATACCTGACAAGAAAAAATGGAAGTCAACTTGGTGTTAGTGATGATAGTACATAAACTATCATATGCCTAGTTCTAGTATAAAAAGTTGTAAAATTGAAGAATAATTAAAGCACTAAAATTAGAGAATCATAGAGAAAAAACAGCAAAGAATTTCATAGGGTGATTTGTGAATTTTGGAAACAGTTTGGTGATGCTCCAAAAAATTATGTGGTGATATGTCATCAAGTACATAACTAAAAAAAATATTTTCTTCAATCCTTTGATTGGCATCAGAACAAAACCCCGAATTAATAGTACCTATGCTAAAATAAGAGATTGCTGCACAGAGTATAATAATAAGAAATTTTCAAATTTTTCCTCTTTCCCTGACTTCAAACCTTGATCGGAGGGCCATGCTCGCCGCCTCCTTCGGCCATTTAACCATTTCACCGGTAAGGGCAATGAGAATCGCAAAAGGAGAAGAAGGGGTTTTGAGAAGGATTATAGCGAGAATTGGTAGAAAGTATAATCGAATGAAATAATAAACAATAACAGGTACGGAAATCGTACCTGGGCGAAGGTCCCGAGGCCTTCGACGGAGCAGACCTTGTCGCCGACTCTGGAGGCGGAGACGAAGGATCCGACGGCGTCGACGACGCCGGTGAAGTCGCAGCCGCAAACAAAGGGCTTCTCCTTCACAGAGGAAGGGAACTGGAAGGGAGGCATCTCCTGGTACTTCACCGAATGCTTATCACGATTTCACGGTGATGTCTTTCTTAGAAGCAGTTTATTACCGAATAGACACGACGATCGACGTAAGTTTTAAGAAAAATTAGAAAATGAAAGGAGACGTCGAGCGAGTTTTATTTTTTTTAATAAAAGAAAATCAAATAATGGAGAAAATAGAAGGTAAAAAAAAATAGTGTTTTTGAGACATCAAGTTATTTTGCTTTTATATATATATAGATTATTAACTATTATCCTAGTTCCGCCTTCCGAGCTGTTCAATATCGGGTCCGGGTCCGTGTCCGGGTCAGGCCCCGTCCTGATTTATATATTAGAAAAAACATCTTAATTAAGCCAGTAACAAACCAAAACCAGCCTGGTCCGATGTCAAAATTTTCTATTTATTAACCAATTAAAGGTATGAATACTAAAATATTACATCGGTTTTAAATTATGAGAAAAAAAAAATATATATATATATACGTTCAAATGCCTAAAATTATAAACAAGCGAAACTTTAGTTTTTGTAAGAAATAAAGCCAAACTAAAACTGTAAAGGCTAAAATTATAATAAAAACCGGGAACGTGGTTTTCTTTTCTTACCGGCCAGTTATCTGACAAGGACGGATTCCCCTTTTATTTTATTTTATTTTTTTGTGTGGCAAAAATGCCCGATTTTCAGCATAAATGCGGGGTTCTTTTTTCGCGTAAAGACTAATCTACCCCTTAAGCTATATGGCAAGAGGAGAACTCTGGCAATATCTGTAGAAAAATAGGTTGCTGGTTGCTTCATTCAACATCTCAAAATTTCCAGAGAAGAACACCAAATTCCGAATCTACTGACGCTCAATCTGAATCGTCACATGACTGATATTGTACTCTATCCTTATGTAGTCTATCACCTTATCCAAAACAGCGTCGGCGTCCGCGTCCGGCTTCACGATAACGTGGCAGGCAAGCAGCACCTTGCCCACGGTGATGGCCCAGATGTGCAGCTCGTGGATAGCGACCACCTCGTCCATCTCGCACAGGCCCTTCTCGATCTTCCCCGCGTCGATCTCCCTTGGGGTGCTCTCCATCAGAACTTCCAGAATGTTCCGGAGCATCCGGATGGTCGTCCCGAGCACCACCACCGAGAAGGCAAGCGTGCAGATCAGGTCGATGATCTTCCACTCCGGTTTCCACCAAATGACCGCCCCGCCGATCATCACTCCGACGCTTTGGATCGAATCCCCGAGGACATGAAGGTACGCACCTTGGATGTTCACGTTCCACTGCCGTTTCGGCTTGGCCGACTCGCCTTCTGCCTTGGCTTCGTCCTCACACCGATTCTTGAGGAGGGGTTGAGCGCTTTCCGCCGCTGCTTCGTGATCATGATGATGGTGTTTATGCTGGCCGTGGTGGTGCCTGGTCACGCTTATCCCGTGGTGGTGCGTCTCCTCGGGATGATCACTGTGGCCGTGATCATGCCCATGTCCGTGGTCATGTCCGTGATCATGACCCAACAAGATCGCCATAGCGATGTTAACCACTAACCCGAACGCAGAAACGACAAACATGAGAAACCCTTTGACTTCACCGGTGTCATTGACGAGCCTAGCAATGGCTTCGTACACGAGGATTCCGGCAAGAAGCCAGATCATCTGAATCGAAACCAGAGCGCCAAGAATCTCGATCCTGAAAAACCCGTATGACTGACGAGGAGTCGCCTCCCACCCCGAAGCCCAAATCGAGAACAGGGAGATTGCAAACGCCGCGACATCTGACAGCAAATGAGCCGCGTCGGTCAGAATCGCGAGACTGTTGGCCTTGATGCCCCCGACGACCTCCACACTCATGAAGATCACGCACAGCACGACGGCGATGAGGAGCTTGCGCATCGACGTCGACCGCTCCTGCGCGTCTTTGGAACTCGTCTTCGCATCGGAAAACCCGCAAGGGGCTTCGCCGCATACCTTGATCCCCCGCACGGTTCTGTCTACGGCGGGTAACTTCCCCCGCACTTCGATTATGTGGCCGTCAGAGGAATTCTGGACTTCCATCTGGAAACACAAAAAACAACACTCTTAATTTGGATGAAACCCAAGAACACTAAAATCAATCTTAGAGATTCAAATCCATAAATACAGATCATGAATCAATATTTAAAGCAATCGGTGAACCCAGATCATCGATAAGAATATACCTCAGAAACAGAGAAAGAAAGAAAAAAAAGATGAACAGTGATTACAAGGATTAGCGAAAATGTTGGACAATAATGGTGTTATATAGATGAGAGAAAAGGAAAACACAGTATATCACGAGATTCATACACGCACAAACCAATATATAAAGTTAAACTAATCTTCAACAACTCGCCAACAAGCTCCCTCAATCTCCACCACAACGATTCAACTTTTCCACAACGATTCACTATTTTATTTTCTTGTGTTCTCCTTTCGAATTCTCGCTCTTCCACAATCTTCTCGATTCTATGATTCTGGGTTTTTCCTTCGAGAACTGGTTTTTTTTTTTTGAAGAATCTTCAGTTTCACTCAAGCTTCGCGTTGATCATTGTTAATTGCTAATTTGCTATGCTTTTTGGTTTCGGATGATTCAACTTCTCAATCCAATCACCGTAACAGACTGAGGATCGGCGAGCTCCATTAAAAATTATTATAAAAAAAAAAAAAAAAAAACAGATTCAGAGAGAGAATGAGAAGCGAACCTTGATGAATTGTCCTGAGATTGAGATTCGAATACTTATATACGAAAAGTGGAGAGAATTTATAGAGAAAATAAGAAAAGAGGGATTTCTTATCTCTGAATTAGCTGTCTCTGTTGTAATGGCATTTCTCTCTTGTCGTTTGCTTAGGGTTTTTGCACATAAAACTTTGGATTCTTTGTTTTTTAGCCCCTTAATGGCAATTATTATAATGTAATTTCAGGCATAATTTCGGCAAAAGTATCGAACTTTGACATATAGAGGCACCAAGATTCTAAAGTGAAAAATAGCAACAAAAGTTTCTTTGACTATCGAGGCAGCAAGATTCTAAAGTGAAAAATAGCGATAAAAGTATCTAAAGTCACAACGTTCATGAGTCCGTAAATTGCATCGCATCATATATATTAGTTTTAAATATTTTTGTAATTATTTTTCACGTTAAACCTATGTCGCTTCAAACGGCCAAAGTTTTAACTTTTAACCATAAAAATCTCTTTGTTTTATCATGCAACCAAAAATAATATACTTTGAAAGTTTTTAATATTAATTGAAATTTTAACCGCACCACCAAGGCGTGAATAAACTCTTTGGTCTAGTTTTTCCTCTTAAAAAGACGTGGACCTTGTTATCGGGTTTTAAATTTAAACTCGAAAATATAATTTTGGACTTAATGCCGAAAGTACTATCATATGTTTGGGACCGAAATTCTATCTAAAATTTGGTTTTGGACCATGTTGGATTCTATATATAAAATATTTGTCTCTCACAAGAAAAGAAAAGAAAAAACTAAATTTAAATAAATAATAGTTCGTCTTTCATGAATGATGTAAAGTTCTTCATTATCATAGGTTAACCAATAATCAAGAGTGTGCATATTTGATTCGATCCGAGGTTAAAACTCAATCTGATCTTATTTTATTGAGTTTTGAAAAATTGATTCAATCAAGCTCAAAATATTTATTGGTCCAATCCAATCCAAATTAGAAAACTCCGGGCTAGATCGGATTGGGTTGTTGAATAACACAAGAAAATAAAATTTCAGAATTTAACCTGCAATAATAAATTAAATATTCAATCAACATTTAAACATAACTTTAAAAGTAATTCATCTCAATCAGTTTAATAAATTAATTAAGTTTGTATTTTTTTATAAATTACCTTTTTTTTTAACTAATTTACCGTAAAATTTAATTAGGATACATTAAATTATTTATTTTATAATATGCTCAGGTCAATCCCAACGAATTCAATCCAACCCCAATCCAACTAGCTTATCGGGTTGAGTCTAATCCAGCTCAATCATTTATGAGTTAGTTCACTTAAATTTGATCGGAAAATACTTATTAGTTTGCGGGTTATTTGCACACCCCTACATAATTAACAATAAATAATCCTAACAATTCTAATGGTCGCAAAATAAGGTATCAATTCCAAAAATTTGATACTCAATTCTAATTGCGGGTTATTCGATGACTTTTCTCAATCCCGAGGCGGAAATCACGGGATATCATCGAACAATAAAGATCTAGAATAATTACGAGAATTAAGATATAGTTTAGAGATCGTTACCAAACTTCGGTACTTTTGCCAACTGTACCGAATAACTGCCGATTCCTTTGATTCTGGAGCTTGTCGAATTTAGGATTTAGCGCCTCAAGTGTTGCGCCTCTATTTCGTACACCACGTCACTCGGGAACGTCTTAGATGACCGGAAAACACCTCGGAGGATAGGTTAGATCCTAGTTGGTGTTTAGATGATCAACCGTTGATTGAACCGGGGAGCAAGCCAAAATTCGACTACCAAGGGAGGGGAGCTCGAATTTTCTAGGAGGATTGGGTTTCTCTGATGTGTGTTGTGTGTTTAATTATGAGTCATATTAGGGTATTTATAATACCCTATGGTCATGACCTAGTGGGCTTTCTAAAAGCCCACCTAATGGGCTTTCTAAAAGCCCAATCATGAATTAATTAATCTATTATTAATTAATATGAATCATAATTAATACTTGGGCCCGAGTGGGCCCATTATGTCGGTTATGGTTATCGGGTCGATATCCGATAACCCGAGAGATACAATATCGGGTTCGGGCATAACCAACAATCTCCCACTTGCACGAACGCACCGGATTGGCTATCTCCGTGCACGCACTGCACATAAAGTATTACTCGAGAATGCCGCCTTGGGTTAGATGTACATTCTCTCAGCTACTCATGCCTGGTTCATCAAAGTTACATGTGAAGTTTGTTTCATTGTACCTTAATCATCATACTCCGTTTCCGTTGCGAGTTCGGTGTGACTCTGTAGGATTCTGTAGTGTTGGCCACATACTCATATGAGTATGCAAGAAGTAAGTGGCCTCCACCTAGACTTAACGTCCCCCAATCTACAAAACTTTAAATCCTCTTTTATAGATTAATCGTGGTGAACCATGTGGTTCTTTACGATTAAAATAAGGTATATGACTGATTCCTTCGACATCCTTTTACATCTCTAGATGCGGCACAGGTCATGGTTAGGAACACCTGTTAAGCCTGATCTAATGTTTTCTGATTCAGGCATAAGTATTGAAACATCAAAACAGAAACTCTTTTGTTTTGCCTGTGGCCACAGATTTCATTATACTTATCCTATTCAGAAGGCCCCGAGTGTATAGCCCCAAAAAGGAATGGGGGGATGCATGTTTTCTTGAAACGTCATTCCATCCTACAAGGTTTATCACATGCCCAACTACAACTGTTATGACTTTCCAGTTACGGTAAGCGTTGAGCTGTAATCTAAGCATGCAACTTACCCAGTGATGGACTCATGATGTTCTCAAACTTTGGAGTCTCTTCATATCTCTAAGTTTCTCAGTGTCCCCTTATATCAAGGTTTTGTTTCCATGTGAGAATATTTAGAGTGCGAGTCTTCCAGCACTGCTAGTCATTCCGACTAGTGCCTACATGTATAAGAATATCTCTCAGATATCAAGGACCCCTTCCTTTTATCTTAACAACATGTACCAGTCAATTATGAATATCATTGATAGTCCCTCTTTGTTTCTTCATAATGATTTCTTTGACTGGGGAAATTCAAGAATGTCTTGAAGACATCTTAGGAACTACATTTGTATAGCTTGATATCAATGAATTGAATAAGATATTGATATTAGCTTTTAAATGATGAAACTTGCCTTTTAAAGAAAATAATAATGTGCTTCAAATTTAATCAAATATAATGATTACAAAAATTTGTCTCCGATCCCTAAATCAGATTCAGATAATAAATCGTAACAGACATTTATGCGTTCTTTATCCCAATACTTTCCGCATGACGAAAATGTTTTTCTTTCGATAAAGATTTTGTCATCGGATCTGCTACATTTTCTTCAGTGTCTACTCTCCTCATCTCTATGTCCTTCCGATCAACAATGTCTCTGATCAGATGGTACTTTCTGAGTACATGCTTTGCTGTCTTGTGTGATCTTGGTTCCTTGGCTTGTGCTATAGCTCCGTTGTTATCACAGAAAAGCTTCACAGGATCACCAATGCTAGGAACTACACCAAGATCAGAAACAAATTTCTTGATCCATGCAGCCTCTTTTGTAGCATCAGATGCAGCGATGTACTCAGATTCTGTGGTTGAATCAGCTACCGTAGCTTGTTTACTTCTGTTCCACGTAACATCACCACCATTTGCACAGAATACATATCCTGTTTGAGATTTGAAATCATCCCTGTCTGTTTGGAAGCTTGCATCAGAATATCCTTCAAAAGTTAATTCTTTTGCACCACCGTATGTCAAACATCTATCTTTTGTTCTATTTAAATAACGCAAGATATTCTTAACGGCTGTCCAATGGTTGAAACCAGGGTTTGATTGAAATCTGCTTGTCATGCTTAAGGCAAAAGCTACATCTGGTCTAGTACATATCATTGCATACATTATTGAACCAATAGCTGAAGCGTATGGAATTTTCTCCATACTTTTGATTTCTTCTGAAGAAACCGGACATTGCTTCTTGGTCAAGTATGTCTTATGGGTCATCGGTGTAAAACCTTTTTCCGATTTGTCCATTTTAAACCTTTTAACAATTTTGTCAATATATGTACCTTGGCTTAGAGATAAGATTCTTTGATTTCTATTTCTTTGAATCTTTACGCCTAGTATATAGGCGGCTTCTCCTAAGTCTTTCATTGAGAAACATTTTCTCAACCACTCCTTCACGGTCTGGAGTTCAGATGTATCGTTTCCTATTATCAGTATGTCATCTACATAGAGAATCAGGAAAACTATTTTGCTCCCACTCGATTTGATATATACACAAGGATCGTCTTTGTTCTTAACAAAACCAAAATCAGTAATTGATTCATCAAAACGACGATTCCAGCTTCGAGATGCTTGCTTAAGACCATAAATTGATCTTTTCAATTTGCAAACCTTATTTGGATGTTTGCGGTCTATGAAACCTTCAGGTTGTGTCATGTACACATCCTCTT
Organism: Parietaria judaica; assembly: GCA_954871525.1. Classification (NCBI taxonomy): domain Eukaryota; kingdom Viridiplantae; phylum Streptophyta; class Magnoliopsida; order Rosales; family Urticaceae; genus Parietaria; species Parietaria judaica. The sequence goes on from OX940868.1 coordinate 16,035,695, forward strand.
CGAGAACACCATTCAAGAACGCGGTTTTCACGTCCATTTGCCAGATTTCATAATCATGAAATGCTGCAATGGCTAGCAAGATTCTTATGGACTTGAACATGGCAACAGGAGAGAAAGTTTCATCATAGTCAATACCATGAATCTGTCGATAACCTTTAGCGACTAATCTTCCTTTGTAAGTTTGTATTTTTCCATCCATGTCGATCTTCCTTTTGAAGATCCATTTGCAACCAATGGGGTTCGACCCTTTGGGAGCATCAACGAGGTCCCATACTTCGTTGCTATACATGGAGTCCATTTCAGAGTTAATGGCTTCTAGCCATTTGTCTGAGTCATCTCCCGACATTGCTTCGTTATAAGATTCAGGTTCTTCACCATCGTCTTCATGAACAGTTTCATCTTCTATTGAAACAAGAAGGTTCAATTTAAGAGGAGGTTGACTCTCTCTAATTGATCTTCGTGATGTCAGTGTGTAATCTGGTTTCTCATTTATCCCATCTTGTATGGGCACATCGTATAGAACTATATTTTCTTGAGGTTCTTCATTGACAATCTCATTTTCAACTTCTTCGTTTAGAACAACGTTTTCTATTTGGTTATCAACCATGATCTGATTATGATGTTCATAACTCGATGTGTGAGTACCTTCTGTGTCCATTTCTTGTTCTTGAGTATCTTGTGGTTCTTGTTCTTCATTAAGAACAATGTTTCTCCCACTAGACTTTCTAGAGAGAAAATCTTCTTCTAAGAAAACACCGGTTTTGGCAACTATTATCTTGCCTGTGTGTTTTTGATAGAAGTAATACCCAGGAGTTTCCGTTGGGTATCCCACAAAGTTACATTTAACCGATTTGGGACTGAGCTTGTCAGACATTAGAGTCTTGACATATGCCTCACATCCCCAGATTCTCATGAAATGCAAATCCGGTATTTTTCCTTACCATATCTCATATGGGGTTGAAGGAACCGTCTTAGATGGTACACAATTCAGTGTGGTAGCTGCTGTCATAAGTGCATGTCCCCATAGGGACTCAGGTAAGTCAGTTTTATTCATCATTGATCGAACCATGTCCAACAAGGTTCGATTTCTCCTCTCAGATACACCATTTAGTTGAGGTGTACCTGGAGGGGTCAGTGATGAAATGATTCCCATGTCACGGAGGTAAGCTTTGAAATCATCGCTCAAGTATTCGCCACCTCGATCAGATCGTATGGCTTTAACTTTTCTCGCTAACTGATTTTCAGCTTCATTCTTGAACTGTTTGAACTTTTCAAGCGATTCAGATTTGTGTTTCATTAGGTATACATAACCGTATCGACTGAAGTCATCAGTGAAGGTGATGAAATACCTGAAACCTCCTTTATGTAGGTGATGCACTTTTGACAAATCAAAATTTATAGACGTTTAAGAATGTCTATAATCTCAGAATATTGGAACTAAAAGATTGTTTTATTATGCACTTTAGAATTAAATGTTTATGACTTATCATAAATCAACACATTAATATTAACAAACTTAATATCTTAGATAATAAAATATTCAAAACATTATTCCAAAAACAAATTTAATGGAAAGTCTAAACATAAATAAATCAATCATTATTCACTTGAAACTAAAACTTAAGATGAAAAAGAAGACGGATAACATGGATGTCTTGTCACATGAACAGGACATTGTAAGTTTTCAGAGTCTCTACTCCTCTTCTTCTTCTTCCTCTTCCTCTTCTTCTTTATCAGATTCTTCTGTGTGAGAAACAATATTTCAACAACACATGTTAATAACTAGATTACTACATATTCAATGAATCTTTAAGATTTTGGTTATAACGTTTATACCTGAGCTTGAGGGTTCGACATTGATAGTCTCAGAGACTTTGTCTGGTGAGTCTTTACTCATCTTCGATTTTCTCATAGTTTTAATGTCTTCCAATTTCCTTTTTCTTTCTGCCTTCATATTTTCTTCGCCAATTTCAAGTAAATCGACGAGGTGGTCAAAGTTGCAGTTTCCTTCTATAAGGATGTTAACTGTCTTTCGCAGTTCTGGAATGAGAGACTGGAGTACGCAAAATCTTCTCATGCCTATATCGACATAGAACCCAGATTGTTGAAGTCTGTCTGCATAGCTCATCAGCCTGTTGTAATGTTCTCTAACGGTACTGTTAATGGACATCTTCACATTAAACAGTTTCCACAACAGCTGATACCTTCTTGTGGGGTTCCGATCCCCATAAGTTTTCTCAAGGTATAAGATAGTATCATGTGCATTCAAGTTCTCGATCTCACGTCTTATGATCGGCATCACAGATGACATAATGAGTCGGTGAACATGAATGGACTTCATTGTATAATGATGATAGCTAATCCAGTCTTCTTTTGAGCCTGTATCTCTGTCAGACATAGAAGGCGGCAAATCCTTGGCTATGAAACCAAGATCGTCGTTCCTTAGCATTCTTTTGAATGCATCTGACCAGGTCACGTAGTTGGAATCGTCAAGACGATTGTTTTCCACTGCATCTTTGAATTCTTTCACTGCTTCTTAAGCCATGAGATTCAACGGGTCCATATCTAACATATATATATAGACAGACAGAGTTAGAGATAATTATATTTTACAAATTTAAAAGTAAAATATTTAAGCACAATATTAATTCTAGTATTTACATGTAAATTATAAATTACTTATTATAATAAAGATGTTACATAAAAGTATATATTATAAGGGCTTTATATAATATTTCGTGATTTGTTAATGGAAAAGTAACCCTCATCAATTCCATTAATTAGTCACTCAGAGAAAGTCAACAATTGCTCTAATATCCTATATTATCTCTGACGTTTAGAAAAGAAAAACAATTTTTTCATTTATCATTCTAACCGGTTTCAAAAGAATTGTCTACGATATCTAATCTAATTAGAGTACTCGTTTAGGTAGACCTAAGGGGTGAATCGGCGGACAGTATAGGTCGCCCTACGCGTCTAAAAGAGGGTATAAGAGTACTCCCTTGGGTTAGAGACACACTCAAAACTTTTCTCAATTAGATCGAGGACCCGGCCGTTGGAAGACATTATACCTAATATTTATTGAGGGGTTTTAGGTGATCCTAACTTTTGTCTTAAACTAAACATAGTTAACTAATTAAAATGTTCTAAGAATTAAGACAATGAATATGTAATATACAATTCTATTTTGTAAAACATATTCTATTTTGAATTAAATATACTTCTGAAAGTATACATATATATATATATATATATATTATGAAATTTTTAAAGACAAACCCTTTTATCTTTAAATAAAAGATAAATAAATCACTTAAAGATAAAATATCTTAATTCATGATTTATCTTTTCTATAAATGAATAAAATATAAATAACTATCTTTATAGATAAGATATCTTTAATCAAGTTTTGTCATATTACAAAATAAAAGATAAATAACTATCTTATAGATAAACTATCTTTAATCACAATATATATATCTTTTATTTCCATTAAAGTTTAGATCTTTTCTATTACTATAATAATTAAAAGATTATTTATTATCTTAATCTAATTAAGAATTATTGATTATAAATAAAATTTATCAACAAACAATTTGTAAATCAATAAATGAATAACATAAACAATAATGGAAACAAACTTCATAAGATTGATAATAATATTGAATAAATCATATTTATTAATAATTAATATCATATATATTAGATTTTCAATTCTCATATTTAAAGATATTTATAATAATTATAAATAAAATAAAATAAACATTTTAAATCGTATTTTAAAATAATTAAACATAAATATAATTAAATATCAAATACCGGGATACGAGTTCGGGATTGACCCGAGCTTGTACGAGTTGCCCTCGGGCAACCCCGGTCACGAAGGGGAGACCGGGCAGGGCCGAAAGCCCCTGCCCGAAATTTTTTTTTTTGACCCGGATCCTGGTCAAGAAGGACCCGGATCCGGGTCTGTTCGGTGTGGGCCCGGGTCATCGTAGACCCGGGCCGAAGCCCCGGGTCCAACCCGGGTCGGGTACCCGGGTCAGACCCGGGATGGGTGTGCCCGGATCATCGCGATCCGGGCTGGGCGAATTTTGGGGCTGGGTTAGAACCCAGCCCGTGGGCCTGATCCAATCAGGCCCACCCGAACTGCATGGGCTGGGTTAAACCCAGCCCGTGGGCCTGATCCAATCAGGCCCACGCGATTTGTGTGGGCTGGGTTAAACCCAGCCCGTGGGCCTGATCCAATCAGGCCCACGCGATTTTAAAAAAAAAATTTGTTTGGCTAGGGTTTTGAAACCCTAGCCGTCGCCCATTGGCTCCCATCGAATGGGAGCCACAAACGCCGGCGCCTCCCGGAGCCATGGCGGCGACGGTGAAATCGCCGCCGGTTCCGGTGGTGGTGCCGCCGTTTGTTTTTCCCTTTTTCTTATTTAATAATACACATTAAAATTAAATAAAACCAATCCCGATTCTAAATCGGATTCCGAACAACACACAAAATTAATCATAATTAATTTTCTAACGCTCCCACTGAAAATCTAATCACACCAAAAATTTTCTAAAATTATTTCGGTTAACATATCTAATTTTCGAAAATTACTCAGACCGGCTCTGATACCACTGTTGGGTTTTTCGATGACTTTTCTCAATCCCGAGGCGGAAATCACGGGATATCATCGAACAATAAAGATCTAGAATAATTACGAGAATTAAGATATAGTTTAGAGATCGTTACCAAACTTCGGTACTTTTGCCAACTGTACCGAATAACTGCCGATTCCTTTGATTCTGGAGCTTGTCGAATTTAGGATTTAGCGCCTCAAGTGTTGCGCCTCTATTTCGTACACCACGTCACTCGGGAACGTCTTAGATGACCGGAAAACACCTCGGAGGATAGGTTAGATCCTAGTTGGTGTTTAGATGATCAACCGTTGATTGAACCGGGGAGCAAGCCAAAATTCGACTACCAAGGGAGGGGAGCTCGAATTTTCTAGGAGGCTTGGGTTTCTCTGATGTGTGTTGTGTGTTTAATTATGAGTCATATTAGGGTATTTATAATACCCTATGGTCATGACCTAGTGGGCTTTCTAAAAGCCCACCTAATGGGCTTTCTAAAAGCCCAATCATGAATTAATTAATCTATTATTAATTAATATGAATCATAATTAATACTTGGGCCCGAGTGGGCCCATTATGTCGGTTATGGTTATCGGGTCGATATCCGATAACCCGAGAGATACAATATCGGGTTCGGGCATAACCAACACTATTTCTATTTTTACAGCAAGAACAGCCGGTATTATTGGCATATTACTAGTCAAGATTATATATATACGCAATGTCCACGTCTCAACAGATTGAACTCAAAACCTCTTTAAAAATCTTATAATAAATTTACTACTAAGCCAAATAAATTTAGTTAGGGTGAATATAAATTTAGTTAGGGTGAATAGGATGTCTTTTCATGAAAAAGCCAATGCAAAATACTTCACAAAAACTATAATTTATATGATTTTTATACGAAAATGAAATTCTCTATTACAACTTCTAAAGTAAAAGATTCCCAAAGCGAATGAGGATATGGAATATTCCTTTCACTTTCTTTGCAAAATTATATTTTATCTTTGGGACCTAAGAGACTAAGAGAAAATTTTCAAATAATATTTTCCTCAAGAATTTTCAATGCATTAGCAATTCAAACATATGAATTTGAAAAAATTGGATGGATAAGGTGGGGGCCATGAACAGTCCGGTGGTACTGCCCACTAACTAGGAATTATTATTTTTTAGATAAAATATTTTTAAAATCTAATTTTCTATTTTTTGATAAAAATCCAAACAAATTAATTTTGATATTCATAATTATTAATATTATTTTAATTAATACTCGTTAGTTTGTTTAGCCGATTAAATCTAATCAGCAAAAAAATTATCAATATAAAAAACTTACAATTTTAGCATGGCATCCCTTGGAATTGGATCCCGGTCAATATGTTGATATCTATCGTTGGAACTTTTCTCAGGCGAGGAAGGAAGTTGTTGGCCAGTTTGAGCACGAGCGCATGGAGCGGCCGAAAAATAGAGATAAAAAAAAATCGGATTCACATTTTCATTGCACAACTGTAGAGAACAATGAATATATGAATTTAAAGTGTGGGATCACCGCGAAACTTCGACAAAATGTTCATCATAATAGAAGTACATTTATATTGGTTTTTATATTGGTAGAGATTTAGTTAACTATGTCAGAACACTGTATTCTATTTTGCAGTTTGTGTTCGGTTTTATCATTATGTGTATCACATGTGTTGTGGAACATGCACATTTTGACGAGATATCATAGCTGTCAGGAGATATTCTTCATTCATGGAAGACATTTATTGCTGAAGATTTGACTCCCATATTCGGACTGAATAAGGTTCTTGGATGAGTTGTCGCAACAATTGTCAACACGGCAACAAAGTTAATGGCCAAGATCTTCTTCAGAGTTAATGTCCAAGATCATTAGAGTTATTACCGCGATCTTCATCATGTATCTGCATAATCAAAGAGTTGATTGCAGCATCAACATCTTGAATAGCTGTGATTGAAGATTGTCAATCATCCCTTTAATCACCCAAGATTGTGAAGCACTTATTGCCTTATTTGGTTTACCGATTTGATCGGCTATATAACATTTGTTGGTTATGGTTAACAACTAGCACGAAAAATATAAAAAATCTGCTCAAAGGAAGTTGGAGGGTCTTGCGATCTCATTCGAGGAGTGACGAACTGTTGTTCGACGGTTGAAGCATCCAAGATCGCTTCTGATAGGAGTACCTCAGAGGAACCTAGAGGGTCGTATGATCTCATTCAATTACTGACGGCTGACTGTCCGATAGTTAAAGCATCCAAGGTCGCATCCGAAGAGGAGTTTTATACTTTTTCCCTAAAGTTGGATCACCAAATGCGCCTGGTTCTGATGGGGAGTTGAAATATTCTCTTATGAAACTCAATTAAGTATCCAGTAAAACAATGTACATTTTTTTAATGCATTTCAGTGGAATAAAGTATCGGGGTCAGTGCCCCGCAGAGTAGGTTCTCACGAGGGCTTCGCGAACTCCGTTACCAAATATCGCGTGTTCACTTGTCTTTTACTTTACACGCGTGTTTGGTAATCTGGGCAATTTTATTGTGTGTTGATATAATTGCCGTGACAACGTCTCCAACATCGTTGTTATCTGATTTTAGACTCATGGTTTGGCAACCAATATAGTAAAAGTTGCAATATCGACTATCTAAGTCGAGTTTATATCCTACGTACAAGCGATAAATCAATTGTTTGGGGTTAAGGAAATTTAAAATAAAGATTTGCGTAAAACAAGTAAAATGTAATATGTACTGTGAAATCAAATCATGTGACGTTCATAAGTCCCATGAAATGTATTCGTTTGAAGTCAAAACTATATCTATTTTGTGCTTATAAGCCTCGTGAGTAAAGTTCATCTTGTCCTTTGTGGACAACCATATTATGAAATAATAATCTTCTAACTTTATTCACTTCATGAATAGATATATATACAAAAACATTAACAATAAAGCTCGAATTGAGTATCTACAAGAGGAAATAAAATATAAAATATGACTATAAATATCAATAAATGATAAATATTTGCTACAGCTATAACACAATCAATCATAATAATATCAATAGAATATTCATGTGTTTATTGCCACTAATTGTGGGATATGAGTATGTCGATATTCTCAATACCCCCCTTCAAGTTGGAGGTGGGAAAAAGATGTCTTGAACACTCAACTTGCAAAGAAGCCGATGAAACGGGGCTACACCAAGTGGTTTGGTGAAGATATCGTCCAATTGTTCGCGTGAACGTATGAATGACAGTGTTATAAGACCTGATTGAACCTGACAATCAAGTTCAATATGTTTGGTGCGCTCATGAAATACGGGATATGAAGCAATATGAATAGTAGCTTGGCTATCATAATGTACGGATACAGGGTGTGTAATCGGGAAACCAAGATCATTGAGAAGATACCACAACCATTGTAATTGAGCCGTAAGTGCGGCTAGAGAACGATATTCAGCTTCAGTAGATGAACGAGATATAGTGGATTGTTTCTTTGTTTTCCAAGAAACGGGACTTGAGCCAAGCATGACAAAGTAACCAGTGGTGGAGGGACAGGTTTTCGGGCAACCAGCCTAATCAGAGTCGGCATATCCGACTAAAGAGAGAGGACTAGATGTAGAAAGCATAAGACCCTTGCCTATGGATCCTTTTAAATATCGTAGAATGCAGTAGGCTGCATCTAGGTGAGCAGAATGATGATTCGTCATGAACTGGCTAAGAGTATTAACGACATATTGAATATCAGGCCGAGTAACTGTTAGATAAAGGAGGCATCCTAAGAGTATTAACGACATATTGAATATCAGGCCGGGTAAATGTTAGATAAAGGAGGCATCCTATGAGACGACGATAAATAGTTGGATCCGAAAGAAGAGTCCTTTCTGTTGGTTTTAATTGAAAACGTTGTTCCATAGGAGAAGAAGATGGTTTGGAACCTGTCATACCAGAATCAGATAAAATATCAAGAACATATTTTCGTTGACATAATAAAATTCTTTTTTGGTGATTGCAAAACTTCTATCCTTAAAAAGTAGCAGAGAATACCAGGATCATTGATAGAGAAAAATTGAGCAAGGAAATTTTTTACTTTAGAAATAACGACGTCATTATTACCAGTAATAATAATATCGCCGACATAAACAAGGACAAATACAAAAATATTCGCACGGTGATATGTGAAAAGACTGTAATCAGAAATGGATTGATGAAAACCACGATTAATGAGAGTCTATGAAAATTTAGAGAACTATTGACGAGAAGCTTGTTTGAGTCCATAAATTGATTTATTTAATATAGAGACTCGAGTGTCGCCGTTGGAGGAGAATCCAGGGGGAAGTTTCATGTAAACCTCTTCATCAAGATTTCCCTGGAGGAATGCATTAGTGATGTCAAGTCGATGAAGTGGTCAATTTTTAATTGCCGCAATAGAAAGAAGAAGTCGCACAGTGACCAGTGTAGCAACTGGTGCAAATGTATCATGGTAATTGTTATGGGTAATTCTCGGAATTGATTTTACGAAATAAATTAATTAAACGGGAATTATTAAACATAATTTCCGTTAATTAATTATACGTTTGATTAAATCTTTATTAATCAAATTAATCAATTTCAAAACCCAAAACTCCCTCCGGAGGCCCGTTTTCGAAAAACAAAGTGTCCCGGTGTTCGCAAAAATATGAAAAACCCCCAAAAACGACATAAAATTTGGGAAAAACGGACACGGGACACGCTCGGGAGCAAAAACGGCCGAGGAAACACCCGCGGGACCCACAGGGGTGGCGGCTGTCAGGGCCACGCCACGTGGCGGCATCCTGCGCCGCCACCAGCCCGCGGGCCCCACCCGTGTCTCCTCAGCCCCCCACTTGGGGGCAGCACGCACACGATCACGCCAAATGGCGTGATCTCACCCTTGCGCGGGCCTCGGTCCTCGTGCAGACGCACGAAGGGCCCCGATGGGCCTGATGAAGGCGCGCGGGGAGCAGCGCCTGCCCACTTGCTGGGGCGGGCCCCCGCGGCCACGTGTAGGGCAGGGATTAACCCTGCCCATCGGCCTCACACAAAGCGGGCCCCCATCGGGGACTTGCAGGCCGTCCGATCTCGCGCGGACGGCCGGGATCGGACCATCTTTTCCAGGGACCGAAATGCAATTATAAAACTGTCCGGGGCCCCCCCTGGACAATATTTTACTGCGATCGGGCCCCTGGACCCTACTATAAATAGAAGCTCAGTTCAGTTGAAACGGTAACTCATTCGAACTCTCTCGACTTGAGCTCTCTCTCTCTCTCTCTACCCCCGATATACTCGCCTCCCCTCAAATACTCTACTAATGTTGAGCGTCGGAGGTGAATCAGGGGGTACCCCCCCTGTTTCCCTTGACCTCGGGTGTTATATTTTTCAGGCTCGGAGGAGTGAGATAGTTCATAAAAGCAGGGTACCCCCCCTGTTTCCCACTATTCAGGTCGTAGGGTTAGGTCTGAGAAATTCCCTCTAAGATCCGGACGACCGAGGGATCACCCTGAGAGGGATCTCTGGACCTACATATTGGACGAATGCACTCCCCCGTTCACTGGTACCCCCGATCCGCGTGGACTCCGAACCTGTACAAAACCCGGTCTGGACATGCCCAGGTTCAGCGGTAACAGGTCCTGTACAAAACCCAGCCTGGTCAACTCCAGGCTCTGCGGTAACAGGTCCTGTATAAAACCCGGCCTGGCCATCTCCAGACTCTGCGGTAACAGGTAGCGAGCCACCCCGATCGCTTCGGACCCTGAACGGCCACGAGACCTTCGTTCCAAGAAAAGTTCAGTGATACCCACTCAGAGTCCCCGAATCGGCCAATTAAAAACTCACTCCGACGGCAGAATGGCAATCATCCCAAAGTCGACGGGGGTCAGAGGGAACTATCATTGACAGCAAAAGCCACCACAGACAACAAATCTGTCATCCCCGTAACAAAGGCCAGCCAAGGCCCACGCAGAAAAGTCTACAAAAGGCCCGCCACTTCAGCAAACGACATTGGGCCAGGCCCAAATCCACAACTTGGGCCTCAACAGTGTTTGATCCAAAAAACGGCATCAACAGTAATCAATGCCTTCAACTTAAGTGTAGCCTTTGGCAACGAGACGCACTTTATAGCGTTCAATTGTAGCGTCATATCGATATTTAATTTTGTACACCCATTTACACCCGATAGGTGTTTTGTTCGGTGGAAGCGAGCAAAGAGACCAAGTTTTGTTAGTTTCAAGGGCATTGATTTCACTTGCCATAGCCTCACGCCATTTAACAGATTTCATGGCTTGAGAATAAGATTTTGGCTCTTCATTGTGCATGACAAAGAAAAATAATCCTTTAAAGGAAAATTAGTGGATGATGCCAAGAGCATTTACAATAAAGCTCGTACTGAGCATTTACAAGAATAAATAAAATACAATATATAACTATAAATATCAATATCAATAAATGATAAATATTTGCTACAACCATAACACAATCAATTATAATAATATCAATATAATATTCATGTATTTATTGCCACTAATTGTGACATATGAGTATGTCGATATTTTCAATACATTTTGTCGTCATGGCATGACCATAATAAATTTCGGTTAACTGATACGATCAAGAAGTGTATACTTTCTCAAAGGTAAAAAAAAATAAAAATTGACAGAAAACAAAAGTCCTAGAAATTTACGTCACTTGGTACTTAGATCGCTACAAATGAATTTTAAGTACATTGTCGCTATTTTTTGTTTAAATTTAAACTCGTATGTCACTATTATTTTATAAGATAATAACTAGATCTATTTGATTTCGTTTATATTATTCAAATCGTGAAGTATAATTATAATTGTTATGCGTAGGTATCAGTTGGCTTTCTGATTTACTCGAGGATTATATAAATAACATGTGACTTGAAGAATTATTTTACTATACAGTTAAGTTCTTCAGCCATTGACGATTGATGTTACTATTCTATGGACGACTCTGCTTATTGGTCGTATAATAATACGAAAATTAATGTCACGTGAACATGGTAATGTTGGAAGTATCGATTAAGTTAATTTTACGTAATCGAAAGGGAGGAGGAAAGCCCTGAAGAAGCCCTCGAACTCACCCAGAAAGAGGCAAACGAAGAGCGCCCCGTTCCTGAAAACTCTCAGGGGCCAGCACAATCACAAACCACCCGGCGATCAGCCTTTGATCGGCTCGGGGGGTACGAAGGTGCCGCCAACAATGCGAGAAGTCGACGAAGGGAACATCGGCGACAGAGACATGCCCCAAACGATGAGGAGGATCTCCGACACCACCTAGACCACACCGGACAACAAAGAGACAATCGGCAACGCAAAAGCCGAAAAAGGGAAAGATCTCACGACCCCGAGGAATCGGGTAGTGACGGCAGCTCAAGGAGATCCGACAACTCCCGGCGCCCCCGGCACTAGGAGGGAGAATATGTCATCCGCGCAATAGGCACTCAGGCGGCAACCCCGCCATGCGAGGACCTCAAAAGCAAGCTCCAAACCCTCGAACGAGAAATGCAGAGGCTCACGGCGGCCCAAAGCACTAACCCCGTGACACGAAGCTTAGCTGAGGGGAACATCTCCCCTCTGACGGATCACCTGCTCGCCGAGGATCTCGACGGAGATCTGAGATTCCCACTAAATCTCACCTACGACGGCTCTACCGACCCAACATACCACCTGGTGCAATACCAGTTCAACATGCGAGTAAAGAAGTGCTCACCCGCCACAATGTGTCAGGCTTTCTGCCTCAGTCTTGCGGGACCCGCCTTCGAATGGTACCAACGCCTTCCGAAAGGATCCATCGGGTCCTTCGACGAACTCGCGGAGCGATTCACTTCACGTTTCGCAAGCTCAATCTCGCAGCGCAAGCCAAAGTCCTACCTGTGGACTCTCAAGCAGCGCAAGGACGAGACATTACAGGCGTACCTGAAAAGGTTCGTCGAGGAATCAAACAAAGTTGCCAGTTACACAGACGACGACGCCATTACCGCCGTAATCGACGGCCTGCCACTATGCGATTTCTCTCGCTCCCTCGTCAAAGAGAGGCCAGTATCGATGGCCGAATTGATGGCAAGGGCAGCCAAAGACATTGCTGTCGACGAATACTTCGGCGGCAGGAACCAGTTCAACTCTGACGATCAGAGTCGCAACGACCGAAAAGGTGGTAGCGGCGTACCGCAGAGTAAAAAGCAGCACCCACAGCCCAACTCAGGGAACAGACCACCGTTGCATAAACGGGCGGATAAATTCCGGAAAGATGCAAACTTCACTCCTCTGACGGCCTCACCCGCAACGATCTTCAGCCTCCATGGAGATAAGTTCGGGAGACCGCCGCCACTCAAGAAAAATGCCAAGAAAGACATGAACCGATACTGCGAATACCACCAGGATCACGGCCATACAACATCAGAATGCTATCAGCTGAAAAGGCAGATCGAGCAACTGATTCAAGACGGACAACTCAAGGAGTTCGTCAAGAAACTAGTCTCAGGAGGCGGGAACACCCGCAACCAGAGCCAGCAAGACATCAGCCCCCAACGTGAAGACAGCCCCGCTCAATCTCGCGCTGGAAAAGCGCCAGAAGAGGGCAGGCCATCCCAGTTCCACGTCATATCAACCATCATGGGCGGACCCGAGACCGGAGATTCGTGCAATCAACGAAAGCGATACGCCAGATCCCTCGGGAAAGACTATGACGTCAATCAAGTCAATGTCACCCGCCTCAGAGGAGCATCCCACATGCTCCCCAGTCAAGAAATCACCTTCACCGAGCAGGAGGCTCGGAGGATCTCTCACCCGCACAACGACGCCATCGTGACTGATATACTAGTCGCCAACAGCCGAGTTCGGCGAGTTCTGATTGATAACGGAAGCTCCGCCGACGTCATCTTCAAATCCGCCTTGATCCAAATGAACCTCGGAGGGTTGATCCCCACACCGGTAAAGACACCTCTTTACGGTTTCAGCGGAAAATCCGTCTACACCGAGGGCGCCATCACCCTACCCACGACATTCGGATCCGAGGACGGAGCTTTGACCACCAAGATGATCAGGTACCTGGTGGTAGACCAACCTTCGGCCTACAATGTCATTCTGGGACGCCCCAGCCTCAACAAACTGCAAGCCATCACGTCTACCTTTCATCTACTCGTCAAATTCCCAACGGAAAATGGGATAGGAATTATGAAAGGTAGTCAGCAAGAATCCAGGAATTGCTACGCCCAGGGTACAAAACCCGGGAAGAACGAGTCGGTTATCAACACGATATGCCAACTCGAGGAAGAACTTCCCGAATGCCCCAGGAACGCAAGAATGTTTGGTGAGCTGGACCCTCGGGATGACAGGCGCAAGCCCACCATGGAACCTTCATCGGAAGTGACGCAAGTCCCGATCTCGGCTGACCGGCCCGAAAGGACGGTCACAATCGGGGCCCAACTCCCAGTCATGATCAAGACCAGGTTGATCGCATTCTTAAGAGAATTCAAGGATGTGTTCGCTTGGTCACACGCCGACATGCCTGGCATCGACCCTGAAATCGCCGTCCACCGATTGAATATCGAAGCAGGAAGAGCGCCGAAGATCCAACGCCGGCGCGCCTTCAACCATGAGCGATATCAGGCGATCAGCGAAGAGGTCAACAAACTCATCTCCGCCGACTTCATCAAGGAAGTGACGTATCCCGACTGGGTATCCAACGTAGTGATGGTGAAGAAGCCAAACGGGAAGTGGAGAATCTGCATAGATTATTCCGACCTCAACGCAGTATGCCCCAAAGATTGTTTCCCGCTGCCAAGAATAGACCAGTTGGTAGATGCCACCGCCGGCCACCAGCTCATGAGTATGATGGACGCATACTCAGGATACAATCAAATCCGAATGCACGAGCCTGATCAGATACACACGACATTCGTGACTGATCGGGGACTCTATTGCTATAAAGTCATGCCATTCGGACTCAAGAACGCCGGAGCCACGTACCAACGCCTGGTCAACAAGATTTTCGCCCCACTAATCGGGAAGACTATGGAAGTATACGTGGACGACATGATTGTGAAAAGTCTTCGGGAAGAAGACCACGTCAACGACCTGCGAGAGACATTCCTGTTACTGAGAAAGTATCAGATGAAGCTAAATCCGGCCAAGTGCGCCTTCGGAGTCGAGTCCGGGAAGTTCCTGGGATACATCGTCAACAGACGAGGTATTGAGGCTAACCCTGAGAAGATCAAGGCCCTCCTCGAGATGAGAAGCCCGCAACGGATCAAAGAGGTGCAAACCCTGAACGGAAGAATCAACGCTCTAGGAAGGTTCGTCTCAAAAGCCACGGATCGATGCCAACCTTTCTTTCAAGCCCTGAAGGGTAGAAAGAACTTTGTCTGGAACGAGAAGTGCGAAGCCGCCTTCCAGGAGCTGAAAGCCTACCTCGGATCACCACCCTTACTGTCAAAACCAAAGGAGGGGGAATCACTCTACCTCTACCTCTCGGTGTCAATTCGAGCAGTAAGCGCTGTGCTGGTCCGGGAAGAAGACAAGAGGCAACTGCCGATCTATTACATCAGCAAGGCCCTCCTTGACGCTGAAACGCGTTACACGCAAATCGAGAAACTGGCACTAGCACTGGTCACCGCCGCGAAGAAACTCCGCCCGTATTTCCAGGCTCACCAGATAGTCGTAAGAACGGAGCACCCAGTCCGAAAGGCACTACTCAAAGGAACCTCCTCACGAATGGCTATCTGGTCGCAAGAGCTAGGAGAATACGGCGTCGAGTACCAAGCAAGGGTGGCCATCAAAGGACAAGCCGTGGCAGATTTCATCGCCGAGTTCACATACGACGCCGAGGTCGAAACCGAGGAAGAAATGAACGAAGCACCCAAGCCACCAAAGAGGAAAAGTACCCCCGACGGCCCGACCTGGAGCCTCCACGTCGACGGTGCCTCAAACATGCACGGGTCAGGGGCCGGGGTGGTCCTCACCAACCCCGACGGTGAAAAACTCCGTTACGCCCTCCGCTTCGAGTTTAAGGCTTCAAACAACGAGGCTGAATACGAAGCACTGCTAGCCGGACTGCAAATCGCACACAAACTCCAGGTGAAAAACCTGCGAATCCACTGCGACTCCCAGCTGATAGTGAAACAAGTAGAAGGCGAGTACCAGGCAAAGGAAGCTCACATGGTGGCATATCTGGCAGAAACGAAACGACGCCTAGAGCCACTATCCTGGTACGAGGTCACGCAGATTCCGCGAGGCGAGAACTCGGAAGCTGACGCCCTGGCAAGGGCCGCTTCCGGGGCGGGCGACGAAGGACTGGAAAAAGTCCCAATCGAAGCCCTCAGCCAGCCTTCGATAAAGAAGCCCGAATCCCCTGACGTTGAAACCAGAACTGAAATGACGAAGGGGCTCGAGAAAGAAACAACCCCAACCACTGACAAGGAAATCCTCTCCCTGGCGAGCGAACCCGGCGAAAGCTGGACCACCCCGGTGAAAGAATACCTGAGACACGGTACTCTCCCGGCCGATCGCAAAGAAGCCAGGCAGCTCAAGCTCCGAGCAACGAGATATGTGTTGCACAACGGAGAACTCTACAAACGAGGCTTCATGCAACCTCTCCTGAAATGCCTTGAAGAACAAGACGCCAACCTAGTCCTCCGCGAAATCCACGAAGGAATTTGCGGAAACCACTACGCTGGACGATCTCTGGCTCTGAAGGCCCTGAAACAAGGGTACTTCTGACCCACTCTCAAGAATGACTCCGCCGAAATGGCGCGAAGATGTGACAGATGCCAAAGGTTCGCGCAAATCCCGCGACAGCCGGCGGTCCCACTCTGCCCTGTAATGGTCCCCCGTCCCTTCGTAAAATGGGGGATCGACCTGATCGGAAAACTCCCAAAAGCGCCAGGAGGGGTGGAATACGCCATAATCGCCATCGACTACTTCACCAAATTGGTCGAAGCAGAACCAATGGCAAAGATCACTCAGACGAACACAACGAACTTCATCTGGCGCAATATAGTGTGCCGACACGGGATCCCCGAGTCCATCATCACCGACAACGCCAAACAGTTCAACAACTCGGACCTCCGATCGTTCTGTCAAGACCTCGGAATAAACAACACTTATTCCTCCCCAGTCTACCCACAAGCCAACGGCCAAGTCGAGTCAGTCAACAAGGATATCAAGGCAATCCTGAAAAAGAAACTTGTCGAGAAGAAAGGGAAATGGGCCGAAGAAATGCCAGCCGTGCTCTGGGCGTACCGCACCACCGCCAGAAACGCAACGGGTGAAACTCCATTCGCTCTAACGTATGGCGTCGAGGCGGTCATCCCCGCGGAGATCACAGTGCCATCACCACGGGTCGAACTCTACGACCCGGAGCGAAACTCCGAAGCGCTAAGAGCCGAGCTCGACCTCCTTGAAGAAAGGAGAAACGACGCCTACACCCGCCTAGCGGCCCAAAAGCGAATTGTAGAGCGATACTACAATTCGAAAGTCAAGGCAAGACGCTTTCTTGAAGGCAGCCTTGTCCTCAGGAAAGTGGGGCAGAACACACAAGTTCAGGGAGCCGGAGTTCTGGGGCCCACCTGGGAAGGTCCCTATCGCGTCACCGAGATCATCCGAGACGGAACTTATCGACTGGAAGAGATGGGGGGTAAGGAGATTCCCCGTCCCTGGAACGTCGAGCATCTGAAGCAATACTACCAGTAAGCCAGCGCGAGACAAGAAACGAGTCGTACACCCGGAGCGAGAAACCTGCGAAGTACGGAACCCAAACAAACTAAGCGACGACCGGGAGCCCGGCCAGTCTAGGGAAAATCTTCCCTGGAATGTTCCGATCTAGGTTGAAGCTAAGAAAAAACAAAAACAAAAGGCTCCAACACAAGCATAAAAGCTCGCGAGGAACACGCTCGATACCATCGTCTCCGCCACAGAACACCCCAGTCGGTCCGGAAATAGCTCCGATGTACCAATCTATGTAAAAGAAGGCACCGCAAGAAGTGCCAAATCAAATAGAAAATTGTCATTTCGACTATCACATATGTCTCTACTTGTATAGTTTTTTCCCAACCCTAACGGATTACTCAAAAACTGGGGGGTTAACGGGAATAGGCAAAGAGACATATATATATATATAAAAAAAGAGAAAGGCCCTAAACAAAGCCCGGACTTCGATCCCGCTTGTTCAGGCAACCAAGTCCGAAACCGTAAGCCGCCCTCCCAGGCGCTGACCTCGGCACCCGAGACGGTAAGCCGCCCTCCCAGGCGCCAACTTCGGGAAGCCAAACGCCTCACAAGCGTCCTCCAGGCAACAAAGCCCTAACAAATCCCGGACTTCGGTCCCGCTTGTTTAGGCAACCAAGTCCGAAACTGTAAGCCGCCCTCCCAGGCGCCGACCTCGGCACCCGAGACAGTAAGCCGCCCTCCCAGGTGCCAACTTCAGGAAGCCAAACGCCTCACAAGCGTCCTCCTGGCACAAGTCCTAGCACGGCCCGGACCTCGATCCGGCCTGCTCAGGCGCTAAATCCGAAACTGTAAGCCGCCCTCCCAGGCGCCGACCTCGGCACCCGAGACAGTAAGCCGCCCTCCCAGGTGCCAACTTCGGGAAGCCAAACGCCTCACAAGCGTCCTCCTGGCACAAGTCCTAGCGCGGCCCGGACCTCGATCCGGCCTGCTCAGGCGCTGAGTCCGAAACTGTAAGCCGCCCCGAAGAAAGATCAACAAGGCTCGGGGGGTCAAAGATCTATCTCGAAAGGCGCAAAGTACGTAAGATACGTCGAAACCACCGCCGATGTAAGAATCGGAAGCTGAGCCGAACCGCCTGGGATAGTAGATACCTGCAGCGAAAGAAAGAAGGGGTAAAACCGAGAAAAGGGGAAACCAACGCGAACAGCGAAATAAAGCCGACGCAACCTCAATCGAGGCGCAAAAAGACGTGGTATACAAAATGGTAACTAAAGTCAAATATATACAAGCCGTGCCCAGAAGGCGTCAGTCAAAACCCCACCACAGGCGGTGGAGGCTACAAAGACTCTGAAAGAAAGAGTATGAAGAAACGCGCTACTCTGCTCCATGGCCCCCGAAGTGCGGAAAATCGCCCGTGCTGCTACCGGTAGCATCATAAGCACCTATGTAGCCGGCGGCAGGATCACCAAATCCCGCCAACGCTGCCAGAGGGTCGGGATGGACCGCTGGAGGAAGAGCCGGAATCACCGCCACATAAGGCTCCAGCGTCGCCCTAACATGAGCCGGGAGCTGGTACTGCTCCGTAAAAAAGGCAACAGAGAGCGGGACTCCTTGGTTGGACATCGCCAAGGAGATGAAGACGGAGACGAAGCCCTCCCAGAAACGGGTGTCTGCGACCTCCGACATGCTGCTCCGCGTGTCCCGAAGATCGGCCTCCAGCGCAGTGATGCGACTCCGCGTTGAGACAAGCGCGGAAGCCGTCCGATGATACTCCACGGAGCCACGGGCCAGCTGGCCCGCCAATCGCTCCCGAGTCTCCTGAGCCTCATGAAGCAGACGGAGGGCAGTTGTCATCCCGCCCTGTGAGATCTCGGCCCTGGACCGATACTCCTGGTTCTCGCGTTCCAGGGAAGCGTTCCGGGCACGGAGAGAGGCAATCTCCTGCATATACACAGCATCCACCCGGAGATCTCGAGGTGGAACCGGAAACTCGGTGCCGCTAGGAGGAAACACCGAGGGTACCTGCAAAAAGACAGAGGAGGATGAGCCAAAACAAAAAGGCAAGAGCGACTGAATAAGTCGTAAAGAGAAGCCGAAAATACCGGGGGCAGGGTCTGCCCGGCCACGCCAAGCTCCCCAAATGGAGGAGCATAGTCGAAAACGGATGGCTCATGAGCCGCCGCATGCGACGACGACGCACCCGTGGCAGTACCCGGGGTCTTCCCCCGAGAATGGGTTCCCCTCACCCGACATCGCTCCTCATCATCACCAGTGGCCCGCGTCGGTCGACGAGTTCGGCGCACCAAAACTCCAGAGACGGTCCTCCCAGAGTCGCCTGTGTTGTCTTCTCCAGCCATACCTGCAAAAAGCAAAAACAGAGTTAGAAGCAAGACGAATCAAGTTAAAAGGTAACCAGCAAAGTAAAAAAGAAACCGTGAAAAGACTGGGACCCCTCCAAAGAAGCCCAGCGCGGTACCAACAGACAATTGGCCGGAAGCCACCCCGACGAAACCCACGCCGACCGCTCCAGAAACGGAGCAAAATACTCGGGAGTTAACAACCTTGCCATAGAAAGGCTGCCGAAGTCAAAACTCCCGAAAGTCGGGCGGGAACGATGCGGAGGCGGAACTAGGCGCTGGGGAACAGACCCCAAAAGACCGTACGGGACCCACACCCAGCGACTATGCCAGTAGGGTCCGAATACTGATGAAGGCCAGCAACGCCAACGCCCTGATCAGAATCCAGGACACACCAGTTTTCGAGACCCCGCGTACCCCAATAGAGGCGGAGCATGAAGAACTGAAAAAGCTGGTCAGCCGAAAGGGCGCGACCACGTTCCTCCCGCTACATCGAGTAACACCCGGCATTAAACCGGCAAGCATCCGGGCCGAGCTGGATCGGATGCAAGCCGGTGCGGATCAAAATCTCCTCCAGCAATGGAGGGATTGGGAGGGTAAATCCAAGGCGGATGCTCTCCAAAGGCACCGCCACCATCCCATCGGGAGGACAGCTGGGCAACGAGCCCTCCGACGGCGCGCAAACACCCTCGACAGGGACCAGCTCCTCATCCCGATAGAATTCCGCCAGATCATCGGGGGAGACGACGCTCGGAACATCGATATCCGAGCAATCCAAGGGCGGATCAAACCAAAACCGGGTAGGAGCCTCCTGATCAGGATCAACCCGCCTCCCCACATTCCGATGGAAAATCGGACATGACCCGCCTGCTATGACGGCTCTATGACGCGATCCGCTCGCGCCAATGGCCATAGGGCGGGTACCTGCAACAACCAAACGGGTATCCGGCTCCGCCGCCGGAGGCAACAATGAAGAATGCCCTCTCGGAACCCCGCCGAGATGGGAAGAAGATGGCCCGCCAACGCCAGCCGAAGAGGCTGGCGCCGAAGGCCGGGCCCACCCGGAAGCTGAAAAGTCCCGGGATATTTCCGGAGCTGAAAATTCTAACCCCGCACCCAGGCCAAGAATGAGGGCGCGGACCCCACCTGAAAAAGGAGGGAACAAAATCAACGCGCCCCCACTAACGGAAACCTGCCCCGAACCCAAACTGAAAAAGTTTGGGCCCACGAGGAACCCGGCAGGACCGACGGCTCCCGAAGAGGGAACCTCGGCACCACAACCACCGGCCACCCTCCCGGAGGGTGGCCCCACCACGGACCAAGTCACGCTACCTCCCCGGACCTCGGGGAGGCGGACATCGGCGGGAAAGGACCACCGGGCCCCACCACGGACGGCCTCGTCCTTGCCGAACTCGCTCGGGCCACCCCGGGCCCACTCGCCACCTCCGACCTCGGGGCGGCTCCTCCCCGCCCCCGACCGGATCGCCCGGACCTCATGGGGCACGTCGAAGCTAACCCCGGCGACGAGGGGCCCCGCCACGCCCTCACGGGCCTCGTCGAACCCTCGCGAGGGGACCGGTTCCGCCCGCTCGCCCTCGGCGACACACCAGGGCGGCGAGCCCATAGGCGGAATCGCCGAGGCCTCCCGGCCCACGAGGGACCCCGCTCCGGCCACCGCGGCGGGATCCGCCCCGGCAGAGGCGAGCCCGACCTCGCGCGAACCTCGCGGAGGGCTCAGCCCAGCCGGGCCACCGCCGACTACCGCGGCGCCAGGCGACCGCACAGGCGAGGTCGCCCGGACCCCTCAAGCCTCGTGCGGACCGCCTCCGGCAACGGCGAGCTCCTCCGCGCCGGCGAGGGCAAGCCCGACCTCGCCTAAGACCCGCGGGAGGAGCGACTCCGCCCGCTCTCCACCGGCCTCGCCACCGAGTGCCACCGGCACCGACGGACTCACAGCGGCCCCCCGGACCTCGCGGGGCCCTCCTCCGTCGACGGCGAGCCGCGCGGCGCCGCCTAGGGCTTGGCCGACCTCGCCAATCGCCCGCGCAGGCGAGCCCGCGGCTCCTTGCTCCACCTCGCAGCCACGAACGCTGCCCTCCTCCTCCACTGGCCTCGCCGGACTCGGACAACCCCGACGAGGGTCTTCTCCGGCGACGGTGGACGCTGGCTGGGCGGCAGTGGCATCGGTCTGGTTCCCCATGGGAGTCACAGAGAAGTTCGGAGTTGGTTTTTCTCGAACCAACTCGACTTCCACTCGATTTTTATAAAAATCGATCCGAAAGGCGTGTTATAAAAACCAAGCTGCGACAAAGACCACTAAAAACGCAACACTCCGGAAAAAACGGTGCGTGAAAAGGGTAACTGGACAAAAAGTTACTCAGGTCTGAAAGACTTACTTCGAGTAAAACGCAGATCTCGTCTCGCCTCGGAAATGAGAAAATGAAAGGGCCCACCTCGAATTTATATAAGTTTCACGGAAATCACGAACTTCCGTAAAACTGGGGGGTTAATGTTATGGGTAATTCTCGGAATTGATTTTACGAAATAAATTAATTAAACGGGAATTATTAAACATAATTTCCGTTAATTAATTATACGTTTGATTAAATCTTTATTAATCAAATTAATCAATTTCAAAACCCAAAACTCCCTCCGGAGGCCCGTTTTCGAAAAACAAAGTGTCCCGGTGTTCGCAAAAATATGAAAAACCCCCAAAAACGACATAAAATTTGGGAAAAACGGACACGGGACACGCTCGGGAGCAAAAACGGCCGATGAAACACCCGCGGGACCCACAGGGGTGGCGGCTGTCAGGGCCACGCCACGTGGCGGCATCCTGCGCCGCCACCAGCCCGCGGGCCCCACCCGTGTCTCCTCAGCCCCCCACTTGGGGGCAGCACGCACACGATCACGCCAAATGGCGTGATCTCACCCTTGCGCGGGCCTCGGTCCTCGTGCAGACGCACGAAGGGCCCCGATGGGCCTGATGAAGGCGCGCGGGGAGCAGCGCCTGCCCACTTGCTGGGGCGGGCCCCCGCGGCCACGTGTAGGGCAGGGATTAACCCTGCCCATCGGCCTCACACAAAGCGGGCCCCCATCGGGGACTTGCAGGCCGTCCGATCTCGCGCGGACGGCCGGGATCGGACCATCTTTTCCAGGGACCGAAATGCAATTATAAAACTGTCCGGGGCCCCCCCTGGACAATATTTTACTGCGATCGGGCCCCTGGACCCTACTATAAATAGAAGCTCAGTTCAGTTGAAACGGTAACTCATTCGAACTCTCTCGACTTGAGCTCTCTCTCTCTCTCTCTACCCCCGATATACTCGCCTCCCCTCAAATACTCTACTAATGTTGAGCGTCGGAGGTGAATCAGGGGGTACCCCCCCTGTTTCCCTTGACCTCGGGTGTTATATTTTTCAGGCTCGGAGGAGTGAGATAGTTCATAAAAGCAGGGTACCCCCCCTGTTTCCCACTATTCAGGTCGTAGGGTTAGGTCTGAGAAATTCCCTCTAAGATCCGGACGACCGAGGGATCACCCTGAGAGGGATCTCTGGACCTACATATTGGACGAATGCACTCCCCCGTTCACTGGTACCCCCGATCCGCGTGGACTCCGAACCTGTACAAAACCCGGTCTGGACATGCCCAGGTTCAGCGGTAACAGGTCCTGTACAAAACCCAGCCTGGTCAACTCCAGGCTCTGCGGTAACAGGTCCTGTATAAAACCCGGCCTGGCCATCTCCAGACTCTGCGGTAACAGGTAGCGAGCCACCCCGATCGCTTCGGACCCTGAACGGCCACGAGACCTTCGTTCCAAGAAAAGTTCAGTGATACCCACTCAGAGTCCCCGAATCGGCCAATTAAAAACTCACTCCGACGGCAGAATGGCAATCATCCCAAAGTCGACGGGGGTCAGAGGGAACTATCATTGACAGCAAAAGCCACCACAGACAACAAATCTGTCATCCCCGTAACAAAGGCCAGCCAAGGCCCACGCAGAAAAGTCTACAAAAGGCCCGCCACTTCAGCAAACGACATTGGGCCAGGCCCAAATCCACAACTTGGGCCTCAACAGTGTTTGATCCAAAAAACGGCATCAACAGTAATCAATGCCTTCAACTTAAGTGTAGCCTTTGGCAACGAGACGCACTTTATAGCGTTCAATTGTAGCGTCATATCGATATTTAATTTTGTACACCCATTTACACCCGATAGGTGTTTTGTTCGGTGGAAGCGAGCAAAGAGACCAAGTTTTGTTAGTTTCAAGGGCATTGATTTCACTTGCCATAGCCTCACGCCATTTAACAGATTTCATGGCTTGAGAATAAGATTTTGGCTCTTCATTGTGCATGACAAAGAAAAATAATCCTTTAAAGGAAAATTAGTGGATGATGCCAAGAGCATTTACAATAAAGCTCGTACTGAGCATTTACAAGAATAAATAAAATACAATATATAACTATAAATATCAATATCAATAAATGATAAATATTTGCTACAACCATAACACAATCAATTATAATAATATCAATATAATATTCATGTATTTATTGCCACTAATTGTGACATATGAGTATGTCGATATTTTCAATACATTTTGTCGTCATGGCATGACCATAATAAATTTCGGTTAACTGATACGATCAAGAAGTGTATACTTTCTCAAAGGTAAAAAAAAATAAAAATTGACAGAAAACAAAAGTCCTAGAAATTTACGTCACTTGGTACTTAGATCGCTACAAATGAATTTTAAGTACATTGTCGCTATTTTTTGTTTAAATTTAAACTCGTATGTCACTATTATTTTATAAGATAATAACTAGATCTATTTGATTTCGTTTATATTATTCAAATCGTGAAGTATAATTATAATTGTTATGCGTAGGTATCAGTTGGCTTTCTGATTTACTCGAGGATTATATAAATAACATGTGACTTGAAGAATTATTTTACTATACAGTTAAGTTCTTCAGCCATTGACGATTGATGTTACTATTCTATGGACGACTCTGCTTATTGGTCGTATAATAATACGAAAATTAATGTCACGTGAACATGGTAATGTTGGAAGTATCGATTAAGTTAATTTTACGTAATCGAAGTTTGACCGGAATTATTCTTGCTTGATAAATATTTAATAAATAGATTAATATAATTCGTTAAATTTATAAAATTATAATTTTAAAAAAATTATATAGATCTCACACGACATATATATCAATAATTTAATATAAAATAACGTTTCAACCGCACAAATTTAATATAATATTTTATTACCGTAAAATGTTTTAAACATTTCATATGCTTTAATTTATAGTCTTAATTTTTTAATATCTTAACTTGTTTCTATGTTGTAAGACTTTTGTAGTAGGAAAGAGATAAAGAAGAAAAAAAAATATTATATCCGAATAACTTTTGAAAGATTATAATAAACTCGATTATTAAAATCAAAACAAATTATTATAATTATTAATGTTGTCTTCGTTTTTTTTTTAATTCTGATTTAAGATTAGGACAACATTTCCTTACAAAAACAAGCAATCAAAATATTATAAGTTTGATACAATGAAATACACGTAATGTATTTGCGTGACTGCGATTAGAATTACAAGCAACTTAATTTTGACAAATTCTAGTTAAAATAAAAAAATAAATTGGAATTGGTACATCTTTGTCTTTGTAATGGAATATTCTCAAACTAGTGATGATAGAATATAATAATGTCAAGATATTCCCTCTATGTTCTGTCTGATCCATATTTCAAGAAAGTTGTTTCTGTGTAAGTAATTGACCATTGCATGAACAAAAGATGAATGTGGATGACACCTATATTTCCACTATG
Organism: Parietaria judaica; assembly: GCA_954871525.1. Classification (NCBI taxonomy): domain Eukaryota; kingdom Viridiplantae; phylum Streptophyta; class Magnoliopsida; order Rosales; family Urticaceae; genus Parietaria; species Parietaria judaica. The sequence continues at coordinate 16,061,232 of OX940868.1, forward strand.
TGATAATAAAGTTTTATCTTTTAAATTTACGTTTTTATAGTATCACATTATATTTATATAATGCTGCATATAATCATTATTGATTACAAATCATCCAAATGAAATGTGGCTGGAAAAGTATTAGCCTTTATTTGTAAATATAATGGACATCGGAGGCATAATTATTATAAACTTTGACTACTAAAAATATTTTTTTATTAATTCTTAATTTTTTATAATTTTTAAAATAATCTTTCCAAATACCAAAATACTTAAAATACCTCTGATATTATTCATTTTTTAGGACAATATATGTCTATTTTTCAAGATGAATATGTCCTGAAAAATTAACATTATTAAGAGTATTTTGATAAATGAAAAATTATTTTGAGAATTATGAAAATTTGAGAATTAATATTAGAATTTGTGGTGTGTTGAATGTTATTTTATGAAGTTTTCCAATTAAAATTATAATCTTTTTTTTAACAAATATTGGTCAAATATTATGTGGCATCAAAATAATTGAAATATGTACTATTTAATTTGGTCTAATTTCCGTGGTATCACGTGACATTTGACCAATGTTAATAATTGACGAAAAATATGTTCCTTCAATTTTATGAACTTTGTGTATTTTTAAGCGTTATTTTCATTTTATTTTAGATCTATGTTGTTTTAATTAATTAAAGTTTAGATACTTATGTTGCTAATAATTTTAAAAATAATGTCAATAACATGATTAATAAGAGAAAGAAAATTTTGTTTATAATCATTTGATTCAAATGGACAACATTTCAATCACTCCACGACCACCGGTACCAATTTATGAATCTGAATTATTGCTTTCTATATTATACGAAAAGATGGACTATATTTGACATGTTTGTTGTTATGCGGTTATGCCTTTAATGCCACGTGACCATATTCTAGTGAAGAGATCTTGTATTCTTTATTATTTAATTTAACAAGATTAAATAATGATTTTGAACTTATAATATAAACTAGAGCTTCAGATTCTACAATAAAGTAGTGCATTATGATTTATGAACAGATGTCGTTTATAGTTTGTACACTCAGGTTTTTCGATGATTCACGATCCCGAAAGTAAAAATCGCGAGATATCCTTGAATAATATCATAGATATTAGATAAAATTGCAAAGACTAATTAATTCCGATGTTACTAATATTTTGACGACTCATGAATGGTTATGCTTCAAGTTTATATCTCGTCAACCACATTATTTCGGCGGGGATTTAAATCGGAAATACTTCGTCAGACTATTAGGTCTTTCTCGGTGAACGACACAATATTTTCTTTGGGAGGGAGATAAATTCGACTAGACTCTAGTGAGAGGCTTTGGCTTTGGCTGAATTCTTATGAGGCTAGATCAGGATTTTAGGTGCTCATAGAACTTATATTTATAGGCGTAGAGTTTTAGGATCTAATGAGTTTTAGCTATCAAATGAGTCAAGGTCATTAAATCATATTAACAATTAAATAATTAATCTGATTAACCAATTAATAAATCAACAGGCTCATGTGGGCCGGGTCCCTTTACTTAGTGGGCCGAGTTCAATCTCCGTCTTTGGGCATTATACCCTCCTCTGTTTATGAGCATAATACCCTTCATATACACTACTATATGTCAATTTTGACGAAAATTATTAACGAGTATAGTGAACCAAAATTACTTAATACAATGGTAATTTCACTACTTCCGTCAACAAGTCTTTAAGTCTTAAGTTCAATGAACACGCAAAAGTGTATTCTCATTACTCATGTACTTCTTAATAATAGTATCACAAATTATAAAGGTACACATGTTTCTCTTATAACAATTTGAATGAGACATGGACAAAATTAGACTTAGATATTATTTTATGACCAAAAAAAAAGGTCGTCATAGTTTCAAAACTGTTGTATATAAATTTAAACACGGTGATGATATCGCTGATCATATAATATTTTATATGATCAACACATCATATTCTGCTTTCAATTTTGGCATACTTTGGAATGCGACACCTAAATGCTCACCACTTTCTTTTCCATAATTATCACTTCTCTCAATCAATGATGTAAACAAATATAAAGAAAAGCAATGCTTGACTTAAACAAATAGAAGAGTTCATGGAATTCCACAGAGTTTCAGTATCACCAGTCAAATTCGGCTGCTAAAGGCAATGATACTTAAATTGCTAATATATGATAAATAGCTCGTATTTGCCCATCTTATGAATAAATATAAGAGCTTATTAGTAAAACCCTCAATTAAAATCAAACTATTTAAAAGGGTACTCAAATGTTTGCTATAATTAAAGAAAATCTCAATTGGGCTTTTTAGGACAAATATACCCCCTATTTTCTTTTACTCACGTTTGAAGACGACGCCAAGCCTTATTTGACACTTCTTCCGCCATTGTTGCTCGCTCCCCTTCAACGACACCGTGCTGGTCGGCGGCGAGCCACGGTTCTCCTTCTCGAACTACCTCGCCGATCATCTTCGCCGATCATCGACCGGTCGGCGTCCCTTCGGTACCCCGGCAAGAAGGGCTCCTCCAACCCCAACTCCATGCCGCGCATCTCCAGCTCCCGCGCGCGCTCCCTCTCCGACCCCCTCCTCCACCCTCACCAGCTCCTCCACCAGGTAATCTCCCATGCTTCTTCTTCAAAGCTCCTTACTTTGACCGTCTGGTTTTTTATTTCGATCAACAGAGAGCGAGTGGCTTAGTTAGGCGACATGGGCACTTGGTAAGGGTGCTTTCTTTGTCGATCCATTTGGTAGGTTCCCACAATTCATGGGATTTGGGTGTGCTTTACTGGGTTAGCTCCACTGTGAAGGCATCCACTTAAGGATTTTTAAAATGTCTACTCCTGGTATTGCGTAAACGTGAATTCTCGGTTCGTTGTAGATTCCGGTCAAACGCGAGTAGCAGCGGGTTGTTTGAGTTTAGTATTCAGCTCAATTGTAGCTGAGAGTGAGCAATTAAGCTGCGGGTTTCGTCTCTTTGAGATGCTCAAACTCAAAAAAAAAAAAAAAACTTATTAGCAAAAGTTTCTATGGTGTAGATTTGCTGGACTTGGCATAATCTTCTCCGTGATCTTCCGCCACAGAGCTTCGAAGCTACGTTCGTCGTTTGATTCGCAAGTAGTTTGATGATCTTCCTCCTTTCGTTTTTGCAAATTTGGGATAATTCTCCAAATGATTCCGTATTTCATGTAAATGAATGTAACCCGAAATGAAGAGGATTCTGATCGAGTTCTTCGTTTCGAAATTGAAGATGAGCTTTTGGATAATTATATATGTTAGTTGTATGAATGATCATATATTTTGAGAATTATACAAACTGTAGCAACGTATTCCATTTTTATTTTTTCGATAAAATTTCTTTGTGTCGAAATAGACGTGTCTCTGCTCATTTCCGTCCATGAGATGATCATTCGTGTCAGGAACGACGTGCAGCGACCCCAAAAGGGGTTGAAGAGCCCCCGACTTTTAAATTATAATCAAATTTCACCTTAGACAACAAAAATATTATTACACGAGTTTAATGGAAAATCTTATTTTGTGTAGGTTCATTAATGTCGGCCTCCGATGGATCATCGAGATCGTCGCACACTCAAAATTTGGCCAACCATGGTATTCCAACCTTTAAGCTCCAAAGATAATTCGTTACCAACGTCGAAGAAGCCGAATAGCGTCGCCGAAAAGAATTCGAGACGAGAGTCGAATAAGCCGAGAAGCCGTATTCGATTCAAGAGACGAAGCCGCAGAAGAGTGTCGTCGAAGAAGCCGGATAGCATGGCCGAAGAGAATTCAATACGAGCGCCGAAGCAGTCGATAAGCATGTAACTGTAGTTACACTTATGTAACTGGAGTTACAATTTCAATATATTTGCTCAAATAATAATTTAGTGCTTTGGGAGTTAATTTGGAAATATTAAAATAATTTTTGTAACTGAAGTTACACTTTTGTAACTCAAGTTACATAAGCGTAACCGGTGTTACACTTTTGTAATAGGAGTTACACTTTCGTAATTCTAGTCATATATGGTTATGTAATAGTATGACCACAATTATGTAATAATATGACCACAATCATTAGAGTTACACTAATGTAAATGTGGTTACACTAATTTAATTGGAATTAAAGTTTTGTAACCGAAGTTACATTATCGTAACCGAAGTTACATTATCGTAACTGAAGTTACACTTATGTAACTGGAGTTACAATTTCAATATATTTGTTCACATATTAATTTAGTGCTTTGGGAGTTAATTTGGAAGTATTAAAATAATTTTTGTAACTGAAGTTACACTTTTGTAACTTAAGTTACATAAGTGTAACCGGTGTTACACTTTTGTAACAGGAGTTAAACTTTCGTAATTCTAGTCATATATGGTTACACTTATGTTACATAATTATATTAATCCAGTCTCCATCTAAAGGTATGTAGCAATAATTTCACATAATTTGAGTTACAAAAAAGATTTTAAATTGAAATATTGTCAAAAAATAGTGACATACAATTATGTAATAGTATGACCACAATTATGTAATACTATGACAACAATAATTAGACTTACACTAATGTAAATGTGGTTACACTAATTTAATTGGAAATAAATTTTTGTAACCGAAGTTACATTATCGTAACTGAAGTTACACTTATGTAACTGTTGTTACGCTTTTGTAACCGGAGTTACAGTTTCAATATATTTGTTCAAATAATAATTTAGTGCTTTGGGAGTTAATTTGGAAGTATTAAAATAATTTTTGTAACTGAAGTTACACTTTTGTATCTCAAGTTACATAAGCGTAACCGGTGTTACACTTTTGTAATAGGAGTTACACTTTCGTAATTCTAGTCATATATGGTTATGTAATAGTATGACCACAATTATGTAATAATATGACCACAATCATTAGAGTTACACTAATGTAAATGTGGTTACACTAATTTAATTGGAATTAAAGTTTTGTAACCGAAGTTACATTATTGTAACCGAAGTTACATTATCGTAACTGAAGTTACACTTATGTAACTGGAGTTACAATTTCAATATATTTGTTCACATAATAATTTAATGCTTTGGGAGTTAATTTGGAAGTATTAAAATAATTTTTGTAACTGAAGTTACACTTTTGTAACTTAAGTTACATAAGTGTAACCGGTGTTACACTTTTGTAACAGGAGTTAAACTTTCGTAATTCTAGTCATATATGGTTACACTTATGTTACATAATTATATTAATCCAGTCTCCATCTAAAGGTATGTAGCAATAATTTCACATAATTTGAGTTACAAAAAAGATTTTAAATTGAAATATTGTCAAAAAATAGTGACATACAATTATGTAATAGTATGACCACAATTATGTAATACTATGACAACAATAATTAGACTTACACTAATGTAAATGTGGTTACACTAATTTAATTGGAAATAAATTTTTGTAACCGAAGTTACATTATCGTAACTGAAGTTACACTTATGTAACTGTTGTTACGCTTTTGTAACCGGAGTTACAGTTTCAATATATTTGTTCAAATAATAATTTAGTGCTTTGGGAGTTAATTTGGAAGTATTAAAATAATTTTTGTAACTGAAGTTACACTTTTGTATCTCAAGTTACATAAGCGTAACCGGTGTTACACTTTTGTAATAGGAGTTACACTTTCGTAATTCTAGTCATATATGGTTATGTAATAGTATGACCACAATTATGTAATAATATGACCACAATCATTAGAGTTACACTAATGTAAATGTGGTTACACTAATTTAATTGGAATTAAAGTTTTGTAACCGAAGTTACATTATCGTAACCGAAGTTACGTTATCGTAACTGAAGTTACATTATCGTAACTGAAGTTACACTTATGTAACTGGAGTTACAATTTCAATATATTTGTTCACATAATAATTTAGTGCTTTGGGAGTTAATTTGGAAGTATTAAAATAATTTATGTAACTGAAGTTACACTTTTGTAACTTAAGTTAGATAAGTGTAACCGGTGTTACACTTTTGTAACAGGAGTTACACTTTCGTAATTCTAGTAATATATGGTTACACTTATGTTACATAGTTATATTAATCTAGTTTCCATCTAAAGGTATGTAGCAATAAGTTCACATAATTTGAATTACAAAAAAGAATTTAAATTGAAATTAAATTTCACTAATTTAATTGGAATTACATTTTTGTAACCGAAGTTACATTATCGTAACCAAAGTTACATTATCGTAACTGAAGTTACACTAATATAATTGGAATTAAATTTTTGTAACTGAAGTTATATTATCGTAACTGAAGTTACATTATCGTAACTTAAGTTACCCTTTTGTAACTTCGGTTACACTTTGTAACTGGTGTTACAGTATTGTAACTGTAGTTACACTTTTGTAACCATAGTTACAATTTCAATATATTTGTTCAAATAATAATTTATTGCTTTTGGAGTTAATTTGGAAGTATTAAAATAATTTTTGTAACCGGTGTTACACTTTTGTAACTCAAGTTACATAAGTGTAACCGGTGTTACACTTTTGTAACAGAGTTACAGTTTCGTAATTCTAGTAATATATGGTTAAACTTATGTTAGCGTAACCAAAGTTACATTATCGTAAATTAAGTTACCATTTTGTAACTTCGGTTACACTTTGTTACTGGTGTTACACTGTTGTAACTGTAGTTACACTTTTGTAAACGGAGTTACAATTTCAATATATTTGTTCAAATAATAATTTATTGCTTTTGGAGTTAATTTGGAAGTATTAAAATAATTTTTGTAACCGGTGTTACACTTTTGTAACAGGAGTTACACTTTCGTAATTCTAGTAATATATGATTACACTTATGTTACATAATTATATTAATCCAGTTTCCATCTAAAGGTACGTAGCAATAAGTTCACATAATTTGAGCTACAAAAAAGAATTTAAATTGAAATATTGTCAAAAAATAGTGACATACAATTATGTAATAGTATGACCACAATTAGGTAATACTATGACCACAATCATTATAGTTACACTAATGTAAATGTGGTTACACTAATTTAATTGGAATTAAATTTTTGTAATCGAAGTTACATCATCGTAACTAAAGTTACATTATCGTAACTGAAGTTACACTAATATAATTGGAATTAAATTTTTGTAACCGAAGTTACATTATCGTAACCAAAGTTACATATCGTAACTGAAGTTACATTATCGTAACTTAAGTTACCCTTTTGTAACTTCGGTTACACTTTGTAACTGGTGTTACACTGTTGTAACTGGTGTTACACTGTTGTAACTGTAGTTACACTTTTGTAACCGGAGTTACAATTTCAATATATTTGTTCAAATAATAATTTATTGCTTTTGGAGTTAATTTGGAAGTATTAAAATAATTTTTGTAACCGGTGTTACACGTTTGTAACTGAAGTTATACTTATGCTTAAAAGTTACAAAATAACGTTACAATAATTGTAACCTCAAAGTTACAAAAACGTTTCCTCATCGACGGCCCAAATTTCATCAAGAAGCATCTCGAACTCGCCGTGAAATCTGGCTCTGGCCTTGGAGTCGTGACCAGTCCGGACATCGATCTCTGTTGGGTTCCCCTCGATCGCCCAAGATATCTAACGACATTTGGGTGACTACATTGGTGTAACATCTCATTCTCCCTTCGGATTTCCTCGTACCCTTCCTCCTAAAAGACAAATATACAATTGAAGTGCAGGGTTAGAAATGAAGGAAAATTTAGAAAATCCCAGATTAAAACCCGGATTTCGGTTCTCCACACCCTAAACTAAATCCCGGATCTGAACTTCCTCGATTTCCACAAATAATTGGTATTCCGGGTTCTGTTTTCAAGACATTTTTCCAGGTATTTTTCGGGCCAGGAATAATCATCATACGGGTAGGGGAAAATAAAACTAACCCCCTCACTTAATGATATGACTTTGATGGCAACCAGCTCCGAAGTCTTTAAATCCCTAGCCTTGTACACAGCACCATAAGAGCCTTTCCCTGTCATGCACAACATACCCAACAACATTACCAACTAAAATCAAACCATGCACAAGGGAATAACTTGTGAGGCAATAAGCAATCCGCAGAAGAAGATCCGAAGAAGCGATCATCAGAACAAGAAGTAGAACAAAAGCGATCTGGTCATAAACTAATCAACCTTAAAGCTGACATATACTGATACTTCCATGGATACTAAATCGCCCACTTGCAATTCACAACACAGAAAAAATTAACGAGACCAAGGAAGAAATCTTGTCTAGCTATTCGCACATTGTATCGGGCAAACTAAGCACAATCAAATGCAGAGAGCTTACCAAGCTCGTTGAGTAACTCGTACTTGGTAGTCGGATCTTCCCTGGTGATGCTGTCGGGAATCGAACTCGCCGACCTCTTCGTCAGCAGCTGCCGAGCCTTCTCCACCTGCGACGCACCGTTCGCCTTCCTCTGCCTCCCGAACCCTAACTCCCTCGCCGCCTTCATGCTCGCCACCACCATGCTCATAACCGATCCAGCTCCGTTGCTGCCACTGCGCCGTCTCGTCACCGTCCCGCTCACCGGCGAGTCTCTCATCACGAACGTCAAGAATCCATTCGGCAGAGAAGAAGCTCCACGATCCTACCGATGGGTGTGCGACCAAGTTCATCGGTTCATGCAATGGTCTACTCGCTCTCTGTGACCTTTGCGATGATGTGACCATGTGGAATCCTTCGACAAAAAAGTATCGTAAAGTACCTCGTTCGGAGACTGAAAAGGGTGGTGCTTCTTTTGTTCGGAGAAGAAAAAAAATCCATGCTCGTAAGAGAGAACCAGGTTACCTCTAGCTGAGGTTGATTGCAGAGACTGAGTGAATGGATTCGAGAGAGAGGGACGATTGCATAGACGAGAAGGAGCTCGCGATTGCACAGACACTGAGCCAGAGGATTCAAGGGAGAGAGAATCAAACGATTGCAGAGAAGGAGTTGGGGAAAGAGATCGGATTGAGAATCGCAAGGACTCGAAGTGAAGGAGAAGGGATAGCTCGTTAGGGTTACGGTTCAAAGCGTGAAGGGGTATTTTAGGAAAACAATCTCTAAATTGAGTATGTTTTGGATTAATTAAACCTTGAGTAATTTTTAAAATAATTTGATTCGAATAGAGTATTTTGCTAATAAGCCCTAAATATAATAAAATAAAATAAGTTTACAGCTCGATTTTCTATTAGAATTTTTGAAATATATTAGTTCAAATCGAGACCGGATTTTTAAAGACTCGATTTAACCTTGTTATAATATAAAGCCCCTTCCATTCCAAACGAAGAGGAGAGCTAAAAACATGTCGCTTAGAATTTACTGTTGGAGCAATCTCGACCATCACGTGAAGGATTTGATAATCGTGTGACTAAATTAAATTAAATAAAAAAACACTCTTATTTGTATCCACTTCATGAAAAGTTCTTGGCCTTACTCTTTTTTTTTTTTTTTTTAATAACCTTTACTTTTTGTTCTTGTTCTTGTTTTTTTTTCTTGACCGGATATGTATGAGATATTAGATCTTGTAACCCCCACGATATGTATTGCATGGCTTTCGGGGATCACGCTAAAACAAAAATGGATGTATGCCGCGGCAGAACCACTCTTTAAATTTGCTATCTTATTCTTCTTTATGTTTCTATTTCGTGAAATGTTCGATTTTGTTTTCATTAGTTTTATAGTTATTGCAAGAATCGGTTCAATATAGCCAATAAACCTTAATGAGAAAGAAAGAAAAAAAAAAACTAATGTGTCATTTTTTCTAATTTCGAGTTCATTTATTATTTATTTAATCTCATTCTACTTATGTGGTGGTTCGAACTTCTGAATAATAGACATTATTTGGTCCTTTGGAGGTTGTGTGTTGGTTGAAATGCCTTTGTTTTTTTGGAGCTTATCAAGTTTAGAGTCACACATATTTACAAACAAAGTAACTGAGTTGAAGATGCCCTTGTTAGATTCGGTGCTTAGAATTTTGGTCATCATCGGTAGCTTTCACACCCGAAGTTTACCTAGTCATTCGATAATGGATGATATTTGAATGAAAAAGAACTTGAAAGTTGGTTAGTTTGTTTGCATTTGGATGTTTTTTGTTAGATAGTGTAGAGTCACATACATTTACAAAGAAGGTAACCGAGTTGTAGATGTCCTCGTTAGATTCGGTGCTCAGACTTTTGGTCATTATTGGTAGTCTTCACACCCGAAGTTCACTTAGTATTTCGATAATGGCTAAGTTTTAATTGTTTAGTTTATCTGTTTGGTATGTAAATTGAGATATTTTTCATTTATCTTATTTAAAAATCCGTTTATTACTTTGTAGTTTTTAAATGCCTATCTGCTTGAAATCCATAATCACAATGCGATATGTTGGGTTTAGCAAATATATTCATTTGTACAGCCTAACTTTTTTTTCCACGTTTCTTTAATAGTTGAACCAATAGGCTTTTTTTAGTGAGTTTTTTAATTGATTATTATTTTTTAAATAAAAATAATTAGTCTCCAGTCCGTTTACTTTTGCATAACAAACAAATAAGCACGACATGAACGGTCGTTTTCGGCACTTATGATCAAAATATTTGTTAAAACTTTAAGTATACATGTTTCCAACAATAAAAGTATAATTTGTTAAAACCTCTTAGGTATTTTAGAGCCGACAAAGACTTTCTTTATATGTACACAATATTTAATGATTGATTAGATTGATCGATTATATAGACTAATTTAGGCGCAAAAGTTGTTTATATTCTATTTTTAATAAGAAAACTTTATAAAATAACTCCTAATACACTATAAATTCTAAATTATCTCTCAAATTTTCATAATTCTTAAAACATCCTTTTAAAATTTTATGTTACTAAAATACCTCTAATTTGTATATTTTTCAGGACGCGGTGTATCTATTTTTCAGGACACAATATGTCTGTTCTTCAGGACGCGATATGTCTATTTTGTAAGTGTATTTTAGTACATGAAAATTGATAAAAATATTTTTAGAATTATAAAAATTTAGGGGATAATTTTAGAGTTTGTGATATATTGGAAGATATTTTATGAAATTTCACTTTTCATATAAGATATTTCGGCAAAAATATGTATCATCTATTCACAATTTTCTACTGTGACACAAATCTCAAATAATAATTTCAAAATTGAAGTATTTTCCTTGAACTCTTTATTATTAAATTTCACATGGCAACATATTTTTTTTTATATATACAATGACATTCGTACACATTTCAACAAATTTTGTTTAATTTTCTATTATCATCATGCGTCCATGTTTTTCTCTTTCACATCAATTCTTTTGGAAAACAAAAAGTAGTTTATTGAAAATTCAAAGAAACGTTCTCAAAGCGAAAACATAAACAAATCATACATCGTTACTTAATGCTTCACTATTGGGAGTTAATGAAAAAAAAAAACTTAATTACTTCAATAAAAAAAAATTATCTTTGAAAATCTATACTAAAAATTGAAAATATTACTCATACTTTTTCCAAGATATATATATATTTGTGTTGCAAATATTCTATTGAATATTGCTTGAAATATTTACTGCATTAATATTATGCAAAACAAAACAAAAAAATCAACTTAATTCAATTAAACTCGACTCGGTCCAACTCATTTATCCGAGCTCAACTTGGCCCAAACTGATAGGATTGGATTGAGCATACCCAGCCCAGGCGTTGAGGTGGACCGATTGTCAAACTTTTATCTAATTTTCCTTTCCTTTTCTTTTTTTTTTTAAATTTCTTAAATTTTAAAATAGATAATATAGTTGAAGACTTGAAGTTGTGGTACCAATTAACAACAAAGAATATACGTATAAATATATGTATATATTTTGAAAGAACAACAAAGAAAATATTCTCCCATTGAATTTTGGCATTGATTTTAATTAATTTTCTTTACACAGAATGGGCTTTCGAAAAAGATGATTTCGAGTACTATTATTTAGCCCTCTTTGCACACTCACTCACTGAAACAATGCTAATACCAATTTGCTAGAAATGAATGAAAAATGAAAAGTCAAGCAGAAAGAAAAAGGTAAAACTACAGAACAACCTTCACTTTTTTCTCGAGAACCGGAGGATCGATATCTATTCCCATATTCGCTGCGGTTCCTGCAATAATTCTCATTGCGGATTCGATGGTCGTGCAGTTCAAGTCGGGAAGCTTTTCGGCCGCAATGGTCTTCAACTGGTCGATCGTGATCTTGCCGACTTTCTCCAACTGCGGATCTTTCGAGCCTTTCTCTACCCCTGCATTTCACCGCAGAAGCATTAATGGAGTTTGAATTTACAAAGTTGGCGATAGTTTTAGAAGTTGATGACACTGTAAGAACAAGTTAAGTGGTAAAGTAACTTCTAAATGAACTTAGAATGTAAGATCAAAGGTTCGAATCCGATGAGATGTATAAAACAGATGGTAAAAAATCGAGTTTAAACTCAAAAAATTAGAGGGAAAGCGGTGGAGAGCAATACACAAATGAGATAAACAAACAGACATAGGCGATTTTGTATACAATTTAAAACAACAAGGATATAAGATTTGCAAAATAGCTTATCAATGTATCACAAAGAGTAATTGGCAGTAATGCCCCTGAGCATTGCTTATTAGAGCAGTTAGCCCCCCGATTTTTAATTTTAACAGCAATGACCTACTATACTTTAAAAAAATAACAGATTTCCCCTTACTCATTAAAAATGACGAAAAACAGTATACTCGTACACAATACATGACTTACTCAAAGGTATTTTTGTCATCTAATTGTCGAACAAGATAAATATACTAGATTATTGGACTCCTGAGAAACAATGTATGTGTCCACTTATTAAAGAATTAATTAGATAAAAATCCCACGAGTTTGGAAAAATCCCACAAGTCATATATTGCGCAACGAATAAAAATGTCCCGTCATTTTTTACGATAGAAAGGTCGGGCACAAGGGGGCAATGTACTACTTTTTGAAAGAAGAACGAGTATTATTACCAAAAACTAAAGTTTCAGAAGCCAACACGCAAAGTTCTGGGGGCACAACAATTAATAACTCTATAGTTAAGAAGCAATAAACAGAAAATCTGCTTCAATTTTAGGCACATAACACAGTGACCAATCCTAACATACAAATCGCCAAGATACATAATTCAAGTAACAATCCTAAGTTGCTATGTTAGTGCCCAAAAAAAGAAAGTTCCGAATCACGAAATCAACTCACCGGCGGCTTTGAGAAGCAGAACCGACGCCGGCGGAGTCTTCAGAATGAAAGTAAAGCTCTTATCCTGAATCAAACACACCAACAGACAACAAATCTCTCACCAAAAAAATGGAATCAAATCGCCAAGACAAGATCACAAACACAAGACAACAAACCCACATCATAGACGGTGATCTCGACCGGAATGACGTAGCCGGCTTTGTCGGCCGTCCGGGCGTTGTAGTCCTTACAGAAAGCCATGATGTTCACTCCCTTCGAACCCAGCGCGGGACCCACCGGCGGCGCCGGCGTGGCCTTCCCGGCCTCCAGCGCAAGCTTTATCATTCCCACCACTACAGCGATTCGGAAATCCATCAAAAACCTCACACATTGTTCACTCACATAGCAGGCTCTACGTAAGCAAAATTTCCCCAGTTTAAATTTCACTTCTTGTCAGTTACCTTTCTTGGCTTTCCCGCCGGGCTTGGCCTTCGGAGGAGCCATGGCGACGACGGAGAGGCGCGGCGGTGGCCGCCGCGAGGGGCACTGCGCGGCGCGAAGGAAGCGGAGCGAAGTGTCGGAGGAGAAGCTGGCGAGCGAGGAGGGAGAGGGCAAGAGAGAAGAGGGAAGGTGATTGGCCTTCTGAGAGGAGCGGGAGAGAAGCACGGTGTTGTGGGAGGTGCAGAGAGAAGACGCCATTGTTGAGAGCTCCGAGTTCCGACACTCAGTAAGCGAGAGTTGTGGATAAAGCAGGCGATGAACCTCTAACGGATTAAACGGTGCGTTTTGGTGTATGGGCTTTTGATAAGGCCCAATCCATGAAGCCCAACTGATATAGCCCAGAGCCCATTTGTTCTTCGAAATCGTTAATGATACTGTTAAGGATAATTGCGGCGAAAGTATCTAAGTTTAAAACAAATTGAGATGACAGGGACTTGAAGAGAAAAAATAGCGGTGAATGTAATAACATATCAATATATTTACCGCTATTGTCAGTAATACTTTTACCGCTATTGTCAGTATATTTTATGATTAAATCGTTGGAGGATCATAACTTGTAGTTTGTTAAACGTGGAACGTGTCTTATTGTGAGTTGTGAGCTGTGACACCGCAAAGCTTTAAATATATAAATATTATATAACCTCGAGTTATGATGAAAATATTATATATATACAAGGTTTAAGCATTTTTTAAAAGGTTCAAAAACTTTTTCATATGAGGATGTTCTTCTTTTTATACTAGTACTTTTTTCTTGCTATATGTTGCAAAACATAACTCAAAAATGTTATCAGATATATATGATCTGTATCAAACATTAGATTAGATCCTAGATAATAAATCATTCAATTTCCTCATGTATGATCCACACCCAATATTATATGAAAAAAATTAAGTTTCTAGAATATTTGACTCTTCCCACTCCATAGTGCACCACCATAACTCATAGAATAATATATTTAATTTATTTAGAAATATTTCTGGTATAAGTGCTTAAAGTTTAACAAAATCTGGCTTAAGGTCTCAATTTTTTATTTCACAGCTTAAGTACCCATATTACTAAAACTGTGCTCTTAAAGTTCCATTTATTTTTTTTCTCTGCTCAATGCCTTTTTCTCGCCATATAAGTACTCAATATTGCTAAAACAGAATTTTATCAATATCTGAAAAGAAAAAAAAAATGATAGTAAAATATGATTGTTCCCAATTAATAATTAATAGACGTTAATGAGGGTGGGAACTAGGATAAGAAAGAAATAAAGCACAAATTTAGCAACATTGGATTTTTATGTGTGCGATATCTCGGCTCCGCTGATCTCTATGTGTAGTAAATTATTGTTGTCCGCACACGTATGTTGCTTGGGAAGTTCATGGCCGATAATTTGCTAACAATTTTCATATAATGATTCTGTTGTCGGAGGCCGGTTACATTGCATAGAACGTCGAAATCACGGAGGACCACTTAATCTAGACCATCTCTTATAACATGATCTCTTATAACATTATATCGACTGAGCCTATTCCCTTCTTATTCTATACACTCCTTTAACACCGCCAACATGAGCATTGAGACAATCGTCATGAAGCCCCAGAGCTCGCTCCCGTACGGTGAGCTGAGACTGGCTTCGTGGACCAAAGTTAAAGTAAGCCCACGCGTGTTCAACTACTTCTCGAACCCAACCAACTCCGCACATTGCGTCATGGCAATGCGGAAGGTTGGACATGTGTTTTAGCAAGGCTACAAATACATCGTCTTGGCCAAGGAGAGGGGTTTCACGTTCCTGGGCGAGTAATTGCCAGCGGACAAATCCAATACGTCCGCTCGAAGACGACAATGATGGAAGAATTATTTGTTTCAATTGTAATAGCAACATCGAATACTTACGTGGCATAAAAAAATAAGAACTTAAAAAAACACAATTTAATTCTTATGCGATCAAAAAATGATACATTTTCGCCTTGACAAACATTAGATACTTATAGCACAAATATCCCTTACTTATCATAACAACATTAAATTCTCATGTCCTTAGTATTTCATAGTTCAAACCTCTCTCTCTCTCGCCACAAAATGCAGAGAGTGAGCTTTGTCTCAGACCTTCTCTACCATTTCAACTCCATGGCCATGAAGTTACTCTCTCAACTGAGCTCTCTTTTCAAAATCAACCCAAATATTCACAATTCATCATCACCGTCAGAAGAAGAAGAGTTATCATGTCCGACGAGCTATCTCCTCCTCTTGCAGAATCCGCCGGGCCTGGTCACGGTCTCGATGCACCTCCTGATCGCGCACATCAAGCGAAAGCTCCCCGTCGCGCCGCTCGGGCGGGGGGAGGCAAGCAGGGCGTGCGCGATCTGCCTGGACGGGCTGGAGGAAGGGCAGGAGGCGAGGGAGCTCTCGGACTGCGAGCACGTCTTCCACAGGGAGTGTCTGGACTGTTGGGTCGACCAAGGCCAGCTCACTTGTCCTCTCTGTAGATCCATGTTGTTCTCCACCAAAGGAAGGGGAGTTTTGAAGGAAATACGTGGATTTTGACACTGTAAAACTCTTTGCTGATCTGTGTATCATATTGGATTTCTATCTCCATCAGCCATTATATATATATTACCATGCATTATTGTTTCTCTAGTTCACCGGAATTATAACGGAGACTCGACGCAAAGCAGAAAACATTGTTTGGATTAATATAGTGGATCTGAGCGGCAAGTAAACGTAATTTCTAGACTAATTAAGAACAACTAAATCACTGTACTATTTTATTTTTTGTATCTACCGTATTTTACGTAATAAGCTAGAATAGATTATCACATTGTATGGCGACCCATCTTACGGAAAAAATTAGACGATACGTAAGGCTCAAAATATATAT
Source organism: Parietaria judaica (assembly GCA_954871525.1). Classification (NCBI taxonomy): domain Eukaryota; kingdom Viridiplantae; phylum Streptophyta; class Magnoliopsida; order Rosales; family Urticaceae; genus Parietaria; species Parietaria judaica. The sequence goes on from OX940868.1 coordinate 16,077,818, forward strand.
ATATATATATATATCCGAAAAATATATCTAACTTGAAACGTCACGTTCTTCGGTTATGCGGAAAATAACGACAAATAAACGTACGCAAAAATAAAGAGACACACGCGATGTTTTGTTAACGCAGTTCGATACCTATCTACTCTGCGGGGCCCTCACCCAGATTAATCAACATTGATAATTACAAGATGGACGTTACACAATCGATTTGTTCACCGAACAACAAACTGGAAAATACACTCTAACCAGTGCGACCAGCGATGTAACCAGACTTGTAACCTGCTGATTAAGACGACGACACGGCGGCTCGGCAAGCGGGTAAGGCGACTTCCGGCGAGTGTCGATCTGTGCAAGTATGCACAACTCCGTTGACGATAGTGAAGTGCTTCAGACCTCTTCAGACTTCTTCTCGGGAAGAAAACGCCAACGAACGATCCTTGGAAATTGTGAGAAAATGCCTAGAATGCTCTCTATAGCTCTGAACGATTTTCTCTCACTTTATGGCTGAAAGGATGAACGAAATTGAGAGCCCTAGATCAGTTTAAATAGATCCCCAAAAGCTCTCAACAAGATAACCAATTCTTCCTCATTTTAAGGCTTTTTACTTAGTCTTTCCTTGACTAAGTATTTCCTCAATAATTCGAATTTATCCAGCTCATTTAACTCTGATATTTGACAAGCTAGTAAGGGAGAACGAATTCCTTAAATATCTCAACCGAAACGGACCAATTCCGCTCTATGGATAAGGAAATCGTAGGTATGACCACGCATATGATCAACAATACTGCCAAACATGAAACTGCACTAAACTGTCAAGTAAAGACAGTTTTTCAAACTCCCCCTTTGGCATTTTTGTTGAGCAGATTATTAGCAGATTATTAGGTGACCCGTAGACATGTAGCGACGAGCAAACGATCATGAAATAAACTTGAACTTCTGATTAAATTAATTGAGTGACCAATGTTCCGACAACCAACAAAAGTTTAACAAAAGTAAATCTAATAGCAAAATGGTTGGTCGGGTCACTCATGGCAATGCTCCCCCTGTCGTCGATGTCTCCCCCTGTCACCTTTCTCCCCCTCTGCTGACGGAAAATGTCAAAAACTAGTCGGAGTGAGGACAAAGATCCCGCTGAATGGCAAGAATTGTCTCTTGAAGCAGAGTAATCTGGTCTGAGAGAGCGTGAACTTGTGCCAAAGAAGATTCTATGGTGCGAACCACCAGCGCTTGATCTTTCTGAACATTGAGATGCTCCCCTTTTCTATCTGATGTTCCTAATGTGATACTCTGAGACTGAATCTGCACAATTTTGAGACCAATTTTGTGAAGCTCCCCCTGACTCGGTGATAACGAAGAAATGCTCCCCCTGACTATTGGATAACTGAATCTGTACAATTCTGAGCCTAACTTTGTGAAGCTCCCCCTGACTATGGGATAATTCTTCTGAATCTGCACAATTCTCCCCCTATGCGAAGCAATATGCCAAAGACTCCTCTGATGGTTGATTCACAAGATTCTATTTTGGCTCTTTAGTACCTTTAGCGGTAAGAGATTCTCTTGAACCGAGATACTATTTTTGAGCGCGAATTCATCAGCCTCTGTAGTTTGATTTCCTTGAAGGCTTGCATAAACCTCTGAGGCTTCTATATTGTGGCATCTTCAGGATTGAATATGTCTCTAATTATATCTTTTGGAGAAGTAACAAGTGCAACTGTGTCCACATCTTTGTAGTTGGCTATCACTCCATTTACCATGGCTTCTTGTCTGGTTGTGTTTTGCAGGAGAGGCATTGTTGGTGGATCTTGTTATCGTTGGATTGACGGTTGCATCTATGAGAGGAACTGTGTTGATGGTTGTTCCATAAGATAAACTATTCTTAGGAACCCAAGCAAGTTTTGACTTTGGAACCTTGAAGAGAATAGACTTAGCCACCCACACTGAACGACTTTTCTTGGTCTTGGTTGCATATCTGCGAAGCGATGTCTTTTGAATATTTTCAGAGAATTGTTTGTACATATTTTTGCACCTAGCATCGTTGTGAAAAATAGACTTGCATAATTCACATTTCTTGGTTACTTGGCTAGCAATACTGATGGTACCTTTGGTGGTTGTTATGCTTTCACTTTCGGTAATATTCTTATCTTCTGACTCTTTTCTAAAAATGCGGTTGTAGCTTATACGGTCATATTCATTCTTTCTACATTCACTAACTAATCTTGGTCCTTTCGAAAATCCAAGACCAGTACGATTTCTAGATTGACGTCCTTGTTCAAGTATGTCATCGAGTTTGGATTTTCCAGAATTGAACTTCACAACAGCGTTTTCCATTGAGGTTATCTTCTTGTCTTTTTCAACGGCGAGACAGTTCACTCTTGAAAGAGACTCTTTCAGTTCTAGCACTTGGTCACTGAGAACCTTGTTCTGTTGTCTTAATTCTTCTACAACCGTGGATAAGACTTGCTTTTCAGAAATAAATTCTCTTTTTTGGACTTAGTTTGGTCATTTAGAGTCTGATTTTTCTTCACCAGTTTCTCTATAGTTGTTGAGAGAGCTTGATTTTCACCAATCAATTTTTCCTTGTCAGAATTAAGGTTCTTGCTCAGGTTGCATAAAGATAGCCATTTTTCAAAGAGAGATTTGAATGATGTTTGAAAGTCTTCTTCAGAAAAATCTTCATCTGAATCATCACTTGAATAATTGCTCTGATCACGAGAGTGGTGTGATGCAGGGAACGCAACATAATTGCTAAAAACTCCTCCGCCATCTTCTTCATCTGACCCTTTATCACTGGAAGAAGTATCGTAGGATCTAGTCTTTAGTTTCTTGATAGTGTTAGCACATTCTGACTGTATATGACCATATCCGTCACACTCACGACACTTGATTCCACTTATTTTGACTTTATCATTTGTAGTACCACCATCATTATGACCATGATTGTTGTTAGTAGATCTGTGTTTACTGCTTGAGTTACTGTGTGAAGAATCATTTCCTCCTCCATTGAAAGGTGGTCTCTGAGTGTTAAATTTCTTCAATATTCTACCAAAATTTGTAGTAAGAAGAAAAATATCATCCATGGTTACATTACTTGTACCATCACCAGGTACATCATTGGTAAGACTGGTTGCATCGTCTATGTGATCACGTTTGGTAGAACTTTTGAATGCTACTCCTTTTTCTCTTTTTGCTTGAGACATATTCATCTCAAAAGTTTGAAGAGATCCCATGAGTTCATCCAAATTCAACGTGGTTATATCCTTGGCCTCTTCGATGGCTGCAACCTTGGCACTGAAGCGTTCTGGTAATGACTGAAGCGTTTTTCTAACCAATTTTAGATTAGAATATACTTTTCCAAGTTGAAAAGCTTGATTTGAGATTTCACGAAGCTTTCCATTGAAGTCTGCAATGGTTTCATCCTCGGTCATACGTAGTTCCTCAAATTTTGATGCAAGCATTTGGAGTTTCGAGGTTCGAACGGCTGAGGTTCCTTCGTGGAGATTTTGCAATGCTTCCCATGCTTGTTTGGCCGTAGCACACGTAGATATGAGCCTAAACTGTCCTTCGTCGACCGCAGATACGATCGCATTTAAGGCACGACAATTTGCAAGGGATGCGGTCTCATCTTCGGTATTCCATTCACTTAGCAGTTTTTCAACAAATTCCCCTTTTGTATGTTTCTTCATGGGAGAACTCCAGCCATGTTTCACAGCACTCCAAGCTTTTGTGTCAAACGATTGGATGTAGATAGTCATTCGAGCTTTCCAATACGAATAGTTTGTACCGTCTAACATCGGTGGTCTTATAAGAACAATATTTTTGCGCGAACCCATCGTGATTCGAAGAACACCTAGATCTTTCCGCTGCCTTTGAAATCAAAGAAACACTATTGCAGCGACAAGCTCTGATACCAATTGAAACGTCACGTTCTTCGGTTAAGCGGAAAATAACGATAAACAAACACACTCGAAAGTAAAGAGACACACACGATGTTTTGTTAACGCAATTCGATACCTATCTACTCTGCGGGGCCCTCACCCAGATTAATCAACATTGATAATTACAAGATAGACGTTACACAATCGATTTGTTCACCGAACAACAAACTGGAAAATACACTCTAACCAGTGCGACCAGCGATGTAACCAGACTTGTAACCTGCTGATTAAGACGACGACACGGCGGCTCGGCAAGCGGGTAAGGCGACTTCCGGCGAGTGTCGATCTGTGCAAGTATGCACAACTCCGTTGACGATAGTGAAGTGCTTCAGACCTCTTCAGACTTCTTCTCGGGAAGAAAACGCCAACGAACGATCCTTGGAAATTGTGAGAAAATGCCTAGAATGCTCTCTGTAGCTCTGAACGATTTTCTCTCACTTTATGGCTGAAAGGATGAACGAAATTGAGAGCCCTAGATCAGTTTAAATAGATCCCCAAAAGCTCTCAACAAGATAACCAATTCTTCCTCATTTTAAGGCTTTTTACTTAGTCTTTCCTTGACTAAGTATTTCCTCAATAATTCGAATTTATCCAGCTCATTTAACTCTGATATTTGACAAGCAGATAAGGGAGAACGAATTCCTTAAATATCTCAACCGAAACGGACCAATTCCGCTCTATGGATAAGGAAATCGTAGGTATGACCACGCATATGATCAACAATACTGCCAAACATGAAACTGCACTAAACTGTCAAGTAAAGACAGTTTTTCATAACTTAAATTAACAAATCATGAAGGTCAACTGGCGTTAAAAAGAAAAAAAAAAGTTACGCAGAATGATATATTTATAAGGTGAATGAATAAAAAGAAAATCAAAGAACAAATTGATCTCAAGTAAATGTTTAGAAATATTAGAGATATTTATTCCATTATTTATTATTATGTTATTGTTTATGTTGTCCACCTCATAAGTTGTTGGATCATATATATAATTCAATATAATTAGCCCACACGCGAAAATCGGGGAAGATAATTAAATAAATTAATTAATTAATACATAAGCTCTTTTAGTTTTGTTATTTAAATTTCTGGATCCCAACTTCGTTAATTTCAATCTTCGTCTTTTTGTGCTCTAGAAAACTATTGTTATTTTGGTAATTTGACTAATTTAGCATATCCTTGTTTATACTTTATATAGCTCTATATATAAAAAAAATTATACCTAATTCACACACACAATTTATCGATTTTATTTTAATTGTTCTTTGAAGCTTTAAGATCATATATTATGGGGATTTTTGTTGGGAGAAAGCGCAACGCAACGGAATCTCAATATCTCCCAATAACCGCTGAAATATGAAGGCGATAATAATCGAAACACAACCACGAACACGAGACAATTTTAGCGTGGAAAAACCCCCAAAACGGAGTAAAAAACCACGGGACCCGTAGGCCGCTTAAAATCCACTATAATCAAGAGTGAGGTACAAACAAAGTCTTCCCTAGATAAAAACTAGAGGCATACATCATCATCATCAAGATCGAACACCAATCTCGGATTACAACATACAAGCAAGAGAAGAATTTGTGAAAAACGTTCTCACAAAACAGCCTCTGGTTTCCACTCTTCAGACCGACCTAAAAACATCCAAACCACATCTCCACCGTTCAGAACGTACCTCTATGTCTTAGGAACGTTCTGTCCAAAAATCACGACGATCCATTGGTGAACGAGTGCACAATGACGATTTTCCTGAGGGTCGACGAAACTGGGCGGAAACCGCGAATTTACTCTCTTTCTCTTTCTCTTGTTTACTCTCACTCCTTCACTCTTGTATTTCTTCATCTCATCTAAGTCATTTATGACCTAGGCTTCATGGGCCGGGTACATGAATCAATGGGTCAAAAATAACCCACATTGTTGGGCCTCCAAATAGCAGGGATACCCAACAAACTCCCCCGACCGACTAGTTGGAGGGCAATGTCAACCCGGCAACCGAGCGACAAAACTCAAACTTCCCTCTCGGCAAAACCTTTGTCAACATATCGGAACCATTGTCATCGGTGTGAATCTTCTCGAGTTCCATCAACTTAGAATCCAATGCGTCACGGATCCAATGATAACGAACATCAATGTGCTTCGACCTTGAGTGAAACGAGGAGTTCTTCGCTAAATGAATGGCGCTTTGATTATCACAAAACAAGACATATTTTTCTTGTTTGACTCCAAGCACCATTGTAAATTTCCTCAACCACAACAAATCTTTCGCCGCTTCAACGGCGGCAATGAACTCGGCCTCGGTAGTAGAGAGTGCAACACACTTTTGCAACTTCGATTGCCATGCCACGGCGCCCCCGGCAAAAGTCACCATATGCCCCGAAGTAGATTTTCGATCATCCAAGCTTCCGGCTAGATCCGAATCCGTATAACCAACTAACGTAGGCTTCTCGCATCCCAAAGCTAGTCTCAAATTCGAAGTCCCCCGGAGATATCTCATAACCCACTTCACGGCCTCCCAATGATGTCTTCCCGGATTTGAGAGATAACGACTCACCATTCCCACGGCGTGGGCAATATCCGGCCTCGTACAAACCATGGCGTACATCAAACTACCAACCGCCGACGAGTATGGAACGTTCTTCATACTTGACTTTTCACCATCGGTAGATGGACATTGTTGGTGGCTAAGCTTGAAATGAGAAGAAAGCGGAATGCTCACCGCTTTTGCTTCATCCATCTTGAAACGCCGAAGAACTTTCTCGATGTATGATTCTTGAGACAAGTACAACTTCCTCGCCTCTCGATGACGAAACATCTCAATTCCAAGGATCTTTTTCGCTTGTCCCAAATCCTTCATCGCAAAAGACTCACTCAAAGTCTTATTTAACTCTTCAATCCGAGCAATGTTCTTTCCGACAATAAGCATATCGTCAACATAGAGCAAAAGGATAATGAAATCACCATCGGAGAAATTGCGCACAAACACACAATGATCGGCATTTGTCATCTTGTAGCCATGTTTAACCATCACCGAGTTAAACTTTTTGTACCATTGTCGTGGTGCTTGTTTCAAACCGTAAAGACTCTTTACCAATTTGCAAACATAGTCTTCTTTACCATTTTCTCGAAAACCCTCCGGTTGCTCCATGTAAATCTCTTCATGTAAATCACCGTGAAGAAAAGCCGTCTTCACGTCCATTTGCTCAATTTCCAAATCAAGGCTAGCGGCTAGCCCAAGAACTACCCAAATGGATTGCATCTTCACCACGGGAGCAAAAATCTCGCTAAAGTCAATGCCTTTTCTTTGACTAAAGCCCTTTACCACCAAGCGAGCCTTGAACCGTTTTTGCAAAGTGCTTTCGTCTTGCTTCACACGATAAATCCATCGATTCTTTAACACCTTTTTACCCTTTGGTAACTTCACCAATTCAAAAGTGTTATTCTCACGAAGCGATTGCATCTCATCTTCCATGGCATCCATCCACTCCTTTTTGTTTTCGTCATCCAAAGCTTCTTCAAAGCTTTCGGGTTCTCCGTCATCGGTGAGAAAGACATATTCGTTCGAGGGGTATCGAACGGAAGGATGTCTAACACGAGTGGACCGCCTCAACTCATTAGAAGGTTGCTCACTTTCATCTTCACGGCTAACCTCATTTTCAACATCAACAAAATCATTAGGATTTAAATGATTAACATGTAAATCCATACCTTGATTTTCAATTTGCACATCTTCGACAACGGTCGGGGTATGAGCAAGATTAGTTGGTTCCGCATCAACTAATTCGTCGTCTTCAAAGGTTGGAACTTCTTTCTCAACTTTGTCGATATCTTCAATGGTGTAATCTTCCATGAATACAACATCACGACTACGAACAAGCTTTCTTGAAACCGGATCAAAGAAACGATATCCAAACTCATCGAGCCCATAACCAACGAATATACATTTCTTGGTCTTGTCATCCAACTTCGACCTCTCATCCTTCGGAACGTGCACATATGCCATGCACCCAAACACTCGAAGATGGTCGTACGTGACATCTTTACCACTCCAAACACGGCTCGGAACATCAAACTTCAAAGGCACACAAGGTGTGAGATTTAGCACATGTACAACCGTACTCAATGCTTCGCCCCAAAAATACTTCGGCAACTTTGATTGAGAAACCAAGCATCTCATTCTTTCAACCAAAGTTCTATTAATTCTTTCGGCCAACCCATTCAATTGCGGTGTCTTCGGAGGAGACTTTTGGTGACGTATACCTTGCTCTCGGCAATATTCATCGAAAGGACCGATGTATTCTCCCCCGTTATCCGTTCGGACGCACTTGAGCTTTTTCCCCGTTTCTCGTTCAACCGACGCTTGAAACGACTTGAAGGTATCTAATACTTGATCTTTTGTCTTCAAGGTGTAAGCCCAAACTTTCCAAGAGTAATCGTCGATAAAAGTCACAAAGTAATAAGCACCGCCAAGGGACCGTGTCTTCATCGGCCCACAAACATCGGAATGTACCAAGTCTAACACTTGTGACTTTCTCTTTGGTTCAAAAGACCGAAACGATACGCGCCTTTGCTTTCCCGCCAAACAATGCGAGCATCTCTTCAACTTTGCGTTGGAAACTCCAAATAGTGCATTCTTCTTCACCAAGATTCTCAAACCTTTCTCACTCATGTGACCCAAACGTTTGTGCCATAGTTCGGAAGAACTTTCATCCTCGCAAGTGTTGACGTAGCATTTAGAACTCCCAAATTGCGCGACATACAAATTTGAGCGTCTTTTTCCTCTTGCAATCACCATTGAGCCTTTCTTTAGCTTCCATTCATTTTCCACGAAAGAGTTGCCATAACCTTCATCATCCAATTTTGAAACCGACAAGAGATTGAACCGAAGGTCCGGAACATGCTTCACATCTTTGAGAACTAGAGAAGTGCCATTACTAGTTTCAACACATACATCTCCAATTCCAATAACTTTTGAGTATCCCTTGTTACCCATGCCGACAATACCAAAATCACCGGCCTTATAAGTGGAGTAAATATCGCGTCGTGGAGTCCCGTGCGAAGAAGCACCACTATCAACCACCCAACTCGTCTCATCGCGAGATAAATTGACACTTTCTTCGTAATCATCACAAACGACAAAGAAATCATCAACAATAGCAACATTTTCATTATTGTTACCTTCTTTCTTGACATCGTTGTTGTTGTGGTTGATCTTCTTTCCCTTGCCTTCATTTCTCAACTTCCGGCAATACTTTCTAATGTGGCCTTTCAAGCCACAATGATGGCACTCAACATTAGCCCATCTATTTGAACCTCCACGCGACGCTCCTCGTGATGCACCACGGTTATTTGAACCCCGTGCATGATTTCTCCCCCTCGACTCGGTAACCAATACCTCGGAATGTGAAGAGGAGACTTGAGACTTTCTTCTCATATCTTCATTCAAAATGCTACTCTTAGCCAAATCCATCGACATAATACCATCCGGAGCGGAATTAGACAACGACATCCTAAACGTCTCCCACGAGTTCGGCAAAGTACCAAGAAGCCACAAACCTTGAATCTCATCATCCAATCTAAGATTCATCGTCGCCATTTGGTTCATAATTCCTTGGAAGTTATTCAAGTGATCGGTTATTGGCGTACCGTCATGATACTTCAAGGCTATCATTTGCTTGAGCAAGAACATCTTGTTATTCCCGGTCTTCCGTGCATAAAGCTCCTCAAGCTTCCTCCAAAGGATGTTAGCACGAGTTTCACTAACCACATGGTTCCGAACATTGTCCTCCACCCATTGTCGAATGTACCCACAAACTTGTCGATGCAACAAATTCCATTCTTCATCACTTTTTCCTTCGGGTTTCTCGGTAGAGAAAACCGGCAAGTGGAAATTCTTGACAAAGAGCAAGTCTTCCATTTTCCCTTTCCAAACATTGTAATTGGAACCGTTCCAACTCTCCATTCGTGACGTGTTCGCCTCCATAGTCGCACAAAATCAAACCACGGCTCTGATACCACTTTGTTGGGAGAAAGTGCAACGCAACGGAATCTCAATATCTCCCAATAACCGCTGAAATATGAAGGCGATAATAATCGAAACACAACCACGAACACGAGACAATTTTAGCGTGGAAAAACCCCCAAAACAGAGTAAAAAACCACGGGACCCGTAGGCCGCTTAAAATCCACTATAATCAAGAGTGAGGTACAAACAAAGTCTTCCCTAGATAAAACTAGAGGCATACATCATCATCATCAAGATCGAACACCAATCTCGGATTACAACATACAAGCAAGAGAAGAATTTGTGAAAAACGTTCTCACAAAACAGCCTCTGGTTTCCACTCTTCAGACCGACCTAAAAACATCCAAACCACATCTCCACCGTTCAGAACGTACCTTTATGTCTTAGGAACGTTCTGTCCAAAAATCACGACGATCCATTGGTGAACGAGTGCGCAATGATGATTTTCCTGAGGGTCGACGAAACTGGGCGGAAACCGCGAATTTACTCTCTTTCTCTTTCTCTTGTTTACTCTCACTCCTTCACTCTTGTATTTCTTCATCTCATCTAAGTCATTTATGACCTAGGCTTCATGGGCCGGGTACATGAATCAATGGGTCAAAAATAACCCACATTGTTGGGCCTCCAAATAGCAGGGATACCCAACAATTTTTACTTTATAATATATATAGGGATAAAAATCCCACAATAATCTTATGTAGGTAGGAAGAGGAAGTTGAATCTCAATCTTAGCTTAGGATATAATTCCTTGTTCTTCATTAATTATTTCCCCCACAACTTGATATATTGATTATTTGATTATGATATGTCTTGTTGTGATTTCGAATCAAGTCACCATACAGATATATTTGATTTGATAGTCATTTAATATGCCTAAAGTCAACTTTATATTGGCCTTGATTCGATTATAGATAAAGTTGTGTTTCAACTTTCATATCCATTTTTTAACAAACAATAAAACATAATACATTTCAATTAAAATGTGATACTAAAGATTAAGAAGGTAATTAAAGCACACATATTTAGTAGTTCGACCGGACATGAAATTCCGATCTCCGGCAAACATTTATTCGTGCTCTGGCAAAACTCCCGAATGATTATTTTCATACCGGTTATGAGCATGGTTAAAGATAATCTTTGGAAAAAAAAAAAAGGAAGGAAAACTTGAAATATTAAAATATATTTCTTAAATGTGCCATAAATTGTCCTCAAAGAATAATACATCGATATGAGAATTTGAGGATTATTTAAGTTCGCCATTTCGAATATCCTTTTCTTATGATTTGCCTTTACTAAAAGTCAATTGTTTAACGTAAATGGTATTTGCTGAAAAGTATTGAAGTCGTTTATTACAAATTACAAGTTATATTATTTATTACAAGTTGCAAACGACAACAAAAAGAAAATGACGAAATTATTCTTTGTCTCCAAGAGGAAGTAAAAGTGGTTAAGTGGCACATTTTTTTGCTTGTTTTGGCAGCCAAAAAAGATATAGTAATTAATCACATCCTTTAAGTTTAAACTTTAATGTTCATTGAATCAAAGCTACTTTTATATATATAATTGTAAAGCACATGACTAACCCGAATATGATAATCTCGATTGGTCGGAACCACATTTTCGAATTTTTATTTTTATTTTTATTTATTCGAATAAAGATAAAAATTCAAAATTCAATTTTTTTAATTATTAGCTATTAAAATAAGGGCTTTTTAGCAAAATACCCAATTTAGGTGAAACTTTTTTAAAAAACCCTCAAAAGTTTACTATAATTAAATAAACTCTCATTTGGTGTTATTTGGACAATTATGCCCTTAATATATCGAATCCTCTTCTCCTTCCCAAGCCTTCGTCGTCGAACAGTGAAGAAGCCTTCGTCGTCGAACAATGGAGCTCTCTCCTGGTGCATGACTCCAACTTTCCAACACAGAGCCCGCACTCTCCCTCCCTCTCATCACTTCCGAGTATGAACCCCAACCTTCTCCTGAGATCTCCGACTCCTCGCCGCCACCATAGCCGGCAGACGCCGACCAGCAGGACCTACCAAGAGGAAGAAGGTCCTCTCGCCGAAGAAGAAGACCCCTTCACGGACACGCTCGTGGTGTAAAACCCGTGGCCCAAGCGACGGGGCTCTCCATCACCGAGAACGCTGTGTCGCAGCGCTCCTTGAACCCGAACCCGGACCCGAGAACGCCGGTCTTCGTCGTTGAAGCTGAGCCTAAAGCTTTGTCGTCTTCTTTGTCTTCGAACTGGAGGCTCTGACGAAGCTGCTCAAAAAAGACGACGAGGAGGACAGGAGCGCCGAGCCTCTGTCTGGCGCGTCGCCGGCGTCGGAGGCTAAGCCGAGGCCTTGCTTAAACCTGGCGGCATTGTAGCCCTTGCGAGTGAGCTCCTCGTAGTACGCAACGGCTTTGTCTTCCTCCATTGTTGCGAGCTCTGGAGCTTCATGTTGAGCTCGGAGACGGAGGAGAAATGGATTTGGGCCTGGTGGGCCTCTTTTGATCAATTCAATAAATGTTGGGCTCTTAAGCATGGGAATAAATTTTGTTATCTGCGAAATAAGTACTATATTTTGAACTTTTTAGCAGTAATAGTACTAAAAGAAAATAGAACAAGCTCAATATTCAAATTCTTCCATGTTCCGATGAGGTCCGTTACACGAGGACAAGTTATACATATATGGCGGCAAAAGTACTCAAACGCAAGAAAACAAGGTCAAATTTGTAACTATTTCGTGTACAACTAAAGTCTGTTACTTGGTTACGATAAAGTTACAGTTTTGTAACCGAAGTTACACTATCGTAACAGAAGTTACATTATCGTAACTGAAGTTACACTTATGTAACTGGAGTTACACTTTTGTAACCGGAGTTACAATTTCAATATATTTGTTCAAATGATAATTTAGTACTTTGGGAGTTAATTTGGAAGTATTAAAATAATTTTTGTAACTGAAGTTACACTTTTGTAACTCAAGTTACATAAGTGTAACCGGTGTTAAACTTTTGTAATATGAGTTACACTTTCGTAATTCTAGTCATATATGGTTATGTAATAGTATGACCACAATTATATAATAATATGACCACAATCATTAGAGTTACACTAATGTAAATGTGCTTATACTAATTTAATTGGAATTAAATTTTTGTAACTGAAGTTACATTACCGTAACTGAAGTTACACTTATGTAACTGGAGTTACAATTTCAATATATTTGTTCAAATAATAATTTAGTGCTTTGGGAGTTAATTTGGAAGTATTAAAATAATTTTTGTAACTGAAGTTACACTTTTATAACTCAAGTTACATAAGCGTAACCGGTGTTACACTTTTGTAATAGGAGTTACACTTTTGTAATTCTAGTCATATATGGTTATGTAATAATATGACCACAATTATGTAATAATATGATCACAATCATTAGAGTTACACTAATGTAAATGTGGTTACACTAATTTAATTAGAATTAAAGTTTTGTAACCGAAGTTACATTATCGTAACTGAAGTTACATTATCGTAACTGAAGTTACACTTATGTAACTGGAGTTACACTTTTGTAACCGGAGTTACAATTTCAATATATTTGTTCAAATAATAATTTAGTGTTTTGGGAGTTAATTTGGAAGTATTAAAATAATTTTTGTAACTGAAGTTACACTTTTGTGACTCAAGTTACATAAGTGTAAGCGGTGTTACACTTTTGTAATAGGAGTTACACTTTCGTAATTCTAGTCATATATGGTCATGTAATAGTATGACCACAATTATGTAATAATATGACCACAATCATTAGAGTTACACTAATGTAAATGTGGTTACACTAATTTAATTGGAATTAAAGTTTTGTAACCGAATAGTTACATTATCGTAACCGAAGTTACATATCGTAACTGAAGTTACATTATCGTAACTGAAGTTACACTTATGTAACTGGAGTTACAATTTCAATATATTTGTTCAACTAATAATTTAGTGCTTTGGTAGTTAATTTGGAAGTATTAAAATAATTTTTGTAACTGAAGTTACAGTTTTGTAACTCAAGTTACATAAGCGTAACCGGTGTTACACTTTTGTAATAAGAGTTACACTTTTGTAATTCTAGTCATATATGGTTATGTAATAATATGACCAAAATTATGTAATAATATGACCACAATCATTAGAGTTATACTAATGTAAATGTGGTTACACTAATTTAATTGAAATTAAAGTTTTGTAACCGAAGTTACATTATCGTAACCGAAGTTATATTATCGTAACTGAAGTTAAATTATCGTAACTGGAGTTACATTATGGTAACTGAAGTTACACTTATGTAACTGGAGTGACAATTTCACTATATTTGTTCAAATAATAATTTAGTGCTTTGGGAGTTAATTTGGTAGTATTAAAACAATTTTTGTAACCGAAGTTACACTTTTGTAACCGAAGTTACACTTATGTAACTGGAGTTACACTTTTGTAACCGAAGTTGCAATTTTGTCACCGAAGTTACACTTTTGTAAATGGAGTTACACTTTCGTAATTATAGTCATAAATTATTACACTTATGTTACATATTAAAAGATTCTACATAAAAAAATGTGCTAGTTTGTAAATCACAATTTGCGCCGGAAGACTATCGGTTTTTTCGGTGGAAACACAAAATATAAACTAGTAAAAGCCGGTTTTTGGAACAAATTTTTGACATAATTTATGAATCTTCTTTTGCACATGAAAAGCAGTCCAGCACAGAGTTAAGCCTCTACATGTACCCAACTAAACTCCACCAAATCCTTTATTCCAAGCCCTCACCTGTGGCGACCAAACCCGAGTCAACTCGCTCAGGTCCCTCCTCTACGGCGACCAAACCCGAATCAATTTGCTCCGATCCTCTTCCAAACCAAAACAAACTGATCTAAGTCATCAACCTATCGCTGAACTTGGGAATGTCGATTTTCGGTCGGAACCGTGAAAATTAGAGTCGGAAGCTCGGCGAAGTACTACACGGTGGAGATGGACACGGGCTCGTTGTCGTGGCTGCAGTGCCAGCCAGCCCTTCACAGTGTACTGCCACTAGCAGGTGGGGCCTGTCTTCGACCATGCCGATTCCGCTACTCGTGAAGCTCAAGTGTGGGTCACGCCGAGGAAGGGTTTTGCCGTTTATTCATCCCCTTAGATGACTCAGATCTGAGCTCTCTGCTCTCCATGACGAACCTTCTTCTCCGGCGACGAGCTCGTCCGAGTGTGCTCCTCAGGTCGCATCGTCGGCTTCTTCCCAGGTTAAACGCGATTCTTAGGCGACCTTCTTGTCTCTACGGCGAAGCTCCTCTAGCAAGTGAGCCAAGCTACCTTCATCTACGATCAGATTCGCGAGCAAGCTTCATCCTCTCTGCTCTGTTCCGGCACAACCTCGCGTCTTCTTCTCAGGCGGCGGGTGACGGATCTGCGCGAACTCAATCTCAGCAGAGCTCGACAGAAATTGAGCAGCGAGAGCTTGACAATGGCGATGACGATACGGGAGTCGAGAGAGAGACAAAGATGAGCAACAAGAGCTCATCAATGGCGACGGCGATACTGGAATCGAGAGAGAGATTGAGCTATGAGAGTTTGTCAGTGGCAATCGAGTCGAAAGAGAGAGTCGGAGTGTGAGGGGTAGTTTAGGAAATATTTGTTTAAAATGAGTACAATATTAATTAATCAAACATTGAGTAATTTTTTAAAAAGTTTGACTCTAATCGAGTATTATGCTAATAAGCCCTTAAAATTAATATTGAAAAAACGGATTTTTATTTTTGAAATCTCGCTCTCAAAATGCTAGAGTGAACTTTGTCTCTACCGCTTGAAGACAACGAAGTAGTGGAAGAGTTGGTTTAAAATGGGCAAGCATTACATTGATTAAAGTGGTAGGATCTTCCTTATTGGTGTAAGTGCGTTACTTTAAAGATAACTCTGAGTAATTTAAAACGTCCTTTTCCTAAGAATAAATTATTTTTTAAGATATTTGCGGCATAAGTTTTTAATCTTATATTCAGTGTCTATATATTCCTAATCTATTTCTAACGGCAATAGTCTCTATATGTCAAGAAAGTGTCGATGTCCAATTTTATCAATTTCTCAGTAATGTTTGTTATACGAAAAGAACGCCTACGAGAGAGAGTTTTACATGTGTTTGATCGACTTGGACCATATTGAATGTGTCTTAATTTTACTATACCACAAGATTGACTATTCATACCGGCGTAAATATACGCATGCTTTTAACAAAAAACAAACGAATAATATATCTCCTTTCGAAAACGACATCATAAAGAAAAACAAGATATTCTTATCTACAGGAGGAAGTGAAAGTGGAAACATCTTTTGCTTGCCCAAAGTGCACACTCAAGAATGCATCATCATAGATTCGCATCCCTTTAATCAAATCAAAGCTACATAATTTAAAACTCCTCAATTATGTGACCCCTCCAAAAAATAAAAATAAAAATATGTAAAAATCAATTAGTTTCTAGAACATTTGACTCTTCCTAGCTCACCACAATAAGTGTTTCAAACTCTATATATCATCACTCACATAACCATACCAAATCCCAACTCTCTCTCTCTCTCTCTCAAAAATAAACTAGAAAAATGCAAAGAATGGACTTTGTTTCAAACCTTCTCTACCACTTGAGGTTCATGGCCATGAGCTTGATCTCTCAATTGGGTCTTCTCAAACTCATCCCAACCCGTGCTTCGTCGGAAGAAGAAGACGAGCAAGCGTGTCCGACGAGCTACGTGTTCCTCATGGAGAGTCCGCCGGGGCTGGTCACGGTCCCGATGGACCGCTTGATCGCGCACATCAAGCGGAAGCTCCCCATCGCGCAGCTTGGGCGGGAGGCGAGCGGGGCGTGCTCGGTCTGCCTGGACGGGCTGGAGGAAGGGGACGAGGTGAGGGAGCTCTTGGACTGCGATCACGTCTTCCACAGGGAGTGTCTCGACTGTTGGGTTGACCATGGTCAAGCCACTTGCCCTCTTTGTCGATCCATGCTGTTCTCCACCAAAGGAAGTGGAGTTTTAAGGGAACTTAATACGATTTGAGTCTGTAAAAATGTATGTTTTGTGTATGATATTATTAATTATTGTTTGGATTTCGATGATTTCCATTCACCTTTCTTAGTCTTACTTATTTACAAGTCTTCAATACTTATCTAAACAGTCTCAAATGAGTATCGGAGCCTAACTTTCTTAATCTCGGAATAGTCTCGGATACTTAGTGTCGAATGCTACTACATATCGAGAACCGAATCTCAACCACCGACCAATACAAGAGTTAAAGCGAGTTCCAATTTAATTTTCTAATATGATAAACTCCGCGTTTCGGGTATGTGTAATGGATTCGGCCACATAAACTCGGCTTTTCGGGTATTTGTTCACGATTTCAACCATTGTACTAACTCCAAACTAAATAATATATTTTTTAAAATTAGTTTGAAAGAAGCATATATATGTTATTATAAGCCTAAAATTGAGAATTAAAATTCTGGGATAAAAATCTTGCTCCGATTAAAATTGAAATCAACACATTAAAAAGGTCAGTTGGTATGGGTTTCAGCCTAGTGTAATAATAATAATAATAATAATAATAATAATAATAATAATAATAATAATAATAATAATAATAATATATTTTAATCATGTTATCGTAAGATATTAGATAATGTAGATACAAAGAATCATATTTCCTCATTATTAATCCTTATCTGCTTAATATAGACAAGTACTTTACAACTTCCAAGCACACGCGACAATCGGGGCAAATATTTAATTTTTTAAATAGGTAAGCCTTATTATTTTTATATTTAAATTATAAGCACCTCGAATACATCAGGGATTTATTCTGTGACTTATTATATAAATATATTAATAGCAATACTTATCTTTCTGTGAATTATAAGCTGTCGGCCACATAAAATTACAAAAAAAATTCTTCAATCAAACACAATGTATAGTAATATTATTATTATTTGTATTTATTGCTTTGTAATTCTAGCATCGTGATTTGGTGAGCCATTACTTTCATTTCATTACGTCTCTAACGAATAACATTTTACACATGTCACACGTGATTATGTAATTATTATGAGTGAAGGAGTTATTTATCCAAGTAACATTTCGTGAGCTTATAAACTATGAAAGTAAATCTTGGTAAATTACAACTTATTTTGAAATGAGTAATAAATTACTAATTTTGAAAATTAGTAATTAATTGTGGATTAATTAACATACTTATTGTAAGACAAGATTAAATGAGTATAAGACCTAAAGAACATAAAGTCATGGATAAAATAAAATGGTACGACTTTGAAATGAAATTAAATATGCAAAAAAATAATAATTAATACTATTAAGTATTAACTATAGCGTTAAAGACTACGAGTACGAGTAACTACGATTAGGGGTGAGCATGGGTTGGGTTGGGCCACTCCGATGCTTTTTATGGACCCGACCCGATCACTTCGGGTTCCTAAAAAAAAGTCCAATCCGACTCAAAATTTTTTAATCCCGAACCATACTGACCCTATAAAAATATAATTATTATTATTAAAAACGCTTAAAAAAACATTCATGGATCACTACTTTTAGAAAGAATGACTATTGGTGTTAAAAACTTAAAAGTTTTATGAAAGTGATATAAATTGCCATTTAAGGACAAAAAAAAAAGTTTTAATAAATTATGTACTTAGACTGTATTAAATTAAAATTTTACTAAATTAAACACAAATTTTAGTATTTCATATAGTAAGTGAAAAAGCTTAATAAAAACCTGGCGGTTGGTTATATATGAATAAAAATACAAAATAAGAAGTGTGATAATTAAAAAAAAAATATATTGTTTTGTCAAAAATCAATTAGTGTAGTTATTTGTAATTTTGTATATTTCTTGGAACTCATTACACTCGGAGTTATCGTAAATTGAAGTTCACCGATTAATTCGTTCCAGTGGTCGGTTGTGTATATGACACGTACACTATGATAATTTTAACATTAATTAATCACATTTTAATAATCAAAAGTTTTTAGGACGTTACTAAATCATTACATAATCAAGATGTCACACTTAACATGCCGTATAACACTTCATCAAATAAGGCACCATAAAATAAATACAAATAAATAGCCTTGTTTTACACCTCAATTTATTTTTTTTAATCTTGATAGACTCCTAAGTAAATTAAACATCATTTTTTATGTTGAAAAATAAAATAATCCACCATTACTCTTAACACTTGTACGGTCTAAGAATCTTCTATTTTTTTATTTTATGCTAAACAAATTGACTTAACAGGTTTCTAAGCATTCATTAAATCTAGACATATTTGCGGCATAAACACTCTATATTTACACTTTATTTTGGAAATTTGAAGTCATATTTCCAATGTTTTTTTGTTGCATAAAAGACTCAATGTTTTATTTTTATTTTTATTTAAATTTAAGTCTTAGACACTAAATGAATAGTAAACGTTATGGATACTTCCTTAGAACTGTCAACACCGTTGAGAACACCGCCAATATTGCTGAGTATATGTCGTCAACACCGTTGAGAACGCCGATTGCATCGCTAATACTGCCTAGTATATATCCCTGACACTATCGAAAACAAGGAGAGTATTGCCAATACCACCAAGCATAGTGTCGGGTGCGTCACCGACACCGTCAAGAATTTTGAGTGTGTCGCCAATACGGCCGAGTACATCGCCTACACCAGAAAGCCGAGTGCATCACCAATACAGCTAAGTACATCGCATGCACCATCAAGAACGTCGAGTCTGTCGTCAATACCATCAAATACATTCCCAAAACCATCGAGAACCACCGAGTACGTCGTCAGAGACATGTGTTTATATACGATTAAATTAGGCGTGTCTCTACCTCAAGAGATGTTAACCCTCTACATAGACAGAAGTGGAACTCGGCATTATAATATGACCTTTAGGTACTATTGCTAAAAAATTTTAAAAAAAAAAATCAACTCACAGTACAAAATTATATACTTATGCTAAAAATGTCCCCCATTGATTACTTTGAAGATAACCCAATCAATTTCACTAAATTTTCGGGAACTTGCCTTTAATTAGTGCTGCACACCATGGCGTCGTGGCAGATCGCGAACAAATCGTGAAAATCGTGGATGCCGGAGTCGCGACGCGTCGTAGCTGCGGAATCGCGATGGTCGTGGCTTCGTCGCGATGGCAGGCTGAGAGAGAGAGAGAGAGAGAGAGAGAGAGGGAGAGAGTCAGAGAGAGAGAGAGACAGGGCTGCAGAATCCCACATCGCGATGGCCACCCTCGTTCGCGATCGTCGCGATTTTTCAGCCCCCAATCGCGATCATCGCGATTCTCCAGAATCCGTAGCGACGAATCGCGGTTGCATTTGGCGACGAAAATGTGCAGCTCTACCTTTAATACCTTCATGCTCTTTTATGACTATTGAACTAAGAAACTAGAGGGTAAGTCTAAGCAATCTAGTAAAAAAAAGTCTGACATCATGGGGAGCAAGAAGAGAGTCAAAACGGTTTAAAAGTAAGAGTAGATGAAGAAAAGTAAAATCGGGAGTGTGGGCTGAAACACACACGAATTTACAACCTTGAACTCTCTCTCTTTCAAGGAGAGTAGAACTGTTAATAGGGTTTCTCCGCGAGTATGTTTCTCCTTTTTAGCTGAAAAAATCGCTAATGCCTTTCGCGCGAGGATTTCTCAAGTTAATAGAAATGCCCATTGAAGGTTGGCGGTGGAGCTAACGATTATCTTCGTCTCTCAAGCACTCTCAATTTAAGAATAAAATTAATTATTCAAGACATCGATACCGATACCGATAATAAATAAATAAGTAGTCCTAATTTAATTCTTATTGAAATATAAATAATATATACATACATTATTTGGTCGATAATTGTTTATTGTTTGTTAGACTTTTACAACTAGAATAATAATTAAGAGGTCTCTGATTTTAGCTCATAATTCGTCAAACTCTATCTACATGAAAAAATACTATCCATTTGTTATTTATCAAATTATTTCCTTGTAATCCTAAATGCTAATTATCAAGAGAAAAAAGTTCAAATTCTTAATCATGCCTCTATTTGAAATCAAGCTAAAAAGACTTTTTGATTATTGAATTTAAATTATCACGTCATACTAATAGCCATGCAATGAAAGTCCAAAATACTAAAATAGTATGAAGTTTACATCAAAGCCTCTTTTCAATGGACTTATTGGAAAATTATACTTTGGTGTATTTTATCATAGTACATAATGTACTAAAAACTGTAATTTATTCATGTGGTTGGTTAACATAAATAATTTAGTGCTAAATATTCAATAAAAAAATTATAATTGAAGATGGCCTACATCTGTGCCTACAACAATTCATACATTTTCTTTATGGCATAATTCGGTAAAAGTTTCAATAATTTTTCCATCGTCATCGATAAGTTCTCATTATTTTTGTGCATGTTAAAATTCTCATTTTCTGAAATTGTAAGAAAGTACGGGGGCGTTTGGTTATGGTCTCCGAGACCAGTTTCTGGTTTTGGTTTCAAACAGTGTCATATTGGTTTTGCAGATCACGTTTGGTTGCCAATTGTCTCTGTTTTCTGAGACCGGTCTCGGAGACCACTGAAATTTTAATGAAGGAAAACAGAAAACGACTTGAAGTTGTTTTCTGTCTTTAATCTTCAACTCAATAGTACAAAATAGATCAATAATAATATATTATCATTCTATAATATTATTGTACTATCTATAATAAGATATTAACTATGAAATTAACTTATATAATAAATTATTAAAATTATTTTTATATATAATAATAAATTTTAATGATATTACTATCATGTCAACAAATATACTTAAAATTATGTATATTATTAGATACTAACATAATTACAATGATATAAAACCTTGAACAAAATATTTACTACTTTATATTACATTATTTTAACATGTAATTAGAGTCATGAAATATGAATAATTTTTGTATAATATGGCAAATATTTTTTAGACATAATATTAATATATATTACTTTCAAATAAAACATACTTTCTTTTTAGTAACATAAGTTGTGTTTTATTACACTTTTTTCATTTATATTCAACCACAGATTAACAAAAAACTAACCAAACAGTTTTTCATAAATCAAACTCCCAAACGGGTTTGGTAGACTAAAGTCTCAGGCTGGTTTCCCAAACCAATTTGCAAAACTGGTTTCCGAAACAAGTTAACCAAACGCCACCTTAGTTTTTCAAATATAATTTTAAGTCAAATTTCACGTGGCACCATGTTAACTATCAGATAACATGTCATAAATCTTATTGCCATGTGCAATGACATGTGGATTATTTTTTTAATTTAATTTTAATTTAAGACTAAAATTATTTATTAAGAATTTATTAATATTATTTAATATTTACAATACTGACGAACCGGAATGAAATGCCCGGATTGAAATACCAATTTTTTTCATCCAGAATACCAGGATAAAACTACGCAGAATCTAAAAAACCTGGATCAAAATAACCATGTAATTTTTATTTTAAAATATAAAATACCTCGATTGAATTATCTACTTTGTACTTCTGGATTCCTATTATAACTCAATCCGGGTATTTTAATTAGGCGTATTTAGATTTAGGGAATTTTTTGTTTTCGGGTAATAAAAAAAAAAACCATTTTGCAGTAAGCACAAATACCATGGTATCCAAATTTTCAAAATTGATTGAAAATTAATATAAAAAAAAAACATTTTATACCACGTATGCGTTGGTATCATTTTCTCGAAAGATTTTCACTTTTGTATACCACATGCAAGGTTTATTAACCGACATGTAACATGTCGGAAACCCGGTTTTATAGAATTAAAGGGTTAAAACTCATTCCACCTCTAGCCTAGAGTTGGGGCTGGCGACGCGGAGGAGGACGTCGCGACGCCTCGCGGCGTGGAGGAGGAGTTTGCGATCGTCGCGACGGAAAGGTAAGAAATCGCGAATCATAGCGATGGCTGGCGCTTGTTGGCGATGTCGCTCTCCCACTCTCTCTCACTTTGTTTCTGTGTCTCACTCTCTCTCTCTCTCGCTCAAAATCGCGACGCATCGCGACCCTCGGCACCGCGACGCATCGCGACGTCAGTGTTGGCAATTACTGCGATTCCGTCGTGACAGATCGCGACGTCGCCAGCCCCACCACTACTCTAGCCCATCACAAAAATAAAAAATAAAAAAACATATTAAAAGAGTTAAAGATTTAGTGAACCTTCAAATCTGCAATTCAAAACTAAAACAAAAACAAAAAAACAAAAAAAACTAAGCCATTAGCGACGACAAAAAATCTTCGAATGACAACTAGAGAAGCATGATTGCATAGCGTTACCCAATATAATGCCTCCTTTTCCAAGCCTCATTTTTCATTCGAAGTTTAAAATCAAACAGATTTTCAGACAAAATGAGATAGCAAAAGAAATCACCGTTAAATTGTACCAGCCGTGACTCATCGGGGGCCTAGGCGTGGACATAATTTGAGTCCCCTATATATACATTTTATTGACACAAAATATAAGTATTCTTAATTTAATTAAATAATAATGAACGCATATGTTAGTAAACTATCCCTTGGAATATATCAAATTTTCATATTTATCCCAAACTGTAGATTTTAAACTTTAAGAATAGTATCTTATTTTTTGGTAAAAAAAGTAGGATTATTTTTTAAAAAAATGTCCATTTTGTGTCAAAGGTTTAAGAAAAATGCCCACGTGTGTATTTTTTACTCTCACACATGGGCATTTGTCTTAAACCTTTGACACAAAATAGGCATTTCTTACAATTTCTAAAAAAAAATATAACAAAATGATAAAAGAAAATCAGCGTAAACTATTATTAAACAACACTAAAATGAAGGGTTCTTTAGGGTAATAGCCAAACTTAAAAGTGTGTTTAGTAAAATAGCCAAACTTTGGTTAATTTTGTAAACTAGCCAATTAACCACTTAAACAAAACCCCAATTACGTTGTTAATTTTGGTTAATTTTGGCCAGTTTAAGTGGTTAATTGGCTAGTTTACAAAATTAACCAAAGTTTAGCTATTTTGCAAATCTTATGTTTCAATTTGGCTATATAGAGCAATTTCTCTAAAATGAACAACTCAAAATTCTCAAGTAATAGTCATATTATCATTAAAATAATAATTCTTCTAGATAAAATTTAATTTTTGAATTCTCATAATTTAATATTTTTAATTATGATTTATTTACCATGTGAATTTTTTCAGCTAATTTATCACGGCAGCCGATCGAAATGTAATTATAAATATTCTTTAAAAAATATAAATATCAACAAAATACAATTAATTATGCTTTTTTAGAGGTATTGGTGTGACTATGCGTAAAGATTGTAATAAAAGATACGGTTATGTGCAAAGCCCATTAGTAAAAGTCAAAGTCCACCGACAAAGTCGAAGATCAGAGGCATTTTCACTTTTTACTTGTTTAAGTCATTAAACAAGTAAAAAGTAAAAACACGTAAAAAAAAATATATCTAAGATCTCATATTATGCAGCCATTTCTATTTGACCTCCTTGATCAGCAACTGATCTCTTAAGATGTTACGATTAGTTATTATTTTGTGTTTAATACTATTTTTTTTAATATTTACAATTACATTTTGTTGTGTTTCGGGATCGATTCTCGGTGATTCTTGCATGAAATACAAAGTGATTAATGTCGAATCATTGTCAATCAAAACTGAAACGAAAATGAAAACGGGAAACGAAAATGAGACAACCAATTTTAGAGAGTGGTTCGGCCGGAGATCGAAACGTGATCTCCGACGTACGTCCACTCTTTGCTCCGGCGAATCTTCCCGGAAGCCATGCACTAGGTAGGTATCGTCGATATTTACACCCTCATTCTCTCATCACAGTTTCACTCTCAAGAACCGTAACACTCTTTACACATCTCACACTTCGCTCAAACCCGAGCTTCATCAGAGACTACCGTGAGACCACAACCCGGTTACCACAAACCAGATTTTACAACCACCATGAGATAAACCTAGAGAGAATAAATACAAAGAAGAGGAAGAACTAAGAAACGAGAAACCCTAATCGAAAATCCATGAAGAACCTCCATGAAAGAGAACCAAGACTCTCTCTTCTCTGACTGTGCCATTCTGTCGAGCGTCAAACTGAAGAAGGAGGAGGAGGAGGAGAGCTTTTGGGGCTTTTGATCTCAGCCATTCATGTCATCCAACGGCTATGGAAGCAGCTATGCAATGGATGCATATAAGATGTCGTTTTTCTCCATTAGTGGTGTCGTTTGGGCTCGGGCTTCATATTCCAACAATCTCCACCTTGAAGTCCGATGCTCAAACGTCGTCTCCTCAACATGCTTTGTAGCTCTACCTTGACGTTCAACTCTTTCTTTACATTATCCTCACTCTATTATATCCCTCGGATACCTAAGTGCATCGCTTACGAAGTTTTTCGCCATCCTCGCGGATAACCGAAATACTCACCGATGGTTCATCTTCACAAGGTTGGCGCCTTTAGCACACTTCATATACCTGCAGGTATTACCCTCCTGCAAAATCTAAAACGCCACACCAACCAAGATCAAACGTAACAGGTATTTCATAAATATAAACCGTGTCAAACAGAAATATATAAATCATAGTCACATGATAAGTCATAAGATCAAACCATAAGTTTTCCTAACATCGATACCCATAAAAGCACCAAAGTCGATCTAATACAGTCATAGCATGCATCTATGAACTCAACATAATCGATAACATCGAAACTAGGACAAATAAACAAATGCGGGAATACCCTAACTATATGAATACTAGAATAAACCAAACGATACGATGAATACGTCTATTCACATATAATATAACAGTCTAATTCTAGAACTAAAAATATTCCCAAATCTAATTTGACCTATACGAGTTCAACATGCTAATCATGGCTATAAACCATTATCCACAATGCTATAAAACTTATGGTCCATGAGAAGGTCCAAACAAGGTTCATCTACCCGAACATACGGAACAACTAACTAGTTGAACACCCTAAGCTTGCATAGGAATACATCCAGGACGGAAACACATCACACTCCCTACCATATTCTCTGGCTGCTTGGACATTTTCCTAACTCCCTATAGTCAAGAAACCAAGCTGGTATACTATCTAACTCTCACTAGTTAGAATCCCCGAGACCTTTTAACACTCATATCCACCCGGATCATGGTGTTCTCTCCCACAGGCTCACTACCACCACCTATATCGGTATACAAGACTTAGCAACCCCCTTTTCACATAATATTCATGACTCATGGACTCCACCTCAATCGAGGTACATACGAGAACGCTCGCTTCATGGACTCTCTAGGTTTCTTTTTCTTTTCTTCTCATGACGACCTATATGGGAAAGCACTTGCTCTAGCCCCCCTCTTTCCCATAAACGCATACTAATGGTTCTATGACGATTAAGCTACATCAAGAAAACATATAGGACGGGATCTACGGTCAACTTTTATCATTTGGAATAACCTATACCGAACACCCAAAGACACTACCGAAAACTACCTCCAGTACCCAAATTGATCATAGCAAAGACATCACAAGTCCTAACCCCCCTTATGTTTTCTACCCGCCCGATTCTCATATATGGTTTTTTCACCTTAATCTAACAACCTAGACTTAAGGAAAAACACATCTACAAAAGCTTCTCAATATTTCTATTTGACCATTGAACATGGAAATATTCAAAAAATAAAACTCATCATACAGAGAGCTCGAGATCTAGTCAATGAGTAGCTACATGAATGTCCATACAAGAACTAAAAACTATATTGAACTCCTTAAGACAAAAGGTTCGTAAAGTTTAGTTCAACTTACCCAACCTACCTTTGCCGAGAAGAACTTTAAACCCTCTTGACTTGCTCAATTAACCGAGCACCGGGTGCCACTTCTCAAAGTCCTGTTAGGTTAGTCTCAAATAGAAAAACAGCAAGTGTAGAATAGATATACATAATCAAAATATGCATATTTATCAAAAAAACCAATATAATCACTTAATCATACAAATTCATTTCATTACAAGATTCATTATAATTTCTGGAAAAATAATTCATACCAAGACAAGAAAAATGCAATCAGAACCATAATAAAGAACTATCTAAACAACCCCCTAAGGTGGAGCCATCACAATTGGCTCATCTATTTAGATTTCAATACCTCAGGGAAGAAACTAGGTTCGATTTCTAAACCTCATCAATGGCTACCAAAGCCGATAAATACCAAATCTGCCTAAGGGAATCAGTAGGTCTCTCGCCTATCCCTATCCCTAGCTAATAGGTAGTAATCAAACTCTCTCTAGCTAGACACCGGAACCAGCTCAACACTAATCTCATGACTAATGCTATCTTTCGCGGGTTCACTCACACCACACGCCTCTATCTCGACATGTCGACCACACGTGCTTTCTTGGGCATGTGAATCACCCGACTCCACCTGGACGGATGAACAACCCGACTCTACCTAGTCGGGTGCACTACCTCCACCTATCTTTAACTAAAATAGGCGACACAGATTTGGATCCTTCTACCCTGAGAATTTGAAACAATGACTCATACCCGATTTAGACATTCAAAACATCTAAAACATGCATTTTTCACATACATAAAAAAAAATCTTTCCTTATCATAATACATCACAAATAACATTTCCTAGTCTCTGTACATCCTTACTTCCTTTTTTTTTTCTATAAGCTTTATCATGCACATGAGAGGAAAAAAAAATTAACCCATGACAAATAATTTGTAACCTGATCATATCGTGGATCCTATTATAGGAGATTCTATGATCATTATCCTAGAATCAAAAAATTGCCACAAAAGGGAATTCATCTTTTCAACAGACTATTCACACAAATTTAATCAATCAGCCCAGAGCATAAAATTATCATATATATGTGAATCACTTAACCGTTTTAATTCTCAAAAAATAGTAACCACAAGTTAATAGAATAAACTGAGTTAAGGAACTCTAAACAATTTCAAATCAATACACAGGCAGACAAGATAGATAAACTAAGACATTAATGAGTTGATCAGGCTCACTATTTCTTTAAAAATGACTTATAAACCCACTATCAATTCTCAAACCTCTAGAAAAGAAATTAAATAGAAAAACTATAAACTTGGCACTCAACGATCCATGAGATTAAAACATATCACAATTATGATATAAATCATACAGGTTCACAAATTAGCCAAAATAAAATCATGTGAATTAGCCTTACTACCATTTATCTTTAAATACCAAATCCAAAAAAAAAATTATCATACAATAATTTCAGACCTTAAAGATAAATAATCCTCAACAAAGCAACCAGCCCAAAACAGATTAAACATTAAAGAAAGCTAAGCATCATCATGTTCCTTTTTGAAGCCGATCTAACTGTAAATCATAACTCGTAGATAAAATAAAATTTAGAATAAATATATGGATCTAACTGTAAATCAAAACTCGTAGATAAAATAAAATTTAGAATAAACATATTTCATATAGATACAAAATTAATCTCAGGAACTTAGGATAAACTTTCATTTTCAAAATGTACTTAACCGATTTACTTTTGTTAGATCACAACGTTTAAAAATAAGAACATTAATACATACAAGTGCATATCAAGATTATGATTTTTCAGCATAGGAAAAAATGTCCAAAGCATACGACTTAGTTATAACCAAAACTACATGCTTCCATCTTTGAACCTAAAAATTTGACGATCTATCGATAATCATACTGAAAAACATACATCCAATAGAATCACAAAAATCTCAATTTTTTTTTTCTTCACCGAAAAACAAGTCAGAAGCAATGTATACTAACATGCTCAAAATCTAAGTCACAAATTAAGACCAGATTTTCTACAATGCTTTAAGCTGCAACAGGTTTTTGAAAACATGTTTTAATAGAAAAACAATAGCATTCCTAGATATTATATCACATGCTAGTTCTAGATAAATTGACAAACGAAGAACATGTTCAGAAAAATATTTCATGAACAAATTCAATATGAAGAATTATCAAGAAATCACAATTATCCCAAAAACCAGCAAACAAAACCCAAATCACAGGTTCAAGACAAAATATCAATGAGAAATTCATACGCGATACTATTATTGGAATCAAGATTATGCAAACTTATATAAATACAGAGACATAGGGAAATACATATCACCTTTGAACCGTTCCCGAAGTTGCGAATTGGACTCACCGACATCTTCAATGAGCTGAGGAAATTTTCCCCAATAATCTGATGTGATCTTAAAGCTGAAGCAGAAGCCTTGTCAGAGACGTGCATCACACCGGAATTGCTCATGTCTCGTCGGAAACATCCAAGAACCGTCAGCATCGCGGAAGCTCAAAAACAGAACTCGGAATCCCCAAATCGCCCGCCATCGTAGGACTCAAATGGCTCGACCAAACCGTCGAGCTGATTACTCCAAGAACACGAACATGTGCTCTGATACCACTGTTGTGTTTCGGGATCGATTCTCGGTGATTCTTGCATGAAATACAAAGTGATTAATGTCGAATCATTGTCAATCAAAACTGAAACGAAAATGAAAACGGGAAACGAAAATGAGACAACCAATTTTAGAGAGTGGTTCGGCCGGAGATCGAAACGTGATCTCCGACGTACGTCCACTCTTTGCTCCGGCGAATCTTCCCGGAAGCCATGCACTAGGTATCGTCGATATTTACACCCTCATTCTCTCATCACAGTTTCACTCTCAAGAACCGTAACACTCTTTACACATCTCACACTTCGCTCAAACCCGAGCTTCATCGGAGACTACCGTGAGACCACAACCCGGTCACCACAAACAAGAGATTACAACCACCATGAGATAAACCTAGAGAGAATAAATACAAAGAAGAGGAAGAACTAAGAAACGAGAAACCCTAATCGAAAATCCATGAAGAACCTCCATGAAAGAGAACCAAGACTCTCTCTCCTCTGACTGTGCCATTTTGTCGAGCGTCAAACTGAAGAAGGAGGAGGAGGAGAGCTTTTGGGGCTTTTGATCTCAGCCATTCATGTCATCCAACGGCTATGGAAGCAGCTATGCAATGGATGCATATAAGATGTCGTTTTTCTCCATTAGTGGTGTCGTTTGGGCTCGGGCTTCATATTCCAACACATTTCATATGTCCGTTATTGAATGTTTTAGTTCAATCCAATAAACTAACTTAACCCATAGATTTTTTTTCGAGTCGAGTTCAATAGGGCTTTCAAAAGTTATGAGTTAGATTGGAGCAAAGGCCAATAAGACCGTCTCATCGTCTCAGATTGACATTTTGCGTCAATGTAGAGACCAGACCAATCGAACCCCTTACCTTTTTGTGGAATTGGAATTTAATTGTGGTTGCAAAACAAGATATATATTCACCAAGTAACATAGCTCAACCAACCCACAATACACTTCCCTGGCAGAGACAAAATAGCTCGAATAAAAAATGTCATTCTACGACAAAAAAAAAATGCTCCAAACGACAACAAGACACATCTACTTGCGTTACCCAAAACAATACTTCTTCCGAGTTCCAACTACAGATTCCTTTCATATGCTCATCTCTGTTTCACAAATTTAGATTAATAGTTCGGATTTTCTTGACTGATATACGCGGTCTAAAATACCGAACAGTATCCTATGGAAACCCGGATTTAGAAAGAAACCTGGTTAAAATTCATTCAACCTCCGACCCGTCACCACTCTATTTTGAGCTGCTCCATTTCAAACGCAAATTTCCATGTTTAAATCCATACACATAATTGACAAACAGACTCCCATTTCAGAGAACCAAAAGCCAAATTAAACACTATTAATTCACCATTGGAATCCTATCAAACCGAGAGTGTTACAAGACACGAAGACTACTCTAACCTAATCATCAGAGATTCCCTAAAACCCCCAAATTCGAAACCCTAACCGCCGAAGCCGTAGAGAGTGCGTCCCTGGCGCTTGAGCGCGTAGACCACGTCCATGGCGGTGACGGTCTTCCTCCGCGCGTGCTCGGTGTAGGTCACGGCGTCGCGGATGACGTTCTCCAGGAAGATCTTGAGGACTCCACGGGTCTCCTCGTAGATCAGCCCGCTGATCCGCTTCACGCCGCCTCTCCTGGCCAGTCTCCGGATGGCTGGCTTGGTGATGCCCTGGATGTTGTCCCTGAGCACCTTCCTGTGCCTCTTGGCTCCTCCCTTGCCCAAACCCTTGCCTCCCTTTCCTCTCCCCGACATTTTCTCGCTCGCTTTCTCGGCTGCCAAACAGGGTTTTCGAATATGGTATTGTTGAGTTGAGTGTGAGATGGAAAGTTTTGAGCTTCGGTGTCGTATTTATTTCGTGAAATTTGGAGCGAAAGTTTTGGTTTTGGGGGCTTTGGTTGTGGCCGTTGGATGGGGTTTCATCCAACGGCTGAATGGGCTGATCCTCGTCGAATCGAAGATTGCACGTGGATCGTCGATGGGTTTCATCCAACGAATGAGAGTGAAGGAATAGGTTAAGTGAAGGATTGAGCTTATTTGGTTAGACTTTAGTCTTCTTCGTACATTTACCTGAAAGGAAAAGCTTGTGGTCGTCGACAGTAGAATGAAATGTTCGATTGGTTTAAATTTCACTCTTTTTAGCTCAATTTTTTAGTTAAAATTGGATTTCACATTGATAAAATTATCGATAATTACGATAAAAGCACTTATACTCAACACGGGTACAATATTTCTGAACAAGTTCTTGGATAACAAACTTAAGTTGAGTAAAAAAAAAATGACAAAAGTACTCTATTATCGTTTTAGTGGGTTGATTATATGCTTAGCTATCCTTTGAATAGTCTGTAATCTAACAGCATAGGGGTGTGATTTAATTGACCCGGGATATTTTATTTATTTACTTTAATTTTTTAAATAAATATTTTAAACTTATGTGTTTATTAAATTATAATATTATTTTTCTAATAATTTTCGTGGCACTATATAAATATTGTTTACCACGTAAATCTGGATCCAGAAGTTCTGGATCATGATTTTTAGAGCATAAAATTCGATTTCTGAATATTTATATCTATATGATATACTTTATATAAATATTTTAAATCTAAATAGTTCTATCTTGATTCATGTAATTATAAGTTGTTGAGTTAAATAATAAGGAATCAAGACACCAAATTTTTTTATTAAAAAGGAAACTATATTTTTTCAGATTAATTTTTAGGGTAAACTGTGGTTAATGTACCAAATGTTTGATATTCTGCGGATTATATACCCAATGTTTATTTTTGGCGGCTAATGTACTCAATGTTTGATTTGTTAGATATTTTCGTGTTTTCCGTCAGTTGACCGTTAGAGAGTTATCCTCCTCTATATGTACACTTTTCGTATTTTTGACATAACTCACTCAGTTTTTGTCCATATTTTATGCACAACTTATGGTTGGAAAGATAAGAGATATATCTACAACTTTGATGTTTTAAGTTTTGTAATATAAGTTCTAGAAAAATACGAAATTTCAAATACAGCGTACAACTGGACATTAGTTTAATGCAAAATATTTGTTTCGAGAAAATTTGAACATACTTAGTGATTTTTTAAGATGAAACGTAAAAGTAAAAAGTTATAGATAAATATTTTAGCTTTCTAACGGGTGTTTATTTATAAATTTTGAACAAAAAATGAGCGAGTTATGCCAAAAATATGAAGATGTGATGTGCAATAATCTTTCATATTTTTGACATAACTCACTCGTTTTTTGTCTAAAATTTATAAATAAACACCCTTTAGAAAGACAAAAAAGATTATCTACAACTTTTTAGTCTTACGTTTCATCATAAAAAATCTTTAAGTATATTAAAATTTGCTTGAAACAAATATTTTGCATTGCACTAATGTCCAGTTTTACGTAGTAATTAAAATTTCATATTTTTCAAAAACTTTTTTTACAAAACTTAAAGCACCAAAGTTCTAGATCTATCTCTTATCTTTCCAACCATAGGTAGTGCATAAATTTTGGATAAAAAATGAGTGAGTTATGTCAAAAATACAAAAAGTCTACATATAGAGGAGGATATGTCTCTAACGGTCAACTGACGGAAAACACGAAAATATCTAACGGATCAAACATTGGGTACATTAGACGCCGAAAATAAACATTAGGTACATAATTCGCAGAAAATCAAACATTAGGTACATTAGCCGCAGTTTACCCTAATTTTTAAACTAATATATATATATATATATATATATATATATATATATATATATATATATTGGTTCGTAATATTCTCAGGTTTTTTTTTAAAAAAAAAAAACATATTAGAATGTGAATTTTACATAATAATCTAGTCCTACCTATTTAAGTGCAATATCACATTGTGAAGTTTCGTCACGCATTTGCTCATCACTAGAGCTGCAGCTCGCGACTCAAAGGGGGGCGTCGTGACGAGCCGCGACGCATTTCAGGGAATCGCGACAAGCCGCGATTTTGTGGCAAAAGTCGCGATTTGGGCATAAGTCGCGCGGATCGCCATCCAACGGCCCAGATTTGTGATCCGCGTGATTTTGTCCTTTTGTAGCATAAATAACACACTTTTTACCCGAAATTAATTACCCAACCACAATTTTTATCCACTTTACTCGAATTCCAACCCAAAATTTTGAAATTTCAATATTTTTTCCCCCAACTTTATTCACCCACTTCACCCACCTCAATAATTAATCACCCACCCAACTCTCTCCTCAAATCCTATAAATACCACCCCTCCCACCCTCATTT
Organism: Parietaria judaica; assembly: GCA_954871525.1. NCBI lineage: Eukaryota > Viridiplantae > Streptophyta > Magnoliopsida > Rosales > Urticaceae > Parietaria > Parietaria judaica. The sequence continues at coordinate 16,111,629 of OX940868.1, forward strand.
CCTCACCAACAATCTTCCAACTCTCTCTCAAATTCTCTCAACTCTCTAAGTTTTTTCTCTCTAAAGCTCTCAAGTTCTCAAATTTCCCATTATGTCTCGAAGAAGCGGTGGTTCCGGCGGTCGAAGGGCTAGGGATCAGCAACCGCTATTTATTCGGGCCGCAACAGATCAACCTACGCCCGAGGGCTATATTCCCGTTATGCTATCGGGAGAAATATTTCCCTCCCAAGCAAATCCAAATTATCCCGATGATACCCAACGGTCTCTAAGACCTAGTCTAGTCCGGGTGATGGGCGCGCACGGCTCAATATCTCATCAACGACCGGCGAGCATCAACCACCAGCACACACGTCGAGCAAATAGTGGCGTTGAATGATTTGTTGTTCCAGCCCCCCGTGATTGCCGAACGCTCCGAACCAAGCGAACTAGAGCTAATGACGGAAAGGTTCAACGCAATGTCCCCCGAGTAATGATGTGCTCTTTACTCTCTTGGTTTTATGTCCCTAAGGAGGGTTTTACAAAAGAGGTTTTAGTGAGGCATCTTGTAATATTTACACTGAATATTTACACCTCTCTTCCACCTAATTGTAACATTCACAATGAATAATACAATTTTATCTCGTCTTATCGTATTTATTTATTTGTTGATTAAATCTGTTCAAATTATTAATATGTTACAAATTAATATTTATTAACATATGTTACAAATTAAAAACTAACATATAAATCAAGATTAATAATATGTTACAAAATAATAAATTATAACTTATTTAAATATTAATTTTGAAATAAACTAATTACAAATAATAATTATAAATAATAAACATATTTAAATATAATTTCAAAATAATTGATAAAGTTTGATAATTAAATTCGGGTAAAAAATGATAAAATTAAACATTAGAAACAAATAATAACATATGCCGCAAGGAACTAAACGAAACCGTCTTTATTTCTCGCGTAATCGCGACTCATCGCGGGAGTGCACAACCGCGACTCGTCGCGACTCGCACAATTGCGACTTTTGGCGACTTCGTTGCGTCGCGTCGCGGAGTCGCCAAACGCAGCTCTACTCATTACAAACTCATCGGAACGTATAAAGTTTGACTGCAAGTGCTCTAAAAACGCAAACGCAAAACTTTTACTTCCGAAACGAAATCCAAATCCTTTGACGTATATCCTTGTTAATCAAAGACCCGTATAAAAAGTAAATGAACAAAATAACCATTTTATATCGAATATTTTAAAAATTGATCCATTATTTAAATTTTTTAATTGAATAAATGAACATTTTTTTAAAAAGTTTAGCATAAAAATAGACATTTCATACAATTTTTATATATATTAAATAAAGAATCCGAGTCAATAAAATAAGGCATTTCGGTAGTGTTGCATTAGGTCCCTGGTATACAAATTCAACTTTACCGAGGAGTTTATTTAGATCATTTACCCTAATTAAAAACTCAATTGATCAATATTTGTAATTTTAATATAATCCAAGTCTTTTAAAAAGTAAAATCAATTGAATAAGTGAACCTTCGAATCTTTATTACAAAACGACAAATAAACTAAATCTACTCAGCCGTTTGCAACGACAAAAAGACTCAATTTTCGAGCTGTTCATTCCCAAATGCAGAATTTAATGTTTCATCCATGGACATAATCAAGCACATTCACAGACAAATCGAGATTGCAAAAAATTCGCCATTGAAATTGTATCAAGAGATTACAGAACATATCCATACCATGATCTACTCTAATCATCAGATACTCACACTACACAATCATCTGTCTCCCAAAACCCCCAAATTCGAAACCCTAACCGCCGAAGCCGTAGAGAGTGCGTCCCTGGCGCTTGAGCGCGTAGACCACGTCCATGGCGGTGACGGTCTTCCTCCGCGCGTGCTCGGTGTAGGTCACGGCGTCGCGGATGACGTTCTCCAGGAAGATCTTGAGGACTCCACGGGTCTCCTCGTAGATCAGCCCGCTGATCCGCTTCACGCCGCCTCTCCTGGCCAGTCGCCGGATGGCCGGCTTAGTGATGCCCTGGATGTTGTCCCTGAGCACCTTCCTGTGCCTCTTGGCTCCTCCCTTGCCCAAGCCCTTGCCTCCTTTTCCTCTTCCTGACATTTTCTCGCTCGCTTTCTCGGCTGCCAAACAGGGTTTTCGAAGATCCTGGTGATGAGTGATTTGGGCTTTGTGTGCCGTATTTATACTCGGATGTTTATTTCGTGTTTTTGGAGCGAAACTTTTGGTCTTTTGGGGCTTTGCCTGTGGCCGTTGGATGGGATTTCATCCAACGGTTGATTACGCTGATCCTCGTCATATTGGAAATGGCACGTGGGCCGTCGATGGGTTTCATCCAACGGATAAGAGAACTGAGTGTGTTAAGTGGAGGATTGAGCTATTTGTTGTCTTCTTCACACATTTTTACCTGAAAGGCTGAAAGGGATTTTGTATATGATTTTAAAGGGAATAATAAAAAAATTAAAAATAACCGGCAATGATTTTAAAATAATACTGTATTTTCTATTTTGTATACATACAAAAATATGAAAATTGCTTATTAGTATTTGATGAATTTTCATAAATCCAATTACTTTGAGAGTTTATATTGCTTGCTATATAAAATAATTATTATTCAAACTTAATTCTTTGTCGCAAAAATTTATGGTTATAATCGGAGTTCACACGATCAATAATATTTTCAAGCATATTTTTTGGTCGAATATATTAAAAATTGTACATTAATAAGTTAACAAAAACGTCCATAAAATGTATAAAGTCTATATAATTATTTCACAAAGCGAGATGGGACCCAATTTCGATTTTATATAAGAGTTTTCTAAGCAATGAGTTCTAGATTAAAAAAAGTAAACTGCGGCCAATGTACTTAATGTTTTATCTTCTGCGGATTATGTACTTAATATTTATTTTTGGGGACTAATGTACCTAATGTTTGATCCGTTGGATATTTTTGTGTTTTCCGTCAGTCGACCTTTAGAAAGTTATCCTCCTCTATATGTACACTTTTCATATTTTGACATAACTCACTCATTTTTAATTCCAAATTTCATGCACGACATATGGTTGGAAACATAAGAAATAGATCTACAACTTTGGTGTTTTAAGTTTTGTAAAAACATTTTATGAAAAATATGAAATTTTAATTACAACGTAAAATTGGACATTAGTTTAATGCAAAATATTTGTTTCGAGCAAATTATAACATACTTAATTAATTTTTGTGATGAAACATAAAACTAAAAAGTTGTAGATAATTATTTTATCTTTCCAATGGGTGTTTATTTATAAAATTTGGACAAAAAATGAGTGAGTTATGCCAAAAATATGAAAGATTATTTCACATCACATCTTTCATATTTTTGGCATAACTCACTCATTTTTTATCCAAAATTTATAAATAAACACCCGTTACAGAGATAAAATCTTTATTTATAACTTTTTACTTTTACGTTTCATCATAAAAAGTCATTAAATATATTAAAATTTGCTCGAAACAAATATTTTACATTAAACTAATGTCCAGTTTTACGTTGTATTTGAAATTTCATTTTTTCTAAAACTGATTTTAGAAAACTCAAAACACCAAAGTTGTAGATATATCTCTTATATTTCCAACTATAGTTCGTAAATAAAATTTGGACAGAAAATGAGTGAGTTATGTCAAAAATACGAAAAGTGTACATATAGAGGAGGATAACTCTCTAACGGTCAACTAACGGAAAACACGAAAATATCTAATGGATCAAACAACGGATACATTAGCACCAAAAATAAACATTGGGTACATAATTCGTAGAAGATTTAATATTGAGTACATTAGCCGCAGTTTACCCTAAAAAAAAATTGATACGTTTAAGACCGAAATATCTTATTATACAACCTTACTAATATTCAATCCCTTAATTACCACTAAAATTACACGGCATTGATTATATCTATACGTGGCAGTTTTTGACACGTACAAATATAAATTTAACCTTTTTAATTTAAATAACCTAATATATTAATGAATATATAAACAATTATATATTTTGGGATTTTATTAAAAAACTAATTAATATAGGATTTGCATGATAATAGTTGATTCGTATTATCTTGTATAATATTTAATAATTATTTTGCTTTTATATAACCCATATACATATATAGATATTTACCTCTTCTCTCTCATTATTCCTTCTTCGTTTCTAATCATCCAAGTATCTCTCTCTTCAATTGCCCTCCCCAAGGCCGGCCCCAGGAATAGGCGGACTAGGCCTGTACCTTGGGCCCCAAAAAAATGTTCAAATGAGCTTAGTTGAAAGGAGCACAAAATTTTGATAAATACTACATAACTTACACATGTTTTTATTATATTCAATTAGATCGGTGGAAGCCTACCTTTTTTTCACACACGAGCTCCCGTGTTCGAACCATGATATACTTCTTTTTTTTTCATCTAGCAATTAAAAGTGGCAGTTAGAGAGATAGATACTTCTTTCCATCAATACAAAATATATACTTTTAATATTCTTTCTCTTTCTAAATGAAATAATTTTAATAAGATAGTAATAATTTGACATGCTTTTTTCTTTTTACCTAAAACTAGATACATCCCTTTGATAATTAATTAATAACAACATGATTAAAAATAAATTTTATGATCGTTAATAGTTTTAAAAATGTATAATTATACACATTTTTTTCTTGTATTGTATACCTTTCTTCCAAATTTGCCAAAATATAACTTTTGAATGTAATCTACTTCACAAAGAATTAAATATTTCAGTACCACATTGTTTGTGTGTGAATTTGATGGTTATGGTGATTCTATAACTAAGTGCAATAGTAAAATAATGGTTATTAGGGATCTCATGAAAATAAATCGTCTAGGGCCTCCAAATACTCATGGTCGGCCCTAGCCCTCCCTCTTCCTTTCAAGCTTAAACTTAGTTTCGAATTTCATAAGTTTTTCTAAGTGTTTGGAATCGAAATTGTTTGATACTGAAAGTCATGTTTTGACTTTATTTCCTGTGATATTGGAGAATATTTCTTATTTATAATAATGTCGGTCACCGGTGGCACTGTGATTGGAGGTAAAATTGGGAAAATCAAAGTCAAGCAGTATAGGCCCGATAAAGCCCCCGAGTGCGCGGACGAAGATGAGGAAATCAAGACGTCGCGTTTGGTTGTCCTTGAGAAGGCATTTCCGCCTCGAAATGACTTTGAGGTCGTCAGCAAAGACGATCGGAGGCTGCTTCGATTGGCGGAAAACATGATCGATTATCGAGATGAAGCGAGGGCGGATCTTCGACGAATTTTTTCTCAAGCCCAGAGACCAAGAAGCTATCGAAGCGGAGGAAATGGATGAGGACGCTTTAGAGGAAATGAGGTGAAGGATTAGGGAACAGTCGCGCCAGAGAGAAAAAGAAGAAAAGGAGGAGGAAGGCTCTTCCGAGTACGAGACTGAATCTGAAGCAGAGCTCGGTGGTGTGGTCATGGCGAAGCCCGTGTTTCTTCCTGAGTCAGAGAGGGACGGTGGTGTAGAGCGTGAGCATATGCTAGCCAAAGAGCTAGCCCTTGTGGAGCTGAAGAAGAGATTGGAAGATAGGAAGAAAGAGACGAAGCAGATGGTGGTTGAAGAAATCCGAAAGGATCGATGGAAATAAATTATTCAAATTGTTTATTAAATTATCAAATTTATGCATAATTAATTAAGTTTGATTTGTGCTGATTTTTTTTAATTAATTATAAAAAATTATAATTAAAATGATTAATTAAAGGGTATTATAGGGATAAAAATGTAATTAAAATGCCACCTCATGTTAATTGGCTAGTTTACAAAATTAACCAAAGTTTGGTTATTTTGCTAATCTTATGTTTCAATTTGGCTATTTGGAGCAATTTCTCTTTATTTAATAATGAAATAATTAATTAAATAATCTTCGTTTATTAAATAAACCTTACCAAAATAACCCCAACATATAGTATGTGAGTCGAGATTATACAGTTATATGAAGTGCTTAAAATAGAAAAAATACTGGAAATTTAATATGCACATACCTTTATATATATATATAATATAAATATATATATGAGGATCTTTGGATTTCACCCCTACGCCCGATATGCACATACCTTTAACGTGAGATATTGCTTTTTGTCGCATTCGCATGAAAACACTTGGTTAAAAGAAAGAGCAATTCTAAAAACTGTAATAAGGGAAATTTGCGGCGAAAATCATCGAGGTCACTAAATTCTTGCAGATAAATCACTACTGTCTATTTTTCGCGGCAAAAATCACTAACGTCAGTAATTGTTTGCAGATAAGTCACTAACGTTTATTTTTTGCGGCGAAAATCAGCAAAGTCACTAAATTCTTGCGATAAATCACTAACGTCTATTTTTGCGCCAAAACTCATTAACGTCTATCTTTCCTTACAAATGTTATTTGGCAACGTTAAATGACTTATCGCCAGATTATATGGCATTCATCAATTGTCTCTAACAACAACAACACGCTTTAGTGATAACATTTTTATTTTTAATTTTTTCGTTGTGTTGCCCCACATGTTTTATTTATTTTTACATATATCAAATATAATCAAATAATTTTATAAAATATGTATTTATAAAAATAATATGTGTTATTTTTTAAAATAATCAAATAATTTTTGTACATATGTCAAATATGATCAAATAATTTTATAAAATATGCATTTATAAAAAAATATTTTGTTTTTCTTATAGGAGGACTTTTAGGGTTAATTGCGGCGAAAATACCCACCATTTGGCCACGTGGTGGCCTATGCCACATGGAATACCACATGAGACAGCCTAACGGCTACGTAGGCAGGTGCCTAATGACGTTAGTCGGTCGGCAACAAAAGTTCGACGTTAGGTACGTTCGTCTATATTTTTTAGGCTTCCCAAAGAAGGCAGAAATCGAGATGTGAGAAGACCCATAGAAACTACCGGTTGAGACGATACATGAATTCTCATAGTTTTGTTTCCGATCCTGAACAAAGTAGCTAATCGGAGTTTAATGAACATTCGTGACGATGATGACGAGTGCTGAGCCCACTCTGGCTCAGCCGCACCACCCGGGGTGCGAGCCACCCGAGAAGCAAGCTATTACAGCGAGCGGCTGGAGCTGTAGGGAGCCTCCCTCGATGCATTCCGGAATCCGGTACTGGATAGCCCTCCCGAGACCTCTCGCCTCATCATCCCTCCCGAGGTCCACACGGGTACCTTTCGAAGAATATGGCCAAAGGCTGGGTATGTTTGTCGCCACGAGAAAATTGCTGGGAAAAATTTGAAGTTATCATAGGATTATCTTTTAGTGTTTTTAGAATTTTGGCCACAATAAAATTAATTTTAAAAGTTTATGGTATAATTGCCGCAAAAATCTCTATTTCAAATAATGTTATCACTAAAGCGTGTTGTCGTTGTTGGAGACAATTGATGAATGCCATGTAGGCTGGTGATAGGTCATTTGACGTTGCCAAATAACATTTGTAAAGAAAGACTGACATTAATGACTTTTGGCACAAAAATAGACGTCAGTGATTTATATGCAAGAATTTAGTGGCTTTGATGATTTTCGCCACAAAAAATAAATGTTAGTGATTTATCTGCAAACAGTTGATTACGTTAGTGATTTTTGCCACAAAAATAGACGGTAGTGATTTATCTGCAAAAATTTAGTGACTTCGATGATTCGCGGCAAATTTTCCTAGTAATAATTGCCATCATTTTTCATGCTTGTATTATTATTATTGATCAACGTCAACCAAAATTATAGCTAAATAAAAGAATGGACTAAAAATAAATGGTAGTGAATATAAAAATAAAATTGAACTTGCATAGTATGCTTCAATTCTGCATCCAGTTTCCTTAGTCATTCATGAAGCAGTTGCTGATGCGAATATATATATATATATATATATATATATATATATATATATATATATATGGGTAATTACCGGTATAAATGGCTGTAGAGGGCGATTCGGACCGCCTTACAGTCACAAAAATACACAATGCAAACACACAAATTATACGAATGAAGGGGTATCTTTGATTGATTATGATTACAAAGGGGATCGGTTTCTTCCGTTTATAGCTTGGAACTTCGAAGGAGAATACGATTAAGACAAGATTAACCGTATCAAATACGTTACACAAAGGCTCTCTAAACACTATGCGATGACACTGTTCTCTCCTTTTTCTCTCGATATCGACCAACCACTTCAAATGGGAGCTCCCTCTCTATTTATAGCGACGCTCGGACCTCCTCGGCTCGAATCCCTCGGATGGTCCTCTGGGGGTCCCCCCCTCCAAATATTCTGTGGTCCTCCTCTCTGACATTCTCGACGGCTGCCAAAAGAGCTCGTTTCCACTAACGTTGTCCCCCTGCCACATCCTGAGCGCACTACCCAGCAGTGGTCCCCTCAGGCCGTACTTCCTTGTCGCATCCTGGAGAGAAACCCTAGACCTTAATGGGCTCGAGGCCCCTCCTCGGTCATCACTTCTCCCGATGGGCCGGGGGCCCATCGCAACTTAACCAGCCTCGAGGAGCTCGGGCTGCCCTCTCGATCACTACTCTCTATCGATGGGCCGAGGGCCCATCGCCGTCTCGCCCACCCCGACCTTCGTCGTTTTATGGGAAAACGACAAGTGTAAAGTTGAGAGTGGATTTGACCAAATCCGACCTTAACAATGGCCAAAGTTTTCACTTTTCTATACTCGTGATGCTAATCTCAAAAAATGATGACAAAAAGTTCCAAAGTGCGCTAATCACACTAATAAAAAATTTCGATCTAATTAAGTGGATGTCCCTTAGTTAATTGATGATGTGGCAGCGCTGACTGCCACGCGGACAACTACGTGGCATGCCACATCATGTATATATATTTTTAATTTTTTTTTTCGTGGAGCCCAATTCTGTTATCCCCCTCTCCAATGCTGCCACCAGTGGCGGATTCAGGATTTTCTTATAAGGGGGGGGGGGGGGGGGTTGGTTTAACAATTTTCTCAATTTATCGCATTTCTAAATACAAATTTTTAACTTTTAAGAGAATTCTACAAAATACATATAATATAGAAACTTAATATATACAGTATAACCTCTATAAATTAATAGTCCCGAGTAAATAATATTTTTGTCCCGTCCCGACTCGGGCCTAACTAGCTAAATTAATAATTCGCTAAATTTATAAAATAATAATTTTTTTAGTAAGTATGTAGATCCCAAGTGATATATAAATTAATAACTCAACATTAAAAAACAACATAAATAATTATAAAATCACTATAAATAAAATAAAATAAAATAAAGTATAAATAACTATGAAACCCCATTAAATAAAAAGATAAAATTACATCACTAATTATGTAGTCTTCTATAAATATGATTCTATAGTAATTATTACAGCTTTAATTATCACTACTATAAGAAGTTGTTGTCATTCATCTTTAATATCATTGAGCTCTTTAATATTTCTTACATTGATACTATAATAAAATATTTTTAAAATATAATAATAGTCTCTCTTGATATTCTTAGTATTGATACTTTAATTTTCTCGATATAATAAATTGAAATAATATTTTGTTAGTAAAGATGTTTATATACTTATAGTTGACTAATATTTTTTTCTTCATTAATGTATAAATTAATAAATTATTAATTTATATATTAATTAATAATCCGATAAGATAATATATTTTGCCGGTCCCAAGGTTATTAATTTATAGAAGTTCTATTGTATATATATATATATATATTATTTCTTGATAAATATATGTTAAATTATACTTTTTTTTCATAGAGGTTATCTTACTTATAGTATTTCATTTTTCAACAAAATTCACATAGAAATTATAGTATCACTTCAAAACGTGAAGCTACATGTTTTTTTTAACGATTTTCCCAATTAATCGCATTTCTGAATACGAAGTTTTAAGAGAATCCTACAAAATACATATAATATAGAAACTTAATATATATATATATTATTTCTTGATAAACATATGTTAAATTATACTTTGTTTTCATAGAGGTTATATTACTTATATTATTTTATTTTTTTAACAAAATTCACATAGAATTATAGTATCACTTCAAAACATGAAGGTACATGTTTTTTCTATATTATTTAATTATAAGATAAATATGGGACTTAGATTAGGTTGTTATTTTGGGCGTATAATATATCAATATAAATATTATTGGAATTTGATGAATGTAAAAAAATTAGCCTTTGTAAGTATTATTAATTAAGAGGGGGTGAAAGAATGGGGTCCCACATTAAAAAAAATACATGACGTGGCATGCAACGTAGTTGTTCGGGTGGCGGTCAACACTGCCACGTCATCATTGACTAAGGGACATCCACTTAATTGGATGAAATTTGTGATTAGTGTGATTAGCGCACTATATATATATATAGTGGGTGGCGTAAATGTTAGTGTGGGTGGCGTGAATGACATGATATAATAAATATGATTTGAAAACAATAATATTATCGATGCACAAAAGAAACTTACAACAAAAACATACAATTATTTGAAGAACTTATTTGATATGAAACTTACGATTATATTGGAAATAGTATAGATGCTTACGAGCGAGATATATAAAGCTTAGAGATACAATTTTTGGTAAAATTTTAGTGTGTCTACAAACTCCAATGCAGTGAATAGATACGCGAGCGTCCGATTGAGCATGTAGTGGAGCCTGTAGATGGTAGTGGAGTGTAAGTTTAGTGATCACTATTGGTGTCAAGAGCATAGCATTTGATGGAGCCAATTGTACTGGAGCCACCACTTGTTCTGACATCAACAATAATGCTCCATTACAATGGCTCCATCAAATGCTCTGCTCCTGACACCAACAATGATCACTACACTTACTATAGAGCTCCACTACCATCCCCACTATTAGCCTCCATTACATGCTCAATCAGACACTTGCATAGATCTTTCACTCCTCCTATAAAAAGAAAGCATTAGCGTTTGTAGACACACTCTATCTTGCAATTGATATTTTGATTGTAGTTTTACTTTTGTGATGATTTCTAAAATATGTTCCATATGAATATTAGTTTTTTCCTGACCATGGATTATATTAGGATTCTCACATTTTTACAAGATTTAAAATGAGTTTTTTTTTTTTAGAAATTGTTCCAAATAGCCAAATTGAAACATAGAATTAGCAAAATAGCAAAATTTTGGTTAATTTTGTAAACTAGCCAATTAACATGAGGTGACATATTAATATCAAATTTCATTCCTATATTACCCTCTTTTAGCCATTTTAAAATCAGATCTTATAATTAATTGTATTTTAATTAAATAACGTTTTTTTTAATATTATTAATTATGCAAAATCTTGGTGTTAAATGCCTAATTTATTGGCTGGCTAATTCAAATCTCCCTTTTTTTTTCTCTCTCCACTTCTGATCGTTCTCTATCTCTCTCCCTTATTCTCTGTATCTTTCTTATCTCTCTGATCTCCAGATCCTCACCGTGCCGGCCTCCGATTACAGCTTCCTGAAGCTTTCCTCTCCCACTCAAAGATATTCGGATGCTCAGGTGCTTCTATTATGAATTTTGGTTTAACAAAATCGAAGAATCGTTTGTTGCTTATTGCGTGATTCAATTGAGCCTTTGTTCAATGTGATACTGATTTGGAAGCCAATTTTATTCTTAGACCAGGACGACATGGTTATGCCGTCGAACAACCTCTGGGTCAAAAACCTCGTCACCGATGTGACCGATGCCGAGCTCATGAACGTGTTCCGGCGAAGCTACGTCTTCGTCTTCTTCAAGCGCGTTGAGAACGCCAAGGCGACCAAAGTGGGTCTGCAAGACACGCTCTTTTGCAGATTTGCCATCAAAATCAAGTTCTCACGTTTGATTTTGGTCTGTTTTTGCTTAATTGATTCGTGTTATTTCACGTTTATTTTGTGTTTTTTTGTTTTGTTTATTCGTGATAATTTTGTGTTTATTCGTATTAATCTTATGTTAATTCGTTCTAATTCACATTTATTTTGTGTTTGTTTTCGTTTCGATCTTTACAATTATCCTTTACTTTTTGGTTTGTTTTGGTAAATTCATTGTAGATTCATGTTATTGTTTTTTAATACGTGTTCGTTTTAATTTATTGATTCTCACAGCCATCGACGAGGGTAGGAAGTCATTTTTCAGGCCGTTGGGATCCCCGTCTCGGGGGGGGGGGGGGGGGGAGCACCGCCGGCTCCGGCGCCTCCAACAACGATAAGATTTCGCTGCCCCCGTCGCGCGCGAAGGAGCTTCTCCATCGGAGCACTCGCTCGGAAACACCGAGGCCACGACGATCGACGGCGAAACTTCGGCGGTCTTAGGGGAAAGAGAGAGATTATTTTTTGTATTTAAAAATTTGATTATTGTATTTAAATTTTAATATGAATAATATTTTTTATTATTAATTTACTTTGATTCGTTGTTAATTTACATTGATTCGGTGTTGATTTACGTTAATTCGTTGTTGATTTACGTTGATTCATTGTTGATTTACGTTAATTCGTTGTTTATTTACGTTAATTCTCGTCTTTGATAGATTGATATCTTTTGAAAAAAAAATCCAAAAATTATATCAATGTTTTGAATTTAAATTTTGAATTATACAAAAAAAAAGGGATTGGTTTTGGTTGTTATCATATTAATACCTATTTCAATTAACAGCAATATTTTCAATTAATAAAAATAAATGAATTTTTTAATTTTTATTAAAACATGAGGACAATAATGTAATTGGAATTTTATTTAAATGGTTAATTGACTAGTTTACAAAATTAATCAAAGTTTGACTATTTTGTTAAACACACTTTCAAATTTGGCTATTTCTCCAAAGCGCCTTTTTTTTTTTTGGAACATTTATTTTTATCTATGTTCGTGGTTGGAATCTGTGGTTGGGTATGTGAATAAGCATGAGCAAGAAAAAGTTCCGGTAGTTTTACGATTTGTGTAATATGAGTTACCATTATTGTTTCTCCACATTCTTCTTTCATTTCTCTTGGCTTTGGAAAATTAGGATTTGATAGAGTTGGAATTTCTAAGTTGGCATAATAGAATATTAGAGTTGATTTCAAGAAAGATCTTTGTAATAATATCAATTGAACTAAAATGATATATATATAGTTATTTAGTTGTTAAATATTTTAATTAGAAATTCTAGTTTTTTTTTTTGGCGTTTTTTTTGGCGTTTTTTTTTTGCTTTTTTTATTTTTTGCTGGGGAAATTGTAGTTTATATATAAATTTAGTTATTAAATCAACGTTATTTTTTACCACTGCGCTCCATGGAGTGCAACTAATATTTACGCCATCGTATTGTAAAAGAAAAGTCATAAAAAATAACAAAAAATTAAGTAATTGTTGAGTTCGACGTGACATTATCCTTATAACTTCAATACTATAATCATCAAATTAACCAGTTTTTTTAATATTTTATTGAAATTTATTAATAATATTACGAGCGCGGTGTCAATCTATACTAGTTACACAGTTACACTACAATAGTCCATTACATTTGTTATTACCATAAATTCAACTTCTAAATTAACAAAAATGAGACTACAAATTGTTAGTCCTAAACAACAAGCATGTTTTGTCTCATTAACATTTTTGAGGCACAAAATATGAAAGACATCTTTCTCATCAAATTCAAAGCTACTCAATAAATTATATTTTTATACGTCTGAATAAGATTCAAACCTAATGACTCGTACACTTACTGGACTCCTCACACGATGCTTTCCATCGCTCCAAGTCAAACTCCCGTACTTGAATTCCCCATGAACCCTTTGACTGGAATAGAATCTCACCTTAAACGACAGAATTCTCGTCGTCGTATTGAACCGCAAAACCCTTGGGTCAACTCTCATTTCCACGCCCGCGGGTGAGTGCACGGTTGCGGTGTACACTGAATCCGCTTCTCCCACGTTGGTTACAGTTCTTGTCACCGTCACTGACGATGCCGTTTTCAAGTTCGGAACGGTTATCGAGGGGAGATTCAGATTCAGCACGGGCGATCTCTTGCGAGCGCAGGCGATCTTGGCATTGGTCAAATGCGCAATGGTTGAAGTTTGGTAGCCCAATGAGCATAGGAATTGGATATAATCATCTGTGGCCACGTCGTAGATTAGGCCCGGGTCTACCGCCTTGGTGGGCGCCACGTGTCCCCCTCCCATATCGAACGGGGTGGCCATCTTTCGGGTCGGACCATCAGCGGATATGGCCGATCCGTCATTCCCGGTTTGTGAGGCTGAAATTTGCAAATGCGTTGACATGTAATAGTACCCATTTAATTACCAAAACTTGGTTCCATATTTTTTTTTGCTCGAAAATTTGGTTCCACATTTACTAACAATTAATGGACGTAAATAAGTTACATTATTAGTTAAATTGTATAGTTTACTATTGATATTGTTTTGTTTACGTTTAAAAGTTCTGGAAAATGGAAAGAGAGAGATAGAGGAATCGAACCGGTTGTAATGAGAGCCGATCTAATGGCCGCCGGAGACCAATTTCGATGGACGGATTTTATGAGAGCGGCGATTGCGGCAATGTGAGGACATGCCATAGAAGTCCCTGAAAGAAGCCTGAACCGATCTTTTCTATGTTTAGAGGTGGGCGACGATGGTGGGAATGCAGCTAATATGTCCACTCCCGGGGCAGCTATGTCCGGCTTCACGGGTGCAATTTTGTACAAATATTAGTTTAAGGAGAAAATTGATATAGAATGATTGATTTAGAGAGTAACTTGATATCATTTCTTGAACTTCATAACAAAATCGGTTTAATTCACCTTTAGAATTACAGGGGTCAGAGAGCTAGGCCCTCTTGAAGAAAAAGTGGCTACCCTCGGCGACATCCACTTCCCTATCACTGTCGTCGGAGCGCTCAACTTCGCCATCGGTGACCTTGTCACAACACAATTACGAAAGAAAAACCCAAAATAGCATGAGTGAATCCGATCTGGGCCAATTTATAGGTACTTACTTAAATTATTAAATAAATTTTAAGATATTATTTGATATAATATGAAACATTTTTATTAAAAGATACTATAGATAAAAAAAAAATTGGCAGCATAAGATTCTATATTTTGAGTTTGACCATCTGAGACGGCATGAGTCTAAAGTGAAAAATACCAACAGAATTATTCATAGTCAACAAAATTGATGCTATAGTATTTTTTTTTCTTCTTTCAGACGCGGGTCAAATGCCACACAACATCAAGTTGAACGAAATATGTGGCAATTGACCAAAGTCCGTAAAAAAAATTGGACGGAAATATATGTCCTGTCAGTTTTGTTTAACTATAAGTATTTTTGTCATTATTTTTTACGTTAGACCTATCACCTATTCAGAACGTAGTAGTCAAAATTTAGTTATTTATGCTGCCAATACGTCAAATAAATATTGTGGAACCTTAGACCAAGAACGATTGAAAATGTGAGCAATTTTCTCACCTTGCTCGTCTTACGTAGGAGAGTATCTGCGTGCCCACTTCATAGTCCACCCTCACGCAGGGAATGAGGCACGATTGCAGCCCGTCGCTGCGCGGCTGTGCGATGATGAGACCGACGCCGCCCGCATCTTGCACCGCCTCCGAAGCGTCGTACATGTTCTGGTCGTCGTCGATGCTCACGAAGCAGAGCACTATCTTCCCCGACGCGAGCGTCCGGTTCAGGGACCCGAATTTGCAGTCCTTGCTTGAGACACACAAACGATGTCACGCAGTTTAGTACATACTACATAGCATCTCCATCACGGGGCTGCTCAGTACCAAAATGCTAAAGCAGAGAGGCTCTCACGGGGAAGCGTCGGAGGCTGCTGCGGGGATGCGCTCGGAGTATGTTAAGCCGGCGGATTCGCGGTTGTGCTTTGTGGTGTAAAGAGATTGGCCCTGAAGGGGAAGAAATTACAAAATATGTTAATTATAATACATTAAATTAATAATTTTATTAAATAATATCTTTGTAGTTTGTATGGTCCCCGACCATTATTAATAGTATTAAATTATCAATTCTTATTAGAATTATAACGTATTTTTTGTGTTAATTTTCCTCTTATTTTTATAGCAACTTTTCATGTAAACTAAGAGTTTATTTTCTTATCGTTCAAAAATCATATTTCAATGAAATATAATTTTTAGTGTTTAAGAACAAACTGATCATAACTATTTTTTATTCTAAATTAAGATTGAAACTCTTGTTTTTATTAGTAGTGGAGATTTTGTGTAAGTAAATCCAGACAAAACTTTTTTAAGGATATTGACGGCAAAAATCTCTAAGTTCACCAAGTTTTTGCATCTTAATATTTTTGTTAAAAAAATCGACGGCAAAACCTATGTGCTTCCGTTAATGAATTGTAGTATACTAACATAAAAAATGGTTATTAAGTGCCCATGTGGCACACCATTTTTTATTTATTTTTATTATATAAATGATATAAGTATTAAAGTGTAGAAAATTGATTAATTTAAAGATTTTTGCCGTTAATATTGGCCCACCACGTGATGTGTCTAGACACGTGGCTTGCCATGTAGACATTAACGGACCAAACAATTAGAATGAAGTCACTGAACAACTAATCAACGGTACTAGTTTCTGCCGTTAATTTAACATAAAAATGTGAAAAAATTCCCATAGATTTTTGCTGCTAATTTTTTTTAACAACACTAAGTATGTTTGTTAATCCACCTACCCAAACAGTTCGGTTATTTCCTAGTCTGACAGCCGTTGGAAACGCCCTATCGATAGTTGTCGCCGCTACGGTGATGAGCCACGGGGCGGTGTTGGACACGGTTTGCGCCGTCGGGCCATCATTCCCGGCCGAGGATACGACCGTTATCCCTGCCGCTGTGGCGTGCAACGAACCAATTGCTATCGTATCGCGGTGGTCGACGTATGAGAAGAGCGGCACCTATTTTTTTAATACAAATAAATACTATAATTTATCAATAATAAAGATGCTAGTTCAAATGCCTAACCATACAATTAATTATATGCATTAGCGGCACCTGGCTGCCGATGGAGAGAGAGAGAACGTCAACGCCGTCGTGTATGGCCTTGTCGAACGCCTTCAAAAGGTCGGCGTTCGCGCAGCCACCGTCCCAGCACGCCTTGTAGATCGCCAGGTGCGCACGGGGTGCGCCACCGCGTGCCACCCCGGCCGCCAACCCACCGTAGCTAGCATGCTCCACTATTGCGCCGCCCACGGTCGACGCGGTGTGCGTGCCGTGGCCGCTGTCATCGCGCGCCGAGAGATACTCGTCAGAGACTGTCCCGTTCACCGGCTTCGCGATCTCTTCCATGTAGCCTTTCACGAACCACCGCGCTCCGATGATCTTCCGATTGCAATTTTCCGGTCCGAAAGCAGCACCCTTCTGGCAGATTCCGCGCCACCTTGATGGTGGCCGAGGCATGCCTTCGTCGCTGAAGCTCGCTGACTCCGGCCAAACGCCTAAAAAGTCAAACATGTAACTGACAGCTAACGGCTAACTCAGAGAAACAAATGCTCTTGATTATGGGAAAAAAAAAAACAATATTTTTGTCAAAATTTGTAACACTTTTTACTCACCAGTGTCGATCACCCCGACGATTGTTCCGGTTCCCATGTTCCCCATCGGGGCGTTCTCTGCCGAGCCGTGGCTGATCCCGATGAAGTCCCAGCTCCGAGTCGTGTGGAGCTTGTAAACGCGGTTCCGAATTACTTGAACGACCTCGGGGTTCTCTGCGTTTTTCTTCTTGAGAAAGTCAATGATTACGTTCAACCAATGTTCCGTGCTTATCTCGAATTACCTTACCGGCAATAGATTCTGCCTCGGCGTCTGTTAGCCTCGCAGCGAAGCCGGAGAATCCATGCTTGTAGCTGTAAAGAAGAGACCTCCTTGCAACTTCCTTGCTTCAAATTGTACAAAACATATACACAAAATACTGAATAATAAACATTAACAACAAATAATGTAAAAATATATATATACAATAAAATCTATACCTTCCTAAAAAATCAGTAAGCAATTTGTGGTGGGATTTTTTTGTACTTTGTGGATCATCATGCTTCTTGCCTCCCAAGTAAACAATGTGAACCTATGATCAAGTCACCAAGTTCGTTCTTAACTTCAATTGAATTGAAAGAAGAAGAAAAAAAAAACATATTTTAATGCTTCATATATAAATACTCACATTTCTTTTGGCCTCAACATGTTTGATTGATAAGATGAAGAAACATAAGGACACAATAATTAAAAGCAAATGGATTTTTCTTGACAATTCTCTTGAATTCATATCAACAAAACAATTCATAAACACAAAGAAGGTTTTGAGTGATTTTCCTTTACTTGACTACAATTGAAGTTTGTGCATATCTTTATAAGCAATTTCAGTTTGTGAATGTTGAATAAAATAAGAGATTCATTTTCTTTTCTCTAAGGTTTTTTTTTTTTAGTGCTCAATCTGTTGAAAAGAAAGAATATATTGTGATGTCTAGTGGTTTTGGAGCGCAAAAATGGTGGGACAAGACTAGGCAATATTGAATCAAGCTTTGGGATGAGGAATCATTCACTCTACGTGAGGCATAATCTTAAAGTAAATATAGGCTTTTATTTTACTTTTATCTGTGACAAAAATTGTTAGGAATTGAGTCCCAATTCCCAAATAAAAAAAGATAGAATCAATAAAGCGAATTCGAACTCGACACCAAAATTATAGTGATTCGCTTTTAGTGTAAGAGGTACGTCCACTTGCTGTTTGTAAATTTTAATCGACTATCAATCTTTCAATCGGAGTTTTTGGCTAGACCTTCAATTTCGCATCTCTCAGTTTGTGCTACAAAAACACACTAATGACGTCTGCAAGCCTTATAAGTGAAAATAAATCCTAGGGCAAACAACCCGTGTGAAAAGTCTAAAGTACTCTCGTTACATAATGCGTAATATAAAAAATTTGTTAGGTTGATTGTTCTGCGTCGGGTGACGGTGACAATGTATATTCTCAATGATGTCAACCGCGTAAATCCTAATTACATAATAAAACAGTGTTGAATATATCTTTGGTACCTAAGATGTAATCACAAATTACACTTTCGACGACTTTGTGACTATGCATCGTGAAAGAAGAAGTGAAGTATGTCGCTAATATCACCTATTTTTTTTTTTATATACTTATGCCGCATATATATTTTTAGGTCTAAAACGTTGGATTGGTAGTTTTATAGTATAATGAATAATCCACTTTCTATACCTTTTATGAACTTTGTCTAAAATGAAATATGGATCACAAATGGTTGTGATGAGTGTTCTTTTTTGTAATAATGTTTCAAGGACTATGCCCACATACAAATTCTAAAGAGTGATCTAAAACGCTTTGAGTTGGGGAATGACCATGGTTGACTTTTATATTAATTACTTTTATCTCCATTTTCTACTTTTTTCGGTAAATTATACTTTTTCAATTTATTAATAAAGTTAGGGGGCTTCTTCTTTATAAAGTCATAAAAATATGTGGTATATAGCGATATTTTTTTTTTTTTTTCACGGTACATGCTCTAAAATTTTTATTTTGCTATTAGATATATTTTTGTCAACCACTACCAAAAAGCATGATCAGTCAATTTACTACTATTTCCTTGGTGGGATATTAATAATTCATGCAATGACTGAGTTAAACGACACATAAATAGTCGATTGCTTATAGCATAGTACAAAGTTGTGTTTAAATCCCGGCTTGATATTAGAAAAAGAAAAATTGGAGTATTATATTTTAAAACTAGGAAACAAGAACAAGCAACGTCTAAATTCCCGGTTGTCAATCTAAAATATATATATTTGGTTCCGGAAGAAATATAAGAATTTCTTGGGATGTATATATTTTTATGTTTTAAAATATTTTTAAAATTTTACTATAATTTAAGTTTCTCATCCTCCTTCAATCCTACTCTCTTCCCATTTGACAACGATTTGTGTATGCCGCACTATTCTTATTATAACATATAGTTATATCTTAATTTTAGTTTTTACATATGAACAAATTATAATTGTACAATTTATCATAATTTTTACTTTTTACGAATTAAATAATGTTTTTAGTGATTTCGTCATGAGCTTGTCCCAAATTTTTTCCGACCCCCATATATAATAAAAATTAGATTCCCTATCCCATTCTTAGTTTCCAATAAGACATTTTTTCTTCTTCGAATCAAGACTAAGACTGGGATGATTCGAACACATTTTTAGTATTCTATATATTTTAGGATCACGATCAAGATAATACTCAAACCCCAATTTTCGATTCCAATTTCACCCCCTTAATGGTAATGTTGCTTTACTTGTTCTCAACTTACGGGGGGCCTTGTTGTGTGTAGGTCCCTCAACCACGTTTTTCCATCTTCTAGATTCCCATTTCTCACGAGTTTGATGAAGCTTTTTTTATCATCTTTTTTTGCTTTTGTTTCTTCAATATTGCTCATAGTGGACATGTTTTTTTCTCGGGTTAGAAAATGCATAGTCCTTTGAGCGAAGCATCCATTAGTAATAGTGCCTAAAAAGTCAAGAAGGAATGATGATGTGGTGCTTTATATATAGTGATAAAATGATATCGTTTTGGCTTTTAATTAAGTCTCATCACCAATCACAACATCATGACATGCATGCATATTTCCCCTTTAAATAACATTTGGCTTTATGCTATGTTTTTTATGAGGCAGAACATGTGAAAAGTTGCAAGAGTTGTTAGACTAAAATTCAAGAGCAAAACTTCATTAGAGCACGGTTGAACAAACTCCGGCATAGTGCTCATAAGACTGCTCGTTAAACGACTACCGTCGAGTCTTTCTCAGGCATAATGCTCATACAATTATACGTTGTCGATAACCTTTGACCTGAAGGTACATGTTTACAAACACAACCAACTCTCTTTGACGGAATTTGCATTTTTCGTTGTTCATTACTTTCCAAGACCAAAATTCATTATAAAATAAAAAAAAATTATATCAATTTTTCTATATTCTATAATCTATAGTTTGTTTTTCTTTCTCAAGTCGTATTTCATTTCTAATTTTTTCTTACACTATTTTTACAAAAAAAAAAATATAGATAAATTATTCTATCTATGTAAATATCGTAAAAAATTCACCGATATTCATCAAAATTTCTCTTTTAGGTGCAGTTTTTGTATTTCTGCCTTAACTTTTCCATTTAAGTTCCAATTCAAAGCTAATTGTAAAGATAAAATTAAGATCCAAGTATTTATCATTACCATTTTAGCTTTTCATGTCTTGAAATTTCCTAACTAGTCCATCATATTCAATGCTTTACACTTACACACCATTTTTAGTGTTATTTTCTCTTAGAAGCCTTTTAATTATGAGCTTTGTTCAGCTTTTTCTACACAAACATTTTGTGTAGCTTTCTTTAGGATAAGCTTGATTGTGTCCCCTGAACCTTTTTTCTTTATATACCAAAATATTCCCTCCCTCATGCTTCATCATATGAGATTCCCCTCACAAAGTAAAGAAAGAAATTCCATACACAAGTTCAGAAAATATTTAGGGAAAATTACGGAATAAATACCCAACTTTTGGTCAACCTGCCTCCGTTGACCGTGACTTTGGCATGAAAAAATACCCAACTGGCGGCAAAAATACCCAACATGCGTTGACCGTGACTTTGGCATGAAAACGTTAATTTTTCCGTTAACATCCCTCATGTGGCCGTTAGCGGCAAAATACCAAACCTTTTTTTTTTCTTTACTTAAATAGTGATAATTACTCGGATTCCAAATACATGAAATAACACAAAAGTTAGTCAAAACATCAATTGATTTCTTAAACATCTTATTATTATGAGAAATTTTAAACATAATGTTACACGTATTTGGAATTCAATAGATGTTTTGACTCACTTTTGTGTTATTCTATGTTTGGAATTCAAGTAGTTATCACTAATCAAGAAAAGAAAAGAAAAAATTAAAAATTAATTTAAAAAAAAGGCTGGGTACCAAATGTTGCTTATGCAAGCTCATTAAGAAATCAATAGATGTTTTAACTAACTTTTGTGTTATTCCATGTATTTGGAATTCAAGTAATTATCACTAATCAAGAAAAAAAAACATAAATTAAAAAATTAAAAATTAGTTTTTTCAAAAAGAAAAAAGGTACCAAATGTCACTTATACAAGCATATTAATAAATCAATAGATGTTTTGACTAACTTTTGTGTTATTCCATGTATTTAGAATTCAAGTAATTATCACTAATCAAGAAAAGAAAAAAAACATAATTTAAATTTTTCAAAAAAAAAAAGTTGAGTATTTTTGCCGTTAGCGGCCCACATGACAAATATTAACAGAAATTTTAACGTTTTCATGCCAAAGTCACGGTCAACGCACGTTGGGTATTTTTGCAGCCAACTTTAAAGTTAAGTCCACAGGAGACAGTTTGACCAAAAGTTGAGTATTTTTTGCCGTAATTTTCCCAAATATTTATATAAAGATTCCGTTTTCTTTTTTTATATAATCACCTACAAAAGTTATAAATAACTTATGACTGGAACAAGGTCCAGATAAAAGGGTCATTTCGGCCCGTTTCTAGTATTTGGGCTTATAAAATCGGTCCGAGTACTGGTCTGCGTTTGAAGAAGCTCAACTATTTAAAAACAGGGACACAACCAAAATTGTGCCGATCCAGTTTTCGAATTAATTAGCTAATTGCTGTAAAAAAAAAAAATTGCCAATTTTGAATTTGTTGTGGAAACAAAAATCAATCGAACAATACCCGTTTTTTTCTTTTAAAAATACCCAATCTTTGAGACCAGGATCAATGTTAAAAACTTTTGAAGACGAACAAGATAATTTATACCTTTGATTAGCTATTTAATTACCTTTCACTATTGAGCTTTCCTTTTCCCAAAACTTTCAAAAATGAACAAGATAATTTGTATTTGTCGTTAAATGCTCTAAAGTAGAATAAACGACATTAATATGAGGATGGCTTTTATCTTCTACATAGAACACATGAGTTACGGCGTTGAGCTCAATCCAGCTACAACCCGGACCCTTCTTCGCCCCGAGGCTCTTCATTCTCTTCCTCAGTTTTAACCTCTCGCCCCATTTACCGATCACGCCGTACATGTTCGACAAAACGACATAAGCGTACAACGGTTTCGATTCCAATCCAAACATCTTCTCCGCCACCACTTTCCCGAGCCTCACGTCCATCCAAAACCAGCAAGCAGAAAGCAACGCTCCCCAGATAACCGCGTCGGCCTCGACGGGCATTTCTTCGATGAACTCGTACGCTTCTTCGAGATTCCCACACCGGCCGAGAAGATCCACCACACAAGCGTAGTGTTCTAAGCTCGGATGAATACTGTAAAACCTTTTCATTACGTCGAAGAATCTCAGCCCTTGGTTAGTCAAACTGGAGGATCTGCAGGCGCAGAGAATCGCTACGAAAGTAGCTGCGTTCGGCGCGATTCCCTGCTGCAACATGCGTGATAAGTACGATAGTGCTGCGAAACCCTTATTGTGGATTGTGTAACCGTAGATCAGAGCCGTCCAAGTAGCCACATTCGGGTTAGATGTAAAATTAAACGAAATTTGAGCATCTCTAACGCTTCCGCATTTTGAGTACATGTCGACGAGCGATGTACCGACAAAGACATTCGATTCGGTTAGGGTTTTTATCAACTGAGCATGCAGGGTTTTTCCTAGTTGAAGAGACCCGAGGCACGAGCACGAGTGAAACAGAACAGAGAACGTCGATCTCGTGCAGTTTATACACAATCTTCGCATTGTCATGTGTAGTTTCATGGCTTCTTCATGCAGATTGTTTTGGACGTAGCCCGAGATCATCGAGTTCCATGTGACCGTGTCTCGTTTCCGTTTCATCTCTTCAAAGAGAGCTTCTGCGCTTTCAATCTCCCCGTTTCTTGAATGGACGGATATCATCGTGTTCGAAGAAACGATCGTTTTCCGAGTCATTTTCTCAAACAATCTCTTCGATTTCTCAACTTGACCACTCAATGCATACCCTTTGAGCATCAAATTACAGCAAACGGAATCCTTCTCTCTCAGCCCGTCAAAAATAATCTCAACCTCGTCGAATCTCTCCACCGACATGAGACCCGCCATTATCGAACTCGAAGCATTCGAGCAAGGGTTTACAATCTCATCATAAAATCTCTTAGCGTTATCTACACTCTCACAGGAGCAATAAAATTCAATCAGAGCGCCGCAAACCGAGTGCTCGAATTCGAGCCCGTACTTAACAACAAGCCCGTGCGCAGCCTTCCCGTCCCTCAAGAGTCCTAGTTTCCCGAAAACCCTAATCACGGAGTCCAATGTGAACTCGTTAGGAACTACCATGTCATTCCTCATCCACCTAAACAACTCCAAAGCCCTCGCACACTCGTCTCCGCTTTTCGCATACCCGGAGATCAAAGCCGTCCATGCCACAACGTCCCTCTCCGGCATCTCTACCAACACTCTCATGGCATCCTTCAACATGTCCCATCGCACGTAACAAGCGATCATGACACCCCAAACCCGAGCATTTCCATCGCAAAGCTCGTCAAAAACCCTCTCCCCGTCTCCAATCCCGATGCAGTTCGAGTAAAAATACAGCAGAGCACAGCCCACAAGCTCCAACCTCTGCGCCCCGCGTTTCAGAATTAAGCAATGAACCGCTCTCCCTTCGTCCACGGCCGTCGAGCGCTCGCACGAGCTGAGGATTTTCGAGAAGGTGGTCTCGGTGGGTCCCTCATCGCTCCGATGCATCGCCGAGAGAACGGAGAGAGCCTCGCGGTGCCGTCCCAGCTTGGAGTAGCCGCAGATCATGGCGTTCCAAGAGGCGGGTGTTCTGTCGGGCATTTGGTCGAACAGTTGGCGAGCGAGGGCGAGTCTTCCGCTCTCGAAGTGGCGAGTGATGGACATGTTGGTGGAGACTACGTCGTTTCGAAGGGAGAAGCTCGAGAAGAAACTGAGGTTGAGCTTCCATGGCTTTAACGTTGATAGTAAACGCCTTCTCAGAACCATGTAGAGACTGAAAAGGGACAAGACGACGCCGTTTTGTTTGGCTCTATAATAAACGACAAATACCCCTTGTAAATTGACTAATTGGCAGTAATGCCAATTTTTTTTATTTATTTATTTTTTTTATTTTTTTTAATGGGTGAGTATTTTGTTCTCTGATATTTTTCGTTTTTTGCAACAATACTCCTTGTAATTTTTTTAAATAGCTCATGAAAAAATTCGTAACACGTGACGAACTAAAAAATGTCTGTCAATTAATTATCGACATTTAAAAAAAATAGATGGAAAAAATTATCATTTTTTAAAATTGTTTTTCAATTAGAAGATCAACATCATGTCCAATATAAATCTCATTTTTTGTATTAACATTATTGTCTATTTTATTATTAACTATAAAAGAGAGCATAATATTAAATATAAAATGTTTTTGAATTTAATTTTTATTATTATTATCAATTTTACTATTACATTTTAATTTGATCAAAAGGCTTCATCCATATCGAACATAAAAAAAAATAGTGATTTTATTTTAGTGTCGATTTTCTTCGCCTCTCTTTAATCAAAAGACCAACATCGAATAAAAAAGTTGTGATTTTTTTTTTTGTTAATGTTATTTCCGCTTTTTTTTTTTAAAGATAAATATGTTAAAGCCCTGCATGGATAATAACAATTATTATATCTATATATTATATAGAGAGATAGAATCCTATATATTAAATAAAAAATGGATGAATTTTTTTTCTAAAAAATATATTTGTGAACAATATCGGTAATCTTTAGTATAACACTTCACAAAAGTAATCCCAAGCCAAAAGCAATTACCCTTCACAAAAGTGAGTGAATTTTACATGTTGGTAAAAAAAAAAACTACTCAAATATTAGACCCAATACCTATCTATGATATGAATATGCTTTGTAGAATATATTAGATCGTACGAAAAAAAATATGAAAATTTAACTTTTATTATAAAATAATACTAATTAACACATACTACCTTACTTTTGAATAGTTTGTGAAAATGACAATTTACAACCAAAGTATAGTAATTATAAAAAAAAAAAGGAATGAAGCCAATTGTAATTGTGAACGATATTTCAATTTTTATAAGCAATAAACGTTAGTAATGGATTGTACTTCTAATTAGTAATTAAATTACAATTTGTAGTACTACTACACTCGGTGCCACAAAAGTTCTTGCAGAGATTAATATGCGATGTTTTTGTGCTCTCAAACAATTGAAAAACAAACAAATAAAAACGTGAGTTGTATGTGTAAAAACTTTACAAGATAAAGTTTACTTGTAAAGGTGGACTGGAGCCTGAGCAGAGAACTACCAGAGAGAATAGGGTTGATGCAATAAAAAATCAGTTTGGTGAGGATAAAGGAACCGTATGTGTTACATATAGATCGCTTTATTTCTCCATTTATCTATGAAAATTTATTATTATGATATATATACAATTTGCCGTTACAAAAAGCATAAGTTATAACACCACTGATTAGTGATTAATTATTAAGAAATTCTTTACATATTACACAATAAAAGAAAAGGTACACATAACTTATTTGGGTTTAATATTTTTTTTCTTTCTTATTCTGTTATAGCTTATTAATTTTTTTTTTTATGTAATCTTAGATAATGGTCGATTGCCTTCTGATGTTCCACACACGTATTAAAAAAGGCATTAAGATCAGTAATGGTGCTATTGGTGTAACATCTTTCATGCATGAAATTAATAGTATATAAATAAATAACGTGTAGTCGTATACAATATGACCTTTGAACTCTGATATGAATGTCATGTGTAAATGAATGTAAATGCATGCACCTCTAATGAATGTATTGTGAAATATATGTCACTTGCACGTAAAATTTGTTATTAAAAAAATGTCAAAATCTAGAAAATAGAATTCTCACATCTTTGGTTCTCTATTTTATCACCTCACACTTGAAAAACTGTCATTTTATATATATATAGATTTACATACAATTTTAGATTACATGTAATCATATATATATATATATGAGGTCAAAAAAGATATGCATGATATTCATGTGATTTTTTTTATAATAAATTATGTTGTTTAAATGAAAAAAAAAATCTCCACTAAAAAATCTTGAACAATTATATATACTCGTATTAATTTCAATCGTATAATCAATTGTTGGTGTGCATGGTTAATTTATATTGTTTATGCATACTTATTAACAAGGAATATAAAAACATCTCAAATAAATGAAACAATTAAATGTGACTTTAAGTATATAATTGATTCGAATAAAAAAAATACAAAATCTGAAAAATATTGAGAATCCTTGTTTTCTCATCTTGACATATCATCCACTTGCATTTGAAAGTCTCTTTATAGAGAAACTAGGGGATTTACTGCGCTTCGCGCGGTATCGATAAAATATATCGGTTAGAATGGATAAAATAATAGTTATTTAATTATTTAGAAGGTGACTCATGGTGTATTTTACTTGAAAAAATTGATATCTATATCGAACTTACTGATTGATTAACTAAAAAATCTTGAAAAATTATATATACTCGTATTAATTTCAATCGTATAATCAATTGTTGGTGTGCATGGTTAATTTATATTGTTTATGCATACTTATTAACAAGGAATATAAAAACATCTCAAATAAATGAAACAATTAAATGTGACTTTAAGTATATAATTGATTTGAATAAAAAAAAAATACAAAATCTGAAAAATATTGAGAATCCTTGTTTTCTCATCTTGACATGTCATCCACTTGCATTTGAAAGTCTCTTTATAGAGAAACTAGCGGATTTACCGCGCTTCGCGCGGTATCGATAAAATATATCGGTTAGAATGGATAAAATAATAGTTATTTAATTATTTAGAAGGTGACTCATGGTGTATTTTACTTGAAAAAATTGATATCTATATCGAACTTACTGATTGATTAACTAAAAAATCTTGAAAAATTATATATACTCGTATTAATTTCAATCGTATAATCAATTGTTGGTGTGCATGGTTAATTTATATTGTTTATGCATACTTATTAACAAGGAATATAAAAACATCTCAAATAAATGAAACAATTAAATGTGACTTTAAGTATATAATTGATTCGAATAAAAAAAAAATACAGTCTGAAAAAATAGGAATTGAGAATCCTTGTTTTCTTATCTTGACATGTCATCCACTTGCATTTGAAAGTCTCTTTATAGAGAAACTAGGGGATTTACCGCGCTTCGCGCGGTATCAATAAAATATATCGGTTAGAATGGATAAAATAATAGTTATTTAATTATTTAGAAGGTGACTCATGGTGTATTTTACTTGAAAAAATTGATATCTATATCGAACTTACTGATTGATTAACTCTTATTTCTATTTTAGTATAAAAATTACATGAGTTTTATATTTGGCAAAAGTTAAAAATAAATTACTTTAAAAATAGATGAGAATAAGTGTTTAAAAATCATGTCTCAATGATAGAAAAGAGAACAATCTTTTTCTATTAGATGTAACATACATGGTCATAAAAATAATCATTCTATAAGTAGATTTATAATACTTTAAAATTTTAATTGGGGCAAAAGTTGTTTGACAGATAAAAGTCTTGGTGATTTATGAGTTTGATTATATTGTGTTTTGTAATTGCAAAACCTACATGCACAGTGTATTAATTGTTTCATTGTTTAGAATTTAGATAATATTATCGTATATATCTTTACTAAATCTTAAAAATGTGAAAAAAACGAAAAATTCTAGATGGATAAGTGATCTACTATTGTTTATAAAAGTAATTATGAATCGATTTTTATTACTAAATTTTCTTAATTTATAACAATTCTTAATTACACTAATACTATTAACAATATACGGAGTTATATTTCTTTTTAACTATCAAAGATATTAAAATACAGTAATATAATTACTATTGTCTATTACCTTTTGAGATTCCACATAGTTATTTTATTTTTATTTTTTTATTTCGCTTTTCTTTCTTTATGCTTATTAATTTTGCAAGTAGCAAATAGGGCAATCCAATGCCTTTTGTTTTGATATTTCAAACCAAATATTATTAACAAATAAAAAATAATTATAGTGCACATATTTTAGAATCAATTGGATGAGAGCTGCATTCATTATCTAGTAAATGCATGTGATATTTTTATTAAATACTAGTAGACCGGCACCGCGCTTCGCGTGGTGGCGACGTAAATTACTTGTAAATTTTGGATTGAAGCATTGAACTAAAAACAGATACATTTATTATTTTAATTTGAGTATGAACATCCATATGGAACTTAATAATTGGTCAATTTTATTATATAATGTTATTGATAATTTTTTTTAAATATGACCATATATATGTATAAGTTTGAATAAAAGTTTTGGCATAACGATTATTTTTTAATTAGATGCAGAAATAGTAGTGTCCGCCTAAATTTAATACGAAGAACTTTTGAACGTGTAAGACGATACACATAATAACAAATTAACAATAGTCAAATAAGTAATGAACAAAATATAAATTCTAATTTTTTGTATATTATTTGCGAGACTAATATTGAAATCAAAGTGTGAGAATAATTTAACAATTAATCATAATAAAGCACATACCAAGTGGTTTAATAAACTATATTTCAAAAAATATTTCAACAAATATTAAAAAAAATACAGTAAAATATTGCATAAAAACAAAGAAAAAACCTTGAGTTTAAACTTATTTAAATTTTAGAACATAAATTAAATATATATATGCATAAGTTGTCAAAACAAATGACAAATCCAACTTTAAAATATAAGCTCGCAAATTAATAGAACTTAGAAGTCATTACAAAGAAATAATGTATACGTACTGAGGTACACCTATTGAAATCTCTTAAACGTTATTAATTTTAATAAAAGCAATCAATTTCACATATCATGCACTATATAAAAGCCATTGGAGATTACTCCATTTCACACAACGACAATTAAAGAGAAAATAGAACTCATAAAAAATCTAATCTGTGAACACTAAAAATCAATTAGAAAACTGATCGGCTTATTAGTTGTGAAAGTCGATTGTTTAGGAAATTAAATATCTGCAACAATTATAAAAAGTAAAAATCTTCAAAATCTCCCTTTGACACTCACGATTCACGTGACAAATTCCAAGATAAATATACAAATGTATAATTCATATGTGTTGCACTCACTGGTACAAATTGTTGATCCTACCACGGAGTTTCAACCATGGATTTTTTTATCCATGGTCGAAATCCAAGTTTCTACCACGGAAATTTTTTTCCATGGTTGAAAATCGGGTCACGCCGCGACACGCATAAACACGCCGCGGCACACATTTAAATTCACCACGGATATATTTTCCATTTTTTTTTCATGGTTGAAATTCAGGTCACGCCGCGACACGCATAAACACGCCGCGGCACATTTTCAAATTTACCACGGATATATTTTCCATTGTTGAAAATGTGTCATTGAGATGTTTATAAGCCGCGGCGTATATATAATGCCGCGGCATTGTTGGTACACAACGACACTCTATTAACCGTTGTTCATACCACGCGGTATAAGCCGCGGCATTATGTATTACACGCCGCGGCATTATTGGTACACGATGAAACCTTAAAAACCGTTGTTCATACCATGGACATTACGCCACGGCGTGCATTTGAAAACGCCACGGCACATGACTTTCAAGAAATAAGCCGTGGCATGATCTCTTACACGCCGTGGCATGGATGGTACACAACGACAGAATGAAACCGTTGTTCATAATGCCGCAATAAACCCCTTGTATGCCGCGGCGTGTCTTGAATAACGCCACGACATTTCGTTTGTAAAAATACGCCGTGGCGTTACAAACAATAAGCCGAGGCGTGTATCGTATTTAGCCATTTTCTCATTTGCGCCGTGCCTGACTCTCCGCGACTCCTTCCCTTTCGCCGTGCCTCTCGCCCTCGCCCTCGCCCTGTTTCACCAATTCCCGCCGCGGCGTCTTTTCAAATACGCCGTGGCACACTACATAATACGATTTTTAATTATATCGACGCGGCACGTTTTTTAACACACCGCGGCGTGACTTGTTTTTACAGTCTTACCCGCGAGGAGTTCATTTTCACTTCGTGCCGTCACAACTCAACCCTAACCCCTCTCGCTCTCTCTCTCGCACTCGCCTTGCGCCGCCGTCTTCTCACCGCGACACGATTGACGCCGTCATCCGCCGTCATCCGCCGTTGCCGTCCAAGCCCTACGCCGTCGACCTCCACGAGTAAGTGTCGATTTCGAGCTTTGTTTTTCTGTTTTTTTTTTCGTTTTGTTGTTGTTGTTAATTCGAAATAGGATTTGAGTATTGTTGTATTAAGTCATTGATATCAAGTTCTTGTATCAATTTTTAAGTGAAATTTGATTTTATGAATTGATTAAATTGGTTTAGGTATTGAAATTTTTTTTTGGGTATTGAAATTAGGTTTTGTAATTAGGTTTTGAAATTAGGTTTTGAAGTTAATTGGGTATTGAAATTAGGTTTTGAAATTAATTGGGTTTTGAATTTAGGTTTTTGAATTAGGTTTGTGTATTGAAATTAGGTTTTGTAATTAGGTTTTGAAATCACAACAATTCAACAATTCAACAATTCGAAATAGGATTTGAGTATTGTTGTATTAAGTCATTGATATCAAGTTCTTGTATCAATTTTTAAGTGAAATTTGATTTTATGAATTGATTAAATTGGTTTAGGTATTGAATTTTTTTTTTGGGTATTGAAATTAGCTTTTGTAATTAGGTTTTGTAATTAGGTTTTAAAATTAGGTTTTGAAGTTAATTGGGTATTGAAATTAGGTTTTGAAATTAATTGGGTTTTGAATTTAGGTTTTTGAATTAGGTTTGTGTATTGAAATTAGGTTTTGTAATTAGGTTTTGTAATTAGGTTTTGAAATTAGGTTTTGAAGTTAATTGGGTATTGAAATTAGGTTTTGAAATTAATTGGGTTTTGAATTTAGGTTTTTAAATTAGGTTTGGGTATTGAAATTTAATTTCCAATTTGAGTTTTGAAATTGGGTGTTAACTTAATTAGGTATTGAAATTGCGTAATCGAATTACGTTATATGATTAAATTTTGTACTTTGATTATGTTTGGTTTTGTTTGATTGGTTATATGATTAGTTATTTGTGATGTATCCTTAGGTCAATTAGTTTATTTAATTTGGTTTGGATTAATGAGTTTAATTAGTTAAGTTAGTTAGTTTATAGGATTATCTAATATCTTTGGTTAATTAGTTTTTTGGCTTGAATTAATATGTTATGGCATTAACATTTCTTTTTTATAGATTTCAATGGCACCAAAGTCAAAACGCGCAATGGGATATCTTTTGGTTAGAAACGGATCGTCGAGCCGAGTCCCGCCAGTCAACGAGGAGGAACAAGTACCACTAGCACCTTCAATTCAAGTACCGCCCAGTTTCAAAACGGAAGCGGCAAGGAAACGATTTCAAGTTCTTTGCAAGCGACAATTATGCCCGGAGCGTGGATTTGCGAAAATACCCATTACGGACATGGGTGACCTTGGCGACGCTCTCAATGAGAGTATCGAACAACGCGGTTGGAAAAAT
The DNA here is from genome assembly GCA_954871525.1 of Parietaria judaica. Classification (NCBI taxonomy): domain Eukaryota; kingdom Viridiplantae; phylum Streptophyta; class Magnoliopsida; order Rosales; family Urticaceae; genus Parietaria; species Parietaria judaica. The sequence continues at coordinate 16,144,322 of OX940868.1, forward strand.
TTCATGCTCCAACCTAGGTCTAAGGCGAGGAGGACATTGGTCCACGAGTTTTATGCCGCTCTTCCCGACGAGTCAGTCGATGGATTTGTGACTGTTCGGCATATCCGATTTGAAATCAATGCTCAAGTAATCAATGAATACTACGGAACCCCAAATTTAACCGACGAGGAAAACGAGCACAACCAATTGGGCGATCAAGAATTGAATCAAGAGTTTTACGACAACATGGCAGCGACCATTGCTACTCCCGGAGCACAATGGCACAATAGGGCCGGAGAGATGCGACTAAATAAAAATCAGTTGAATCGGCAAGCCAAGGTTTGGATGTACTTCTTCGGGGCCAACCTATTCCCGCATCTCCACTTCACGGAGCTGCAGTTCAACTTTCTCAAGTTGATCTACGCGGCGGTTAGGGGGTTGAATATCGACATTGGTCGATTCATCTTCTTCTACATGACCCACATGGCGTACGACGCCTCGAAGAATGCACTGGGCTTCCCGTTCCTTATCACAGATCTATGCAAGAAAGCTGGGGTAAGTATATATATCTTTATTTGTCTTCAATTGTGAAATTCAATTTTTTCAATATTGATCTAATCTTGCTTTATTTCATTTTTTAGATCGAGGATTCTGAGCTCGACCTGACGGTGCCGTATGGAAAGAAGATGGACCAGGCTTGGATCCGGAGTTTAAAGGAACCCTTTGTTGAGGCCCCTGCGAACGAGATACCTGAACAACCTGCAAACGAGGTAAATGTACAGCTTATAATGCTTAATTGTTTATTATTGTTTTAATAATAATCTAACTTTGCTTGAAATTCATGGTTTAGGCCGCCGATATACCAGCACAGCCTGTTGCCGCCCCACCGATGCCGGAGCTCAACTACGATGATACGCCAATGAGAGCCTTCGTGGCTCACGGTATTCGGAGCATTCTTGAGTTCAATACCTATTGTAGCTCGTTTTGGCCCGGTATCTACCCAGGATTTGAGGCGCCAAATCAAATTCCACCAATGCCATGGCCAGCAGGATATCCAAATCAGTATCAGCCGGCATTCGTTGAAGCAGGCGGGAACGTTGGAGGCGGGAACGGCGAGGTTGAGAACGAAGAAGGAGGCGGGAACGGTAACGAGAATGAAGGAGGCGAGAATGCAGCAGGCGGGAACGCTAACGAGAATGAAGGAGGCGAGAATGCAGCAGGCGGGAACGACAATGAGGCGAACCTCGAGAGCCCAGAGAACCCAAATAACCCGGAAGAAATCAACAACGACGGCCTCGAAGAAAACAATAACCAAGAAGTCGAGAACAATGATGACAACAACCTCGTGGACAATAATTAGTTATTTCTTATGTTTGAACAATTAGCTATTATGTTTGTTTTGTTTAAACAATTAGTTAATATTTTATGTTTCCTTTGAACAATTAGTTAATATTTAGTTTTGTTTGAAAAAAAGTATAAATTTTCAAATGTTATTATACTTCGTTTTGTTGAAATATAAAATAATTGTTTATAAAAAATTTAAAATGATTTTATAAGATCTAATTTAGATTGTTAAACAATCGAAAAATTAAATAATTCATAATTTAATTGTATAACTATTAATTAATTATTTGTATAATTCGTCATGCCGAGGTGTGACCAACTCTAGCCACGGCATGATTTCCACACGCCTTGGCGTGACCTATTGAAGCCGTGGCTGTATTCATAAGCCAGAGGTTAAAATAGTAAATAGCAACAACATACCACGGCATCATGATTGAAACGCCTCGGCATTGTCACATGAAGCCTCGGCTTATGCATAACCTACCGCGGCGTAAATTAACCAAAAATTATACAGAGAGCATGCTTAACTTTAGTCGAATTAGGCCGAGGTGTGACCAACGCTAGCCACGGCATGATTTCCACACGCCTTGGCGTGACCTATTGAAGCCGTGGCTGTATTCATAAGCCAGAGGTTAAAATAGTAAATAGCAACAACATACCACGGCATCATGATTAAAATGCCTCGGCATTGTCACACAAAGCCTCGGCTTATGCATAACCTACCGCGGCGTAAAATAACCAAAAATTATACAGAGAGCATGCTTAACTTTAGTCGAATTAGGCCGAGGTGTGACCAACGCTAGCCACGGCATTATTTCCACACGCCTTGGCGTGACCTTTTAAAGCCGCGGCTGTGTTCATAAGCCAGAGGTTAAAATAGTAAATAGCAACAATACACCACGGCATTAAGATTGTAACGCCACGGCATGGCCAACGAAGCCACGGCTTGCTGATACCATGCCGAGGCCTATATGTTGTTTCAAATTATACAGAGAGCATGGATTCTGTAAGTCACTAAACGCCGCGGCGTTACTACCATTCCGCCGCGGCTATTGTAAAAATGCCGAGGCATAGATTTTGATATGCCGGGGCGTGAGTTCGACTACGGTTATTTATCATGGTTCAATATCTCTTGCCACGTCATTGGTAACATTGTGCCGCGGCGAGTATCATACTTCATTACGTTTATTAATTTTAAAACAACAAAATCACTTCGAACAATTCAACATTAAATTTAATATTAAAATAACATAATCGCTTACAACAATTAAACAATAAATTTAATAATTTTAAAACAACAAAATCACTTACAGCAATTAAATATTACATTTAATAATTTTAAAACAACAAAATCACTTACAACAATTAAATATTACATTTAATAGTTTTAAAACAAAAAAATCACTCACAACAATTCAACATTACATTTAATACTTTTTCAATTAACAAAATAACTCACAACAATTCAATATTATATTAATAAAACTACAACAATTAAAATCATAATTCGTGATCAATACCTAAATCTCTACGACAACGATTGGCATGTCGACGTAAATGAGTTGTGCCTCGTTCAACGATTGCGAGAATCTCTTGACGGCACCATTTGCATTTCGCGTACCTATCTTGAGTTTGAGTCTCATTGTTCCATTTGAGCCTCATTTGAAAATCTGTTTCCCATAGTAAAGACGGTGGCCTACCACGCCCACGCCCACGCCCCCTCGTCGGTCGTGGCCCACCGGCACGAGAGGTCCGATTTAGAGTTGGATTCGGAGGCATTTCAAATTCCTCGGTGTCGTCGGAGGATATGACAATAGTATTATTGGAACTTGTATCCATAGAAAAACTATCATCATCGGAGGAAGAGGTAAACCCGATAAAGAATCCCTGATAATATTCCGATGACGAACCAGAACGAGACGGATCATTCATAACAAAGAAAAATGATGATATTTTTGAATCTAAGGATTAATTTGATGAAACATAGAATAAAATGTGAACAAGTATAGGTTTAAATAGAAGACTTGTGTGAATTTAAACGTTCTTAACAAATATAGCCGTTTATTACCGTTGTGGGGTAATAATTCGGGTGAAAAAAAAACTAGCCGTTTTTGTGTCAGCGAAGGAAAGCCGCGGCAGGGGTTACATATGCCGCGGCGTGTTCAGTTTCTGCAACGGATATATCCGACGTTTGAGATAAAGCCGTGGCTTCTACAAAATAAGCCGCGGCGTGGTTAATTAATTTTTACAATTTTACCCTAGACTTTAAACCCATAAAATTAAACTGTAATTATATTTATTTTTATATTTTTGGTTTGAAAAATTATATAATTAATAGTACAATGTTGTGTTTTTTGTTTGAACGATTATTTAGTTATGATTATTAAGTGCATTATTTTGTTTTTTTTTTATAATAAAATTATCAACATTTTCATAGTTTATTAATGAGATAATTTAATTTACTAAAATTGTGTTACAATTAATATGATAACTAATAATTACATTGTAAATTTACTTATCATGCCGCGGCATTTGAATGAACACGCTGTGGCTTCATTTTAATTTACAAATTTGCCCTCATGATTATGCAACTCGCCGCGGCACTTCCAAGAAAGGCCTCGGCGAGTTGCATATTGTGAGGGTACTTTGGTAAACAGACGATGTAAGCTGCGGCATTCTGTTACCCATGCCTTGGCATGGCCAACGAAGTCGCGGCTTTCTTATACCATGCCAACGCCTATATGTTGTTTCAAATTATACAGAGAGCGTGGACTCTGTAAGTCACTAAACGCCGCGGCGTTACTACCATTCCGCCGCGGCTTTTGTAAAAATGCCGAGGCATAGATTTTGATATGCCGTGGCGTGAGTTCGACTACGGTTATTTATCATGGTTCAATAGGTCTTGCCACGGGATTGTTAACATTGTGCCGCGGCGAGGATCATACTTCATTGCGTTTATTAATTTTAAAACAACAAAATCACTTCGAACAATTCAACATTAAATTTAATATTAAAACAACATAATCGCTTACAACAATTAAACAATAAATTTAATAATTTTAAAACAACAAAATCACTTACAACAATTAAATATTACATTTAATAGTTTTAAAACAACAAAACCACTCACAACAATTCAACATTACATTTAATAGTTTTAAAACAACAAAATCACTCACAACAATCCAACATTACATTTAATTCTTTTTCAAATAACAAAATAACTCACAACATATCAAAATTATATTAATAAAACTACGACAATTAAAATTATAATTCGTCATCAATACCTAAATCTCTACGACAACGATTGGCATGTCGGCGTAAATGAGTTGTGCCTCGTTCAACGATTGCGAGAATCTCTTGACGGCACCATTTGCATTTCGCGTACCTATCTTGAGTTTGAGTCTCATTGTTCCATTTGAGCCTCATTTGAAAATCTGTTTCCCATAGTAAAGACGGTGGCCTACCACGTCCACGCCCACGCCCCCTCGTCGGTCGTGGCTCACCGGCACGAGAGGTCCGATTTAGAGTTGGATTCGGAGGCATTTCAAACTCCTCGGTGTCGTCGGAGGATATGACAATAGTATTATTGGAACTTGTATCCATAGAAAAACTATCATCATCGGAAGAAGAGCAAGAGGCGAACCCGAAAAATAAGCCCTGATGATATCTTGATGACGAACCGAAACGAGACGGATCATCCATAACAAAGAAAAATGATGATATTTTTGAATCTAAGGATTAATTTGATGAAACATAGAATAAAATGTGAACAAGTATATGTTTAAATAGAAGATTTGTGTGAATTTAAATGTTTTTAACAAATATAGCCGTTTATTACCGTTGTGGGGTAATAATTCGGGGGAAAAAAAAACTAGCCGTTTTTGTGTCAGCGAAGAAACGCCGCGGCAGGGTTTACATATGCCGCGGCGTGTTCAGTTTCTGCAACGGATATATCCGACGTTTGAGATAAAGCCGTGGATTCTACAAAATAAGCCGCGGCGTGGTTAATTAATTTTTATAATTTTACCCTAGACTTTAAACCCATAAAATTAAACTGTAATTATATTTATTTTTATATTTTTGGTTTGAAAATTATATAATTAATAGTACAATGTTGTGTTTTTTGTTTGAACGATTATTTAGTTATGATTATTAAGTGCATTATTTTGGTTTTTTTTTATAATAAAATTATCAACATTTTCATAGTTTATTTATGAGATAATTTAATTTACTAAAATTGTGTTACAATTAATATGATAACTAATAATTACATTGTAAATTTACTTATCATGCCGCGGCATTTGAATGAACACGCTGTGGCTTCATTTTAATTTACAAATTTGCCCTCTTGATTATGCAACTCGCCTCGGCATTTCCAAGAAAGGCCTCGGCGAGTTGCATATTGTGAGGGTACTTTGGTAAACAGACGATGTAAGCTGCGGCATTCTGTTACCCATGCCTTGGCATGGCCATCGAAGCCACGGCTTGCTGATATCATGCCGAGGCCTATATGTTGTTTCAAATTATACAGAGAGTATGGACTCTGTAAGTCACTAAGCACCGCGGCGTTACTACCATTCCGCCGCGGCTATTGTAAAAATGCCGAGGCATAGATTTTGATATGCCGTGGCGTGAGTTCGACTACGGTTATTAAGCATGGTTCAATAGGTCTTGCCACGGCATTGTTAACGTTACGCCGCGGCGTTATGAATTAATTTTTATAATATTTCCTTAACTTTAAACGCATAAAATTAAACTGTAATTATTATTCGTTTCATAAAAATATGTAAGAATATATATGTGATTAATTATAAAATATATAGAATTATGAATACATATGTTTATATTATAAATACATTATTATCATCAATAATTCCACATTACAAGTACCATATGGAAAGTACCACATTACAAAACATTACTAGTACCACATTACAACACATTACAAGTACATTATGATAAGTACCACATTGCAAAACATTTCAAGTACCACATTACAACACATTACAAGTACATTATGATAAGTCGTGCCACATTACAACTCCATCAATATTTAAAGCTACATTTGTCACATAATAATAAAACTACAATTAAAAAACGTAAAATAATAAATATTTAAATACAATGTTTTCGACGACAACGCACGCCATGAGCATGAAGCGAATCGATTTCTCGTACTGGGTAGGGAAGAATAAACAATAGTCCGCACCATTTGCATTTAGTGTGCTTATCAAAATTTTGAGTCGAGCTATTCCACTCATACTTTATATGGAAATCTGTCTCCCACGATGAAGAAAATTTTGGTCCACCACTACCTCCTGTGCGGCTTGAACCAACGGAAAGAGCGGAGCGAATCTGACCTGGAGGTAATTCAGACTCTACGGTTTCTTCGGAATTTTGAATGCTTTCTTGAGAATTTGTTTCTGGGACTATAGTATCATTGGAGTTTATAATTTCTGGGACTTCCAAATAAGAGTTTGTATCAGGGACCACCGTATCATCGGAATTTTTTTCTGGGACCATCGTATCATCGGAAATTGTTTCTGGGACCACTGTATCATCTGATAGATTTACCTGGTGATCGTTGTCATCATCGGAAGAAGACGAAGAAGAGGACGAAACAATAACGACTGGGCCATTACCGATAGAAGACGGATGAGCATCCATAATAATTTTCAATTTTTGTAGACAAGATATTTTGTGTGGGTCAAAATATAAGTTAAATGGTTGTATATATAGAAAGAAGTTATGAATTATAAGTTTTTTAAACTATTTTCGCGAATATAGCCGTTTATAACCGTTGAAAGGTAATAAATTTAACCCTAGTAGCTAGTAAAAATATGGCCGTTTTTACGTCAGCGCGATCAAGCCGCGGCATATGTTACAGAAAGCCGCGGCACATTGAAGCTTGTCACCATTATGCCATCCGATAAATGACGAAAGCCGCGGCTAATATGGGGTCTAACTGTAAATGACAAAGTATGCCGTGGCGTCAAGTAACAAATGCCAAGGCATGAAACACAAAAGCCTCAGCTTGCTGTGACCATGCCGCGGCGTATATCGGGAAAAATATTCATCCAAATTCAAGTTTGATCGAGAATGTCTAAAAAAAGGGTTGATAATAGATCAACATGCCGTGGCGTAATAACTTAATGCCGCGGCATACTACGCAGATCTTCAAATTCGCAGATTTTCATAACCATTTACACCATAACTCCAAAAACCCTATTTTTTTCTCCCTTAGGCGACTTTCCTTCGATTTCAAATTCGGGCTCGGTGCTTCGTCACGGAAGAAAACGGTATTTAATCTTCAAATTCTTTATTTGCAATATGGCATTTAGGGAATGGATGACAAAAAATAGAATGAGCGATGATTACCGACATGGTGTTCAAGAATTTATGGATTTTGTGCGTTTAAACTTTGAAGAAGGAGATTTGATTAGGTGTCCTTGTCTTTTGTGTGGAAATTTAGTTTCAAAATCTATGAAAGTAGTCAAATCGCATTTGTTAGCTATTGGTATTATGAGTTCCTATGATCATTGGTACTTTCATGGAGAAAAGATACGTGGTAAGAGAGTCAATGATTTAGTTGAAGAAGAAGAATGCAAAGACGAATCCGATGACATTGGTGGTTTGATGGATGATATTGACTATAATTTTGTGGGAAGACCGCAATTATTAGAGTCGATAGTGGGGGATTTCGAAGCGCCTTTGTATGATGGGAGTAACACAACGAAAATAGGGTTTTTGGTATCACTATTCCATTTAAAGGCGGCAGGAAGTTGGACAAATTCTAGCTTCACGCAATTGTTGGAACTCCTTCGTGAAACGTTGCCGGCCGGTAATAAAGTTCCGACAGGAATATATGCGGCAAAAAAGACACTGGGCTTGTTAGGTTTAAAGTTTGAAAAGTTTCATGCATGTCCAAAAGATTGCGTACTGTATAGGAACGAGCATACAGAATTAAGTGAATGTCCACTGTGCAATGGGTCAAGGTGGAAGACAGGAAAGGAGCCACATGACGGTATCAAAGGGGTTCCGAAAAAAGTATTATGGTACATTCCCCCATTCACCCGCCTCAAACGCATGTTTAACAATATTAATCACGCGGAGAACATGGTTTGGCACTCAAAAAATCAGAGTAATGATGGCATTTTAAGACACCCTTGTGATGCTTCACAGTGGAAAAGTTTTGATACTCGGTATCCGGAATTCAGCTCAGAACCCAGGAATTTGCGTCTCGGTTTGGCAACAGACGGGATGAATCCTTTTGGTAACATGAGTAGTCGCTATAGTGTTTGGCCGGTAATACTTTGCAACTACAATCTCCCTCCGAAGTTGTGTATGAAGCGGAAGTTCTTGATGTTGACTCTTTTAATTTCGGGACCGAGCCAACCAGGAAATGACATCGACGTCTACTTAGCACCTTTGGTCGATGATCTAAAGATGATGTGGAACGAAGGAATTGAGATCAACGATGCTTACCGACGCGAAGTGTTCAAGTTGAAAGCAATGTTAATGTGGACAATCAATGACTTCCCGGCGTACGGAAACTTGTCTGGTTACTCGGTGAAATGTTCTATTGGTTGTCCAGTCTGCATCAAAAATACATCTTCAGTCCGGTTGAAACATGGGAAGAAAACAGTTTTTCTCGACCATAGGAGATTTTTACCGAGAGATCACCCGTACAGAAAGAAAGAAAAAAAGTTTAATGGACAACAAGAACATCGACCTCCTCCAAAAATTTTGAACGGTGAAGATGTCTATAAACTGATTTGTGAAGAGACTTATGAAGTGCTTGGAAAAAGAACGTCGAGGGGTAAGAGGAAGCAAATTTTTTTTTGAAGATAGACCGTTCAAAAAAGTATCAATCTTCTACGAGCTCCCGTATTGGAAGATGCATTACGTTCGACATTGTTTGGACGTTATGCACATCGAAAAAAATGTATGTGAAGCGATTGTTGGTACATTGCTTGACGATCCAAATAAAACAAAAGACGGGAAAAATGCTCGACAAGATCTCGTTGAATTGGGTATAAGACCGGATTTGCATCCTAAAATGGCTGGAAAGAAGACATTACTACCACCGGCTGTCCACACTTTATCGAGAGCGGAGCGAAGGAAGCTTTGTGGATGGCTTGCGGCGATAAAAGTTCCCGAAGGTCATTCTTCGAACTACAAGAGGTTTGTATCTATGAAAGATTTGAGACTTATCGGAATGAAGACTCACGATTGTCATATGTTGCTTCAACAAATACTGCCTCTTGCATTGCGAGGGTTTTTGCCAAAGGAAGTTCGATTCACAATTTCAAAGTTATGTGAATTTTTCAACAAAATTTGCTCCAAAACTATTAAGGTTGAAGGTCTTGACGAGTTGCAAGCGGACTTGGTAAAAACCCTATGTATGCTCGAGATGTTCTTTCCACCCTCATTTTTTGACATCATGATTCACTTAACCGTTCACCTAGTACGGGAAGTGAAATTATGTGGACCTATATTTCTACGGTGGATGTATCCAATTGAACGGTATATGAAAGTCTTGAAAGGATACGTGAAGAACTACAATCGACCAGAAGGGAGCATTGTCGAAGGATATATGGCAGAAGAGTCGGTTGAATTTTGTGTAGAGTATTTCCCGAGAACTCGGCCAATTGGTGTTCCCAAATTAGCCAAAGCGGAATCCAAAGGCTTATCTGCAGGTAATTATTATAATTTTTTTATAAATAAATACGATGTTAATATTTAGATTACGTGTTGAATATAATGTTTATTTTGATGTTTTTATGCACAGCAAATCCTTCAACTGTCAACCGAAAAGAATGGGAGCAAGCCGTTCTCCATGTGTTGCACAATTTAGACGTCGTGGAACCCTTTATCGATGTGCATATGAATGAGTTAAGGTCTACTTATCCGAAAAAGTCAAAAAACGAAAAATGGCTAAAAGAAGAGCATAACCGTACGTTTGCAAAGTGGATCGATGAATATTGTTATGCAAGAAGAAAGAATTTAGATGAGACATTATTGAAGATCTCTAGTGGGCCTTCACAAGTAGTTACCAGGTACACGTCATGGTACATTAACGGGTACACGTTTTACACAAGGGAAAGGGACGAAAAACACCCCGTACAAAATAATGGTGTTACATTCTTTGCGGAAGGAGTCCATGTTGCGTCGGCCAAGGATAAAAATCCAAAAAAGCTTTTATGAGCTATTTTGGCTATGTAGAAGATATTTGGGAGCTAGATTATTGTGGTTTGCGAGTTGGATTGTTCAAGTGCAAATGGGCGGACAACAACCACGTCAAAGTTGAAAATGATGGAGTTACGGTTGTTGACTTCAGACGGATGAGTTATGCCAATGATTCATTCATGTTGGCATCCCAAGCATCTCAAGTGTTTTATGTCTCGGAACCGGTCGATCAAGAATTATCTCTCGTCGTGCATGTTAATGCGAGAAATGTAGAAGAATCGAATGAAGAAGTTGAAGACATCACTACCATCGCACCATTCTCCATCGGGCTACAATCGTTTGAAGACGTTGATGATGATGATGATGTTTCGTTTTTGCTACGTCGAGATATCCCGGCATTGGAAATTGATTGAATAATAATTTTATTGTAATAATGTTATATTTTGATCTTGTTTTTCATGTATGAACAATTAGTTATCATGTTTATTTAATTGGAAATTGATTGAACAATTATTTTCAATTAGTTATCTTTTAAAATTTTACTATTTGAAATATGATTGAACAATTTTTTTTATAAATAAGTTGGTTAAATAAATGTAAATTTGGTTCATTTTGTACTTAATACCGCGGCCTTTTCGATTTAAGCCGCGGCGCGTTTCATACGAGAAAATATTGCCGCGGCATTTCCCAAATAGGCCGCGGCGAGTTTCATAAGGCAGGGGGTATTTACGTAAATTCAGAAGAACACCACGGCTTATACATACCGACGCCTTGGCATATGTAAATAAAGCCTCGGCGTATTTAGTTCCTGCTGCGGCATATATCGCATCAAAATTATACAGAGAGCATGCGTTTTCTGCAGGCGAAGAAATGCCACGGCGTACAAAGAATATGCCTTGGAATGCAAGAAAGGCCGAGGCGTAGTACAGTCATGCCGCGGCATTCTTAGACAAAAACTAAAAACCAAATTTTTACGCGTGCGTTAAATCAGGTTATGCCGCGGTAATGTCTAACATGCCGCGGCGTTTGTAGACGAGCCTCGGCTCCAATATTTTTGTTTTTGTGCCGCGGCGTATTTACATACCAAAATATCAAAGAGTCTGTGTTAAGTTAAATCTTAACGTGCCGCGGCCTTGTGAAAATCGTGCCACGGCGCGTTTCATACGGGATTCACAATGCTGCGGCGTTTCAAGACAAGCCGTGGTGAGTTTCATATTTAACATGGGTAAATAGGTAAATTCAACTTGATGCCGCGGCTTTATTATATCTACGCCTTGGCATGAGTACATAAAGCCTCGGCGCGCGTATATTGTGCCGCGGCATAAAGTGCGCACAAATTATACAGAGAGCATGCTTTCTGGAGGCCAAATCTAGCCGCGGCATACCAAAATAGGCCGTGGCATGACCGCAAGGACGAGGTGTATGCCGCGGTATAGTATGTAACTGCCGCGGCGTATCGTTACGAGCCCCGGCTCATTTATTTCATGCCGTGGCGTATTTACATCCCAAAATTATACAGAGTCGGTGTTATTTCGAATCTCAACGTGCCCCGGCTTATATAAACCACGCCCTGGCGTGTATTTTTCCACGTTGGATTATGCCGCGGCAATTTAAAGGTTATGCCGCGGCATGTATCGGGATTTTCAGACAACGATTGCGTTTTTCCGTTGTCTAAAGCCATTTTTGAATTTTTTATTCGATTTTAACCTCATTTCCCTCCATTTCAGCCCTATTCCTTCCCTCTTTTTCTTTAAACCTCCTCTCTTCTCTCTTCTCTCTTCTTCCTCTCTCTCTTCACGCCGTCGCCGTGCTCCGCCGTGCCCCGCCGTTATCCGCCGTGCTCCACCATTCTCCGCCGCCGACGTATCCTTTCCGTGCCCTTACTCCGTTGAGGTGTGCTTCATCTTGTTTCTTCAACAAGCTAAGTCCTACCCCGTTCCCTAACTCCGAGTTATTGATTCTAACAAGGTTAGAATCCTATCCGAATTCAATATTACATATGTATTGCATTTTGTTAATGTTTGCCATGATATGTTTTTATGCTTTTGTTGTCTTTCATGTTTGCCATGAAATGTTGTTTTATGCTTTTGTTGTCTTGAATGTTTGCAATGAAATGTATTTGTTGTCTTGAGTTATTTGATGTTTATGAATTTTTGGAATCGAGTCAAATGTATATTTAGGAAAGTTATGTCGGAGCGAGAATTAACTAGGCCATCAATCGATCGAGAAGAAACGTCATCATCCGATGAAGAAGAAACTACGCCCGGTTAGTAGTATTGTTATTTTGTTTAAGGTATTATATTTCATTGAATCTATCTAGTATATAAAATTTATAATTTATTACTTTATTTGTTTCTAGTTCTTAACCAAAATGATGAAGTAGCAAAATGTAGAAGAAAACTTAGAGGAGAAGGAAAAAGAAAAGTGAACCTCATGAAAAGTATCACTATCTTAAAGCATAAGGGGGAAAAAATACTTGTGAGATTTGATGAGAAAAAACAACCGGATGGAAGAGATGGTGATCTTTTAGCTAGTTGGATTGGTGTTCTTGCTCGGGAATTTATTCCAATTACTATATCTGATTGGAGATTGAAGAGTTTAAAAAAGGTGAAACATAGGATATGGGATGAAATCCAACAAGCATTTGTTATTCCGAACGAGTACAAGAAGATGTGTTTATCTTGTGCCGGGGAATCGGCAAGATACTTCCGGTATGATCTCTCTACCCTATTCAAGAAAGATCCGAATGATAAAAGAATCTTCGAGCGACCGGATATTGTTAATAAGTATTACACGAGCATCACGGACGAACATTGGGAGGAGTTTGTTAATATTAGATTAAGCGATGAGTTCAAAGAAGTCTCGAATCAAAACAAAGCTAATAGGGCTCTCGTTGAGTACCCCTCTAGATCGGGTCGAAACGGATATCGGAAGCTCGATCAAATGCTAGTAAGGGTTTTAATTTTATATTTTAAATTTAATCTATTGTCTATAATTGAATAACATTTTCCTTTGTTTCGAAGTTTGAAAAAAACGGCGTATGGGCGACAAAGCCGGAACTTTGGATCGAAATGAGGAATAATGAGGATGGTTCATTAAAGGATCCAAATCTAGAGCCTATTGTGAATAAAATAGTAAGTACAATGAGTTTATTTGTATATTATTGACTTAAATATTTGTAATAATTCATTTTGTTATTAGGTGGAATGTACCACTCAAGTTGTGGACGACGATGAGGAAGAAGATATTTTGACAAGAGCTTTGGGGAAGAAAGAACATCCCGGACGAGTTCGGGGACAATCCAAATACGTCTCAAAGAGAGCATTTTACAAACAAGCCAAAGACTCAACGAATCCCCTCGTTCAAAGTCTCCTAGCCGAAATTAAAGATATGAAAGTCAAGTCGGAAGCGAGAGATGCGGCTTTCGAGGAATGGAAGGCTAAAGTGGAACAAATGATCCAAGGATCATCTTCAAGAAATATTCAAGGTAGTAATGAACCACTCGATGCGCATAGTCCGGTAAGTCAACCTCTTGCTCCTTTAGCACCGATTGAATTGAATTTTGATGATGATCGTACTCCCGCAACAAAGGCTAAGGGAAAATATTTTATTTCGAAAGGACCGAGTCTAGGGAGTAACGAGCCTTGTGATGTGCAAAGTCCGGGAAGGCCACCGTTTACTCCCGTAGCGCCGGTTAATGTGCAACTTGATGAAGGTCAAATTCCCGCGAAAAAGCCTAAGCGTAAAGGGTTCCTTTCGAAAAGGCCGAATAGAGAGAATATCAAATCTTTTAATGTGCAAAGTTGCACTAGTCAATCGATTGCTCCTTCACCGGAGCTTGCGAACGTTCAAATTCAAGCTAAAAAGGCAAAGAGCTCGCCTTTGGTTTCAAAATGACCTATTCTAGGTATTGGCGGAATTTCCGCGGTTGATCCGGCGTCGTCTATTCCAAATACGCCCATTTCATTTAATGAAGGTGTTGATTGTCTCCTTTTTGCGGAGGGAATCGTTGAGCACGTCGCAACCGGGAAGGTGTTCCTAAAAAATGAAGAGGTTGGCGAGAAAATTCACAACATACCATTGGATAGAGATCATCGTCGGGTGTTAGTAGAAGTGTCGATGTCTAAAGACCCTATTCCTCTCCCGGTATCGGTTCAATGGATCGAAACCATTGATGACGCGGTGGGGACCTTTGTGCCTTGGCCAATGTCCCTTATTGAAGAATTAAACTCCAAAGGTAATCAAGCTCCCAAACCTAAGCCCAAAAATATAGCCAAAAGTTCGTATTACTATGAAATGGCACAAAAGATTAACTTGAACCATGTTAATCCCCGATTGAGAGCGTTAGCGTCTTATGCAAACGACTATATGCTTGCAAAGGGAAAGAAAATAGCAGTTGAGCTTGATAAGAGTTTGTGTGATTTCGCTCCGTTGTTGAATTTTGATGATACACGTGAATTTCTCCTCTCTCAAGACTTGACCGTACTATGGATAATGATTTGTCAAAGGTATGTTTCCATTTTCATTTGCGATTTCATAATTATTAAATATATAAATTACTGATTCATTTGTTATACATTAATTATTGTTATTTTTATTTGTAGTTATTTGCAAGAAAATCACATTCGCAATCCGGACATTTACGGTTTTCTTCCGCCATATGAAGACATCGGGTCCAACACAAAAGTAGGAGATGCTAAGAAAAATGCATTAAAACTTGATGTTGATCGATACTACAAACTTATACAAAATTGCAGGAATGGCAAAAGATGGTTAATGCCTTACAATAGTCGTCACCATTGGATTCTTCTTGTTTTTAACCCTTGGAAGGCTACCGTAGCGAAGTTTGATTCTCTCCCCAATTCAAGCGGTTTAAATAGCCACTTAGAGCAATTTTTCCAAAAGTAAGTATTCTAAAACATAATCATTTTTATGTTTAAGTTATTTGAATTCTTTACTTTTTTTTTGTAGTATTGAAGACATATTCAAGGTTAATCACGACACCGGCCTCATGACACCCTCGTTGATAAAAATGGTGAATTCAAAAGGATGTCCGAAACAACCGGGAAATCATGAATGCGGATATTACGTCATGAAGTTCATGCACGACGTTGTGAGAAATGGTATGAATTTCGTCGATATCAAACTTAATTATAGTGTAAACGAGATAGATGGATTGAATGTAGATTTAGGTATGTATGTGCTATCAAAGTTTGCTAAATATGACGACGAAGATTAGAACATATTTTGGATTTGTTTGTTTATATTTGAACGGTGAATTTTGTATGGTGGATTATATGTTTTGTATGTATCGATCGTATAATCTTTAACCGATGATATTTTAATGTATTAATATTTTTATTTTAATATTTTGGATTAATGCTTTTAATTAAAAATTTAATTTATATTTTATTTAATAAAATATTAATTATTAATTACAGGTTCTATCGGTATTAGAAACAGGATAAAAAGTTACCGGGCGATTTTTTTCAAAAAATCGCCCGGTTTTTTATTTTTTTTAGTCTCTTTTTCAACAACGCTTAAAAACCGTCGCCCAAAACAAATACAACCCTTCGGAAGGCAGTTTACGCCGCGGCTTCAAAAAACACGCCGCGGCAGAACAATACTACGTTGGTAAATTCCGTCGTTCGTAATAGTTTGACGCCGCGGCTTTTTGGAAACAATGTCGCGGCCTACCTCAAATAATGCCGCGGCATGTTTCTTCAAGCCGAGGCTTAAATTTGAAATATAAAAAAAACCCGCGGCGTGGTTTGATCATGCCGTGGCGTTTGAAAGTGTCGAAATGTCTAAAATAAGCCTCGACTTGTTAAATACATGCCGCAGCGTTGGCTAAACTAAGCCTCGGCGTGTTTGCCTTGATTATTCGTTTCCAGCCGTGGCCTGTTTGATAAAAGGCCGCGGCATTTTAGCTTTCGAACAACGGATAATTTCGTTGTTCATTCAATTCTAGCCGCGGCTAGTTAAAATAACGCCGCGGCGTTTTTGACTTTTGATTCGGCTATAGCCGCCGCCTGATTTATATTATGCCGCGGCGTTTTGCCGCGGCTAGTTAAAATAACGCCGCGGCGTTTTTGACTTTTGATTCGACTATAGCCGCGGCCTGATTTATATTATGCCGCGGCGTTTTGCTTTCGAACCACGGAAAAGTCCGCTGTTCGTTCATTTCTAGCCGCGGCATGTAAACATAACACCACGGCGTGGTTGGCTTTTTATTCGATTATAGCCGCGGCCTTTTTTTTGTGCCGCGGCTTTTGCTTTCGAACCACGGATAATTCCGTTGTTCATTCGATTAGAGCCGCGGCGTGTTTTATTACACGCCGCGGCGTTATCGCGTTCGAACCACGGAAATTTCCGTTGTAGAAAGATTTTCTCAACCATGGAAAAAATCCGTGGTTGGAACTTACTACCATGCAGGATTCTACCATGGTTAAGAACTATGGTTGAAATTTTTCAACCATAGTTTTTAACCATAGTTGAAACCCGGATTTGTAGTAGTGACTCTTCTAAGTTTATCACAGTTCTACAATATATATATATATATATCGCTTTTACAAATGGTATATAATAAATAGATGGTTAGAACAATTGCACTATACTGCCGTATGATTTCGATATTAAGAGCCAACATTAATTCCCCAATCACAAACTCATTGTAACATGAGATTCAAAATTTCATAATAAGATCTGAATTTGATTATATACAAATAATAATGATTTTTTATTCATGTAATTCCATTAAAATTGCGGCGGCGAGAATTGCATCCAAAAAGTCATTCTAAAATTTGATGAACGGTAAATAATAATGAAAAAAGACTAACTTCCTTACCATATATTCCTGGCCTATAGATACGTTTTTATAATGATTATTTTTTGTATAACTTTTTAAAAAAAAAATTAACAAAAGAATACTAAATTAATTCAACACATGAAAATAATAAAATATATTACAAAAGAAAATGAATAAAAATATATTATATTTTTCTTACGATACGTATACATAATATTAACCTTTTCTTAATATATTTTCTTCATGGCCTACCGAATTGAAAACAACTCGATATCTCAACATCCAATTTCTTATGTTAATCGTTGATCAGCAAAGCGTATTAACCTACCTTATTAAGGAACGTCCGCATTAATAGTTAGAAATTGAGTAAGAACCAAAATAACGACATGAAGATGTATGGTAAAAAAAAATGAAAAGACGACACATGGTAACTAATGGACGTCATAAGCCAAATTATGAAGTAAAGTGCAGAATAATAATATTAGATATTATACTTTCATACCTCTTGAAGTTGTTTAATGGAAGTGATTTCTTTCACTGATAAATAGATAGAGAGAGAAAAATTATGAGAATAAACGTACGAAGCGAAAATCACTGAAAAATGGTAGAATTGAGTATGTATATCATCTTCCTATAACCTCTATTTATATGCCAATAAACGTATAAATAGGCAAATCTTTAGTAATTAGTATACATAAAAACAAAATTAATGTTTATTTGACATTAACTAAGAGAAATCAAAAGTCTAAACATCTATATGGAATACAAAAGATCAATGGTATCTAATTGATAACTTCTATTTAGTAAATAAATATAATAATACAAATTCTATATTTAAGCATGAATAACTTTATGTTTGTAGATAGGGGTGAAACCGGAATCGGAAACCGGAAAATTAGCTTATTTTCGTCCCTGTTCCAAAAAATCGGGAATTTTTTTTTATAGTAACGGTTCCGGTAACGGTTCCCGATTCAAAAGTTTCCCGGTTACGGTTACATTTCAAATTTCCCGGTTTTGGTTCCGGTTATATTTCCAAAATTTCCCGGATCCGATTCTAAATTTCTCGGTTCTAAAAGTGTTAAACTTAAACATGATATGTAATTTTTGAAAAACTCGTAATTAAAACTTACACGTACTATAAAAAACGACAATAAAAATATATATAACACTAAAAACAACATACTAAAAACTAAAAAAATGACATGTAGTTTAAAATCGGAACCGGTACCAAAAACTGGGAAATATTTTTTAGGTACCGGTTCCGAAAACTGGGAACCGGGAAATATTTTTTAGGTACCGGTTCCGAAAACTGGGAACCGGGAAGTACCGGTTCCCGGTTTTAAACTATATTTCCCAGATTTTTTAAAAAAATCGGTCCGGGACCGGTACCGGAACCGAGACAAAACCGGAAAATGGTTACAAAATTTTCACCCCAATTTGTAGAGATGGATTTTGTTTATTTAAAATATTTGTGTACTATTATTAAAAGAAAATAATAAAAAAAAATAGACCAACAAATATTCCAAGAAGTTCAAGCTCATCAATATGTATACTAATAAAAAGTCCCTCTATATATAGAGAGGGTATTTCATCATCTTCTCAATTTTTCCTATTTGACTCCTCTTTGCCCATAAAAATATTCCAAGAAGTTCAAGCACGTTGATTCGCCACCTTGAGCCACAACTGTTGTGTTTTTCTGGCACTTCCTGGACGACATGAGGAATATGCTAAATCAAATAACTTTCTTTTCGTAAATAATTATTCACATAAGATAATTGGAAGGACAAAAATATTTTAGACTTGCATATGATTCGAAAGCTCTAAGTACCACATATTGAAAAGTTTCAATTCAATTGTGTATAGGATCTTAATCTTAGTAAGATTCGTTACCAACCAAAAAAACCCTCGATCGCATCCTTTGTTCAAGATATACGATAATATTAGCATCAAAAAGTGTTTTATATTGAAAAGTGTGTACTACATTGTAATAACATTAACACATACAAAACATTTGAAAAAAAAAAAACACATTTAAAAAGAATCTTACTTAAAAAAAAGGTCATACATCACTCTCATATAGTGGCAGAATATTTCGAAGCTCAAAACTTTGAAAGGGGCCTAAAACTTATAATCAAGCAAATTATAAAATAAGACTGCTAAACAAATTTAAATGTCAATGCGGTGGCTAAAAAATATTAGGTAGCTCAAATACATGTCTACAAATTGTTTTTAAAATAATGCATGAAAATGATAAATATTTCATGAATCACTCACTCCCTAAAGGTAAGAAAAATGCAATGATAGCTTAATCTTTAAAATGAGATCGTTACATTATGCTTACCGGGGGAGCGGAAGAAGAATAAGAGGCTCGGTGTGACTTTCCCGTATTGACACTAAGCCCATTTAGATTCCTCTCAAAAAAATATTTAAGCAAATTAATGAAACATATTGTTATTGGACAACTTACTAATGTAATTTGATTATTGTTTTAATTCAACGACATACATCAAGGTATAACTCAAAATGTTTGTCGACAATTTTAAGAAAAAAAAATCACAATTTAAGCATATATCACATGGAAATGAAACTTTAAATAATCAGGAGGAAAATAACACCAGAAAAAATAAACTCTTTGAAGGCATGGAAACTAACACCAGAGAAAATAAGATAAAAATATGACGTGGCTTGATTACCTTGACGGAGACACAGAAAAACTAATAAAGAAATGAGCAGTGATATCCTCCGCTCAGAACCGTTAACCAAGAAAATATCGTCGTAAAAGGCAGAATGCTTCCTCCGAGTCTCTAGTGTAACCCAAAGCCTAGAACAAAAGCTAAATAGCAGAGTTATAAAGCACAGAGAAAGAAAAATTACAGCGAAGAGACCGAAAGGATTGATGCGGTGACGATGAAGCCGTGGAATTCGAGCAGGACTGAGAGTCAATGTGGCAGGTGGCGACTGTCTGCAGAGAACGCGCGGCTGAAGCTCGCAAAACCAGAGAAGATCGTGAGGTATACGTGTGTGCGCGTAGCCATACACCGAGGAAACGAAATAGAGAAAACGGCTAGGAAGCCTGAAAGAATCAAGAGAAGATAGCTTGAAAATCAAGAAGGAAGAAAAAAAAAGGATGCATTAAAAGGAAATAAAGAATGCAAGACCATTAATGATTATTGAATCTCACGTGATAGAATGTTAACAGATCGCAGATGAACCAAACAATATCAGGTTTATTTAAAATAGAATAATATATATATATATATATATATATATAAAAGCTAGAAACAGGTACTTACGAACCAAATCTCGTAATTTATACATCAATAACAAAGAATGTTACCTTGAAATTTGATTCACCGGAAATAAGGAAAAGGGTTGAAGCTTTGAGTCTCCGACTTGCGGCTTCGACAACGATTTAAGCTCCGATTACAAAACTTTGAGCTTAAAAATAAAAAAGATGACAGTCTCAACTTTGAGCTTAAAAATTAAATCGGAAGAAAATACATGCTTGAGCAATTCATAGGCTATTTGATGAGGTCTGAGTTCGAGCATGGAAATGTCACTCTTCTCCCCAAGATGGACATCCTAAGCTTGGAGAACGTACTCAACACCTGCGCTAAGAAATTTGCAGGGCCAAAAGTGGAAAAAATAAATCATTTAAAAACTCAAACTTCAAATGACACGGTAAATTCCTATACGAAAACTAAACACATCGATCACATGGAGGAATATTTTTTCATGAATATAGAATTTAGGATCCAGCCTGATATTTAGGAGATTAGGTCCCTCGAAGGTGAACTCATCCGGAGAACCTCGAGAAGCTCATTGTCCCGATCTATAGAATGAAGAAGAAGGAAAGGATCAAATAGTTTTGAAAACAAAAACAAAATGCAATTATCATCTCTCGCTCTCTCAGGCAACAAAAAAAAAAACAGAATGGCTTCAAGATTCGAAAACCAATAGTTTCTTCACAGCCAAACAGCTCAAAGTACGATTAACATGGTTTCCACTGCATACCAGAAGAAAGGTTCGATCAAATTAGAAGATCGAATCGAAGGAGAAGAGATTGGAATGCGAGTCTGGTAGGGAGATGAAGCCATGCGATTGGAGCATCGAAGCGAGAAATCTCTGGAACTAAAAAGTGATTTCGCTCAAGCTAGAACCGAAGAAACAACTGGTTCCAAAATGGGACAATCTCATCCCTCAGCAATTCATCTCGCCAGTGGGAGAAGAGGCGCAACGTCGGTTGGAGATGATTTGTTTGGCGGTCGCTGGAAGAAGAAAGGAGCTCGAATGGGCAGACGAAAGGGGCCTGGGTGAGAAAGGGAAAGAGAGAGAATGGGGAAGAAAGTTAAAAGGTTGCAACCTTATTAGGTAGCCGATAATGTGTAGTAAATGTTCTTTTTGTGTGTCATTTAACTTAGAGTCATTTAATAAATGAAAGTTAGATTAAAAAAAATTATAAAATGGTGAAATTGTAGAAAAAGAGATTCTGTGTTTCCAAGCTTCTCAGGTAGGTAATTTATTGTTAGTAGATTTTTCTTTTATATATATATATATATAGATTGAAAGTTGTAAAAAAAAAAATAGATGTAAGAATAAAAGAGTTCCCCTAAATATTAGAGTAGAATTATTTGAAACGTATATTGAAATAAAAAATATGTAGGCAACATACATACATTATATTGTTTTACATTGCTTTATATGACACTATAATATATGTATATCAACATTGTATATATATATATATATATATCTGAAAAACTAATTTAGAGCTATTACTTCTGAAAATAATGTTGTAACAGAATAAATAAAAATGAAGTAAAATAGGTTATTAAAATATGGTAGATAACAAATCATTAGAATACCAAACCAAATCTATAGAGTACAAATAACGATACAATAGCATAGGTAATTAAAATGTTACCTTCAATTGAATTATAGCACTATCTGCATGAAATACATAGAAAAGAAATAAAGACACACGTTTATGAGTTTATGAGTATGACATATTTGTTGAACACATAAATCACCAAGACTTTTATCTGTCAAACAACTTTTGCCCCAATTAAAATTTTACGGGATTCGAGTTCATTATGAGTATGACATATTTGTCGAACACATAAATCACCAAGACTTTTATCTGTCAAACAACTTTTGCCCCAATTAAAATTTTATGGGATTCGAGTTCATTTTGCGAGATTTTGGGCCTCCATCTTTAAATTAAAGAAAATATTTGTCGAACACATTTGCAAGAAGTTACCGATCAACCACACATACATAAAAAAGAAATAAAGACACATGGTTATGAGCATGACATGTAAAGGATGTGCTCGTCTCCCCCGCTGTCAAAATAGCATGGTCATATTCATCCAGGGTCTTTACCATTTTTGCCGGACAGTACATCTTGACTCGAGCCGAGTCTTATTAACGTCTTATTCTACGATCGATACACCTTTAGTATAAACCATAAGAACATAAAACTATCAAAATATTTTTCTTTTCTAGATATATATGGACGTAAAGAGATAAAAAAACAATTAAAAAAAAATGAAGAAAACCCGAACCCCAAAAAACCATTCATTCACACACTAAAATGAATACATTAAAAAAGAAGATAGTAAACAACTGAACAACTTAATAAATTTACATTACAAAACTCTGTAAGAATAAAATGACGCCGTAGAGGAAGGAGAATTGCAATGCATCTGTGATATAAATGGTTTGCATTCCATGTTATGTGGTGGCAATATATATATCTCATAAAAATATATAGAAAGTCTGAAAAATAGGAAGCAAGAAATCAATGGATTTCTATAGTGCCATGTCAATGCTCAAAAACTCTCATTTTATATATATATATATATATATATATATATATATATATATATATATATACTAGTGGACAACACCGCGCTTCGCGCGGTAGTGATCAATTATCGACTAAAAAAAATAAGATGGGATATTATATTTATAATTTATTAATTGTATATTGTTTTTAATACATAAATTTTAATTCAAATTAAAATGATCAGGATAGCAAAAAATAAATAGTTTAATTTTTTGAGAATTTTATATTTTCAGTATTGGAATGCTTACGTGACATCAAACCTTTTAAAAAAATGATAACGGGTAAATGAGAGAGATCCCCATTTGAATCCAAACCTTTTAAAAAAATGATCACAAAATTTAAACTCCAAAACTATTTAAGATACATGTAGTGGAACTACCACTAAGCCAAACAAATTAAATTTGATAAATTCACTATTTGAGAGCCCACGATCGACTTCTAGTATAATTATAGTAACTCATGTTTTATGGAATTTTTAAACGTGATATATTATTATTGAGCAAATACCCTTGATTTTGTATTACGTAGAATTAAAACTGATTTCCTTCTATACATCATTTAGATATTATAATAATTATTTAAATCATCCTATTTTTGTGGAATTTTTAAACGTGATATATTTTCATAATATAAAATATATATATATATATATATATATATATATATATATAAGGACAGTTTTTGAGTATTGACATGGCACTATCTAATCTAGAGAATCCTCATTCTCTTTTTCCAATTTCTGGATTTTATTTTTTTGTTGCAAAAATTTATCAGAGTAGAATTGCAAGATTATTTCTCCATCGATTACATGGAGTTATTTGACGCATTATCCATAAACTGCATGCAATGAATGATATGTTTTATATCAAATATAACTACACGTATGTATTAAAGCAATGAAAGATGATTCAAATGCATATATAACAGGATGTCATATCATTAACATTGATATTAGTAATTAATAAGCACTTAAAGTCTTTGTAATATCATTTGACATAAATAGAGATTATAAGCCTCTTCTGTATTTCTTTCGAGTGTGACGAAGAGAATTCCATTAGGCTTTCAAATTAACTATTCATAATTTATATTATATTAACTTTGTGGCTATAATAATTCTCCAATATTACTTCACGTTGTCCATTCAACTTCATAAATCATAGAATTCCATAAGAAAAACCCTCAAATAAGTTCATAATATATATTTGTTTATAATTGTCTCCGTTTTCTCATTGCTTCAAGCTAAAAATGGTGGAGGTATGATCCAACTTGATGGTGTACGCAGGTTCGATCCACAACTTGCCGGAACGTGCCGGAGAGGTGAGAGGTCGAATGGCGCCGGAGGTGGTAAAGCCCAAAGTGTATATATACAGTATTCGTAATCGTTGATAATTACAATTTTAAAATTTTTAAAATTCATAACCGCATGGAACTATTATTTTTTTATAATTTTATAATTCGTGACCGCAGCCCGCAGGTAACTACAATTTTTTTTTTTTGTGGATTTTCACACCATATTTCAACTACTTTTGCGAAAAGAAGAAAAGCCAAGTCTCCTGAGCTCAAGGTTAATCTTCTTGATAACATGTAAAATTTTGATGGTTACACAGTATATAATTTCTTTAAGATTTTATCAAGTATTATTATTGACAAGTTCCATCACGTTTACTTTAACTGTATTTTTCTTTGTAGAGAACAAAAAATTGAGAGTTGGAGAATTTAGATTTTAAATGTTTTATTTTCATGTAATTGTATCTAAAATATATATTGTCTGCGAACATGTAAAATTTTGATGGTTACACAGTATATAATTTCTTTAAGATTTTATCAAGTATTATTATTGACAAGTTCCATCACGTTTACTTTAACTGTATTTTTCTTTGTAGAGAACAAAAAATTGAGAGTTGGAGAATTTAGATTTTAAATGTTTTATTTTCATGTAATTGTATCTAAAATATATATTGTCTGCGATTATTGGTGCTACAAGATCTTATGAAGAGCTCACATCCTTTTGACACAATGTTATTTTATTTTGCTTACAAATTATAGATGAAAAATCTTTTATTTTTTCTTCTTCTTTCTGTGTAATATTGAAATTAACAATGGTCTATGGATGCAGTGTTGGAAATTTCTTATTCTAAAGTCTACTTTCTCATGAAGTAAGTGAATCATATAATTTTTTAGTTTGTTTGATTTTTACTTTCTTAGCAGTTATATCAATATTGAGAAAACAACATTATACAGTAGAAAGACAATACAATGATTTCAAAAGATGAATAATAACTGACAGAAATATAATAAGGTATAAAAAAAAGTCGTAAAGTTAAATATGTATAAAGAAATTTACGTAAAGACACATAATACCACATATTTCTAACCCTATGATGGTAAACGGAAAAATCAGAACATGATTTGTTATTTTCAGTAAAAAAAAAAATAGTATTTATGTCTTGTTAAAATGCCGAGAAAGTAGAAAATAAGATTTCAAAAAACTACTTTTTAAATAACTTTTTGGTTATGTTTCTAAATTTTTTTAATAACATATTATGAGGAGGACATTGTTGAAATATCAACTTTTTTTAGTGCCACATATTTTATCATAAAATAATTCAACTTAATTAAAATGTAATAAGTAAAATTATTTAACTATTTTATTTATTAATAAATGGCCTTACCCGCTAAACAATCTATAGTATGAAGTACATTGGATCATTAGACTAAAATTTATTGATATTTTCAACCAAATTTATCACTGGTATATTCACAACCGCGCGAAGCGCGGTAATCCCCTAGTTATTATTATTTTGAATTATAATATTCCTATTTTGTAGGCATATCGTTGCCATCTCTCTCTACAACCTTCATCTTCTTCGATCAGCATATCTGTCGTTTCTTACGTAAAGTTACATAAAGTAACTACAATTACAATTACATTTACAATTACAATGACAACCATGAAGGATTCTGCCATGGTCATTAAGCATGGTTGAAAATTTGCAACAATGGTTTTTAACCATGGTTGAATCCCTAATTTGTAGTAGTGAACGTAAAGTAACCACAATTACGTAATCGTAACTACAATTACGTAAGTGTAACAAAAATTAGATTTGCATTCGTAACTACATATACGTAAGTGTAACAAAAATTACATTTATAATCGTAATTGTAACTACAGTTACGTAATCGTAACTACACTGATGTAATCGTAACTACAATTACGTAAGTGTAACAAAAATTACATTGTGTAACTGTAACTACATATACGTAACTGTAATTACGTAAACGTAACTACAAAGTCACCTACGATGGCCGACGCCGCGAAGGAACCAACAAAACCAAAATCGCCACTTAACAGATTAACTTGCATCGTCTGAGGCGCAAATGGATTAGTTTGCATCGATCTGAAGCCATCTCCGACAGTGAACACAGTCGAAGAAGGAGTGTCGAAGGCCGGCGTCATTGACGGCGTAGTTGAATGGCGAGAGAAGTCGAGTGAAAGAAAGAAGATAGAAGTAGAGAGGGAGGGAGGGAAAGGGTGAGAAAGAGAGTTTTAGAGTGAGAGAAATTTAATTTAAATTATATTAAAGGAAAAATATATCATAAATTTTGAATTTCCATTAATTAAAAGGTTTGGTTAAAATCCTTCATTTAAATGTGTTTCACTCCTTTCACTCATTTTTTTAATATTAAATTAGTAAATAAGAATCAGGTTAGTTTGGGAAAAATACTATAAAGGGACAAAAACTTGTTTAATATAACATTATTATGAACCTTCTCGACTTTGACGTAAGTCTTTTCTTGTGTTATTCATGAATTAGTAAGGTATAGAATTAACAATAGCTATATATTTTTGTGTATTAATTAGTTAGCTTATATATATTGACTATTTTAGTAACGTAGATGAATTGTTTATAATCAGATTGGAATTATATTATAAAAGCATAATACATATATGATTTTAAGATCAAAAATACATAAATGATTTTGTTTATTAAAGAACTATCATATTGCTTTTGAAATTTTCTTTTAATTACATACATTATTTAAACATTAAGCTCCAACAAACAAAATTAAAACGCTTAGGCGATGAACTAAAATCAACAAACACAAAACACGTGTTTCAACTCGAAGTTTACAAAATTGACCATTTATAGTTAAAGAGAAAACTTATAATACTATAAATTGATCCTGATAAGATAATTTAAAGAGAAATTAAATAATTCTTCATGTTTATTTTGGACTATTATAATTCTATGTACAATCAAAGAAAATTTGTCCTTGAATATCGGTACATGCCTCATATGTAAATTAAAACCATTTTATCTTTTTTAATGTTACTCGTGCTTTTAATAATACAAATTTCTTTTATCAATTACCTGCATGTATAATAGAAGCAATATCATAAATTGTTTTTCAATAAAAAAATATATAATTTTAAAAATTGGAAAAACAAAATTCTAAAAAGAAACTAAA
This sequence comes from Parietaria judaica, assembly GCA_954871525.1. Taxonomy (NCBI): domain Eukaryota; kingdom Viridiplantae; phylum Streptophyta; class Magnoliopsida; order Rosales; family Urticaceae; genus Parietaria; species Parietaria judaica. The sequence continues at coordinate 16,171,966 of OX940868.1, forward strand.
AGCCTACTACATTTATAAAACTATCGGAAATTGAAGAAAATAAAATAATGTATGAAAAATAAAATGTAGATAACATGTGAATAACATAAAAGTGGAAAATACGTCTAAGATAAAAATATATATATGTATGTGTAAAACATTAATTACATATATATATATTTAATTTGCATGCACTAATGTCTAATCTATATATATATAAAAGGAAAATCTCTCCTATTTGACATGGCAATCCAAAAAAAGCTAGGATTCCAGAATGCTAATTTTATATAATTTTACATTTTTTTTAACAAAAAATAACATGTATTAAATTCTTTATTTAAGTCATTAGTTAATTTTGTGTAATAACGTAATTTCATATGTATCTGCATTAAAAAAGAAACCCACCAAATTTTTATTTCACCATTATTGTCACCTTATTTATTATCACATGTCATGCCATTTTAGCTTCTCTGTCCTCTTAACCCTTTTAGCTTCTGTGTCCTCTCACGGTTTCTCTTTCACACAAGTTTCTCTCGCGTTGTCCATTCAATTTTTTTTCGGTCGTCACCTTCTATCTCCGACGCTATGATTCCGTCGATGCGATCAGCCGAGCCAACACAAAGGCCTCCGCGCAGAGAGCCCTCTCTCACGCGAACATTTCTTTCCAACCCGGCCTCTATTCTCTCTAGCCAATGCGAAGACCCATCGCACTTCGGTGGTCGCGACTTCCGGTTGATGGGTACTCCTACGATACTTCACTCTCTATATTTTTTCATTTAGATTAATCTGTTTTTGGTTTTATATATTTTGGTTGGAGTTCAGACCCGTGAGAGTCTTACCCAATGGACCGAGCGTTTTCTTATTTCCCGGACTTTCATTCAATCCTTAACGGTGCGTCTGCATTGCTCTATATTAATCCAATGGTCCAGATTTAATCTCATCTAAATCCAATGGATATAATTAATTAGGGATTTAATTAAATAAGAAAGATTTAGAAAAATCAAAAATCCAATCTTATCTTCTTATCTTTATAAAATTCAAATTATCATATATATTTATAATAAAATTCGAATTATCATTATCTATATCCAACGGTTGAGATAAATCTTTAAACCGATCTAATGGATCAAATTAGTTTAGACCGATCTAACTGATATAATTAATTAACCAAATTCGAAAAAATGAAACTTGGTCACCAAGTTGTTAATTTCGAATTTATCAATATCCTAATCCAACGGTTGATATTAAATCATAACCGATCCAATGGATAATATTGATTTTAGGGATTTGCTAAAATACCAAAACATTTTGTACTTATGCCGCAAATATGGAAATATCAAATCATACCATTCGAATTTAGCTAGGGTTTCATATATCAAACCCTAATTCGAATTTACACATATGAATATATATAAACATATATTTTTATTTATTAATATAAATCTATTAATTATTAATTAATTATTAATAAGATATTAATAATTAAATCCAAATAATTAAATTATATTAATATTTCCTGATCTCAATATCACACATTAAAATGTCATGGTGCCACACCATCATTTAAATTCGTGACATGTGATTTAATTTCAAAGTTTATCGAACCGATCATAAACTTAGAAAATCCATAAATCACTAACCTTAAGTCGAAATGACTTGGTTCAAAAAGCAAAGTTGCTTAGAATTTAATTTAAAATAACATGGTGCTGATAGAAAATCTAAATTATAAATTTATTTTATCAGTTAATTTCGTGTACCAACATATGGTACTTTTGCCACGCTAACGATAAAACTATCTGATGTCTGCCACAGACTTTTCAGTTTTATAAGTCAAGTCAAATGATTAAACATTATCCATAATGTATTTTAATCACGTACGTATCATCCGTTACGGAGCTATCCTGGGGATTATGGACCCGTATCACTTAAGCTACAACGAACTGCTAGTTGTTCGTCAAACCTCGAAGTGATTCCACTATAGACCCGAGGCTGCACTCTTTAGTGATACGGTATATATTATTCCCTTTATAACAGCAAGGTTTCCGTTGATACAATCAAATTCGGGTTATTGATCTTTCACTTGATGATCCACACACGAGCAGGCGGTTTCTACCGTTATGCCCCTCATTGCATTTTCATCCTTGACTCAGTCAGTAATATTATGAGCAACCCACTTATGGTTTTGATTCATAAGTTGCGCAAGGGTACCTCTCACTTCTCACCACCGACAATCAAGAAAATCATCATCACTCTGAAGAAAGTTGTGTAATGCCCATGTCTACAGGCCCGGCCCACCTATTGGGCAATTTGGGCAGCTGCCCAAGGCCCACTCATGAGAAAGGCCCACACCAAGCTTATGTTTCAGATTAAAAAAAAAAAACAAAAATTCAATATGCAATTAATGGTTTGGCTGCAAGGGGGTATCAACATTTGCATAAGGCCCATCATGCTGAGTACAAGGCCCATTTGATAGATAACGTGTATAACTTTAACAATCAAAAGTTAAGTATTAAAAAAATGTTTTAGCTTAGTCTTGTCTACTAGTGTACTATCGTCAGAGAGAGTTTCAGCAGACCAACGATTACTATTCTTCATCATCTTCTTCCTCTCCATGGATGATAAATTGATAAGAAAGTGTGATTTTTGGGCGAATTTCTCTTGAAATCTCTTCTATTATAGAAGGTAATAAAAGTGCTCTATTTTTCAATATATTATTTTTAAATATGAAAATGAAAAACATTCTTATTTGTGAATTTTTGTGTTATAAATAGGTTCTTTATCAAACTCAAGACAAGAGTGTGATTCACCAACAAACAAGGAGAAGATTTGAGTTGGAGATCATACATTTTGCTTGAAGATTCAAGAAGACAAGAGCAACAACAAGGTTATATCCTTCTTTTATACACTTTACGGTGCAAATATGTCTAGTAAAAAGTATTTATCGGGTTATGAGAAGCTTAAAAAAAAAAAGGAGAATAGAAAGTTTAGTTAACTCTCAAAGAGGAGCTTTAGAAAAATTTATTATCACTAATAAAAATGATGAAAGCAATTCAAGTAAAACAAACGAACAATCAAATTTTGAGAGCAATGTGAGTCACATTGAAGATGAAAATATTGATGGTAATTTAGATCGTATTTATGATCCGGGAAGATGGAAAAATATTGATAATAAATTAAAAGATTTATTAGTAGAAAATGGTCCCGTTAGAGTGAGCGACATTGGTTTCGATTTTCCAAAAGATGAATATCATAGACACTTCTCTACTTTTCATTATACAAGAATTTTATCAAATGGAGAAAAATGTGATAGAAGGTGGTTAGTGTATTCCAAATTTTCCGGTAAGGTCTATTGTTTTTGTTGTAAACTTTTTGGTGCAAAATCTAGTATGATGAACCAATTGAGCACTAGTGGAACGTAAGATTGGAAACATTTAAGTGCCATGTTAATGAGTCATGAGACAAGTAATGAACATTTAGTTAACATGAGTGCTTGGTTTGATTTAGAATTGAGGGTATCAAAAAATAAAACAATTGATAAAGATGCTCAAGAAAGGCTTAATAGAGAATTTTGAATTTTTATTGGGCATGACTATTTGGTTTGATATTCTCTTTGCCATCAATTCAGTGAGTAAAAATTTGCAAAGTAAGAATATGGACATTGATAATGCTATAAGTCAATTAAACGGTTTGATTTCTTATTTTAAAAATTATAGGGAAAACGGTTTTGTTTCCGCTATGGTTAATGCTAAAGAAATTGCAAATGAGATGCAAATTGAGCCTAAATTTTGTGAGAAACGTGTGATTCGTAGAAAAAGGCAATTTGATGAAAATGTCGATGATGGTGTTGTGAAGTCTTCTGAAGAGTTATTTAGAACCGATTATTTTCTTTTTATGGTTGATAAACTCATTTCTTCACTTGAAATTAGATTTGAACAGTTTCAAGAATATGACAATAAAATTTTGGGTTTTTGTTTTTGAAGAAACTCAAAATATTGCATGAAAATGATTTGAAAGAGTGTTCTTTAAATCTTGAAGTTGTTTTAAAATACAATGGAATTTCAGATATTGATGGTTTAGATTTGTTTTGTGAATTAAAAGTTCTAAGAGAAGTTTTTCCAAATGAAAATGGTAGTTCAATTGAAATACTTGATTACATAAAAAATATTGATTCATTTCCAAATGCATTTATTGCTTATAGAATATTATTAACCATTCCGGTGACGGATGCTTCGGCCGAAAGAAGTTTTTCAAAATTGAAATTGATTAAATCTTATTTGAGGACAACAATGTTGCAAGAACGATTAAGTGGATTAGCTATGTTGTCAATTGAAAATAATTTGTTGAACAAACTTGACTATAACGATTTGATTAACAAATTTGCATCATTAAAAGCAAGAAAGCTACATCTTTAGAGAATTGATCGCTTTTAATTCTTTTCTATTGATCATTTTCTTTGATGTTTTCACAGGTCTCACCGGTGGATAAGAAGAGAAACAAGCTTCGTAAAAAATTGGAGAAGAAGAACGTGCTTAGAACAAAATCAAGAAGAGAAACACATTCAATGAAAAAACATGTATGTTTTCATATGTAGAATTAAGTTTATTAAATATATAAATGTTTAAAAAATTAAAAAAGGCCTCATTTTGATTGTTCACCCAAGGCCCTCACATTGGTCGGGCCGGGCCTGCATGTCTATGACTAAGCTACCTTTACTGCTGACTATCATGTTCCCAAAATAATAGTGTTGGGAACAGCGGTAATATTTCGTGTTCTTTAACGGTTAAATCAAAGAACAATCATGCCAGCAGCTTGGACTCAAGATCACTCAGGACTTAGATTGAATATCCATTTGATCATTTACTAGTGACTCAACTCCAAGTTATCAGTGACGATCTTATATGATAACTTCCGGAGTTTAAGTCAGGTCCAGTCCAGTATGAAGACACTTCATACTTAATGCACTTCTAGTGAGTGTGACACACACAAAATCCAGAATAGGATTATCACTTAGTCACATCAATGACCTTATACGATTAATGGGCTCATACCCAGTTGATCAGGTCATGGACATTTTAAGTTCATTTATTATGATTATTAATTCTTCCTCACATTGACTCTGTTGTGATAATAATACGTAATTGCATCCTTCATGAACTAAGGAATCAAACATTCTATTTTACTCTACCAGAAACTATAATAAGATTATCATAATAAGCATCATCTTTATTCAACGACTTGCCATAATCTTTTACAAATGGATAAAATATCTTGTTTAAGGACACATATGTCCAACGGTACTGTGTTCTTTCATTGTAGTTTGTTTCCGGCAAGATGTTAACGAATTTGTTAGGAATTGTTTCGGTTTTTATTAAAAAAAAAAAGATTTCCTCAATTTGTATGAGTAGTGTCACTTCTCAGGTGAAATTGTTAAAACTCGAATTTGGGCACATATACTGCTTTATGTTTTCAATCAATGTTTGACATTTTTGTTTGTACATTAAAAGATTTTTAGCCATGCAATTTCTTCTTCTGTTCTGCTGTTTACCAGCCAAAAAACTTTCTCATTTTTTATGGATTTATGTTCAAAGACTTTTGAACTTTCACCTTCTTAAATGACATTAAATGACACCGGCATTAAATAATAAAAATGACTTAACATATAAAATATTGAAGGAGAAAACAAATTGCCATGTACGTGTCTAACCGTGTTATTAATAAGAACACTCTTAAGAAAATTATTGGCTTTGCTAACATTGGCCATTCTTTTTCCCCTTCAGTTTTGTATATGTTAAACATTCTTATTATTTAATGCTTCGTCTTTTAATCACAAAAATGATCCTTTCAATATATTATTTTTCAAGCGTTTCCTTATATAAAATATATACATGCAATTATTGATTTTGATACTCAAAACTGTAACCCTATATATTTTCCATAAATGGTGTGGTGATTGAATTTATATAACATGTTCTTAAATATTTTTTTTTCTTATATAAGTGGCGTCTTTTGAACGCAGTGACACCTCTAAGTTTCATTTTGTGAGTTTATTGTTAGAATTTTTGTTTGTGATTTCTTTGAAAATTTGTATATGTTCAAGCTATTACTTCCGTATTCAAATAAGTGTAAAGCAAGGATTTCTTTTTTGAAATTGATTTACATTTAATAAAAATCATAATGAGATACAATTGAGTGTGTAATATAAGATCAATGATAAGACATTTCTTTTACTTGCATCAAAGTAATCAATTTGTTCTTCCTCTCCAATTTTACAAATAATACAACGCCACCGCGCGAAGCGCGGTGCCTGTCCACTAGTTGTATAATAAATACACAATCAAAGAAGATACTAATTAAATGATATTGCTATTAAAAAAATGTAAAGTAAAAAAAATGTTTCAAGAATCTTTTAAGCAAGAACTAAAATCTACAAGCGATAACGATTGCAATTCTTATTTGAGTTGTAGATATGCTTAATGTCTTAACCTGTAAAGAAAAAAAAATGTAGGTAGAAATATAGAATATTTTACTTAATCATATTCCATATGATAAAGCTAAGAGAGAATTGTATAAATTGATTTTGATCATTATATATGGCAAAATTAACACTTTTTTTCTCGATCTGTAAGCATACTCTGTAGAAAACAATGCTGTAGAAAACACATCAACGAAACCATATAAACGCAAAAAAAAAAAAAAGATAGGTAGAATAAAATATATTTACCGGGCATATTCCATGTGATAAAGAGAGAAAGAACTTGAATGATTTGATCATAATATATAGCAAAACTCATACTTTTCTCCTGAATCAGAAGCGCACTCCCTAGAAAACGATGATGCAGAAAACATATGAACGAAACCATTTAGACGCAAAACGCAAAAATATCGAAAAAGGGAGCCTCTAACCCTTATGAATTCCTATCAGCCTCGTGAGACTCTTCGGTGTAGCCTCTCCCAATGGTACACAATTTCTGTTTTGTTTTCTTTATTTTTGTGCATGGCCTTGTCTATTTATATAGATTTGGTTTTCACATTTAAAGTCCATTCAATATCCGTGCAGAGTATTTATCATGGTATTCAACTATATCGTGTAAATAAATATTTCAATGCATTTAATTTAAGTGTAGACTAAATGTGTATATTGTTATAACGTGTAGACATTTGTAAGTATTAGAAGATGAATCATTTTTCATGAGAACCTTTCTTATCGTGTCATTATTATTGTGGACAAAGTCGAATTTATTAAGGACCAATGGCCTAACCCATCTGACTCGTTAGCTACCCCACCAACATTCGAAAGGAAAATTTTGAATTCTTAAGATGCATATTTTCTGCTGATTAAAGAGATAACTATTCCATCCACGATTTATGTACAAAAATCTAAAACTACTTTCGTGTTTTTTTGTAACAATAGTTATACCAAACAACAAAAAAGTAATTTAATTTATTTTAAAATAAAAAACAAGTCTTTCCATTCCACAGCGAATATTTATTTTAAAAACAAAAACAAGTCCTTTTAAACTGAATCATTAACAATAAACAAAATTATCAAACTATTTTGATTGCTACTAATTTAACGATACGTATCTTCAAGTTATTAAATTGTTCAACGTCATGAATGTTGCATTGCATGTGTCTGCCTAAATTACCACGTCATCAAAAGAGAAATTAACAGCACATTCCCAAAATTATTTTGATTAGTATTCTTATTAACTTTTTACAGTGACATATATGATTATATTCTTATACTACATACTTCATTAGCATTCTTTTATTCTTTACACATTCTCTTGTTAACGCCGCGGCCACCAATTTCTCTTCTCAATATGGATTGCCGTGGTTAAAGGTCGAATGAAGAGAGATTACTAGAGTTCCAATAAATATATATATAGATAATTATAAGATATAATAATTAATAGTTGTTTATATTTAATATTGGAAGTTGAACATCACTATTTTGGGGAAAGAATTCTCTGCAAACACATGCAAGACTCCGTATTTTGATTTGTGATGTGTGGTTGACTGGTTGTGTTATGTGGTGGGTTTATATTTGTCCTCCATATTAAGAAAACAGATAAAGCTAGACATTATTTATTTTGGGGTTAATCCCGGCAAAAGTACCAATAAGGACACAAAACTAAAGAATTGGAACTTTGACCGGGCAATAAAAAGAATTGGTATTTATTGGTCCACTTTTTGAAAGTATTGGTACTTTTTTCGGGATTAACCCTTTATTTTTCTATATAATAAAGTTTGTAATTTTATTTTGGAACCATGAAGAAAAACCCGGACCTAAATGATCGAATTGGAAGCCATCATAATTGGTAGATTTGGTTATTTCTAACATTATACAATAAGAAGTTCGTTGGATCTCATATTTCTATCACTGTACCCATTTCTGTTTGTTGTTTCTTGTATCGTTTTGTATTCATATTTTGCTTCATTCAGTTTTCTATTTTTTTTTTTGTTTGCATTTGTCAAAATATATCTCTGCTTAACAATATGAACTAGGAAGTATTTATTGTATTATGAACAAGACTCTAAGAATCTGCAAAGCCCATAGCAATGGATCAAATAAGGCCCAATAGCGAAACCCTGAAAGAGAAGGCCTATA